>OY754971.1:33655925-34400925 GCA_963576475.1 Molanna angustata | reverse complement strand
CAACTTATACACTCCGGAGTAATCCATTTTTTTTGCATTATTTTAACAATATATAAACAGTTTTCCGATAATTAATTTAAACAAAAATATACTTTTCACGAGGAATTCTTTATAATATTATTTCGTTACAAGCTTTTCTCCTCTTTCTAGGTATATTTATTTAATTTAAGGGGAAACATACAGCAATTTGCAAATTACAAAAGACAACAATAAATGTTGAATATTTGCCAAAGTAGTTTCCTTATCATCACACATTACATCATGCGTAATATAAAACTAAAATGACTAAAACATATGTAAATAGAAGAGTAAGTTTGGAATTAAAGATATGTATAAGAAATTGAAATAAAATACAAAAATAAAACAATACAAATAAGACCATTCAAAATTAAAAACATACAAATGACAAGGGTATATGTAGGTATCGTGGGGAGTGGGGAGGGATAACGGAGGTAAGGTATTCTATGCCTCATATCACTGGGTCATTGCCGATGTACTCCGACGATATTGCGGATATGTGTTATTGAATTTATCAGTACCTATCATTAAACCTTGTTTTATACTGCTTACAAATGCGTGGAAACCATGAAATAATTATATTATTAGTACTATGTGTTGTATGTACATATATTATGAAATATGTTTTAGTGTCTACTTGTTCTATCTGGCACATTAAATTGTATGTTACTTATGTTATCTTTCATATATTATATGTATGTTACTTAAGTTATCTTTCATATATTATAAAGGAAGGTTGTATGATATTTTATAACGAACCATCCATTCTTTTGATGCTACCAACAAAATTGTACAAAGGCCGCTAAATTGCCATGAGTCTTCCCATAACATCAAGCAACCCAAATCTTAAATATCACCTATCTATTTATTGTTGTTATATTGCGGTGAATACAACTTTACAAAAAGTGTAAAAAGAATATGTTTTGCCCAAAGCTCAACCCAAAAAGAGACTATGTGATGGTGTGTACTAAGTGTAATGTTATATAATATATGAATCATGTTGAATGTCATGGTGTCACAAGACTACTTTAGAGTTCTGGCAAAGTCACCAAAAACAGAGAGTTATTTTGACCTTTTCTATTTAACTAAGAAATGAAAACTCTGTCAACTCAAAGGAGCGGCGCAAAACCTCGTCTATAACGCAGTTTTTAAAGGTGACACAAACAATTTGTTTGTGTACCTACATTTAAATATATTTAATATTAAACTATACATGATGACGAGATAGGTGCAGCTGACGCTGCGCCTGGTGTGGAAATCGAAGAACTGAAAGTACTACGGGCCTGGCGAAGGCTCCCTGTGGCAGTCTGTTGTTCGTGGAGCTGCTGGGAGGGTAACCCCTGATATGATTCACGGGCCTTCACGATTGTGGTTGGACTCTTAGGGGTAGTGGTTGTACTCGCTTGATAGGGGATATTTGTGTTGTCCGACGTTGCGGCTGCGTCCGGGGTTGAACAGGACCGATGGTTCCTATCACCGGCGTGGAAGTGGATCGCGATTTTCCTCCTATAAATGTTTCTGGGGTTAGGTTGTGGCCATAGGGGCCTAACCAGTAAAGATGGGGGTGGCCGCAGCCCCATCCTAGGATTCTGGGCAAAAGGTCGGTGTCCCCTTCAATTCTTACCTATGGAAGAACAGGTTAGACGCCTTAACGTCTCGCTCGACGGTGACTCGTCACAAGCGATGAGGATCCAGCCTGTATCATTCACTGAGCGTGGAAATCGAAGAACTGTAAGTACTGTTCACGGCAAATCGCCAACACGAGCACTAAGGGGTGGAGGAGCGCCCCATCATGATTGGTGGGCACGACGCACTCGGCGGTAGCCCGCCATTATGATTATCTCACGTATGTGCGAACTCGAAAAGGAGACTTCATCTCCTAGAGCGAGTCCGGGTAGTGGAGAGTCCTCTATACATGCTTTGAATCGGATAAAGACGTCAATTTATGAAGATACTGACGTTAAATGTTGAGGTATTTAGCTATTCATAAGAAATTATTCACAAGTCATCACAGAGTTAACGCTACAAAGACAAGAAAAAAAGATACGCACAGAACTTGTTCAATTTTCATCATCAGTGATACAATCCTGGGAAATATATTTTTTGATAAATAATTATGATCCGTGTATCATATATCGTCATGTTCGTATTAGTGTTAGTTTTAAACAGTGAAACTGAAACTCACATTCTACTCTTAGTATGACATCATGGAGTTTCACCAAGAATTGTCCATCGAAAAACATAATAAAACAAAAATATATGATAATGCATTTATTTATGCCACTATTATGCTTGAAATGATTGAGGGCGAGCTTTAGATAGACTGATAGCGCTAATTATTAAACAGTAAAACTACAACTACGTATCTACACTTTGTATGTCATCATGGAGTTTCACCAAGAATTGTCCATCGAAAAACATAATAAAACGAAAATATATGATAATGCATTTATTTATGCCACCATTTTGCTTGAAATGTTTAAGGGCGGGCTTAAGATAGACTGATAGCGCTAATTGGAGTTTCACCAATTAGCGTCCATCAATTAGTCCATCGAAAAGCATAATAATAAAAAAAATATATGATAACGCATCTATTTATGCCACCTTTTTCCTTGAAGTTTTCGAGGGCGACTTTTACTTTTTATTGAATAAAAAGTAATATTACAACTATAAATCTACTCTTTGCATGTCATCATGGAGTTTCACCAAGAATTGTCCATCAAATAACATCATAAAGCAAAAATATATTAAACTGAAACTAGTATTCTACTCTTTGTGTATCATCATGGAATTTCACCCAAAAATTTCCGACGATAAACTAAATATAGCAAAAATATTAGCTATTACATTTATTTGTGCGACCACTGGTTTTCAACCCCTTCTTGTGTAGTGAGAATTTCGTAAAAGGTGAGGGGAAGTTTCATTTAATTTTATTTAGCAGACTCAGAAGTAATGCTTACAATTTATTAAAAGACCGACAAATGCCGTTGATAACGCCAAATTTCAGACTCCTTATTAAAAAAATACTCAAATATTTCATAATAAAGCAAATTGGAGTTAGTGCCAACCTTACAAATTATATTACTGTACGTACATTAAACGTGGATACATTTTCTTTAAAAATTCTCCCTTTATTTTGGTTTTAATTGGGTGAGAATATCATTTCTAATTTAAATTATTTTTTATGATAAATATTGCACCAAACGAGTGGGTCGTTGCCAACACTATATTCTCCGCAAAACACCTTTTTTTCACTAAAGTTTGACAATCACTGAATATATTTTTATGAACCTATTGTATACATTATATGAACAAAAAAATAAACACTGGTGGAAATCGAACCCAAGATATACTCACAACCCAAGATATGTATATCTATTTATTCTGAAACGTTGGGCTCTGTAAATTGAGCGGATCAAAAGTTATGAGGGGGGGGGACACACACAAAATGTTCTACTTCAAATTCTGAATTCATCCATACATAGGTGTTTTTGGCATGCAAAAAGTCCACTACACCATACAAAATGTTCCTTCATACACGCGTCTTGGCTTTAAACTGCCGATTCGTTCAAGAAAATGTAATTTTCTTAAACGAATCGACAGTTGGAAAATCTCCCAGCCACACATAGTGAATTTATTGAAAAACATAAAATTTCAATATGATGGATTTTGAAACTCACTTCAAATAATAATAATAAATTAATAATTCTAGGGTTTTTAATAAATTAGGATGATTTTTATAGCGCCGTTTTTGTGATAACCTTACCTCAAGGGCGCTTTGAATATATTACAGACTCACGGAAGAAGTGAGTTTTTAGGTGTTTCCTGAATAGTGCTAAGTTGTCGATTTGCCTCAGTTCAGGTGGTAGTTTATTCCACGAGGCTGGTCCGGCCACAGCAAAAGCACGATCACTGAAGGATGTAGTGTTGACTCTATTTATTTCAGTTAACTTGCCAATCATGGATGTGGTGGCTGACCGAAGTGTTTGTTGTCGCTCGTTTACGGTGAGAGGGATGCAGAAGTCTGAAAGATACGTGGGATAAATGGGTAAGTCCGGTAAAAGGGTGAAATCAAAATACTCGTGATTACCCATATCATGGATATAATTATCATATGGAGTTCTATAATTAACTAAGATAAACGAAATATGGTGGCCATATTTTTTTTAATTTATTGGGGGTATAAATATCGATTACCACGTCTTTGTAATCGATATTTATACGAAATTTTGTAAACGGATTTTGTAAGTGATATGTTGATCATTCTGTTAAGAATTTTACCGTCTACCTAACTGTATATGCAACTCATAGTATTCATCAAAATTTTGCAACCAGACGCTCGCTATGATAAATTCTTCAGTATACATTAGGTTCAGTATAGAAACCGGGTGCATCTTTTTCAAATGAGACAGATTTATATGGAGAACACCTGTATTTTATTCTAGTATGTATTTTAATAAAATTTCTACATTATATTTCTCTGAAATTACAATGATTCATTTTCGGAGGGAAAATTTGTATTGTAGTTAAAATTTGTAAGAAAGTTTGTGCATAAAGATTTAGTGCAGAGCGGGTCTTGGAGACAATGGAGGATTTCCTTCCTAGTCCCCCGTTTCTTGTTCTGGAAGACCATGTTTCAGGAACACCGCCCGCCGCCGAAAATCTGCCCAGGAACATTAAGTAGATCCTCGCCTTCCAACTTTTCGTCTGGTCTGGGTTCAAAAAGCGAAAATGTGCAAGTTTAATTTAGTCAGTCTGAACATTCGCCCATTATCCTTGAGAGAGAGAGAGAGAGAGAGAGAGAGTCGCCATACTTAATTGTCTTCCTAACAATTTGCCTCTTCTAACTGTTGTTCGTTTATTCTTTGTAACGACACTTAATTAATTGACTCTAGCCGTTTATTTTTTATAAAAAAAAATATTGTTTTTTGCGTCATTTTTAAACAACATTTTCTTTTTAAAGTAAATTACTACAAACAATTAGATAACTGAAGCTTGGATAATTTACATTTATTTGACAAACATTGTAATGATTGAAATATTTTCCAATTAAATATGTATTGATAATGTTTTACACGATGGTGTTTAAGCAGGAAATAAATCAATAATAAGCAACATTGTTTATAAAACGATTATAAATATCGAAACCAAAACATATGTTTTTATTTTACGAGTATGTTACATTTATTTCATAAGATTCTTTACAATATAATATCGTAAAACATTGATTTTTATTTAGTACGTATATTGATAAATTCTTCAATTTGAAGAATTCGTCATAATATATGAAATAAACCGTACAATACATGTATTTTCCTCAGTACGAAAATATCATAAAGTATTTTTTTCCCGTCTTAGAATATCATTACGATGCTTTTGAAGGGAAAATAATATGCCTTTCCCGAATTTTCATTTTCCGTGCCATTCATGGATGGTGGTTGGTTCTTGGAGTCCCTCCTCTCGCAAGTGCCTATCTGAATTTAAATACAATTGTTGGTATCTCCGACAAACTGGAGACGAGCTTTTCGCCGGTCCTTTCATTACCCGACTCCAAAGGGTTTCCACCAGCGCTTGAATGCAGTCTCCTGCCTAACTTCTGAAAGGCGTTTTGGCATTTCCATCAATGAATCCCTTATCTTTTCAAGGGCTCTGCCAACACCGCGTCCCTTTCGCACCAACGGAACGGTGCAGGAGACGAAGCGAGACGAGACGAGAGACTTTGAGTGTAATTTCCATGTAAAGATGTTTACCCATGTCCTCAGACTTTTTTGTTTGTGTTTACGGAACAAACAGGAACGAGCGAGGGAGCAGCGGGTGGTGGGTGGCGAGTGACTTCCAGAAAAAAACTACAAAACTGTCTTTAAACCGTCACGAAAATGTTTTTCTATAGAACAAGGCATTTTGATATTTTCAAAATGTTTCAAGTCATTCATACCATCACGGCATATCCCCACAATGTGGAGCAACCAGCGACAGGTGTGCGGAAGTGCAATACCTTATAAAAAGAAGCACAACACATGCGTGTATCCCCACACACCAGTCTCGTCTCACCTAAAATGGCAACATTCAATATGGGTGGTCATCCTCATTGTTGAAGTAGGTATGTTATATGTTAGTTTACCTCTTTTACCTATTTTCGAATAACTGGCTCTTACGGGATATGTTATTTCGCCTCACTACCCCTAGGAGATATAATGGGTAGTTATGAATTCGCAATTTTTGAGGTTATTTTTTTATTGCAGACTATCAACTAGTATCGTGCTGAGATTTTATTCTGAAAATTTAATCACAATGTATCTATTTGTGTGTGTTTTGTACTAAGTGCTATGTACGGCGCGGTTTTCATTCTAATTTATCAATTATAGACTAAAGTACTTATTTGATTCTTTTCAAATTTTGTTAATTTGTATATCTAATACTCGCTTAGACCCCATTAGATTTTGATGAATATCTGATCGGTGCTTCTCATTTTTTTTACTATCAAATATTACAAAGTGACCCCAAGCTCAGGAAACTTAAAATTTGATATGTTTATTATTTGCTAAAAAGGCACATCATAAAATGACTTTGAAGAATTATCAAGTCATTTCATGAAAATGCAGAAAATATTCCATGCAAAATTTTAATACATTGTGGAATTACTTGTTAGTAAGGAGTATAGCGTTAGGTACAACCCACTTGTTTTTCAAATTTCTATTATAATTTAAAATAAGTATTTTCTCACAATATTTTCATAACAACCGAACGTTATCGCCAAGGTGACTTGGCATTGTCAAGGACCGAATGAAACTTCATTTGTGTTTTATTTGGAGCTTGACAATGCCAAGTTACCTTGGCACAAACGTTCGGTCGTTATAAAAATATTGTGGAAAAATACTCATTTTTCTATTTATTAATTTTAAAATGGATTACCGCTCTTTCAACACAAAAACTATAGAATCATATTATAATTTATTTTATTTAGTATTTTTTGCATTTTATTTTAAATCTGTTGATAGGCAAAAATAATTGGTGTGGATTTTGTGAAAACAATTATATTTATAACTGTTTTTATTAAGTCAACATGTCACTAGGATTCTGACTGTATATCTACTGGGTACGTGGGTATTAGGGTAAGTAATTGAATAACGATATCTTGTGTCTGGGACACAACTTATGAAAATTCATAATGAATTCTCTAGGAAACACCAACTTGTGTCATATTTCACACTCTCTCTCTCTCTCTCACTCTCTCACACGCTGTTCCTCTTTCTCTAATCTTCCCAACGTTATACTTATTTGCATAATTACGTTGTACATACTAAAATATGTAAACCTTGCATAATATTTTCAGATTATAAGGTCATGTGTTCTTCATAATAACCAATATATATTTTATTTATGTTTTTATGTTTATGGCTTTATGTTTTTTAGATCAAACTTGCTATTTTGGAACTCTCGACTACATAGGTACTCAAAAATGTAATGCTATAAAAATATTTTATTTGCTCAAAAGTTGCTCATATAACCTTCTAGAATTAAAAATATATGACATTTATGACCATGACTAAAAAAATTAAGAAAAAAACATGACGGATACAAATGGGAAGTATCTCTCATCTACACCAACATCACGTCATCCATTTACAGACACTGTTGTCCGTGGAATCCCCCCGGACACGACAGACACCTTAAAATTTACTGAATTTTTATTATTATATTATGTAGGTTTTGTGCAATAAACATTGCAGTTCGCAGTTGTTATGTCAATGGACCTCGGTCAACGTTGAACGATCGAAAATCAAAGATGTCTGTAATTGGAGGACGTGATTTCTTAAAAAAAATACTTTTACGCTTCTTACTATAACTGACGTTTTAAAATATCAATTTTTAAGGACGAATATAAAGACGGACCGCAGCACACGCATTACACTAGATTTAAATTTAACGACGGTTATGTGTTCCAAAATATAATAATAAATACGGTATAAAGAGAACGTTAGAATATAATGAACCTTAATTGCTTAATATGACGCCGGCATCTATTAAGAAACGCAACAACAAAAACAATGTAAAAAGACTTGTGAAGGAATGGCTATTTAGGTGTGGCTTTATATATAATTAACAGATCTCAAACGATTTTACTGTTTTTTTTATTTCATTTATAGAATAATAAATAGATAAGTTTTGTAACATATGAAGGAATGTATGTTTGGGAGACCATCTTTGTGTGTGTCTTTTTTTTACTATACCTAATGTTGTTTGTTATTATTAGAATATACTTAGATATTGTCTTGAGAACACGCCGACAAGTCTAGAGATTGGACTTGGCGTGACTCAGAAACATTATTTTTTTGTAATATTTTATGTTTTTATTATAAATAAAAAAAAATAAATAAAAAATACACCGATCGTTGTAACAGCTAAAAATCAGCATACACCATGTAACGTATGTCTGGCAGTCGCTGGGTCCTGGTCTTCTACGAATCGGAAGCCATCACAGGACACTTTGATTTCGGTCTCCCTAGGTCAACTTATTTTTTGTTTTTGTTTAATGAGATTGTTATAAAAGATTGTTAGTAGACCAGCGTTGTGTATCTCACCTGTAATACTATTAGCGTGTTTATATTGCGTTTGTATTGAATAAAGTAAGTGGGATATACAACAATTATTATTTTGTGTATTGCTCCCATGGAGAGCAATAAAAGTGATTAATACTCCCACCGTGGCTATTTCGGCCTCAAATAACTTGGCGGAAATTGCAAAAATGCCTATCAATTATTATATTTTTGCGGCGCGGTCCCGTCTTTAGCGCCCAAGTCATGTGTAGCGGCCGCGAACTACGCCTGATTTATTGCAAACCATTTGTCGTCTTTGATTCACAGGTATGTACTGTACAATGTACAACTTACCTCACTTCACAACACTTTTGATCGTTTTATTTTTTTATACTTTGAAAGAAACATTATTTGCTTCTTGCATCACACTTCTTTATTTTATCCAATACATAGAGTAGATATAAGAATCAAAATAACTGTAGGTAATATAAAAATTTACATAGTAATATAGACATATTAATAGTAAATATTATATGTCTATAATGTTGTTCATCTATTCATACATTATTTTTTTCTTGGTCTTAGCTTTGCGTTGCGTTACTGTGGTGGAAGGATTGGCCAGAAAATTTCTGTTACCAGGGGGCACCGCGTGGAGGTTCCTTCCGTGCTCCCCATAACTTCGTCCGCCCTAAGGAGAGTCTTCCCCCGGGCCACAACGTGGAGTGGCGTACGTGGAAGTCACTAAACAGACAGATAACCTGTACATGGGGCTTCCTGCAACAGGCAATATGACATGTGACTGTAGAGATCAGCAGACCACCGCACATCTGTGCAGCTGCCCCTCAAGTCCAGTCAACTGCACCATGCACGATCTTATGGTGGGCAATGATTGTGCTATTGACGTTGCTAGGCACTGGCAGAAGATTATTTAAATGCGTTGCTAACACGATAGAAGAAAAAGATTCATACGTTTACATATAAAACAAGTAGATATACATACATTTGCGTCTTCTTTTTTCATCATTAACCGTTATTAGTGCATTTTCAGTTTTATTTGTGGGTTGTTCATTTTCAGCATTTTCGTAAAATGAGTTTTTGAAATTATTTTTTATTTAAATATTTTATTATGAAAGCGTGATAATTTTTCGATGCCATTTTGTGCTTTTTAGCAATTGGAAAATAAAGATATCAAATTTTAAGTATCCTGATCTTGGGGTCACTTTAAAATATTTGACAGTAAAAAAATTGAGAAGCACTGATTCTTTTAAATCTAATGGGGTCTAAGCGAGTATTGGATATACAAATTTTACAAAATTTGAAAAAAATCGAATCCGTACTTTAGTATATAATCGAAAGTAGAATAAACACGCCGTACATAGCACATAGAACACAACACACATCGTGATGAAACTTTTAGAATACAATCTCAGCATGATTCAAAAAATTAAATATTGTGAATTCATAACCTCCCACTGTATCCCCTTGGAGTAGTGAGGAGTTAAAATGTCCACACCTATATTTATGACGTCCATACCTTTTGACAGTAGCTATGGTGAACAAATAATGTTTGTTTCGATAATATTAAATATTTACATCTTTTTGCGATTATCTATCGAATAAAATATAAACCGTCAATTAATATGGAATTCTATAATAATTGTATCCATGATATGAGTAATCATGAAGTTTTTGACTGCACCGTTTGGCCAGACTTGCCCCCAGGTGATCTAATACGTATTAATTTCAAACGAAACATTTTTCAAAGAGTTTTCCTTTCATTTATATAAATGACTATCGCTTAAATAAGCAAGAGTTGTGTTAAAGTAATAATTTTTAATTTCTCCCCAAACGTAGAGATGGTGGAGGGTAGAGGTGGGTGGTGCTTAAACTGGCACCAAGCTGTTATAACATATTTTTAGTGAAAAAGTCATATTTTACCGCAAATAACGAAAGAAATAAATTATTATAAAAAGAAACGTGGAGGAATCATCGTGAATCTGCGAACGTGACAAATAGTTTGCAATAAATCAGGCGTTCCTTGAAGCGACAAATTTATGACTCTTGTCAGTAAAACTTCCACCTTAGTCGGTAGAAAGAATTCATCTTTGGGAGAAGAAATAAAAAATACGCAGCATCTTTGCCTAACTGGACAATGTTTCTCAATAATTTAGTTTGATATCGCCTACGGCCAATCTCTTAATTGTCGTAGGTATCTGATGCTTGCTGAATAATTGACTGAATAAATCACGCAAAATTTAGGTCCATCATTCTGAACCAGCAATTCAAATTTTTTTTTATGTTTTACCTACAGGTATTTGTTGTTTTAGATTTGCACATCCATTCTGTGAATTTTCATTGGCATAACCAATTAAATAACTACGCCATCAGTACAATGCACATATTGAGATGTCCATTTAAAAAGTTCTGTTGTTTTTTACTGTTGTTTTTTCGAAGCCGCACACTTTCTTTTCTATCCTGTGTGTGCATACTTTTTGTTTTTGTTTACTTCTTCTTATTTTTTCTCGTAATATTTTATTTTGTTATGTTCTGACTTGTGTTTTTTTTTTCTTTTTGGTTTTGTACCACAATATTTTGCATTATTTAATTTGTATGTGCTATCTGTAAATGGACTAATGTTTTTACTATATTTGTAATAAAAGTTTGTATATGGTCTGTAGATATGCCAATTTAAATAAAATAAAATAAAAAAAAAAATAAAAAGTACTTTTTATTGATTATCATGATCTTAGTATTTTTTTAATTAACTAATTTTTAATTAGTCAATTATTAATTAATTAATTATTTTCATTATTAATTTTTAAATAATACTTTTTCAATAAATAAATTTTTAATTAATTGTTTTTTAATAATTAAATTTTTCATTAATTAATTACTGATTAATTATTTTTTAATTGCAAATATGATTTATTTCTTTAAAGTTGGTGATTGCTTCTCTGGGCTGGAAACACTGGTGATTTGGAAGTATTTACCATATGGCAATAACATCGCCACTTGCGCTGAGTTCGAGAAAGTATTAATTATTATTTATTTATTTATTAAATTTGAGACACTTGTCATCACCACTTAACATAACTCTGAAAAATTTAGGTACGTATATAGTTGTTGTCGTTTTTTTTTTAATTTCATGCTGATGATTGGTACAAGACAAAGTTGTCAGTGTCATAAATCGAGTTGCAAAATTTAAATGGCAATGAGCAGGTAATGTTGCCAGACAGGGAATTGACAGATTACATAAATGGACACAATGGCGTAATAGGAGAAACGCCCGGCCACAGAAAAGGTGAGCCGATGATGTTGTCCCCGTCGCTGAAAGAAGATGGGTCCAAAAAGCTAAAAAGGATGAATGGATGTACATAGAAGAAGTAAAACAGAACGGAGCTCCTAGCTGTTGTCCGTGGGCCTCTTCAAGGTCCCATTGGGCATGCGGATTTAGTGGTCTCTAAGAAGAACTTTACAGCCTTCAAATTGTTTTGGCTATAGTGCCATGGCAAATAAATCTATCTGCTGAATAAAAAAATGAAATTCCAGAGTTTCCTTGGTCAACTCTCTGATGCCCAGTTTTACAATCACATGCTTGAAGTACTCTCGCGACAATGCATGTCTGTAAATATTATTTTCACCGACGTCGATTGTTATTTTTTGCAAAATTGAGCCGAGACCACTAGTCTAGAGGAGCTTCTAGAGCTACTCTTCGTGCCATGCATTCTTTGTCATTCTTACTAGCGTTCTGCGAAGGGGCCGTTTTCAGTCCCCATATGCGGAGCGGGTGGAGGTGGGCGTAGCTACTTAGCAGAGGCCTACATCGAGCATTGGAGAGATGGCTGAATGAAGAAGAAGAGATGAAAAATATCTTTGTTATTATGCAGTTATAAAAACTAGTGTAATATTATGTATAAATATTGATTCTGATTTCTATAAATGTACTCTTAACGTCCATATAAGTTCTTAATTGTAAAAATTGTTTGAAAATAAGCTGAAAACATCATCGCCTTATTTTTTTTTTTTTTCGCTACTCCCACCACCACCCGCTCTGCCTATGGGGACTGTAATCGGCCCCTTCACAGAACGCTAAGTGAACGACAAAAAAAAATGCATAGCACGAAAAGTAGCTCATGGAGCCCTCTAGATTAGCAATCTCGGCACCATAGTGCAAAAAGAAACAATCAACGAGTGCGAACAGAAAATTCACACCCGTGGACTGTCTATGACCTCAGATCCCCCTACATGCAGACCATCAGAGAAGTGACCAAGATCTCTGGAAATAATTAATTTAACGGGAATCTTCTAAAAGTAAGGCACCATATCTATGACAGAAAACCTTAAAAGCTTTATAATTTTTCTTCGAAATCACAAAATCCGCATGACCAATGGAACCTTGAAGAGGCCCACGGACAGCAACGAGGAGCTCCGATCTATATGAGGACACCATTGGGTGGCAACATTCCCAAAGGATATGTTCCGAAGTTTGGTCCGGGTATTGACAGAAATGACATGAAGCAGAGGAGGCAATGTTAAATCGGTGAAGATAACTTTTAAAATCATCGCCTTATATGAAATGACGAAAAAACATCTGTGGCGGAACATCCCTATGATGTCCGCACATCACTATTTAAATACAATTACTACCAACGCAAGCCGAAGATCAGTAAAGTTGTCCCCACCTACGCTAACCATTCGAGATTATCTCCAGTGCCGTGGCTTGACGTATCGCGAATTTCCTCGACATTCTTATTCTGTATTAATTGAATATCAATTATTAAACGACTAATATGTAAAACTTTTAATTGAAATAAATACTTATTAGAGTGAGTACTATATTTCATCATACAAATTATCAGTTGCCCCAATATCTATTGTCTGTAGTATATCTAACATAGTGAGATGTGTTTTGACAATACTTTTGAACACGCTAATAATCTTCTGATAAAATTCATTTAAACTAATAAATCACAACAATCTTATAATTAAAACCCATCTCTCTATACATCTATTGAGAAATTGATTTGTAAAGAAATCAAGTATATTAATTTCTTTCCCTTTTGTTGTTGATCATATTTCTATTATTAAAAACATAGTAATATACTTGCTTTTTCAATTAATTAATTGTGAACGTGTTTTGTTTTCGTTTCATATGTTGTATAGTATAGTATTATACGTTTGTTTCTGTGGTTTAGCGGTGTATTCAAAAACGTTCCCACGGCAGCACCGTGCCTTGCATGAACTAAAGATGCGACGTGCTTAACTAATCTGACATTTATTATATTACGACTCTCTCGATACACGAAAAACTATGTACAAAAATAATTAAATTTACGGCACCATTTTCTAAAACACATTCAAAGTTTTCCCGCTCTGAACAATGGAGATTAGAACTTACGGTTTTTCCTTCTTATCATTCTCAACTACTTCCGATTATTGTTCTCAAGATCTTACATATTTACTAAGTTCCATACAACAATCTTCACATCGTTTCATTTCCAATTTCTTAGATGTCTACATTCATTAACAAATAACACACTCTCCCATGTCCGACTCCCATGTCCATGTCCGAAAAAAGCTCCTAATGTCGAATATGTTTTTCCCTGTCCGGAGTCAATGATATTTTATGACATTTTTTTTATTTCCTGTTTCTCCTATAATATTCAAACTTCGCCTCTATTGAGAAGTTAAAAAATTGTCATAAAAACATCATTGACTCCTGACAGGGAAAAAATTCGAATGTTTGAGATTACATAGACTTGGTCATGAGTTCTGCTCTATTGATATATTTTGCTTTTCAATATACAAACATAAAAAGAGACTCAAAAGGTCGAATTACATCTGGGTCCTTCTTTTTTTCTTCATTGTACTTTACTTCGTGGTTCATAAATCTATTTATTAATTTTACAGTTATGTAAAAACCCATTTAGGGTGTTTAAATAAAAATATTCGATCGTCCATAGTAGTTTGAGAGATCCTTAAGTACTAAATAATGATTTCAATTATTTAATAAGTTTAATAGTGTCATGTTGTGGTTTTCTTGTTAATTTGTTATTCCATATTCGTGAAAGTAAAACAATTTCTATATTTATGTATTGAAAAAATACTGGATATATGAAAAATAATATATTAAAAAATATTCAAGCATTTAATTTGTGTTTTTGAGCATCAAATTAGTACAAAAATAATCTGTTTACCCGTATCGTATCTGAAGGTCTATATTGTAGATACACCTACACCATAGAAGGAGTTAAGTACTATTTTATCTGTGCTTTACGTAAATACAATTTATTTATAAATAAATAAAAATGAATACAGTAACTTTGCATAAATTTTGTATGTATTTTTATATATTTATAATTTATAAATGTGCCACAAAGTAGTAGCTACATCATATGAAGATAGAATTTATATATGTTTTTGGTGTTTGCAAGCAAATTTTCATTCCTTTTCTAAACCCGACCAAAATACTCGAGGTTATTGTTTGAGTAAGTATTCGTTTTAGAAAATGTTTGTCTATATTTTGAATATTTCATAACTTTAAGCTGTGAGGCACCGGCTTAGAATAGTGCTTCCATTCTTTTAAATCATTGTTTTCGAGTGTCCCGTAAGAGCCGGGTAATCGAAAATACAACAGGCAACAATAACATCTCACATAGTTCAGCAATGAGGTTCACCACCCATTCTGAATGTAGTGCCTTTTTTGGTGAAACGAGACTGGTGTGTGGGTATACATAGATGTGTTGTTCTCCCTTTTATAAGGCAATGCACACCCGCACACCTTTCGCTGGTTACCCCACATTGTGGGATATGCCGTGATGGTATGAATGAATGAATGAATGAACTCTGAATATTCAATAAGTAGGTACTATTCTCTGTTGCATTAAAGTTGTTTGATAATAAATAAATAAATGGTCACGAAGGTTTTGTGGTAAAGACACTGGAACGTGAGGTCTTCCTTCCAAAAACCAGTTAGGGCTAGAGGCCAGACCTATTAAGTATTCCACTCCAGCATCAGACCCACTATCACAGAGTAATACATGACTATAACTATTACACACCAGCCACTATGCTAACAACAGGGTCGACCCAGTGATACATCCTTTGTCTATAACACCAGGGCTTCGATAAAAGTCGAGCCATTATACCGAATATTTTTTTTCTATTATTCACAATATACATTGTCTAAAGTATTTCATGACAATGTTTTAACATCTAAATGAGACGAAGTAGGAATATTATAGGATAATCGGGAAATCAAGGTTCATACAGGGCTTACAACCCTTACAATTTCTATTGAGATGTTGAAAATTTGTCATAAAAACATCATGAACTCTCGACAGAGCAAAAAAATAATGAGGATATCTAAATTACGGATAAACGATTTCGAAATAATGTCACTTGCTGACATAGTAAATGGTAATATTTTTCCTAGATACGAATGCCAAAGTCGTTTCCTAAAGTGATTTATTTTCATTATTTTACACGTAATGGTTTTTTTTTATTTTCAATATAATATATTATTTGATCTTTACGACGAAAATTCTCAAGTTATTTGCCGGGAATTATATTTTTATTGTTTTTAAAATTTTGAACATCAATTTTTGATGTCCAAAATTATCATTTTTTCAAATTTCAAATTCTCGCGTCCTAGTTTTATCAAATCAAGATATAATTTTTGATATTTTATTGTGTGACTTGTAGCAGCGCCTGGTGGGCTGCAACACAAAAAAATATATCACGTCGGAGTCACCAATTTGGGGATATATGTTAATTTATTTTATTTATATCAGAAGGGTTGTATTACAAATGTGCGTGTTCAAAAGGATTCTATTTTATTTAAAACATATTCCTCCAAGTACATATATTGCTTATGTCTGTTCATTAAATAATTGATAATACATAATTTATAGTGATGAAGAGTTTCAATCAAAGAACTACTTTCATGATCAATACTGGTTTATTCGGAACAAAGGAAATTACAATATAAATAATAACTTAATTAATTTGTGATGTCGTGGATCGCAACTAAAAGATGAAGATTTAACGCGACTCTACACTATGGAACGATCAACACATGAATAAAAACCTGTCGATCAGCCCGTATCAACGACGGTGGGCTATGGTTCGTTGATCCTAGTCAACCTTCGGGAGCATTCGAGAATCCCGAGATCATACGTGTTGCAGCCGACCAGGCGCTGCTACAGACTTAATTGTTCCGTCAGACGTTTTACTTATTATTACAAACAATTTTTATTCATGACAAACTTATTTGTCGTCAGACCCCGATTTAATTTATTAACAATTTTACTTATTTTAATTTGTGATGAAAAATATTTTATGTTCTACCTAAATGTGCAAACGTGGATATTATAATATATTCTATTAGTGCATTATAGTTTTTTTCCTAAAAACGGCTCCGGTCTTCTTTCCTCAACCACGCATCGGTCCAAACTTTCAATCTTTTCCTTTAACCTCAAAACTTTTGGTACTTTGTAAACGAAACTACTTCACACTACCGCCTTTTGACTTCCACGTGAAAATCTATTTTTGTTTCACAACTTGCCTACGTGATCGAGTTAAACAAGAAGTCGTTACACATACATTATTTAGAGTATTCCATCTGTGTATCACACAATTCTTTGTGGCTAATTAATCAGACTAGACACAAAAAATCCTATAATATATTTCTTGTATGCGAGTTACCAAAACCCGGAGATGATGTCTGGGGTATTAATAATTTATTCTTTGACTAAGAACGATACCTTATTAGAAGGTGCTTATAAATCTTTTTAATCATCGTTACTACATTGTAATTCGTTAAATTAATGATCTCCTTGAACTACTATATTAAAAATAATTTCAATCATTTGTCACTTACTATAAGAGTTTTAAAATAAATAAATACTATAGTAAGTAACATTGATTGGATAGTTTGAACCCTGAGTAATGGTGGTTTTTGGATAAAACTGCCTTCGAAGTGTTGAAAATTCACTATTTTAACACGTCAGTTATAGTAATATTTACTACGGAAGGCTATTAGAAATCACGACTCTATGGTTGGTGGAGTCGAAAATCAAACAGCTTTTAAACTATGTTAATAATATAAATAACTAAAATTTTCTTTACTGGGTACTCTTATTTGATTTGTCAACTATAAACTGATGAGATTCAAAGTTCCTGCTAATCGATCAGAACGATGAAGATTTAGAATTTTTCTAGCACTGCTTTTTATTTCAGGATCATTCCAACGGCTACGACAGCTCAATCATGGGTTGCTATGTGAAGCACATTTGAAAGTGGTCAATTATAGATTGCCCAAAACTACTTTATTTATTTGTGAGTAATATGATATTTTAGTCTTCTTTTATCCAGACCCAATCTACTCCACATTGCATTCGGTTAAAATGTGAAATTTTTATGATTTATGTTGCAAAGTAAACACCTATAATATTGTGTGGTATAAGGGACGACATGTTTATCAGGGTAATTTTCCATGTAGCGCTTTAATCAAGATGTTTAATGCCGAAAATCTTCATCCTGTAAGGAAAGGTAAACTAATGGACCCAGTGGCGGCTCTTCCTAAAGGGCTCTCGGGCTCAGCCCTCCCACACACTTCGTTCTAAAGATTCCAAAAAATGTATGTTATTAAATCTTGATAACACATTATTTTTCTAATTAATATTTGCCATCTTACGCCTGTAGTATATTTAGTGAAAGTATTTAAACCTACCTGCTTTATAAAACAAGGAAGATTCTATGAAATATTTCATTCCTCGGGCACAGTCGACTTGTGCCCGGAGAACCCATACAATTCACGCGACCGCCCGCTGTTGCCGCAGCTCGCCGTACACGCTGAATGTATGCCGATTTCGAGCAAAACGGGGCAGTGCCCGCGAAGTATTATAGTATATTTTCATTCATTCATATTTTGTTGTACATTGCAATAGTTGAACTTTAGGTAAGCAGTTGCAATGCCTTGAGGCTAACATTAATTGATATTGCATAGTTTAAACTATCAATCATCAGAATGATATATGTAGGTATTATTATTTAATTAATTGATACCATAATATTGCAAAAAAAAAACAAAAATGTTTTTAGAAATAAAATGTGTAAAATCAGGAAGCAGTCTTGCGGCTGTTGCCAAAGTTTATTTTTCTATTTTGTATGATCAAAATTCATTAGATGTCACAAATTATTTTATAATTTATCGATGCATTTTATTACAAACGTTATTTAAAAAACCCAATAAAATACAGCATAAATGATTCACGTTTTAATTTTCGATAAACAAAATAACTATGGAAAACACTGATAATTTTAATACTTACACGAGAATAATATTGTGTCACATATCTGCTTAATGATTCCTGTAGTATCTTAGTTATGTAATTTCTCTTCTAGGTAAAATAATAATTTTGAGCCCTTCTAAAATTTAAGGTCTTCAGCCGCCACTGAATGGACCTTAGCGACAGCAAGTCATCGTCAGGGTTGTCAGAGACGTCAAAATTTGTTTTTTTTTTATTCTCTACTTCTCCACTCAAATAAAATAATGTAATAAATAATAATCAAGCGATATTTTTACAGACAATTTTTTTTACGTCTCAATAGAGACGAAGTTGGGATATTATAGAAGAACCAGGAACGCAAGGCACCGACAGGGCTTACGACCTGTCATCGACTGGTTTACGTGATCACTTTATGCGCTTGCCGAAAGTTCACCAATTATGCCTTCTTATTGAGTTCCCTTATCAATATAATTTTTGAAAGTTGAATGTGTTTTCAGTCTGGATCTGTGAGACGATTAATATCGTAAGTCTCCAGAATGTGGCAACTTGTTATTGGGTGCGTGTTAAATTAATATTTGACATAGTACCTGTTAGTTGCCCGAGAAGCAATATTAAATAAATAAATATTTAAATATACAAAATCTCAAATTGGTTTTTTCAAAACATTTTTTATAAAGAAAAATATTTTTTTATGATAAATTTATGAGTTTAACTGCCTATATTTCCATTTTTTTTTAAATATCGAAAAAAGCCGAAACACCCCAACTAGATAATTTAATTTTCTATAAAAAATATGAATATTGTAGAAGTACATCTCAATTTTTTTTAACAATTCTATAAAAATTGAATATAGTGACGACATTGCTTCATACAATTTGTATGGCAGTCGTCTATACACAATAATATGTAAGAAGACTTAATAGTTTGATACTTAATCTCCACACATACATACAGAACCATCATGCTGTTTTCATATTCCGGGTAGGAAAAGAGGACTGACCTCCATACTGTCCTATCTTGACATACATTCCAACATGTGTTAAAATTTTCAATAATTTGGTTTTATGGGTTTATAGTTTGATTCTTATCCTTCAACTATACATACTATCGCTATCGACAGTTGGATCTCATGTGTAACATGCAACTAGTATATTTAATATGTTGTGTTTGCCTTACGGATTTGTAGGAAAGGTAGCAGCCTTTAAATCAAGTGCGCTAGAATATGAAAATCGTCGTACCAACCCTAGACCACATAACGAGGCATCGGTATTACTCCTATTTTCCGCAATACGTATAACGTATAGTATATACATAACTTCATAAGAAAACAACATCTTTGAACATTGAGGAAGTAAGGATGAGCTCAGCATCGCAATTTTGAATGTCATTATATTAAAATGTTTTCTTCTTAAACTGTAGAAATTGAAAGTAGTTATATTTTAAAACGAAATATTAAGGTGGACTTTAAAAACATTACTTTTAAACTTTTGCTCAAGAATCTCCTCAAGTCCCCTATGCCGATCCAACATTATGTTATCCTTTATCAATCCCTTATGTCTAGGACACATATCTATATTTATTTTTTTATTTATTTAACTTTTTGTACATAATATAAACAAATATAATGCACACTGGCGGGCTTATTGCCAATCAACCAGATTACAGAGTGACAGAATTATACATGTACCTACATCAACAAAAAATGAAAGCTACAAAAGAACAAAAAAATATACATAACACCAAGATGAATAAAAAAAATCACAGCAAAAAAGGGATTGGGAAGGAACAAAAAGAGGCAATCGAGATCAGGTGTTTAGGGATAAATATTACGTAGCAAAGGAAGGAAGGAAAAGGAGAGGGATCAGGTATTTTCGAAGAGATACCCCTGCTTTAGTCTTTTCTTGGATATGGAAAGCGAGTTTGACGAAGTTATATCAGGACTCAAATTATTCCAGTCTTGCTGAATGCACTTCAAAGGAAGAGCTGAAAAATTCAGTGTTGTGAATGGGGATAATTAATGTAGTACGTTCAGCAGATAGAAGCGATAGGCCGTGATTAGATAAATAGGTGAATTTGGTTTTAAGGTACTGCGGTGAATTAGGATTAAAGAGCGTATTATATTATATTTCGCCGTTGTCATATCTTAGGCCAATGGAGAATATTACGGTATATTCATGTTATCATTACACACAATGTTGGTTCTACATTCAATCCACAGTTCTAAAATAAAATAATCAAGTTTTAAGATGTTCATCAAATGACCAATACAAATTATAGTATGTAAAATATATTAAACAAAACTTGATAGATTCATTTAACAAAAACAAATTTGTCCTCGGTAATTAAGTATGATGTTGATAATAACATGTACCTAAAAGTAAGGTTAGAAAAAAGTTGAGCAATGGGCCCACAGTAAAATAAGTGTAACAGTTGCATTTCAATCACCATTTCTTGATTGGCTCGGTATATGCATAAGCAAGAGGGGATTGTTTCGTTTTACTGCGTCTCGGTACAAACATCCAGTAGCCGTTAACATGGTCGTGCCATCCCTTTCTTGGGAGGCCCCGACCACTCATTCCATTCCTGTCAATGTATATTTTCTTCGTCAGACTTTCCGCACTCATTCTCCCCATATGGCCAAACCATCTCAATGTGTTCACTTTCATACTGTTAATGACATCTTTCTTCATCTTACATTCTTTCCTTATGTCCTCATTTCTTAGCCTATCATACATAGTTCTACTAAAGATTATTTTTAGCGATCTCTGCTTTCATTGTTTTCATAATTGGAAATAAATATACCTACTTGTACCAATATGTATGTAAATTGAATATTTTGAGTTACTGGTTCTTCTACAGTATTCCAACTTCGTATCTATTGAGATGTTCAAAAGTTTGTCCAAATAAATACTATTTGACTCCCGACAGGGAAAAATCCATTATTTGCATATATGCATTTAAAAAAAATTGATTTACATACACTTTGGTACAAGTAGGTAAACCAGTCAAAAATGAAATATTTCTGGCGCAGTTCAGGGGTGACATATGTGCGAGAACACTGTCACCTAATTTTATAATGACTGTTGCTTTCATTGTTTACAAATAATCCAACTTCTCAATAGATGGCGTTACAAAAAGGTTTCTTCGTTGCTTAATAGATGGCATTAGTAATAATGCCCTATTTTCGGGTGATATGTTACTCATTATTAAAATACACAGAACTTTCAAAAATTGCATTGATAAGAAAACTCAATAAGGCATAATTGGTGAATGTTGCACAAGTACATAAAGTGATCATGTAAACCAGCCGATGACAGGTCGTAAGCCTCATAGGTGCCTTGAGTTCCTGGTTCTTCTACAATATTTCAACTACATCTCTATGGTGATGTTAAAAAGTGTTAAAAAAATAAAAATTGTGTTTCTCCTTCATCAAAAATAATAAAAATGCACAATATTTTAAATATTATTTCCATGAACTATTCCATTTCACAAATTAATAAAAAACTGATATTAAAATATGATCATAATGTATTGCTTCACATCTTGAATAACAAAAAATATTTAACAATACCACTGACATAATATTTACAATAGAATGGTTCCATGAATTTAGGTTACCTTTTTTTCGATATTGCTCCAGCTTTCCATATAAATAATAGTATTCAAGAGATAACAGATGAAAATAAGGAACGCACACTATAAGAAATTATTCTATTTTTTATTTTAAAACATAGACAAAATGTCAAAGGAATGAAATGCGACGTTGTCAGCTCAAACAATATCATTATATTATTGTAGTAATGCTCTTTTAATGTAAAAAGTGTTAAGGTATTACAACATTATAATAAAATATTATGAATAAGTATCTATTCTAGTTTGATATCATAATCAAAACATGTCAAATAAAAACAAAAATATAAATGTGTTCAATTCCAATTTATTTGTGATAATTTTTAACAAATACTTAACCGTACAAATTAACTAATCATGTAAAGGAAAACAATTTATTTGTAAAAGAAAATGGAAACTTAATATTTTTTGATTTATAAAATATCACATTTAATATAAAATATGAACATTCGTCGATTGTTTAATAAATTGTATAACATATATAGTTATTCAGTAAGATTAAAAATAAAACACAAAAAAATCTACATATTTTTGAAAAAAAAATGGATAAAACAAGTACACATAAATCTACACACAATGCCTGAATTGGGCACAAAATTCTGGTACTATAGGCGAATGAAATCAGTTGAGACAATCTCTGGCATCTAGCTTTTCTACAATTTATTACTATCAAAGTTAATCCCACTTAAATAGATAAGTGAATAAACTCTACATATATTTGGGAGACAGTTTGAGAAATATTGCTATGTGAATCCTATTATGGTAATTATATTGAGCAAGGCTTGGGCAAGGTAAGCAAAGTACACTTTGAAAAATGTCAAAAATATAAAAACTAGTTGATAAATATCTATATGATGTCCCAGTGGTCATTCACTTACAATAGTTTAAACAGCCTAGTAATTTGCGAGTTACAACATCTCCGTGACAAATAAAAAAACATATATATTCATAAGTATTGACAAAACAAGATTTTTTAAATACATTGAATAATGCCCTTGGCTTATATACATATAATAATACAATCACTTATAGAAAACAAATTTTAAAAAAGTATAATCATAATTTAGTTAAAATCAATAATGTTCATTTTTTATTTCAAATAAATATTTTAATAGAAAATACGAAAAATATAAATGTATGGAAATCATTACAAAAATTTCTTACCTAAATTCTAAAAGGCACACTTAAATACGACATTATAACGATAATTTTAATAATAATTAAAATGTATTATTATACGGACCGATATCTATGTTACGTGGATGAGCAATATTAAAGGAAGCTTCTCTTGTTTGTATATTATAGATACTGCAAAGTATAATGTCAAGTATATTATAATCATGTCGAGTATTTTATATTAACAAGTGTCGATTATCGTAAAAATGGGAATCAAGATTTCAATTGTACATATCGAGACAAGATTGAAAAATTCAAATAAGACTCTTTTTAAATTAATTCTGACTTCCTTGCCAATTATGGGCATAGTGAGATGGTATATTTAAACTTGATATATGGGTTTAGTTGAATTTTTAACACTTAAGCCTAAGTTTTGGCTTTAAGTCACATGAAAACTTAACAGTATGTAAAGAGTAGGACCTAATTGAATAATCGACACTTATGAAACATGAGGATATAACTATAGTGTATATTTAAAGTCACATAACATGATATTTTAAATTGTCATCTCATACTGAAACGTTTAAATTTAATATTCTTGCGACATTGTCTTCTGCGATGACGAGGTCTTTGTGTTTGTCTTCTTGGGCAGCAGAATAGCGTTGATGTTGGGCAACACGCCACCTTCGGCGATGGTCACGCCAGTCAAGAGCTTGTTCAACTCTTCGTCGTTCCTAACAGCCAGCTGAACGTGTCTTGGGCCAATTCTGTAATTCAATTGTTTAACAATATTACAAATATGGAAGAGTTAAAATGGAGTGATATTTATTTTATTTCAAATTATAGTTTTCATCAAACTTCTTGAGCAATTTCGCCAAGGAGGGTAGTGATTTGCACATATAACAACCTAGCAAAAAGACACAAATTTTCGTTCTGCGCATCCGGAAGTCTGGTTCAAGTTACAATGATTATACTATACCATCTTTATAAAGAACGTGTTTCATTTAAAGATTTAAAAACTTTATTAATATTTGATTAGTTCCAATTACCATCTTTATAAAGAATCTACAATTTCATCTCAAGATTTAAAAACTTTATTAATATTTGATTAGTTCCAATTACCATCTTTATAAAGAATCTACAATTTCATCTCAAGATTTAAAAACTTTATTAATATTTGATTAGTTCCAATTACCATCTTTATAAAGAATCTACAATTTCATCTCAAGATTTAAAAACTTTATTAATATTTGATTAGTTCCAATTACCATCTTTATAAAGAATCTACAATTTCATCTCAAGATTTAAAAACTTTATTAATATTTGATTAGTTCCAATTACCATCTTTATAAAGAATCTACAATTTCATCTCAAGATTTAAAAACTTTTTTAATATTCGATTAGTTCCAATTACCATATTTATAAATAATCTACAATTTCATCTCAAGATTTAAAATTTTTTTTAATATTCGATTAGTTCCAATTACCATCTTTATAAAGAATATGCAATTAAATTTAGAGATTTGAAATATTGAATTATCAAAAACAATCAGTATTATCTGAAAGTTTAATTTCATAAATTTATTTAACTAAACATGGGACATTTTTTAATTCTTAATCTTTGTTCGATCAATTAGGTTATGGAAGAAAAATAGTGGTTTAAGACTGGCAGTATTTCTAAGTGCTCGAAAACACAAATTTTATTTACAGAAAAATGCTAATAATGGATAATATAACACCATATTATGGTACTTTATTTAAGTCCAAGAATATCAAAAAATTCTTCACACCTAGTTTTCTTATTGTCCCTGGCAGCGTTACCAGCCAACTCTAGAACTTCAGCCACCAGATATTCAAGAACTGCTCCCAGATAGACTGGTGCACCAGCTCCAACCCTCTCGGCATAGTTTCCTTTTCTCAGAAGACGATGGATCCTACCAACTGGAAACTGGAGACCGGCGCGGTTACTGCGGGATTTCGCTTTGGATTTGGACTTTCCTAAGGATCACAACATTGAAATTTAAATTATATGTATTGTGTGCAAACTACCGCTGTGGCACAGTTAGTAAGCCCTTTTGACTTCTGTACGGGCGTACTGGGTTTGAACCACAGCAGAGGCAAAATTTATATAAATTCATTTCTCATGCAAAAATTGCTTCTATGGGCTGGAAACACTGGTTAGTTGGAAGAAATTACTGCATGGCAATAAACTCGCAACTTACTCATAGTGCAAGGAAGTGTCTATTATTATTATTAATTTTGAAATATTTAAATAGGTATTATAAAACTATTAAACAAACAAAAATCTGATATTATAAAGTTAAAATAATCAACAATGAATTTGACAGTAGCCTTACTATTGACCAATCCGAATTTCGAATTTTCGATCTGCATCTCATCTCTTAGGCCTGACTTGAAAATATACTCTTTCATTGAAAAGAGATATTTATGTGGAGCTGACTGTTCCATAGGACACAAATACTCCAAAAGACCAGCAAAATAAGCTTAACAAGTACAAGGAACTGGCAGATAAAACAGTTCAAAATGGCTTTAGCACAAAAATATATGCAGTAGAGGTGGGGGCGAGAGGCCTGCCCACAAAGTCTTTATATTCCTGCTTTAAGGACCCAAGTCTCCCTAGGAGTAAAATAAAATAACTTCTGGATGGAGTGGTAAAAGCAGCATTGTACGCGTCCTGTTGGATTTGGATGCGCAGAGGAGTAGAGTATCAGTCGGAGGTTGGATAGTGAGTGGTGAGCGTAACTCGAGTCATAGAGGGACTCCTAAAGCCCGTATACATGGTCACAAGCCCGTGTGGCTCACCTATTCTCACTGGTTCTCTGGTCGCCTGTGCTTGTTTGAACCATAATTGCCTTTCTCTTTTGTATCCTCTGCGTATACTCAAACTATCTACTATAAAAATTATAACAGACCTACCCGCCACATTATTCATGTACTTACTGACAAAAGTACAAGAATGCCGAATATTTTTACTGTAACAATTCTCTTATAAATGCACACAAAAATTCAGCCTTTATTCACATGCAATGTCTAAATTAGTGTTCATATTCATAATATATGTACTATTTTAATATTAGTGTTTGTTAGTGCTGGACTGAGTGAAATGCATACAATGTTGTTTATATGAGTGTTCTCAATGTAATTAACCAAAAATACATCATCAGCAAGTATGTTAGCTGAAATTCAGTTTGAATATATTTTTTGTCTGCTAGAATAAAAATTAATAATCGTCCCTTAGATTACCTATATATATTATTATAATTCTATGAATCGTCCATTCCCCTTCTAATGAAAGTAAGTAGGTACTTATGTATAACCTCACATGACAGATTTTCATATTGCCGTGTTATCATGTTAAGTAAATAAATATAACTATTATCCAAGAGAAGTTCCGATCAATAGGAATTGAACCGTTCCTTCATTTATATTGATGTTCATTTTAACAAAAAGTACGAAACAAAAGAAACTAAAATGTCAACACGACTACAGTACAAAACACATCACACTGTCTTTGTAAGTATAGTTCGTGAAAAATAAATACTTCAAATATAAAAACCAACAAATTTAAGTCGAAATAATCCTATAGTCGATGTGTATTAATTTAACAAAAACATAAAAATGTAATTTTTTTTAATATAGGAATGGTTGTTAAAACCACTTACCACCACCTCCACGCCCAGACATTTTATATTGATTGTGATACTAAAAACTGAACAAAACAATATAAGAATAAACAGAAATGGTGTATAATAAATAACGCGATTGTACAATATTCACAAATAAAATAAAAACTACAAAACAGTTATGGCGACAAACACGCTACGCAAGCCAAGCAGCTGTTTCGCGCCTTTCCTCAGATATATTTAGCGAATATTGCCAGATCAAAATAAAATAAAACAGCAACCGTGAAGAAATAAGAAAGTACTCTCAGAAGTTGCCATACTTCAGAAATGAATTATTGTGGCCAATGATTTTGACTTATTATGAATGCTACCTAGAAATAATAAATAATATTGAAAACTTAGATTATATAATATGATACAGATACCTAGTCAGAGCAATGAATGTATGCCAACTAAAACTACGCTGAAACAGACGAATTTCTAGTATACGTACACCTACCGATACGCACACCTACGTAATACGTAGACCAACCGATCTACCGCCTCATACACACATGTAAAAAAAAAACTTGGCATACATTTGAATTCGAAATTTGTACTACACGCGGCTTCTGTACATTATAATTCTATGATTGAAAAATATTTTTGTGATTCTTGTACTTCTTGTATTTTTTTTACTTGTTGATTATAAATCATAGAAAAGAAATTTATTTATATAATATAAACAACTTCACATAGCGTTTTGCGGTGTGTCTCGCTTTTAAAAGTAGGCGGGGACTTGCGTCTCTGAATCCTTCTACATGGGTACTTACATTAGCATCAAAATATTACGTTAAAACTTGGAGGAGTAAATCGTTAAAATAAAATCAATGAAATATTCAAAGCTTTATTTTCCAAAAACTATTTTTATTTGCAATAATAAATGTTTTTTTTTGTAAAACAAAGATTTTTTAGAATATGATCGAAGAGACTGAGTTGGAATCATTTATATGGAACATGTTCATGTAGCGAGTTTATTATTGTCTAATAAAATATTCTTTCAAATGAGATGTAGAAGATATATTATAATAGTTGTGTGAGATCATTTTTAATAAATTAATTCTCTGCTAAAAATCTAAATTCCACTATAAAGCTTCTTATGGAATACGTATTTATTTTAATAAATGTGTGTACAAGATCGTATCATAAATTAATTTTCAAAAAAAAATGCAATCTCTATAAGTTTGAATCTCATTGATTTTCGTACAACCTTCAAACGATCCTTAGAAACCGGAAAAGTGTAAATAAACAAGTTTTGACATTGGCAAACGTCACTTTGACGACTCAACCAAGAACCAAGTCAACCAATGTTTTTTCGATACTAATAAATTATATTGATTCCTTTTTCAAATTTAACTAAATGAATCTGTCAAGTTATGCCCGTGTTCTAGTTTATTGTAAAAATACAAATTAATTTAATATTTGCTATTTATTTAAACACTTTGTATCATAAATTAAAAAGGAATAGATAATGTTATATGAAAATATAGAATTATTTTCCGTTAGTTGAAAAATGAGTTCGGAAAATGTCAAAGAACCAGATCAGGATATACAGACTAAATCAGAAACAGAGACCAAACCGGAAGCAGAAGTAGAAAAAGAAACCAAACCGGAATCAGAAGTAGAAACAGAAACCAAACCGGAATCAGAAGTAGAAACAGAAACCAAACTGAAATCAGAAGAAGAAACAGGAACCAAACCGGAATCAGAAACAGAAACAAAACTGGAATCAGAAGTAGCGACAGAAACCAAACCGGAATCAGAAATAGTAACAGAAACCAAACCGGAATCAGATGTAGTAACAGAAACCAAACCGGAATCAGATGTAGTAACAGAAACCAAACCGGAATCAGAAGTAGTAATAGAAACCAAACCAGAATCAGAAGTAGTAACAGAAACTAATCTAGAAGATGAACCTGAAGATAAACTAAGTACTGACCTTAGTGCACTCAAACATGATCTAAGTGAAGATGAAATCACAATTTTGACTGAATATGACACAAGTCAATATCACTCTTCAGCACTTCAGAGTGAAAATGGAACTATTCCAATCAATACCTTTCAATTTATGTATCCTTTACGATAAAAATATCACCACGCTATATGCCGACTTTGAAACATACTCAAACTACCTGAAATTAGAAATAAATCATATGCTTACAGAAATTTTGTAAATGTTCATATACTTATATTTGTTAGCGTCCAGATAACGAATATTAGCATAGCCATTAAAATAGTAAAAATATTTATTAAATCAGCATAGTTTTACAAAACATTGAAAGAAAGTTGTTAAATCTAGTGGAAGAGTTTACTTTTTATTACTGTGTACTATTCTTTATCTGAAAACCACCATAGATAAATATTCATTTTATTCCAATATTTGGATGCTTTCATCAAATAGAAATTTATTATTTTTATAGGTGTCTTTCAAATTGATTCACCAAATTTATTTCCTTAACAGTGAATATAATATTCAGATATTCTTTTGGATATGATTGCCAACGCTACTACAACATGTGTACGTGTGATGAGAATGTAGTTGCATGGGCAGCAGGATCATACATTACATTCTACAACATTAAAAGCAAGAAATTTTTCTTTCGTAGAAGTTCAACAGGAGGATCCATTGGACATATTGCGGTTAGTGATTAATTTTATATTGCTTCTCGACCAACAAAAAGGTAGCATGTCAAATATTATTTAACACGCTCCCAATAACAAATTGCCACATTCTGGACACAGGTTGTTTATCGTTTCATAGATCAAGACTGAAAACTAGCACCCGACAGAACATTCGGCTTTAGCTACGACCAAAAAAAAGTCAAAGTTTTGGTTGTAGTCAAAATTTTCTATCAGCTACTAAAAAAACTTAAAACTTGCTAAAATTCGATATCTGACTCAGGAGTTAGATATCTAACCAACTGAACGAAGGCTGACATATTACAAATTTATCATTTCATTTCCATGATTCACTATCTAGTGTAATTCAGCTACTAATTTTTATTTGGAGATATGCAGCAAATTTTCACCACAGAAACTTGAAATGTCTCTTACGGAAAAAGGTTCAGAACCTATTCTGTGTCTTGATTTATATTTAACGAAACTATGATTTCAGAAAAATCCTTCTCCACATGTGAAGCACATTGCTGTTGGCGAAGGAGGTCTTCATTGGGCAGAGCCTCTCATTCTCATATATGAATGGCCCGATTTGACCATTGTTGCAGTCCTTAAAAAGGGTACACAGCAAACATACTCTCATTTGGACTATAGGTAGGTATGTTCTTTATATATTATTTTTATTTAATAACATAAATCAGTGTCTTTAATGATAGAACTCTTTTTACTTCTTAAAATACATTATTATAAAATGTTTTCTTATAATTTTTGGTAAATAACTTGAGAAATTACATGGGCTGTGCAGAGTACAAATTTGTGATTTTTGCTTCAAATATGTAATTCATGCCTCAGAACACTTTAATTTCCCTACCACTTGCAATTTTTTTATTTATCTATTATGAATCAAACAAAAAATATTAATTGACGGTTTTAGAAAACATTTATACAATAAATTTATTTGGGTGATCATATAATCACTAAGTATTGTTTCACAGCCCAGATGGAAATCTTTTGGCATCAGTGGGAGGAGCACCAGACTATTACTTGACAATATGGGATTGGCAGAAACATAGAATAATGTTACAAACTAGCGCTTTCTCTTTCAATGTTAACAATGTTTTATTTTCACCTTACATACATGGACAACTGACTACCAGTGGTAAATAATAAATTATATTTGTCAACATAGACATGCAACCTTAATCATTAAGTTACGCTTTAGGATCATACTGTAGTAATAACTTGTCAATAAAAAAGTTTATTGTTGATTAATGAGAACTTAAAATCAGTCTTAATACAAAATTGATACAACCTCAACACAATACACCCCTCATCCATCCAACCCACCATCGTACAGATAATAGAACTAGATTAAATTTATTTATTGTTTGTCGTGGCATTATTTATTTATAGAGCTCACTTGAATTTTTCTAGTGTCAAATGTAGCTTGTTTTAATTGGATCAAAATTATTTGCTTATCCTGGAAAATTTTAAATTATTTGATAATACCCCCTATTCAGTAATTATTGGAACTAAATTAGGAACGTTCTAAAATTGTAGATTTTAGATTTACGGTCTTATTTCAGCGTTATAAAATATATACTTGGACTAAATGGAATAGGAACGTACCTATATTGGCCGCAACGTTCTTAAAAAGTTACTGAATTAGACGTATTTTAAATAATTATGAAAATGGTAAATATTTCATAATTTTCATATTTATTCATATTACGTCTGATTCAGTAACATTTTAAGAACGTTCCGGCCAAAAAAGGTACGTTCCTATTCCATTTATTCCAAGTTGATATTTTATAACGCTGAAATAAGACCTAAAATCTACAATTTTAGTATGTTCCTATTTTAGTTACAATAGTTACTGAATAGGGAATAATATGCCAACTTTTTTAAATATTACTATTTCAATGAACTTTTTGACATAATCAAGTAACATTTTGGGATTTTTTAAAACTCATACATTCTTTCATAAACATTTTTTTTATCAATTCAATGTTTCTTCAATAGCATTCCTAAAATACCCAAATTTGATCAATGAATGATAATTTTAAGTTTATTCTTTCAGGTGCCAGTCATGTCAAATTTTGGAAGATGTCACCAACTTTTACTGGACTCAAATTGAAAGGTGAACTCGGACGCTTTGGTAAAACAGAAATCTGCGATATACTTGGCGTCTATCCAATGCCTGATGAGAAGGTACAATATCTTTTTGATTTTTCAATTGTAATTTTATAATTGAAATTATTAAAAAGCTTTATATCGTTACAGGTTCTTTCTGGTTGCACTTGGGGAAACATACTAGTTTGGGAAGGAGGACTTGTAAAAGTAGAAATATCCAGAAGGGGTAGGGTTCCGTGTCATGCCGCCCCAATCACACAATTTCTCAGAAATGCAGAAACAAACGAGGCAAGTTGTTATTTTTTTAATCATATTCAATTATTTAATTCAACAGTTATATTGTCTAAATTTTGCGAAATTCAGAAGGGACAAAACAAATATTCGAATACCTATTTTCTTTGAGATTCCTACACCATACATGCCAAGGCCGTAGCCAGAAAATAATTTCGGGGGGGGGGGTTTAGCTTAGCGGAACAGTAGAAACAAGTCGCCCCGCGAGCGTATCCCCGTGCAAGTACCAAGCGAGCATAAAGCACTGTCATCTTAAGTAATAAACCAAGTGTTAGTGTGTGTTTGTTTCACGCATCCTGGAAAAATAAGAACATATAAAAATCTAAGGTATGTGCGAGCATGCACCAGTATACCTGATGCAGTGACACGCTAAAAAATGTGATAAAAATGCTGAATTATTAAATATATTTCAATAATTATTTTATTCATGCAAAATTTTGAAATGGGTGCACCGTAAAAACAGAGTGAAATGAGTGCACCATTTGTAACTGCAGTCTCATTGTTACTTACTAAAGAAATATCTTATTTTTTTCATTTCGGGGATTGATCCCCCCCTGGCTACGGCCTTGATACATGCAAAACTAGATACACATCAAATTTCATATTTTTTGAGAAAACTTTCTGTTTCTTGAGAATTTTTGTATATTTTGTAAACACTGATAAGCATTGAAACAGTAAATTAATAAATTTAAACATACAACTGTTGGCATAGGCAATATCAAAATATACATAACTTAAAAAAATACAAAAAGATAAACAAATATCAATTGATTGAAGAAAATTCAATTTGATTCATTCTGAATTTCGAGAAATTTAACTATGCGACCCCTGAGCTGTCTTGGAACATAAAAATATATTCACTGTGAAATATATTTTTTTTATTATTGCTTAGGTAACGACAATTTCACTAGACGGCACGATTCGCAGTTGGTACTGGGATACGGTGGAACAAGCCGATCCTCCCGACGATGACAGATTTGTTGAGCTCAATCCAGTTGCTGAACTGAAAGTAGAAGGAGCCCAGTTTATGAGCATATCACATAGAAAGGGCAGTTTCTGGTTCGCTCAGGTTTGTCAAGTTATATTTTATACTCTGTGATTTATTATTTAAACATTTACAAAACTAAATTATAAATAAAATTGTTTCTCGATGTATTATTAATGCATTTCGTAATTTATATTCATCATAAAAATATGCAGTGTTTATATTTTATGAATAAAAATTCTGGAAAAAATTTGGCAATTATAATGTTACATAATTTTGGTTTAGAAGTGATAAAAACTACAAATCTGTTTATTCATGACACTTATTTCTTTTGATGCTTTTCAATTATGATGAATTTGAATGTATATTTGCGTTGAAAAAATTATGATACTACTTATAAGTAACAGGAAAATGGTTTATCCGGATAAGTCTTTACTACATAAGGGTGCAGTTTTGACTATCAGTCTGTCAAGCCTTGGTTTTAACAAATTTGAACCATTGTTTGTCTTCGTGGCTCAATTAGTTTCACATCTGAGTCTCTTCTTCTCCCTGGCACCCCTACATTGGCTATTGGAGTCGGCTCTTCTCACCCTCAGGCAATATACTCTGCAGTTCTGGGTATCGCTTTCATGCAAGCCGTTTCTTTGTTGAATCTTGGAGCAATTGTTTATCCAGGTGTTTCTATTGTCTTCCTCTCGATAATAAACGAGGAAGATTACCACGTGGAGGCGAACTAGCTTTACACCCCAAGGACTAGATTTCAAGGACTTCTTCTTGTTGAGTGACTCAGCGACGAATTATATTTCAAACATTGACATTAAACATTGACATTAAACCTTGACAAGCAAGCCTACTTGTGCTAATTACCTACTATTATTTTTGTATCTAAACTTTGTTTTGTTATGATGTGTATGTGATTAACCCATACGATAAATAAATAATAAGTCTTCAAAGTATGACAACTTTTTTTTTTGTAATGCCCAAGGAACTCAATAGTATAATGTCAGTTTATCAAAAAATTGTCAAGTGCCAGATCTAGAAAATTTATTCATTCAAGAGAATTTAACTCTCTTAATGAATCGACAGTATTGACAGCCAATACACGTGTATAAAGGAACATTTTGTATGGTGAAGAGGACTTTTTGCATAACAAAAACACCAACTTAGAGGCTTCGTACCATATATTATGTTCTATAGTTCTATATATATGGATGAATTCAGAATTTGAAGTAGACATTTTGTGTGTCTGTGTCCGTCCCCCTTTTATAACTTCTGGTCCGCTGAATGCACAGAGCCTAAAATTTCAGAAAATATAGTAAGTTATAGGCCTATAAAACTTGTATACTCAGAATTTTGAATTTTCGTTTCAATCAGGGATTATCAATTTTTGATTTTTTACCTCAAAAACCATAAAAGCTATAACACTAAAAATTTCTTTGAATATAGACAAATTCAAAATCTCAAATTAGTTTTTTTTTTTTAATTTCCAGAGTTTCTCAAATATTTTTTATTGAGAAAAATATTTTTTTATAGTTTGGTATGTATTCTTCAACTATGCGACAGTTGGATCCATGTTACATGCAACTGGTACCTATGTACTTATAAAATTAAGTTTTGCTTAAAACATATTGAATTTGTAATTATTTTTACTTTGTGGCATATTTTAATACACATGATATGTAATTGACTACCATATATACAGGATGGGCGTGGATCTATCTGGACTATTGACTTGGATGTAGACTCAAGAAATTGGGTCGAGTCCAAGTGTGAAACAAGATGGCACGGCAGTGGTATTGTGGGATTAGCAATGGTTCGAGGACCTGATGCTCTTCTGGTCTCTCTCGGTTCAGACGGAACCTTGGCTGTCAGCAGATCTCCATCTGGTCCTCTTTTGTGTATAAGTTCTTCGTTCGGGGAGGCTTCTACTATGTTTTATTTACCCAAAAAGGTTATTTTTCTTGTTTTATAATGTAATATGCAAATTCTCAAAGAATAAACTGATGTTTTCTTTTATTTAAAATAAAAAATGTTAAAAAAAACATGATTAACTTTCAAGCATAACTTTATGATAAAATAATATTTAAGTAAATGTAATTACCTTTACAGATAGACAGAAGTGGGCGAACTTTTATACTCGGATTTGCCGATGGATACATCCAAGTGATTATTCTTCTAACAGATCTTCTTGGAGAGGATAAGGGTATTGTTACTGATGAATCTTGTGTTGGTACATTACAGGTATTAAATAAAATGTTTTTAATGTTACATAGTCTGGCTTCATTCATTAAATTTTGTAGAATTACATTTTTTAACTATTTAAAAACAAAAAAACTATGATTTAATTATAAATATCTGGTCAGATTGATGGAAATCCTGCTGGATCCGTATGAATCTGACCGTATTGGTTATACCGAAACTTTTATTCCTTTTCATTCCAAAATCAACTGTATAAAAGATGATCATGTGAGTGTATTACAATGTTTAACATTTTTTTAAATATTATAATTAATTAAAATTTACATTTGAATCAACAGTAAAATTTTTGTACCTACAGTGTAATTCTTCATATTATAAATGCCCTGTAAACAATACTAAATAATCAGTACATGTAAATAAATAAAAAATGTATATTAGTACCAAGAAATCAGTGGTACTGTAAATCAGTTTCATGATTTTTTTAATTTATCATATCTGATTATTAGATCCGTTCAATTTGTGCTAGATCCAGTAGGCGTCTAACAATGCTGGATCCGCCCTATCACCAGATCCAGTTCTGGATTACAATCCCTATCTGTGTTATTATGTTAATGTTAGCCACTAATGTTAATAATACTCCTTTTATATAGCTGTAATTATATTTAAAATCACATTTTTCAGATATTTGGTTGAATGTGTTTTATTTTCACAACAAAATAATTGACTTCATTTTTTGCATAATTTTAGTTACTGAAACCTCACACAAAATCAGTAAATGCAATCAGCGCCAACGACAGATGTGACACTTTGGTAACAACATCAATGGATTGCACAATTTTCATGTACCATCTTCAGAGTAAAAAGAATGTTCCAGAACTTGTACCTCTGTGCTATATTGACACTCCAAAGGCCATCAACTACGTTTGTTGGAATCCATTCAAGGTTTAATCATACATTTTGTTTGTTTATTCAATTTGAGTTCAGCAGAGTGCACAAAGGCGGACTTACTAATAAAAGCAAAGTATAGAAGAAAAAGAAAATACAATGATTAACAGAACAATCATAGCAATGAGAAAAAAAGGAAGAGGAAATTGAATATAATTCAATAATTAGTAGATAAAAATGTTCTCCACCAATGGCAGTCCCAGTCAGTTATTTTGGGCCGCCGTCAAATAATAACTTTTACAATATACGCACTTTTCAATCTTTCGATTGTGACGGCATCTAATTTGTAGAATTCCATTATGACAATGATTAATATGAACACATATATAATTCCACAATTTATTTTATTTTTCTCCCGACGACCGTTTCGGCTTATAAGGCCATAATCAACTGGTCAGTACCAGTTGATTATGGCCTTATAAGCCGAAACGGTCGTCGGGAGAAAAATAAAATAAATTGTGGAATTATATATGTGTTCATATTAATCATTGTCAACTTTTACAATCTTTATCCCACATTGTATACCTTAATATCTTAAGTTACATTGGCTTTAACATTATGTAGTTTGCGGCAAACTCCTTGAGCATGTCACGTGGAGTGGGCAGAGCGCAAATTTGTGCTTTTTTGTTTGGTTACACAAGCGGCTCCACTACACAACAAAAATGTTCAAGTTATTTATTTTTGACATAGTTGTTACACTGATATGAGGAAAAACCATAGATTTTCATATAATATACTAGATGTAGTACTCCATGCAAAAAGTGAGTCATGGAATATCGCACGTTTGACGTTTTGGTTGGCAAGATATTGCAGTTTTCCTTACATTTCAACACACCCTAGATAACTGTTCTTTCAATCTTTATAAACAAAGTGTTTTTTTTCGACAAATAAATCTGAAAACAATTCACATTAGTCATTATACTCTATAGAAAAATGATATGGTCTGCCAACCAAAACGTCAAAAATCCCCCGGAAAAATGCCTCACTTCGATTCATACAAAATTTGCTAACTACGACATCTAGTATATTATAATAAAAATCTATGGGAAAAACTTCATTGGAAAAATCAGGTTGGTTATACCCATGGGGGTATAATATTATACCATAGAAATTGCCGGTTTTAAAATGACAGAAGATTGTCTTTTGAATATGTGATAATAAATGTGTTTCAGGCTGCAAATTTAAGCTTATTGAGCTGACTCATTGTACATACTTGAATAATACATTTCTTATTTAATTTAGCAAAAGTTTTCCCGTTGACTTGAATGTTTAATTCATATTTTTCTATTCTTGAAATTTATGGTACCTGTTTGTAGGAACTGAGTGTGGTGTTATGTGGAAATGAAGGACTTCTACTGGAGGCTGATCTTCCCATCTTTGAGACACCTCCGCCCCCCGACACAATAACATATCACAATTTTTTCGTCTCATCACGGGCAAACTCTTTAAAGGAATACATGTGAGAATATCATTTGATCAGTTGTATTATTATTATTATTAGTTGGGGAGTTCTATCCAGTAACTCTATCTCACTTTCTCCGTAATTTTCTTAACTTCTGCCTGTAAATACAAGTTTCCTCCCATGAAGCTATAATACTATTTCCTCCTATATTTTGTTATTTTTACTATGCAGATTGCGGTACACACCACCAATAGACGAAGACGACATGCCTTTTATAGATTCAGATGAAGAGGAAGAAGAGCAAAAAGAAGAAGAGGAAGATGATATTGAAGTTGAATTATGTAAGACTTGTGTTTTATGAATAATCAAATATAAATAAAATGGCAAGAATCAATGTATATGGTCTGCTTATGGCCACTTTCACTTAGGTACACCAAATCAAATTATAAACTCATTCGGAGTTCAAAACCCAGAGTGAATCATTCACTGTTTATTTAATTAACACTTTTTTGTACAAACATATAATATTGCAATATGCAAATGGCGGACTTATTGCCTGGAGACAATTCCTTCCAGACAACCATCTGAAAAAAAAATGTTTCATAAACAAATTGAGTTTCGGCATAAATAATATACAACATTACATTTTACAGAATATAAAACACTTATACAAATATAACTACTCACTCGTACATTCATTTTTAGACATTTCTTCTCTAACTTAGTAAGAATTTAAATCGTTAAAGCAGTGACTAATTTTTGTTTTGTTTCAGTTGCAGTGAATAATAATAGCAAGAAACGCATATTGTGGGCGATTCCCGATCACAATAATGAAGGTTATGTATGGATGGCGCAAGAGAGCCTCGGATGTCTGCTGCACTATCAACTTGGTGCTCCCATCCTCAGTATGTTTGCTCCACTTCAGGACTCGTGGGAAATAGACATCACATCGTTTCAATACATGTAAGTTTCACCTTATTCAATCTGGTATTATTTATTAGAGCAGCTAGACATTTCACAACTCTTTCTGTCTTCATAATCCACACTGTCCAGGAATAATTGCTTTTAATTTATCAAATAAAATTTTTAAACTGATTTCCACTCTGTTTAAATAAAAGCTTAAGAATTAATCATTCAAAGAATTTTTTTTTGACTTGTATAATTTGCCAGTTAACATTTTATGAGTCACTTCGCGGTATGTATCGAAAGAGCTGAAGAGATGTCTCAACATGCCGGTTGATGGAAGGACAGCTCTTCCGAAACATGTTGCGAAGTGACTCATAAAATGGTAACTGGGTAATTATACAATCAAAAATGCTTAAGAATTATTTTAATTTATTGAGTAAACAAGTTAAATTAACTTATTTTACTAAAATACCTACATAATATGTCATGTTATCCAAGTAAAAGCATTATTATATTAACAATAGGTTTTGTGATCAGGATAGAAAAATAGGAAAATGTGGAACACGCATACACCACCTAACCACGGAACGGCGACCTCAAAATCCATTCAAGGAGTTATTGAAGAGGTCTACTTCATTAAAGAATGCGTTGTAGTTACTACATGTTCTGTATATGCAGGAAATGTGAGCATAACTTGTACTACAATTGGGCGGCCTAAATATATGTGGTTTTCTTGTAAACCTATTTGGTGAAAGTAGAGTATGGATAGAAACTCACTAGAATCCATAATACAGTTCACCAACTTTTATGATGAATAAGTCATATCAGCCACAGTTTGTCGGTTATCTAAGGTTGTTAATTTATGATATATACACAGGGTCACCAAAAGAATGTCTGCTTCCATTTTCCAATCTGTCGCTTAACAAATTATAATCTACCTATTTACCTGACCTTTTATCTAATTCTATTCTGATATTTGTTTGCTCAGTGAATTTCTATTCTTTTTTATATGAATTCACAATACAATAAACCCTTATTATTTGATGATGAAATAATATGTCGTAAATTCGTTTTCAGAAATGAAAACCATCACATGCTGTTAGGAATGGCCAACGGAGAAATCAGAGTTATCCGGCTTCCTCTTCCCGACGAAGATAAAACTGCTCAAGAGTTTGAGATTCGGATGATGAAGAGACAGAAAAAATTGAAGAAAATGAAAGGAAAACCCAAGGATGAACCGGAACTAATTCCCAGGATGGATTTCATGGACTTTCTTAGGTTTCCCATGCACAACAATCTCACCGGTGCCATCACACAGATGATTTTTAGCAATAATCTAAAGTTAGTATGACTTGAATAATTCTTTTTTAAATTTTCTATCAAAATTGTGTTTTCAAAAATAAACAAGCACAAACTTTTCATCCATATTAATAGCATACAACTATATGGTGAACTCTCGGACAGTGTGAGGGACTATACTTATCAATATGTTTTGAAAATGGCTGAAAATTCGCTACAATGTTTCATCATAATATACACTCATCCAAATTTATCTTGTGTTTTTACTATCCTTAGTGCTAATTTTACCCATCGAGCGATAGTACTAAAATTAAACAAAAAAAATCTAATGGATCACAAAATTAGATTGACATTATAGATATAGAAGAAATTTTCGAAAGCCAATAAGCCCACCAGTGTACAATGTGATTTATTATACATGTACAAAAAGTTGACAAACAAATAAATAAATATAGTAAAAATACAACAATATAAAGAATCAATGGGTTCAATTCCGAAAGCGCACTAAAAATTTTATGAAATATCAAGTTTATTAATTTTATGATTTCTTTGCTATTCTGAAGATTGAATAAAATAAATGAAATTAAAATGACAAAAAAAGATCACTAGTGAATTATGAAATGGATAAAGTAAAACTAGCTTAGTGTCCTCATAGGCGTAGCAGAAGGATCGGATTTTTGTGTCCTAGCGCTGCGTCCGCTACAGTGACAGTTCTGTGAATACATTTTTGTTTTTAATGACTTAAATGTTCGTTGAAATTTTAATTTGTCTTTGGAATTTAGTCCAATATGTTTTAAAAACTGTTATGAAAATGGATTAGATTGAATTTCTCAATATACCTACTTATCCATATTTACCAATCTCTGATATTTTTAGATACTTCTTCACCGCAGGAATGGATGGAAATATCTTCTCTTATGAGTATAACTTAATTCCGGATTTATTGAAAGAACCGTCTTCATTTGATTTGGCGATAATAGATATGGTAATTTTCATTCCTTCATTCATACCATCACGGCATATCCCACAATGTGGGGTAACCAGCGAAAGGTGTGCGGGTGTGCATTGCCTTATAAAAGGGAGCACAACATATCTGTGTATACCCACACACCAGTCTAGATCGTCTCACCTAAAAAGGCACTATATTCAGAATGGGTGGTAAACCTCATTGCTGAACTATGTGAGATGTTATTGTTGCCTGTTGTATTTTCGATTACCCGGCTCTTACGGGACACTCGAAAACAATTGGTAATTAATAAACTCGAATGGTAATTTTAAAATAAAAATATTTATGTTATTCATTCATCCTACCATGACAATCCTTTGTGTATTCTGGCTTCCTTAGTGCTGTAACTGTTATTCTTCTCCAGTTATTTCTGCCAAAAAAAGACATTCTCATCCATCTTAATACCTTCATGTTCTCATCCATCTAATCTTAAACCTCCCCTTCCTTCTGCCTTGTATGCAAGCCTTGCCTTGCATTTTTAATGTGCTTATTTCTGTTATACCTTTTTTTATGGAATACATGAAGACAATTGATCTTATTTTTTTTTTATTAAAATTGACTGATTGTATTTTAAGCAAAATAACTAATGTTTTGTACAACCCAATACAAGATTAATACAGTTGTTTTAAATTTATAGTGAATTTGTTTTTGATTATTTAGAATAGTTTTCAATTATTTAATAATTTAATTGAAATTATCTACTTTAGTATCAGTCATTCATTAACCATACTCATGTAATATGAATCCAGCTTAATTATTACTAATTTTAATGATAAACATTTCCTTGCACCCTGAGCAATTGGAATTTATTTAATTCTTCCAACTAAGTAGTGTTTCCAGCCCAAAGAAGCGATATTTCCATGAGAAATTAATTTAAATAAGTTTCTCCTCTGCTGGGGATCGTACAGACGCCCACATAGAGTCAAATGGTTCACTATGCCACGGCATTGATATTATTGAGTTTTTATAATGTAAATATATGTAGTTTTCAACATCAGTGGTATGTTTTTGAATTATTCTCAGCCCCCTAAGATTGGTGTGGAACTGACAGATGAAGAAATGGAACTGTCTCACGAAGAACTGGCCCAGGAAAAAGAGCGACAAGCGCTGTTACGAGCTGCCAACCTATACAAGCAAGGAGTCCAGGATCAGATTGCCGAGCTCACCATTCAATTCAGGGAATTGTTCAAATTGTAAATATCTACACACATGTATTGTTTATTAAAATTATTGTTATCTAAGACCTTCTGCATGGTGTTATGTTTACTTGGTAGATGGAACTTATGTTGTATAAAGTACTTTCTATTATTTCCCGCCTTATTTTCCTGATATTAGAATTTGGCAATCGATACGCCATCAGCAGCATTATGTGAATTACACAACTTGTAATTATTTAATATTCTGCTTCTTGGCACTTTATGTGCGCCTAATACATTAATAGTAAAAATAAACAGACATGAAATTATGTAAGTTGATATTTACCTCTTGATAAGCACTTTGTATAAAAAAAATATTTGATTATGTTATTCAGAAACAATTTGATGCCACCTTTACAACAAGTCCCAATCACTGTCGACCCTCGGGTGCTTTTAGAAGAGGAAAGATTGGCCGGAGAAAAGATGGCTCTGGTTCGCAGAAAGATGGCTTACCCACTGGCTGTGTCTTCACTTCAGCTCAATAAGATGTTGCAGAGAAACATACAACCATTGGATGTATTTCCGTTCCAAGTAGATTCTATTGTGTGAGATTTTTTCCGCTAATTTCATTTAAACTCTACTAACCATACGGAATAATTTGCTGATATTCTACAAGCAATTCTTAATTAAATTATTTTTATCTATTCAAATTTTGTGATTACTTTTTCAGAAGAAAAGATTACAATGTCAAAACAATAAGACAGAAGAAGTTACCACCACGGTTCTATGATGATTTAGAGATTGTGAAAAATAACTACGAAGAGGCTCTTCTGAAGGCACAGTAAGCTTTTGTTGCTCATGCATTAATCAATTTTATTTAATTAATTTTAATTAATGTCCAATTCATTCATTTATAATTCATTTTTTAGTTTTGATTAATAATTTTATTTCCATAATTCTCATTAATCATTCAGTATCATTCACACTAACTTTTTTTAATCTGTTTTTTTTTTGCTGCATTGCAGAGGAAATTTGTTCATGGTTCCACAGTAAGTACATGTATATGTCTTATAATTTACTAGGTGACTCCATCCATTACATCTGGTTTTCAGTTTAATGTTCCTCCATATAGTCTTCCAAATCTATTCCCTACCTCTTTGAGTGTGAAATCATATATTTTTTCATCAAGAAAAAATCTCATTTACTTCTATAAAAGCTGTCACTAGCTTTGCATTTGTGACAATGTAAAATATTATACTATCATTTGTTAAGTGTATTGTATTAAATTAACTTTGGCTGGAGTTTGCACTCCCGGTATGCTACTACAATCCAGTTGGTTTCAACTAGATAAAAATAACATTAGCAGAACACACGTGTTATCAGTATCAGAGAATATGATTTTACCCATTTAATTTTCATTTATTAATAAAAAATAAACATATGCAAATGTACCAGGCTCTGTTATGCAGAATCAAAGGAAATGAAAAAGTACAATAATCTACTACAATTTATTTTCTCACAATATTTTACATAAATATATGCAATTATTTTTAAGAAGGAATAATAATTAACACAAGTACATGGAGAGAGAAAGAGGTCGGCACTGATTGGCGCGTGCCCAATCGTCTTGTTATATGCCTTCTTGACCCCGTCTTCGAGAACCATCCATCATCACTAATTGGCTGAGTCTGTCACTTGCTGAAATAGGCGCCTGTCATTGGTTATACACTTGCCAAACGCTGTATCGCCACATTTATTTCTGGCGGTCTAATTTTTTGTCTGATATTTTATTTTATTATTATTATTGAGGTGACAAGCAGGCAGCATAAAGCTGATGTGCTTGAATGACTCCACAGTGTCACTGTAATACATCTAGTCCGTTCTTAAACGATCAGTTAACACTCTCAGCAACAACCAGATCCTGAGGCATATATATTTTTTAAATATATATAATAATTAACTTTCGACATTCCAGTACACATACATATTTGAATTATATCTTGGTTGCTAATAGTACCACAAACCGTTCTCTTCTCCTCCGAGAAATATCAAGACAATGTTTACTTTTGACAAAATTTTATAATCCTCTAATATATTTACATATATACAAACTACAACTCTGAACAAAATATTATAGTGAATATATTTTATAATCCTCTAATATATTTACATATATACAAACTACAACTCTGAACAAAATATTATAGTGAATATATTTTATAATCCTCTAATATATTTACATATATACAAACTACAACTCTGAACAAAATATTATAGTGAATATATTTTGTAATCCTCTAATATATTTACATATATACAAACTACAACTCTGAACAAAATATTATAGTGAATATATTTTATAATCCTCTAATATATTTACATATATACAAACTACAACTCTGAACAAAATATTATAGTGAATATATTTTATAATCCTCTAATATATTTACATATATACAAACTACAACTCTGAACAAAATATTATAGTGAATATATTTTATAATCCTCTAATATATTTACATATATACAAACTACAACTCTGAACAAAATATTATAGTGAATATATTTTATAATCCTCTAATATATTTACATATATACAAACTACAACTCTGAACAAAATATTATAGTGAATATATTTGGTATGTAATCAAAATATACTGTTTTTCAGAATGTCAGTGGATAAATATGATGGAGAAGAAGAACAAGCTGAGAAGTGGGGCGTGGGAGGACCTTCCACCCCCCTCCTACACGGTTTACCCCCCGTTCCACCCCCTCCCAGAGCTCTGGTCAGGGCACTTAGACATTACATGTACAGACTGAATAGGCATCATCAACAAGAGATGGAGGTATCTACCTACCTGTTATTTTACAATTCATAAACGCACTGCATAATCTGTCAATTTCTTTTAATTGAGATAATAATAAATGATTTTTAGAATCAAATTTGTTATGAAAAATTAATTCATTTTGCTGTAAAATATATTAGATTGATTTTGGTAAACAATATAAATAATGGTATCAAATGAAATTTTGTCTGATTTCGAGGTAAAGAACATGTCTTCATCCAAATGCTAATTTTATTCTATGAATCTGTAATTTAGCCTGTCCAGTCTGTCTAGTTTGTTATATATCAATGGGCAACCGATCATAAATGTCCGTTAGTAATAGTTTTGGGAATACTCAACATTAATGTTCACAATGATGGTATATTCGCATAATATTCTTTTTTAAATTGACTATGTCAATCTCTTGTTGTATTGTGTATGGAACTGCTATATTTTCACAGATCAAAGACAAAGTCCAGCTCTACAAAATGTGTATCACAACACAATTTTACCAAAAAGTGGACTTACAATATATGTCCCATTACCCATCTATATATTAGTTGATTGGAAACCGTTGAAACATTTATAAATGAAGATACAAATGTTAATAATAATACACACAATACCTATATATTCTAGCAATAGGTATACCCAATGTATAATATTCTTGAAATTCAAAAATTACATTTTTAATTCGCAGTGGCGAGAGCATCTAAGCAAACGTTCTTTCGAGAGTGTCGAGAGGGCTGGTATGGCCGCCTTGATGGAAGCCGAAGCCACAATTGGGGAGTTCCACCTCAAAAGTAGACCGGCCGGGACACAGGGGCCCTCTACCAATGTCAAGGATCCAGCGCCTCTGCAGAGTACACACCTGCAGTTGTTTATCACCAGACAAGAAGTATTTTTTTATTTTATAAATACAAACAGCTATATCATTTGATTTTGTTATATAAACTTATGAAATAATCTTATTTTAATAATCTTCGTATCAGTCTACGAGGAGACCTGCAGTCTTAAAACATATCTTAAATAACAATAAATATTTCCTTGCACCCTGCGCAAGTGGCGAGTTTATTGCCGTATAGAAATTTCTTCCAACTAGCCAGTGATTCCAGCCCAGAGAAGCAATAATTGCGTGAGAAGTGAATTCTAATAAATTTTACTCTGCCGGGATGGAACCCAGGACGCGTGCATTGAATCCAAACGGCTTACTTTAGTTATTGTAAAATTAAGATTTAAAATTTATCTAGTTTATTAGTTACAAAAAAACTACAGTAGAGTACAATCCGATTTTTGGAGTTTTCAGATTATAATATGTAAGTTCTAGGTAGAAAATAAAAAAAACAGCCATTTTCTTTTGGAAAATTATACAAAAAACTTTATTTACAATATTGTTTTATGAAAAACAAAATATGTACATTTATTTAGTAATTAAATCATCAATTTTATTTTCGTTGCCATATTTCTGTGCAAGCGATGTCGCAGAGATGCCAACTTTCAAACCATTTAATATGGCACATTTTTACACTATGGTTAAGTTTATGTGCTTACATTTGATAGGAACCATATTTTTTACTTGATTAATAAACAAATGGTGCGCAAGTACAATACAGAAAGACATGGATATTCCAAAAACACAAACAAAACATGGGCAACGTTGGTGACTCATTATTAGAGGGAGAGGGGGGGTATTGCGGATTATCGAGACTCCTTTGTATTGGGTTCTCTAAAATCGTAAGAAATGAGGTCTCTTTGATGAGTGTGCTGAGATCAGTTCTCTACATTCTCTATGTTGGGAAACTATTGTATTGTATATAACCCATAAATGAGTGTGCTGAGATCAGTTCTCTACATTCTCTATGTTGGGAAACTATTGTATTGTATATAACCCATAAATGAGTGTGCTGAGATCAGTTCTCTACATTCTCTATGTTGGGAAACTATTGTATTGTATATAACCCATAAATGAGTGTGCTGAGATCAGTTCTCTACATTCTCTATGTTGGGAAACTATTGTATTGTATATAACCCATAAATGAGTGTGCTGAGATCAGTTCTCTACATTCTCTATGTTGGGAAACTATTGTATTGTATATAACCCATAAATGAGTGTGCTGAGATCAGTTCTCTACATTCTCTATGTTGGGAAACTATTGTATTGTATATAACCCATAAATGAGTGTGCTGAGATCAGTTCTCTACATTCTCTATGTTGGGAAACTATTGTATTGTATATAACCCATAAATGAGTGTGCTGAGATCAGTTCTCTACATTCTCTATGTTGGGAAACTATTGTATTGTATATAACCCATAAATGAGTGTGCTGAGATCAGTTCTCTACATTCTCTATGTTGGGAAACTATTGTATTGTATATAACCCATAAATGAGTGTGCTGAGATCAGTTCTCTACATTCTCTATGTTGGGAAACTATTGTATTGTATATAACCCGTAAATAAGTTGTTGTTTCTCACTCATTCGTGGTTAGTTTTTATTAACTTTTAAAACTTTTTTTGATGTAGGTATACTTTTTCCTATATTTAACTAAGGGAATTCTTACTCTTCCTTTAATCAGATATATGAGATTCAACATGAATTCAACAATTCCTTGCTGGCCCTAAGACAGGATAAATCCGCCTTGGTGGAGAGATATGCAGAACTGACAAAAAGATTGATCGCCATCAATGAGGAACTACCAAAATCAATGAGACAAGGAGCACCTACCTCTCCTCCACCCATTGTGGACGTCGAACGAGAATTCCCCGAAAGAAATCTTCAGGTAAAACTATACCATGTTATAATTATTTAATTTTTGTTTTCAACACTTTAGTTGTTATAGTTACAAATTTACTGTTTTACTAAAGTAATTCTGGTTAGCCCATGTATCTAATAGATAGATTGCAGATGGAATAAATTGCCCTCTGACATATGTGTAGCTCAGAGCATTAACATTTTCAATAAATTACTTAAGACTACATTGTTTCGTAAAGCCAACAATTATGTAATATTGCCCTTGGAGTGATCTTGTGTCAATTAAACGGCACTTAATATATTATTATCCAACTGTCGATTTGTTCAAGAGAATTTATTCTCTTAACATATCGACAAAGTATTAATCCAAGACCCGTGTATAAGGAATACTAGGAACATTTTATATAGCGTAGTGAACGTTTTGCATGCTAAAAACACCAACTTAGAGGCTTCGCAGCATATATGTTCCCATACATGGATTCACTCAGAATTCGGTGTAGAACATTTTATGTGAGTTTTGTGTGTCTGTGTGTTCGTCCGTCCCTTATAACTTTTGATCCGCTGGATTCACAAAGCCTAAAATTTCAGAATATATAAATAGTTATGGGCCTACAAAACTTTTATACTCAGAATTGTAAATTTTTGTTTCAGTCGGGGGTTATCAACTTTTGAATTTTTGGTTTATTTTTCCATATATCTCAGAAACCATAAAAGCTAGAACGCTGAAAATCGGTATTAACATAGAAAAATACAAAATCCCAAATTGGTTTTTATCAAAAAAAATTCCAGGGTTTCTCAAACATTTTTTATTAAGAAAAAATATTTTTTATGATAAATTTATGAGTTTAACTGCCTATATATCCAAAGTTTTTAAAAATATCGAAAAAATCCAAAACACCCCAACTAGATAATTTAATTTTCTATAAAAAAAAATATCAGCATTTTAGTAGTACCTACATCTCAATTTTTTTAGTGACGACATCACTTCATACAATTTGTATGGCAGTCGCCTATACACAATATGTAAGAAGACTTAATAGTTTGATACTTAATCTCCAAACATACATACAGAACCATCATGCTGTTTTCATATTCCTGGTAGGAAAAGAGGACTGACCTCCATACTGTCCTATCTTGACATACATACCAACATGTGTTAAAATTTTCAATAATTTGGATTTATGGGTTTATTGTTTGATTCTTATTCTTCAACTATACATACTATCGCTATCGACAGTTGGATCTCATGTGTTATATGCAACTAGTTTTAACTAAAATATTATGTTAAGAACAGTGTGTCACAGATCATCTGATTCTATTATAAACAGAATATTCTTTTATTAAATTTAATTTCATGGTTACTTATTTTTTTTAGGTAAAGCAACCTGAAAGAAGATATTCCAACGTAATGAAACGGCGATCCTTATACATGGCAATTCCAAAAATTATTATACAACCCAAAAACCCCAAACTTACTGGTAGGTACCTATTTTTTTTTTATCATAAATCTATGTGAATATTATTTATAACAAAAAAAATTATATCAGACAGAGTCGTCTCAGGTATATGTTATATTTTGTGTGATCTGTTAACTTTTTATTCTTCTTCCTGGCCTCTTCCCAACTTATCATCTGTTGGGGTCAGCTCTTCTCGTCCTCAGGCTGTACACTCTTCGGTTTTGGGCGGCCTCCGATGTCAATTCTTGTCTCATCAATTGGGAACTTTTATCTAACTCAAATGAAATATTAATTTTCAGAGTTAGATCCAATAGCACAATATTGGGAGAAAATGAAGATGGAAGCAAAGGAGAGAAAAGGACAAGCTCCACACGGTACAACAATGGAACAGGACTTTAAACATCACTACATTACAAGGTTGTTCATTTGTACAAATTATACATCTACAAGTATTTTAAACCTGGTCACCACATCACAAGGTTGATCATTCATACAAATTATCACATCTATTTTAAACATCATCACATGACAAGGTTGTTCATTCGTACAAATTATCACATCTATGTATTTTAAACCTCACCACATCACAAGGTTGTTCATTCATACAAATCATCACATCTATTTTAAACATCATCACATAACAAGGTTGTTCATTCGTACAAATTATACATCTATTTATTTTAAACCTCACATGACAAGGTTGTTCATTCATACAAATTATCACATAATATTTTAAACATCATCACATGACAATTGTTCATTCATACAAATTATCAAATCTATTTTAAACATCATCACATGACAAGGTTGTTCATTCATACAAATTATCATATCTATTTTAAACATCAGCACATGACAAAGTAATTCATTCATACAAATAATAAGTTTGATTGTTTTCCAGCATTTCCGTGTTTCAAAACTTAAGTGACTTAAGATAGTTAGCATTATCTCATCTATACCTCTAAATTCCAAATGACATATAATAATTGTTTCATGAAACATCATATTTAATATACAACATGTTTTGCAGATTAATCGTAGAGCAAGAACAAATACTGATGGAAATGAAGGAAAGTGTGGACAGTTGGGAGGAGAGATTAACTCTGTTGGGAAGGGAAAGGGAACGTGTTTTGTTGAGGGGACAGTTCCTCCGTTTGCATCTTATATATCTCACTCAAAGACACCTTATACTTGACTCCTTCCAACATAGAGAAGACAGCCTAATGGATCAAGTTAGGAAGCAGCAGGAGGAGGTTCAAAATCTAATTTTACTATCTATTTTGTAAAATAAAATAGTCAATCACTCTCAAATTGATTTATAATAAAATGGTCGTTTTGTATAGAATTAATTTATATAATTTTGATAACAATTTTGATACTAACAACTGTACAAAAGACATCACTTGAAGTCTTTTCTTCAACTGGTTATCCGTGGTCTTAATGTAAAACTACACAAGCTGTAAACTGTAATTTAAAAATTTGAATTCCATATAAATTAAATTAGATATCCTATGTAATTTTGTAGGTTACACAATAAACAACTAGATCATCTTATGTACCTACAATGGATTAAGTAATCTGTAAATTTACTAAATCCAAATATGTAATCTGTAAAATTTACAAATATGTAATCTGTAATTTTTTTTTTGATAAAAATATCCAACTCATGGACAAAAGATTTAAATATATGCTATTAATTCATTCATAGTGTATGAATGAATGAAAGGTATTTACTTTTCTAATATGACCTGATTTATGCAAATATTAATTTATATTTGATTAAAATATGCATTTTATTATTTTAGTTGAAGGAAACACAAGATGTATTAAAGAAAATGTTGAAGAATATTGATGTCCTGGTGGGAGGTATTGCCAACACGACAGAACAGATCAAACAGGTAGAGATACAGCAGCGAAGATTGGGCGCCGAAGCACCAAAATTTACAAAATTCCTCAGGCATGTATATAAAAAGAAACAGAAAGCACCCAAACTCCAAGGTATGTATTTCAACTTCTTTGTTTTTTTCTTTCGTAGTAAATAATTATTATTTTATTAAAGAATTATCATGTATGTATAATTCTAAAATAAAATTACCCTTAAAATTAAGGCAGGAAATTCTGATATCACTAAACTCTGAGTCATTATTTTCTCTGAATAAAATATGTCTTTTTTTATATCCTTGTAACAAGTGCATATACATCCTCATCATACATTCCCTAAATTAACTTGTGCTATAGATGAACGAAATCGGTCATGGCAAGATTCAAACTCATGACTACTGGATTACAAACCCAGCGCACTAACCACTCTGCCACCACCCATCTTATATTGTTATTTACACAAACAAAATATATTTTATTTCCACTTTTATACTTTTTGACACATATTGATGGATGGATTAAATGGATGACCGATTTATATAATACAAACTTCAGTTTACCTATAAGCTGTCACATTTAGGTATTTCTTTGTAATTTTCATAGACGATGACAGTTCTGACGAAGAGAGTTCAGAATCGTCTTCAGAGGAGGAAAGTGACGAAGATGACGAGGACAATGATGTGGTTAGACTGAGACTTGACTCCACGGAATGTCCCCCTGGGTGCGATCCACAGATATACGAAGAAACTATCGAATTGAGGCAAATCAGGTAGAAACAGTTTTTTTTTATTTTGTAAATATGTTGATCCTGATTTGGGCTTGCAAATATTTGAATATTCCATAGACGGATTTGTTGCCAGTGATTTGTCGCCAGAAATTTTATTTCATTTTTGCTTTTTTTATCTATTTGTACCAATATGTATGTAAATCAAATGTTTTTATAGTTGCATATATTATAATTGCATAGTTGTGATAAAAAAAATCAAACAATCAACTTCATCTACATCATCATTATCCTAGATAAAGCAATAAAATAACATACATACATACATACATACCATCACGCCATGTCCCTCGCGGGGTAGGCAGAGAGAACAGAATGCCACACTATTCTATCTTGACATACATTCACCGCCTCGTCAACATTCATGCTACGTCTCATGCATGTTCTTCTATTGTTCAGACTTCTAACATTTCCTTCTTTCAGAATATCGTTCACATGGTCGTGCCATCCTTTTCTTGGGCGCCCCCGACCTCTTTTTCCATTCCTGTCAGCCTTATATATTTTTTTCGTCAAGCGTTCTTCATTCATTCTTTCTACGTGTCCAAACCATCTAAGTGTGTTAACTTTCATTCTAGTTACTACATCTTTCTTCATCTTACATTCTTTCCTAGTGACCTCATTTCTAACTCTATCATACATCGTTCTATTACAAATTCTTCTTAACGATCTCATTTATAAAATAACAAAAGTAAAATTTAAATATTTTAGTTAACTTGACATGGCACTAACATAAACATAAATAAATCTCTTTAATGAGATCAGTTGCATCAAAAATAATGGCGTCGATCGCTTACAAAGGTTTCCGAGTAGAAGTGAACACTCAAGAGCACTCCATTGGATGCATTCACAAATTAAGATGCGTTTTAAGAATTAATTAAGATAAATAATGCGTCGATACATCAATCCAAATATATTTAAATAATATTCAAATTTAATGTTTATTAATCCTGATATTGGCTTGGTTGCTGTATATTCCAGCTGATATGTTTCGATCCTTGTAAGATACTGTCATTTAAAAGACTTAAGAAATAGCTGACCTGCTTGACTGGAAAAAACAAGATTTCTTGGAGGCATTTATTGATGGCCATATGCACCATTGTACTCGTAGTAAAAACTACTGACCTTTTAAGTAATTTATAATTGTTTCACTCGCAACAATAGTTTTTTATCTTTAATTAATTTTCCAGATATGATTTAGAAAATGACATCAAGGAACAAGAAAAAGAAATAGAAATATCAAAAAAGAATGTTGAAGCGAGTACCAAAGAGTCGAGGATTCTTACCAGAAAACTGGAAGAGAGGCAGAAGCTACTGCGAGAACTTTTGGTTTGAAATTAATAAAAGACATTTCGCACACTCTCATATCATATTACATATTTTCATGCACAATATTATTTGTGACCACTATAGTTTTATTTTGTCACCCTTAACTCACCATGTCTGATAATGATGGAAAAAAATTCTTTTCAATTGTATATAGGTACATATATTTAATATACAAATCTTAATATATGTCTCTGTGACATTAAAATTTTTAGTTGTCGATCAAGTTTTATTGAATTTTCAATTCAATCAAAAATTTGTACACGTATTAATGAAACATTGTTACTTCAATCAGAATTATGATATATCAATATTGATTTAAATAAAGTATAGTTAATTCAGTACTCCATAACTATATAAGATAAATTTATAATGAGAATGGTTGGCATCATTGTTATTTCATGCTTTTTTCGATGGTCTCTATGGTTCATCATCTTCGTCTTCACCCTGTATTTGGCCACTTCAGGACATAGTTACTTAATGCAGATCAAATCTCAGTAAAATGAAGTTCATGGAACCACAGAAAATATTTCGTTATACTGAAAATACGCTGTAATGAATGCTTTTATTTCATTTTGTTTTAGTACTGCCTACCCCAAATAGGGAAATGGCGTGATGGTATGGTATGGTTGTTTTTGTACATTTTCACACAGTAAAAAATATTTTAGAAAAAATAATTTATGAACACTAAAACACCAAAGATGGGTAATGATGCGTACTCATAAAAACAAAGACCAATTCTTGTGAACCATATGCTACCTACGAAATATCTAATAGATAGGTACCTACTGCACCTCCTAGTGTCAAAAACAGTCTTAGTTCGCATAAAATTGGAACATCGTTCTAGAAAAAAAATCGTTATTCTGAGATCGGCTTCACTATAGTGAATTTTGGTTCAGTACATTTTGTATAAAAGTTTATCGGTGACAAATTACATAAACGTTATACTAAAAATTTCGTTACTTCAGTATTCGTTATTCAGAGATTTTAGTCAAATTTATTTTATCGTTGGATTTGTATTGGATTAGCTATCGAGCACTTAATCCAGAGACGGTGAAACACCGTGTTATTAAATTTAATTCAATAAATTGAACTAATATGTTGGTTCAAATAATTAATTAATTTTAAATGTAAAATTAAAAGTTATATTTTATTAGACATTAACACAATTATTTATGTGTTTTATTCAGGAAACAAAGCAAGGTCTATTGAATGTAATAGAGTGTGCTGTGATAATATCTGCTGAGCGCTGCGGCATGGAAGCCCTCCGTGGGGTGATGTCTGGTCAGCATGCCTGTGAGGGTTCTGGGGCTCTGCTGTTTCCAGCTCCTCTCATTGCACAACTCAACTCCAGGGTCAGTGAGCTTCATTCAGAGGCACTCGATCAAAAAAAGAGACACAGGTATATTTTGTTTCGATATGCGATATTGAACTGATTAATTGAAACAAAATATAGGGCCTTACTACATATTTGCAACTTGGCATTCATCCGGCGCTTATCCAGTTACGGTCATACAAAAAACTGGGTAAGATTATAATCACGTTACAAATAGTAACTTAGGGCCATAAAATTTAGGATAATCTTTTATTTGTCATTATTTTCAAATCACCAGTGAAGATGTCCCATTTACTAGAATGGTTAATAGTGAGAATTAAATATCAGCCAATCCTACTACAAACGTTGCTATTAGAGATACAAAAGCTATGCCAAATATTTTCTCTTATAAATCCGTTTGGTTGTCTAATATTTTATTGTTTTTCATTTCTGATTCTAAAAAGTCACAAATTTAATCAAATTGAGTAATTTATTAGTATGCCGATTCAACATAAATATTGCTCTTCCAAGATTGACATATTGGTCTTTTATAGCGGGAAATAAAATAATGCTCCGTCTATTACTGTAAATTATCAGGAACATATAAAGAAATTCTCTCCAAGAGAAGAACTTTAAATTTTTTAAAGAGTCTTATAATTCTGTCAAAATTCATGAACTAATTTTGTTTTTCATGTATTCTGTAAGCTATGCTAACTTAACATACCCAGAACAAATTTATCAATACGTCAATGTCTCATAATCAACTTTTACTCAATGCCACCTTCAGTCTAATGACCAGTACAATTGTCATAAATATTTTGTTATATCGGTTAACGAATATGTTTTTCTCACATGATTTCAGCATCAACAAAGCCCACTTGAGGCACATGCAGCAAGATTGCAAGTACATGGAACAACGTATAGTGGATTTGAGGACCCATGGCCAACGTATCCTTTCTAATAAGTTAGCGATTGGCAAGTCCAGAGGAAAAATGAGGTGAGATTCTTTATAAAACATATAATTATGTACAATAAAGGCTCACTCTATGTAATTTAACAATTGAAATTGGTTTCACCTTTAAGGAAAGAAACGGAAGCCAGTCAAGCAGGTAGAATATTAGACACAGTATTAGCTGGAATGGCCCAAGATTTTAAAGTTTTAGCCGCTTCAGGATTCACCATCGATATGAGAAACCAACTAGCCGAGTGGAAGGTGAGTCTTAAGTTTTGTTTTATTTAGTTAATATTTACCCTAGTAATAAGTATTTTGATAAGAATGCCTTTAACTTATAAATATTCTTATAAATCTATGCATCAACCTTGACAGTTTGAATACTTTAAACATTACAAAAAATAATACTTTGTATTAATAATCATTTTATATTGCAGCAAAAAGAGAATTATTTACAACAAAAATACTGTACTCTACTACAAGAGCATACAAACAAATTACGTATGGCATCTGCTCTTCAAGCTGAAATACAATCTAAAACGGTATGTATTACGAAACTATATTTTATTTTGAACATCAAATATGTAAATCTATGTATATTGTCTTTTCTTCGAGAAGTAGAGTTTTTTTTTGTTTGGATGAAAGTGACTAATTATTTTACTATGTTCATAATAGTATAATTATAAAATTATTTCGGCTTCTTCTTCTTTCGTGTCAGCAACGCATTTAAATAATTTTCTGCCAGTGCCTAGCAACGTCAATAGCACAATCATTGCCCACCATAAGATCGTGCATGGTGCAGTTGTTTCGGCTTAGGATGGTGCTTCCACTTTATTCTATTGTCATCATTTTTGGGTATCCTGTAAGAACCGGGTAATCGAAAATACATCAGGAAAATTAACATCTCACAAAGTACAGCAATGAGGTACTAGTGTGTGGGCATATACGCATGTATCGTGCTTCCTTTTACAAGGTAATGCACACCCGCACACTTTTCACTGGTTACCCCACATTGTGGGATATGCTTAAATGGTTTATGTGTATATATGTTCATAATGAATACATACATATGTACTAATGTCAAAGTTATACTATTTTTAAGTCACTTATAGGATTGAAATTAAATATAAATGGTTTATGTGTATATGTGTTCATAAAATTGAATACATACATATGTACTAATGCCAAAGTTATACTATTTTTAAGTCACTTATAGGATTGAAATTAAATATAAATGGTTTATGTGTATATGTGTTCATAAAATTGAATACATACATATGTACTAATGTCAAAGTTATACTATTTTTAAGGCACTTATAGGATTGAAATTAAATATAAATGGTTTATGTGTATATGTGTTCATAAAATTGAATACATACATATGTACTAATGTCAAAGTTATACTATTTTTAAGTCACTTATAGGATTGAAATTAAATGTAATGGATTATAAAATCTACTTTAAATCTTTTGTCAGGCTTCGAAAGCAATCAAAGAGATGTTGGGAGGAAGAACAGAAGAAGAATATCGTAGAGATATTGTACGTTTGAGAAGACTCCGTAGAGAACAGAGACAGCAAATTGAGGTTTGTATAGAAAATTAACTTATTTTGGTAAAAAAATACTATGTAATAAACTACTAAAGAAATGCTACAGAGCTTGTATGTACTTAAATTATTCAATTGTGATTTTTCAGGATTTAAAGATCGAAATCCACCACCTAAAATTTAAGCCCATCTGTTCGGAGAGAGAACCTCAGGCTCTGCCTTCACCGTCTGCAACAGCTCCTCCCAGTGAACGAGCTACACCGCCAACACCAGCTTATAAAAATGCCAAGTACTTAATTAGTTTATACCATACTGGAAATTTCTCTCATTTTTTACAAAAGTACAGATATTAGGTAATAGGTTTTTTTTTTCATTTTATATCGTTGAGCATGGACACTTATCAATTATTACAAATTGGTAAATTGTAAGAAAATCCAAATCATATTGCCAGATCCTAATACCAGCAGTGCTTTGAATATTACTCAATGCAGATTCTACATGTCCTCAAATGATTATTATTTATTGACAGCATCTCCAATGAACCAATGATTTTATGCCACATTTACAAAATTTAATAATTAAATCTTCCATAAAATGCTCCAATAATGTGGAGACTTTTTCTTCTTATTTGGTTTCAATCGTGGAGATTGGTTGGCAGTTAAGCGATGCATCTCTTTCTCCATTCCACTCAGTTTTCAGCGACTCTCTTCAACTCTGTGTATGAGTTACACTTCGTGTCCTCACACATCTGTTCTAGATACTCCCGGCGAGGACGCCCTCAACCAAGATGTGAAGAAGATCTACGTCATATGTGTAGGCATATGATAAAAATATGAATATTACAAAATATGAATATCACGTAAACTAGCCGATGACAGGGCTTACGACCTGTCATCGGCTGGTTTACGTGGTCACTTTATGCACTTGCGCAATGTTCACAAATTATGTCTTTATTGAGTTCCCTTATCAATGTAATTTTTGAAAGTTCTATATATTTGAATAATGTGTAAAAAATTCACCTGAATAATACGAAACTATACTATTACCATCTATGAGGTAACGAAGAAACCTTTTTCTTTGTAACGCCATCTATTGAGAAATCAGTTTATTTGTAAACAATGAAAGCAACAGTCCTTATAAATGAGGTGACGGTTTCTCGCACAGATGTCACCCCTGAACTGCGCCAGAAATATTATTTCATTTTTGGCTTGTTTACCTACATATACAATTGTGTATGTAAAAATATATATTCTATTTAAAAATACTATTATATTTTATATTTACAAGTAAAATCTGCTAGGTATTGCATTCACTGCCAAGTATTAAGTCAGTTTCATAAAATGAATAGTATCATATCCTAATCTGAGGGGCAAGTCTGGTCCAACCGGCGAAATCAAAACCCTCATGATTACCCATATCATGGATATAATTATTATATGGAGTTCTATAATAAACAAAAGGAAAAAATATGTATTAAATTATTTGATATAGTATTTTTATTTTGTATCCACAGGGATCATCCAATGAGTGTGCGTGTTTGTCTTTGAAACAAGTATTAATATATGTTTTTATATACAGGATGATTGCAACAACCCTTGCCAACTGCCTCAAAGAAGGAGGCCTAGAAATAATGACAGATATCAACAGCGATAGATGCCTTCTAGATAATATAGCTAGCATTATACCTCAACTTTTAATTGGGTAAGACCATATGTATAATTGTTAGTCCAAATACTTGATTACTCATTGTTTATCTAAATCCTTGATTACTCATCGTTTAGCATTTTTTCATATTTATTTATAAATAAGTAAATATAAATATATTTTGCCAATTTGATTTCAGTAAAATTGACGTGCATGGTGCTAGTGAAAAAATCTTACGAAGTTTATCTTTGTCAGCTGAAACAGAAGATAATATTGTTCAATTGGATAAATGTCGCCAGGAAATCAATGATATTTTAAGGAGAATTATGAAAGAAAATGTAAGTAATTCAATAATTAGGACATATTATATGAAACTACAATAAAATTTGCTTACAATAATTACATTAGTTTTTTATTGGTAAAATAAATATTACAAATTCTAAAAATACACATTTTAAAATAAAGAACCTATGTTTTACGTTATATGATCAAAAATAATTGTTTCTGTTTTATATACCACACGCACACCCACCCACACTCACACTCTTTCTAGATATCTCTTTCACACACACATACATATTGTTACTCTCTCTCTCTAATGCGCGCACCCACACTAATTCATACTTTTTATATACCACACACACACCCACCCACACTCACACTCTTTCTAGATATCTCTTTCACATACACATACATATTGTTACTCTCTCTCTCTAATGCGCGCACCCACACTAATTCATACTTTTTATATACCACACGCACACCCACCCACACTCACACTCTTTCTAGATATCTCTTTCACACACACATACATATTGTTACTCTCTCTCTCTAATGCGCGCACCCACACTAATTCATACTTTTTATATACCACACGCACACCCACCCACACTCAAACTCTTTCTAGATATCTCTTTCACACACACATACATATTGTTACTCTCTCTCTCTAATGCGCGCACCCACACTAATTCATACTTTTTATATACCACACGCACACCCACCCACACTCACACTCTTTCTAGATATCTCTTTCACACACACATACATATTGTTACTCTCTCTCTCTAATGCGCGCACCCACACTAATTCATACTTTTTCACTGTCTTATTTTGATATTAGGTATAGTACGTAAGAGGTACATGTCTTATTTGAATTTTTTCTTATTTCCTTTTAATAATTGTATGCATGTACCTACTGTGTGCTGTCCTTTGTAAAATAAAATAAAATAGCAAAAAAAACTAGTTTTATGTCAAATCATAAATTGTCATATTCCAATTAAAAATATATGTATCTTTTTAAAGTGCATGATAAAAAAATGTAAAAAAATTGATTGATAGGATGTAAGTAAGTTTTTTAACTACCAATGAAAACGCTTGTGAAATTCCTGAACTGTTTTCACAAGCGAATTTTTGAATTCTCTATTTCTACAGTTGGATCTTGGGGAGATGCAACCTCTATGCTCTGTGACAATTGTTAAGAAGGAAGTATCCATTGGTGAAGCAGGCTCCGACACAGTTGGCAGCGTAGTGAGGGTACTTCTAGATCTTGGGGCCACATCGCAGCATTCTAACCTCATTGACGCTGCAGTCTCTGGACTTATTGACGATCACCCGGATGTGATTGACAAAGATATCGATGCCAAGTCTGTTTCAAATGCAGTTTTAAGTAAGGATTATAATTTATGAGTATTTTTAGTTCTTACATACATATATGTGGGGCTGCGCAAAAATGACAGTCTTGGAGGTGATTCTAGAGGAGGCCATGACCCGGCCCCAGTTGTAGAGGCACGGATGATGGTAATAACGTACATAAAAAAATCATACCATGTATCTCACAGGGTAGGCAGAATGAATCAAATGCCACATTAAAATATCTTGACATCCATCCATTGCCTGATTAACGTTTATGCATAACCTCTACATGTCCATCTTTTGTTCAACCTTTTATCCATCTTTACTAATTGGACTGGGCGATCCTGACCTCTTGTTCAATTAGACTCAATTTTTAAAAGGAATATTTGATTTTATATTAACCTGAAGTAAAATCTTAGGTTATCGTCCACAGATCCGCATTGTACGGATCAGACAAATCATCTCAAATTGATTTGTTTGTAGCAGTTTGTCCGCAGTATACGCAGCAATCGGATTGCCAACACAACTGCCATTTGGATTTTTCATCAATTTTCTTGGATAAAAAGCGGGAAAACATCACTATAGTGCTTCAGATGATCAGCAATTCGTATGACATCATCAGCAAGCATCAGATTTTTCACCTTTCCAGGCAATGCCAATGCCGATGATCCGATACGTGCTGTTCATACGATGTCGATCAGTGGATGCTCTTGTATGAATTACTTTACAAAGAATACTAAAATCTGTTTGACACGATGCGGATCTTTGGACGCTAGCCTCTATAGTCAAGTTTGTTGGATGGCTGTTGGTCAGCATTAATTTTTTTTTATTTTTTCAGGTCAAACAAAAGTATACAGTGAGGAACAAGTGACAGATATTGTGAAAGCTGTTTTGGATTGCTTAATTGCCCAATCGGTGGGATCTGAAGATGACGAAGCTGAAGAACCGCAACAGACGGCTGTAACCGTTGTGAAGTCGGCCCTGAAGAAGGAGTCATCGAGGACTTCGGTGAGAAGCACAGGATACACTAGCAAGAAAGTCTCTGTGGCAGAGGGAGTAATGTCGGCTCCGACAACAGGAAATCGAAGCTCGAGATCAAATGAAAAAGATACATAGTATTTATATTTAATTGTTTTTATATTTTAGATTCTACATAATTGAAAAAAAATCCTACTTAATAAGTACAACATAATAATGTTGTATTGTGCAAATTTTTGAATGCTTTTGAAAATTATGTTTACTTCAGGGGGGCAAGTCTGGTTCAATCAGCGAAATCAAAACCCACACGATTACCCATGTCATGAGTATAATTATTATATGGAGTTCTATAATATCTTTAGATGTCATAGAACTCCATACGATAATTATATCCATGATATGGGTAATCACTAGGGTTTTGATTTCGCCGGTCGAACCGGACTTGCCCCCCTGATTTATCAAAGTGAAGCAACTGTATCTTATTGGATTGTCATTTGTGACTTACCTATTTGATATTAGATTGATCGGTATTAGGTATGAGATGATGGGTGGATCTAAATGAAAGGATAAAATTATGTCAGGAAAGGAATCTACGGATTCTCTCAGTTTACTGCAATAGTTATAATTTTATTTGGCAATTTTAGAAATTTAATTGTATTCTAAATTTAATTGTATGAACGCAGTTAAATAAAGTTTAAAGAAACCTTTTATGCATTTTACAAATAACTTACATGTAATTTCATAGACTGAATAATTTTATATGAAAGTATTTGGACCAAAATAAATGTCAACCTTATCTAGTTGAAATATGATTGTTTATTTTTGTTGTTTGTCTTTTTCAATGTTTTAGTCAAAGTACAACAGTAATATGTGTATTTTTAATATCTAGTCAAACTTATTTTTACAATCTTATATATCAAAACATTATTAAAGATAATGTGAAATTTTTACAAAGCATTATTATTCATAATACCATATCCTCTTTGGAAATAACCTACTACCAAAAATGCATTTAAGTAGAATTAATACTATTGGAATGAGAATGAAATAATACACGATGACTTAATTGAGGTGTCCAGACATACATGTTAGGCCTTTCCACTCCAATTCGTTACAGCAGCAATTGCCACATCATTTGCCACAACCAAGTCTTCCTCGTAACATTCCTGTACCATGTTTCGGCAGACAAAAAAATGCTTATTATCATCTTGGACCTCTCTGCAATCGCAAAATACATCTTCTCATCCTATACCCCACCTGTACAAATTCTTTTTACGCCTTGTGACACCTACACGGAGTCTATTAAGTGTAGTAGAAAGATGGTTTCTCGGTCCCAAAATCTCCGACAGCTTGTTTTGACCTCCGCTGTACTGTTCAATCCAATGCTTTTGCCTTGCCTCTCTGGCGGCACTTGAAGGAGGGACGTCGTGATCAGGAAACTTTTTCTCACCTTGGCATCGGTGGCATGTGACTAAACAGAGGATATCTTGGATTCGATTCTTGCTTCTTTCTTTTAGAGTCTGCAGCTACCTTTCTTATGACATTTGGAGGGGCAATACCTATTATCGGGTATATCTCACTTACTCTGGTATGCTGCAAGCAGACAGATATTATATGCCTGGTTTCATATAGTGCTACATCTACAAGTTTAGGTTGTGGTGAGGAAAACCATAAGGTGCTGCATACTTAGCGGCGGAAAAACATAATCCCAGGTCGAGCCCGTTAATTTCTTTATAATGTTATTTCTACTGCAAACTTTCTGCTTGGTATTAATGCAGTATTCCTTGAATGACAGTGTACGGTCAAGACTTACACCCAGGTATTTAGGAGCAAAACATGTGTCAACAGCTCATGTATGATTGAATAAAGAGGACATAAGAAGAGAATGCATAATAAATAAGATTTTTTTGACAGAATGAATGTCAATACTCTGAGATAGTCTGAATGAACAAAACAATATAAAAAGGTTAATGGAATAGAATGAAAATCAGGAAAAGGGAAGTATGACTATATGGAAAGGAGGAAATATATGAAAGAATGATTGGCGAGGATATATAAGACGATACTTGAATGCATAAGAAGCTTTGAATGTCATAAGGAAAGAAATGTATGATTCTCAAGGAAGGAAAATCTTTTCATTGAAATGAATTCACATTATTTCAAAAAATATGTTCAAATCACAGAGTAAGCAATATACACACTTAACATAAGATACGACTCTAGACCAGGGTTTTGGTATACAAAGTGAGGTGGAACGGACGTATCCCAAACACATTCAATGTTTAAATATAAAAAAAGAATATTGAAAAAAAAGGATACACATTTATATAGCAGTAAAAGTATTTGCTCTTCGAAATTTAAAAAAATGGATATTAATGACACATTTATATACCAGTAAAAGTATTTGCTCTTCGAAATTTAAATTCCTTTGTTAACAACAAGAAATTTTGCTTATGTCATGTCTATAGATCTGTGGTTTAAATAGATTTTTGTGATATGTTTACAGTTGTCAAGTATTCATTAAAGTTTTATTTTTACAATTCACTCTTCAAAAGCTGTTTCCGTATGCTCCTCTAACACAGTCACAGCGGATGTTTCAGAATCATTATCTTTATCTTCTTCACATTCTTCAACTGGTTCTTTTTTATAGACTAGTCTTAACATGGACTTGTCCTGCAACGCTGATGATGACGTTTGCTGAAAATAACAATAATTTTGATTGTTCTTAACCAGTCCGCAATGAACACCATTTGAATCAAAATATAAACATTCTTGTGTTTCAAAATATAAACAGTACGTTTCACTCATAGAATTATAATATAAAATTCTATGGTTTCACTTAAAAGTGCTCTTCGTGGTAATTTTATAGTACGGCTGTCAGTAAGTCAAATAAATAAATTATCAGTGCACTTTTCAATTAAACATATTCTAGTTGTAAATAGACACCAACCTCAAGTATATAAGCAAAAACTGTGGGCCAAATCGTCTGAAATAATCACCCTATGATAGGAAATAAATCTTTGGAGAACCTAAATGACTAATTTAATTTTATATAACCCTAAGATGGAGTTCTATGTACAATATCAGTACCATCAGCATTGATAATATAAAAAAACCTGTTTATTCCTAATTATAACAAATAAAAATACATGATATTCTTACTGCAGTAGTTCCATACATGGGATTATCAAATGCTTTGTCCAGCGATAGTTGAGATATTCCCAAAACCAAACTTCCTTCACGTGATCGGTTGTCGAATCTTGCAAAGTTGAATGGACTAAAACAGATATAAAACCACGAAGGTATTATACTAACAAAACTTAAAATCTTGAAGGTATGATACTAATAGTATTTTCATCATACATAAAACATATAAAGGCTCGATTTTTATATTATATTACCTGAAGGATCTCCCGATAGTAGTCGGTGGATAATAATATAGTATGACAGCAACGATGGCTCCCGCTGCTACCAGAAGCATCACCAAAGCCTCCCAACCTCCTTTAGGAGCGTTCTCACCTTCCCATGGTAAACCAGACATCAATACTTTACTACCAGAAGACATATTCAGCTCTGTTTAACAAAAAGGATTTCTTAAAAATTATGCAGTAATATAATTTAACAATTTCTTATATGAAAAGCATTAATCTGATGATGTGCCACTAACGAAACCTGTCAGTAATCATAATAAATAAATAGAATAAAACAGAGAAGTATTTTATTATTATCGAGATACACAAGTGCTTACACTCTGGTAAAGGGCAATGTGGTTGACTGGTTGAAAAGTCTGCCACGTTATGTGAAAAAAATGCGTAATGAAAGAATTCTATTATTTTTATTTTTCTATTGTGTACCTTATAATTGTATATTTCAAATATCAATTGTATTATGTAATAAAAAATATTTGTTATTATGTAATAATTATGCAAATCTATCAAGAATAATTATTATCAGCCTATAAACAAAAAAAAGTTGATTTCTTTTATGTATGCAAAAGCTGTTTCTTCTTAATGAATATGTCTTAATGTCTTAATGAATATGTCCTTGTTAAACAATGTTTTTGATGCCAGGGAGTCCATTGCTGCTGACTGCTTGGAAATACATTTTTCAGGAGACTAAAGCTCTACAGGAGTTGTAAGTTTAAAAAAGTACATATTATACAAATTGATCACAAATGCTTGTGCTATTTTTTTAAAGAATGAATATGTCCTTATGAAAAGTACATATACATCCTTATACATTCCCTTAACTAAGTATAAGTGCTTGTGCTATAGGTGAACGAAATTGGTCATGGCAGGATTCAAACTTGCGACCACTGGATTACTTACTAACCCAACTCTCTAACAACCCTGCCACCACCCATGTATTTCTATTACTTTTTGTTCTACGATAATTTTTTGAATTAAGTCAATCTCACCTTTTTGTAAGTATTTTTTGAGCTTTTCTGCGACAGGTCCACTTTTGGCTTCATATTTATCTTCCACTAGAATAATTTGATAGGCATTGTTGATTGAATCCCACCAAGTTGCAGAGTAGGCTGTCGGCTGGCCCGTGACATCTCCCTCCATCTTTCTTCCAATCACTCCCACCCACCAGGCCAGCTGTAATCCTTCACCATTCAGAAAGGACGAAACCATCTTCCTTACAGATTCGACGCTATTTAGAGTTCCAATGGTCATTATTGCCCCTATAGTAATTCAATGTAAAATAAAAAAAATACTATAAAACAAGAAATGAAGAGCAAAAATACTAGAGTAAGACATTCTACAGAAGAATATGAATGACAGTCATGTTCTCTGCACTCTGAAGAGAATATAAAAAACACGCAATTTACTACACGTTTGCAACTTATTATCTGCCAAAGTCACCACTACTCAGGGTTTATAGTAGCCAATCGTTGTTAACTTCTGTAGTCTGTAGTGTACATACGCAAAAAAATCATCCTTTTTACTATGACAAAAGTCTGACGATCACGGGTTCTCGCTTTAACCGTAGTATAAAAAGCTCCTGGTGTTACGAAATGTGTAAAACATTTCAAATTAACAGGAAAATAAATCAAACATTCATGAGCCAATCACATTGCGTCAAAAGACCCAAGATACACGGACTGCTTGGAGCAGTTGGTTCGACTGTAACACGACTGGCTTAATATACAATACAGTTGTAGCGGCAGCTTGACTGCTCCAAGCAGGTGATCCGACTGGAAAATTCAGTAGGTTCAACTGCAACACGACTGCTTCAAGCGGTCCGCGTACCGATTTTGTATTGGAACTGCATACCGCCACCGCCGTGCTGCACTTGACAGCTTGAAGCAGTTAACACGGACTCACACGGACCATGTGTCTACACTTTCAATGGGGCAATAACATTATTATTGTTGTTTTATTTTATATTTTTAATTTTTATGTGTACTTTTATTTTTTCTGTAAAAAAAATGTAACTGGTCTAAAATCAAACACATTATATTTGAGCAAGAGCCAACGACTGCCAGACTTATACCTCGCCCATCGAAAGATTGCGGCTGACATAACCTGTGCATAAACCAATTTAAGTGCGGAAAAATACTCTAATTTTTATTAACCAATAAAATTAGTTGGCTTTCGATGTTGTGCAGCGAATTACGTGTCACTTTTTCACTGACCTTTGCATCCATAGATTTTTAACAACGCTTATAAAACTATCACACCATCACACGCAATCTCTTTTTGTCGAGTCCTACATCATAGAACTTTTTTTCTATAAAAGGTTACACAGCAGATAACAACAATTGGATAATATGAACACTGAGTACTGGTGGCTTTCGGGGATAACAGTCATCAAAGTGTTGAAAATTGCTATATTAACACATCAGTCCTTAGTATGAAGCGTGATTTTTTTTATATTCACTATGGAAGACCATTAGAAATCACGTCTTCCATTTACAGACACTTTGGTTGGTTTTAGTTTTTCTGTCGGTTTAGTTTTAGTTGGTTTGTTTTAAGCTTAGAGTATCGAGTTGAATTTATCTCTAAAAAATGTAAATTTCTATACTGTAAAATAAATTTAGAAATAAGTAAGTATGTTTATAATTTTTTTATCCTCCACTACTATGAAATAGTGGAGAGTCTATATTTCACATTTATTTTTATTTGAAGTGCCAAGTAATAGAAGTATAATAAAGAAAATAAAAACTCACCACACATATCACAGCAATGATAGAAAGGTCTTATTGGCTGAAGACATTTGATTGGTTGACATCTTTGCTCAATAAACAGACACATTTCAGGTGGTACTTGTTCCTGACATACAGGATCCCCTTTCTCCCTGTCTGCTCCTCCCTCCACTATCACAACTGCCTTTCCATCTATCACACCTAAACTCTCGTCTACCGGTTTTGGAATAGCTTCCTCTAATCGTTCCCAGTCTTGGTTGGATAGATTCTAAGAAAATTTTAACAATCTAAGATTCATTTTCTCAGAATGTAGGGACTTTGGTTCTGACCAAAAATATTACACAGAAATCTGTTGTGTTCATTTTTTTAAGCATCATTTTTTCGTATATTTAAATCAGTATTTTATATTTTTCTTATTTTATTACACTTGTGCAATAATGCCAGAGGAAAAAACAGATTGGTGAGATGGAAAATTTGAAGAAAGTGGACTTACTGTGCCAGTTTCAACAATTTTTTCATCAATTTATTGTCTGTAAGTTTTTTTTTTGTAGTAATTCCGCGAACGTGAATGGTAGGCACACTTTATAATATATGCAAGGCGCGAAGTGAATGTTGAGAGTCTCAGTTGAGACTAAACTATGGCCAACTTGCCCGCTCGCCCGCCGAGTGAGAAGGGGCGAGATTATAGTTGTCACGTTTATGGTGTAGATGTAGGTAAGATATGGGTTTTGGTATGTCAGGAAGATGAAGATATGTACAAAAGAGAAATATCCGTCATCTACGCCAACAACACTATTACCCAAAATCTCTTTATCGGTTTTTTAAATTACATATGTACTTCTCTCGGATAACTAACAGGTAGGTTACTGAACGCCGTGACACAGTTGATAAACCGATTGGCTTCTATGCGGACTTCCTAGGTTCAATCCCCAGCGGAGGAGAAATTTATTTAAATTCATTTTAATATTACTTCTCTTGGCTGGAAACACTGGTTATTCAATTAACCTGTATCTTCACCAGAAATCGAACCCGGCTCAGAGTCAGATATCTAACTATACTGAACCACAAAAGTCCGCAAGATGTTAAAAATAGTAATCCTCATTGGTGACATTGATTTTATATAGGTAATCATCATCATAAGCTCGGCAGCCTTGGGTGAGCCTTGGCTGAATCCAAGAGTCTCCTCCATTCCCGTCTATCCGTTGCCTTCGTTCTCCAACCATCCATCGAGTTTTATATAATAGTCACCTTAAAATAACACGAGCAAGGAAAATATTTTAACAAATTAATGACTATATATTGAGATTTTTTAATATCTCAATTAGATACTAAACGGGAATACATGTACCAATGTTAATGTACCTAAATCGAATATTTTTACGCTTGCATACTCAAATATTGGATTTATTTCCCTGTCGGGAGTCAATAATATATATTTTTCCATTAAACGTATGTCTTCTACTTACTGGAAAAGTCATCTGCACATTTTGTCCAAATTGAGGTAACTACATATACTACTATAATCATCAAAATGCCCTTAATATCTGTAAAAGGATATGATCGTATTGCGGAGATTTTTGGGAAAATTTTCTTTATATGCTATTTTTTAATATGTCGTCTGGAAAATGTCATTATCATTATAATGAAGTCTTTTTTTCAATTTTTTGGATGTCTGGGTGGGTCCTCCTTCCTCGCGTTGAGGTTAGCTGGGTTAGCTATCGCACCTGGTGATGCGGATGCGATAGCTCTTTTGGAATGTTGGGGCGCCTCTGTCCTGCCCCCCTCACCTATTTTTTTATTTTATTTTTTTAGTTATTTATTTAAGATTTGGTACACGGATAACATACAATATTTTAATTGTGTTTTCAGTCTGGATCTGTGAGACGATTAATATTGTTAAGTCTCCAGAATGTGGCAACTTGTTATTGGGTGCGTGTTAAATTAATATTTGACATAGTACCTGTTAGTTGCCCGAGAAGCTACATTAAATAAATAAATAAATAAATATATATAAACATAATATCAATCACAATAAATCAACTGTGTGCACAAAAATCCCAAAAGGCACAACCTGTCTGGGGGTATACCAATTTAAAAATAGTCAAAATTATTTTGTTAATAACATTAGATATTTATAAAAAAGAAAATAAAGCAAAGTGCTAAGGCAAAAAAACAAGTACATAAAAATATAAATAAGTCTTAGATATAAAACATACATACATATACATATTATATACAAAAGATCGATAAGTATATATTAAACAGCAGACACTGACAGCGGTCCTACCAAATATTATACCCGCAGTCGAAAGCAACAATACTAGGCAAGTAAAAGGATATTATGAATGTCGCAGTCAATTCTATATAAGATTTAAAGTTTCCAATTAAGATTAAAAAAATTATAAATAAAATCATCTTTGAACTTTCACACAAGAGCAGCAGTTTGAGAAAAAGAAAGATAAAAATAACAATAAATAATATCAAAATATTCATTAGATCCCCATTCACCCATTCTGTAGATGCTCTTTGAGCGAAACGCGTCAGTGGTCAAACTAATTTATCAAGTGGAAAAAAGATAAATAATTGTTTTTACTTATTTTGAGTAATAATATTTTTCTTCGAATTTTTCGTGAGAAACTTTGTAGAAGTTCATTTTAAATAAAATAAAATAAATTAAAACAAATAACTTTGTTTACTTCTACTACTGTAAACACCTTTAATTTATGAAAGGGGTTATAACGTTTTCGAGCGTGTGCTCATCCTCAGTAACCACTTATTACTAACTTAAAACTAATGACAGACTACTTAACTATGTTGGCGGGCGGACGGAGGAAGAAGGGGGTGGTGGATGGGGGGGGGTGATAGTGGGTGTGGTTAATATTTTTATAAGGGGAGAATTTATTAGTGGGTGTTGTATATTTAAAATTTGGTTTTTGGGGGCTCTATTTATTTCGATTGATTCTAGAATATCTAATTTTTTCCCCTTATTACACCTATGTAAAATTTCTACGTCTCTGAAGTCGAATGTATGTCCTGTTAGTCTGGCGTGGTCCGCGATATCTGAGTTGATAGAAAAGTTTTTTATTGCCTTTATATGTTCAGAAATCCTGGTTTTTATTTTCCTTCCACTTTGTCCGATGTACTGGTTTTCACAATTGTGACAATTTAATTTATAGACCCCACTATTGTTCAGCACACTAATTTTTGTTTTATTGTTCAATATATATTTTTTGATACTATTATCCGTGTATAGTGCAGGTTTAATTTTCATATCTTTACATATGTTTAGTAAATTTGAAGTAAGTTTTCCTGTGTATAAAATTCTTCTCCAAGGTTTATCTTCTTGATGGTCAAATACTCGATAATACACAAATTTATTGATGGCCGACTCTTGTTCTTTTTTACGAATCTTTTTGACGATCAGTTTTTCATCAAAACCATTGTTTTTTGCGATTGTTTTGATCGTTTCTACTTCTGTGTTGTAATTTTTTGTTGTCAGGGGTAGCGATGTGAGTCTGTGGATCATCGAGTTAAACGCTGCCATTTTTTGCGCTCCCATTATCCCAACGCTCCCATTATCCCAAAAAATGGCAGCGTTTAACTCGATGATCCACAGACTCACATCGCTACCCCTGACAACAAAAATTACAACACAGAAGTAGAAACGATCAAAACAATCGCAAAAAACAATGGTTTTGATGAAAAACTGATCGTCAAAAAGATTCGTAAAAAAGAACAAGAGTCGGCCATCAATAAATTTGTGTATTATCGAGTATTTGACCATCAAGAAGATAAACCTTGGAGAAGAATTTTATACACAGGAAAACTTACTTCAAATTTACTAAACATATGTAAAGATATGAAAATTAAACCTGCACTATACACGGATAATAGTATCAAAAAATATATATTGAACAATAAAACAAAAATTAGTGTGCTGAACAATAGTGGGGTCTATAAATTAAATTGTCACAATTGTGAAAACCAGTACATCGGACAAAGTGGAAGGAAAATAAAAACCAGGATTTCTGAACATATAAAGGCAATAAAAAACTTTTCTATCAACTCAGATATCGCGGACCACGCCAGACTAACAGGACATACATTCGACTTCAGAGACGTAGAAATTTTACATAGGTGTAATAAGGGGAAAAAATTAGATATTCTAGAATCAATCGAAATAAATAGAGCCCCCAAAAACCAAATTTTAAATATACAACACCCACTAATAAATTCTCCCCTTATAAAAATATTAACCACACCCACTATCACCCCCCCCCATCCACCACCCCCTTCTTCCTCCGTCCGCCCGCCAACATAGTTAAGTAGTCTGTCATTAGTTTTAAGTTAGTAATAAGTGGTTACTGAGGATGAGCACACGCTCGAAAACGTTATAACCCCTTTCATAAATTAAAGGTGTTTACAGTAGTAGAAGTAAACAAAGTTAATAATATTTTGTTATAATGGAATTCCATCACGAACTCTCAGTCAACAAACTGGAATTAACCAATAATATCAGAAAAAAAGTATACATACCTACATTCATTTGAAAACCCAATAAGTAACAAACAAATAAATAAAAATTATGTAATAAGGAACAGTAGATTAACATTAATTAATTCAGAATAAATATTTAATAGAGTTTGAACACCAACAAGTAAATATGTAGTGGTAAAAATACTTACCTACATAAAAATAAAAGAAAAAAATAAAAGAAGCAGGATCAGGAGACAAGAACCGAAAAAAAGTATAGATTCATTTATCAACTCAGAGAATACAGGCAGTCAACAACCACAATTTAATTTGAAACATAAATAAATTAATTAACAATAAATAAACAAACAATAATAAGTTAATTTAAGGCTAAACAATTAGCTCGTAAGATATATTTAGATATATTATGATGCTAGTTATAAGTCGTCTTAAAAGTACCTAGAAATTAAGATTAGTTTTAAATAGTAAGGCACATTGGGTTATGCATAGTTAGATTATGTTATTTTTAATGTATGTTGAAAAAATTATGATAATCTATAATCAAATAAAGGATTTATGAAAATTAATATTTTTAAAAAACTTCGATACCATTACTTCGAAAACACATATCTTGCAGAAAGGACTTTATCCAGTAAGCAGACGATATATTCCCATTTCGTCGCTATTGATGTATTTATCTGACATGGAATATCATTGACACCCGACAGGGAAAAAATCTAATGTTAACATAAAAGCAACCAAATAAAACAAATTTGATGACCATATTGAGAATTGAATTGTACAATATATTTGATTGATACCAACCTCTCCGTTCATATTGATTCCCTTCACTGTCTGTCTGACGCTTGGCAGCATCCCAAGAGGAGCCCCTGTCATAGGGAAGGTCGCCCTGTCTTCCCGGCATGGCAGCCTCTCCAGATGTGTAACAGCTGGACCGCCTTCGCGATTTTCGTAGAAGTCCCACGTCAACCAGTTGCTTGGGTCAGCCCACCTTCAAACAAACCAACCTTTAATTCATTTTTTCTATTACTAGTTTCATGTAACACATGAGATACAACTGTCGATAACGATAGTATGTACCTATAGTTGAAGAATACGTACCAAACTATAAACCCATAAATCCAAATTATTGAATATTTTTAGATATTTTGTTTTCTATACAAAACGTGTATAGGTATGTATGTCAAGATAGGATAGTCCTTTTTTCCTGCCCAGAATATGAAAACAGCATGTTGGTATGTATATATATTTGGAGATGAAGTATAAAACTATTAAATCATCTTAGATATTGTGTATAGGCCACTGCCTAACAAATTGTATGAAACGATGCAGTCACTAAATTCATTTTTTATAAAAATTATTAAAATAGGTTTGATATATACCTACCTGCCTTGAATTCAACACGAGTTTTTAAGTGCATTAGTGCAACAAACTAGAGCCTAATTCGAGGCAGTACTTGTAAATACGCGGTCGGGGGTGCCCAAGAAAAGGATGACTCGACCATGTGAACGGTATTCTGAAAGACGGAAATGTAAGAAGCGCTAACATGTATGAGACGATTCATGAATGTTGACGAGGCAATGAATGTGTGACAATAACGAAAAAATTGGCGTTCGGTTCTCTCTGCCCATCTCGTGAGGGACATGTCATGATGGTATGTGCCTTGAAGTAAACAAACCACTGTATAACAAAAAAATATCTTTCACCAAGGTACCTACATCAAATCAAAAAAGATTATCGGCAAACATCTTGAAAGATCTCGTATTTTGCGCAGAACAAACTTTAGATTTTTTTGTTTGGTTAGTCCAGTGGTCGACAAAGTGCGGCTCTTTGGCCTCTGTGGGGCACTGGCACAAATGTCCACGAGCAGGAGCGCAATGTTGCGCAAGTCAGATTTCAGGAATTTTAAAACAGCAGAGATAATTTAGCATTCGTCATAAACCCTCTTAATGCTTCGATAACAGATTTAAAATTTTCTCATTTTGGCAATGACATTGGTTACTTTGAAATACAATTGCTGGATTTTAAAAAGAAGGAAATATGTATCTCTAAATTTGAACGTCTTTATGCTGATTTGGAAATACTGGGGGGCAAGTCTCGTTCAATCGGCGAAATCAAAACCCTTGTGATTACCCAAATCATGGACATAATTATTATATGGAGTTCTATAATACCTTTAGATGTCATAGAACTCCATACGATAAGTATATCCATGATATGGGTAATCACTGGGGTTTTGATTTCGCCGGTCGAACCAGACTTGCCCCCCTGGAGAACAAATGTGAAGTTAGTTCACAACACAAGTGGTCTGTTTTGATAGACCTGGAGAAGGAAGACATGATCATGTTCAACGTCTGGAATAGTACATAATATTCCTGACTCTTATGACCAACTGAAAAAGCTCGTATTTATGTACCTACTGTTCTTTCTCTTTTCGGTTAAACAATATTTTTCAAGCATGAATTTTATCAAGAGTAAACTGAGAAATCGTCTTATTGATGAGAACATGGAATCGTGCTTAAAATTAAAAACAACAACATGCCTACAAACCTGACGTATTCAAACATTACAAGGAGATGCAAGGACATTGTTCGCATGTGTTTGTCAGTCGTTGTCATGATTAATGGAAACCTTACTTTCATATTACTTTTTTATCAATAACTAAAATCTTTATTTAGTATGAAATCAAGTTTTATTAAGTGTACCCGTAATTTAATGGAGCTTTAAATTTAAAAAAATATTATTAAATCAATAAACAGTTTCTAGATTGGTACATACATTCTACATACTGTAGAACCCCACTTAAATTTTGCGCTCAGTTCACCAGATTATTTTTACCTACGTTAAGGAAACTTTGTTCTCGTTTGGCGACTAAATAATCTAGTCTTATATTGCGAGAGAATCAACATCTTATGTAATCAAATCGTTTAAAATAAAAACTTACGAATGTAAAATATCTTTTTGGAAGAAAATATCTCTGCCAGGACAGTCTTTAGGATTTCCACCTCCAAGACTCAGGACTCCATCTAGTGCCAAGTGTAATTCTCCATCCTTTGGTAGAATTACCTCTCGAATTACCACATTTTGGGACAAGATCTTGAAAAAATTGTTGCACATGTTAATTTAGTTTCATTTATCCTATCTGAAACTGGCCTTAACTTACTGAAAGTGGAATCTGGGCTGGGAGGAATGTCCCGTCAAACGGTGGAATCAAAACCCTCATGATAACCCATACCATGGATATAATTATCTTTTGGAGTACCTACTATAATATCTTGAGATAATATACACAATCTTCTTCTTCTTGTGTCATGTCAGGTCCCTCCGAACGTTGACGACCACAATTGAGAAATCCTACCTGTCCTACAGCTCCTCCACAGTTCTCATACCTTTCCATTCCCGGATATTTCGGAGCCAGGAAAGCTGCCTTCTTCCGACCCCTCTACGACCCGCAATCTTCCCCTTCGTGACAAGCTAAATGATGGTATATTTTTCACCTCTCAGAATATGGCCGAAGTACGATTCTTTACGTAGCTTAACATTAGTGAATAATTCTCTGTTGGTGCTCAAATAAAACTCAATAACAATATTATATCCATGATATATGGGTTATCATGAGGGTTGTGACGGGACTTTGCCCCCTTGGTCAATATATTTCCGATTGGCTTCTATCAAATGAGCCGTAGTGTTTCCTGTCCAGAGTTACAAGAATTGCATATTTTTTTTATTATTTATCTTCTGCTGAGATTAACCTAGAACTCGAGCAGAAAAATCAGTTAGCTTACCATAATGTCAATAAGGCAGTCCACCCAAATGAAATAAAAACGAATCATGAACAAATACAACCAAATCTGTAAATCGATTAAAATTAAAATAAATATCTGCATTCAAACCTGTGCTGGAAACTCGAGGTTATATGGCAGCACAACTCGATCTTGGGAGCATGGCACTTTGGGAGGCATCCAATTGTTTGGATTTTCAAAACTTCTATCCGGAATCCACATCTTCTGGAACTGAAAGGATCTATGCACACACAGAAAAAACACAACTCTTGATAATTGGAATCGCATTCTAACTCTTTGATTATACTTTGAACATAAACCACACTAAATCTTACGAATAGTTCTCAAAACTATAGAACTCCGTTCCACCAGAATATAACACATCACTGAATATTATAAAATTATGAACAACAATTTATTATATTAAATATATAAATAAAATTACAGGAGTGATGTAAGTATTTTTGACGCCTTAGGTACTAATAAAAAAAGAAAAAAATAATCTAATATTTTTATAGTTACATATACGCAAACAGTGGATATTTTCAATGATTAATTTTCAATGACATTAATCTCTATTGAGATGTTAAAAATTAGTCTTATAAAAAAGAAAAAATAATGACCAGAATTCTGTTTAAAAAGAAACTATACTTAAGGTTTTCTGAACGAAATTTTGGTTCTTAAAACAAAATATTTTTATCGTGAAATCTCAAGATTATTTATTGAATATTTTAATGTAAAATCTAATAACATCAAGTCGTTACCTTCCTCATGTTTCTTTTCTAATTTTTCTATTAGTGTATGTCAACTCCGAATAAATGTAGGTAGCTGTAGTAATTTCATATTATATCTGTAATCTCATATTATTACTGACGCTACATAAAGAACATAATATTTGTTGAATCTGATCCCGGTCCTGTAAATTTACTGAAACTTTACACTTTAATGGGCGTTGCTGATACAATGTTAGATCAAATTAATAATATATTATATACTAACAAACATTGAGAACAATTACGATTATCAAAATTTAGTTTCAAGACAAATTGCTTTCGTCATAAAATCATTATCTATACTTAAAAGTATTATGGTTTCGGTGTTGTATATTTGTATGTTTGGAAAGTACAAATTTAAAAGTATTGTAAATAAAAAAATACTTAAATAGTATTTATTTAAATCAAAATTTTCGGGAATTAATCGGTATTTATTTTTTGACTAATGTCGACAAAAGGTCGTTATTGTCTGATAACTAATGTCTCGATTATTCTATAAATTTTCTAATATACATACTTATTCATACTCAATATCCATCATTGGTTTTCAAATAGAATATAACTTTGTTATTCACTAATTTGTTTATGATTTATGTATAGGTACATTAAAATTAACAAAAGTCAAGACTTTGGTCCGTATTCTTCGAATTATAGATTGTCAGAAGAGATGTGTAAAAATTTGTTGAAAAACTGGATCAGACTGGGTAAGAAAATATAAGTACTTAATGTTATACAATTCGAAATATTTCTTTATTATTCATCATAAGTATACCGTATAGATTAGTGTACCTATGGAATGGAACAGGATTGCCCAACATTTCTTAAGACATCCTTTGATATTTCAGTCCAACGAATCACTCCTGCCAAAAATACTAAATGATATGAATGATAAGCTCTTGCATATATACACTGAAGGCCCAAAATATTTTACCCACTTGAAAAGGTACATGATGAGGTCCGATGACGACAGCTATAACACCAATGTTTAGATTTATAAAAGATCATTAAAAAAAACAATCATGTTTCTAAGCCTTATTAGTTTTGAGTTATTGATAAAAAAAACCTGAAAAAACAGGTATTAGGTACCTATATAAAGATAATTCCTTAAATCCTTCAAACAAGCTCTTTCCTTCACATCAATAATCCCTCCTTTTCCTCATTTTATTATTATTATGTATTAAATTTATTGTCAATCGTTTTTTTTTTCCTTATAATTTATTTATTTATCTTATGGTCACAAAAGTTAGTATATCACAACAATATGTCGCACTGTAGTGCCTGTCAAAAGTTAAAAAATAAAATCTAAGTTTTCTAGATAATTGGCCGCTGCTTCACTCAGGACCATAAATATTACTCTTTAATTCTCTTATAATTGTTATTCTTTTACAACTACTCAGCATACTTGTTTAAATATTTTTAATTCATTCATTTTTAAATTGAAGAAAACATGCACTAATTTTAATAGCAACATATGTAACCACACAATTTACAAAGCTGAAGTTTTCTGAAATAAAGTAAAAAAAAAAATAATCATTCTTCTTTTATCATTCATCTTCTTCAGCCTGTTCTTTTCCATTCTTGGACATAGGCCCCCCCCCTTGATCCTCCACAACTCCCTGTCTTGGGCACAGTGCGTCCATCTCCCTCCGGCACATTTCTTGATATCATCAGACCACCTTGCCTGGGGTCTGCCGATACCTCTTCGGCTTGTTCTCGGTGGCCATTCTACGATCTTTTTGGTCCATCGTGAATCCTGGCATCTGGCAATATATATCGCGATGCTTGCCAAATCAAGAGGCAGAAATAGAGAAAAGACGTGGCCTTGCCTGAGCAGCTTTTGAGAAATTACCATACATTCTGAAATCCCGTAAATACTCCCATTATTTGAAAAATAAGCTATTCAATGCATGTATTCTCCCAATGCTTACTTATAGAATGGAAACATCGGTCCTAACAAAACAAATAATCCACAAGCGACACGTGACACAGAAAGCTATGGGGAGATAGTTGCTGGGTATTTCAATAAGGGACAGAATTCAAAATGTAGTGATAAGAGAAAGAACCAAAGTAGCCGATGTAGCGGAAAGGGTCGCTGGTCCTAAGTGGAGCTTGTCTGGGCATATTGTCAGAATAAATAAATTAGTATTATTAAAAAAATATATTACGAAAAAAGTACACAGGATGAAAAAAGTGTATCGGTCCAATGTATAGACAAATAAAAAGAGAACAATATATATTTTTGCTGAAGACGAAACATCCTAAAAGTATTTTGGAATCCATCCCGTTACCTTAACGAATAAGACAGAATATAGGATCAATAATAAAACATTACGAAACTATTCATACTCATCCACCTACATCAGATCTATAGTCGTATATTATATTTCAAATGTATTTTTTATTACGTTACTGACACGGCAAAATATAACCAACTTATAATACCTATGAGTAACATATTATAAGAAGGAAGAGGTATCAAGATATCAACAATACAAATAATAAAAATATACAGTCCACAATGATAGCGCTAAACTCATGTTGACAACTTAATGACAATTTAGATATCCGACAGACCATCTCAAATCTTCCATTCAATCCTGAATCCTTATCAATCAGTAGCTGGCTGACCGTAAACGAAGTGGCTGGCCCCTGATGTTGCTGTAAACTTCCGAGTCCTTGGCGGAGTCTATTGTGAAAAAAACTCGTCGAGTCCGCAAATTGAAATTGAATAGGTTCTAGTTTGTTCGGTATTGTGACGTTTTTGGAAATAAAAAAAACCTTGAAAATGTGGCTCTGGAAATTACTGGCCGCTGTTCTAGTAATTGCTTCTCGTTCAGCTCACGGTCTGATGGGCGATAAGCCTGGTATGTGCTCTTGATTATGTTTTACAGATCCATTCGAGTTGTGTAAACAAAAATATTGTTATTTATTTATTTATTTATTTAATTTCAATTTACGGTTTGATAACCTTTTACACATACAAGTATACATAATATATTAAAAACAACAGAATTTAAAAAAAAAAAACAAATAAAAACAAACAAATATACAAAACGAAAATAAAAAATGAATAACAATATAAAAAAGGTGAAAACATGTAAAAATATGTAAAAAATAATGAAAAACATTTAAAAAAAAAAAAATATGTAAAAAATAATGAAAAACATATGTTGATTCGTTGACAGAGTTGAACAATTTACTATCGAATTAGTACCTAAATTTGTTTTTATTTTAGGTATTTCTAATAATAACCAAAAATATTTTTCGTCAACAATATTTTTACTCCTCACTAACCCAAGGGAATATAGTGGGGAGCTATGATTTCGTAATTTTAAGGCTATTTTTTATTGCAGATAATCAACAAGTAGGTACCTATCATGCTGAAATTGTATTCTGAAAGTTTCATCACAATGTATCTGTGTGTGTGTGTGTGCTGTGTGCTATGTACGGCGGCGTGTTTATTTTACTTAAAGTACTCATTCGATTCTTTTCAAATTTTGCAAATATGTGTATCTAATACTCGCTTAGACCCCATTAGATTTTGAAAGATACCTATCTGAATAGTGCTCCTCATTTTTTTTAACTGTCATATTTCAAAGTGACCCCAAGCTCAGGAAACTTAAAATTTGAAATATTTATTTTAAAATTGGTAAAAAGACACATCACTTTCATAAAATGGCATTGAAGAAATATCAAGTTTCCATGATAAAATAAAAAAAATATTGAACAAACTCATTTCATAAAAATGTTGAAAATTTTCCATACAAAATTTGAATAGTGAGGAGTATTGCGTTGACCACAACCCACACGTTTGTATATGTACTTCATTTGCGGGCGATATTTCTACGCCTCAATCCATTTAGAAAAGTTTTCAACAAAATCGGTCATGGTAGAACCTGGGTCTACTCCACTAACTAGCATTCTGGCTGTGTGTCAACAATATTTACATATTCCAGGAAAGCATCATCTACTAAACCTTCTAGGCGCTACGTCAACAACTTCTAGGCGCTACGTCAACAACTTCTAGGCGCTACGTCAACAACTTCTAGGCGCTACGTCAACAACTTCTAGGCGCTACGTCAACAACTTTAAAATAAAATTTATTTATTTATATAGCAAAAATATTGTTAAATATTGTGACAGACACTTTCACTGTTTTAAATTTATAAATGTGTGTTTTGATTCAAAAAATAACCACCGACCGCCATGGCACAGTTGGTAAGCCGTTTTACAGCCGCCTGGGTTCGATCTCCAACAGGGTAGAAATTTAGTTACATTAATTACTCACACAAATATTACTTCTGTGCTAGAAACACTGGTTAGTTGGAAGAAATTGCCATATGGCAATAAACTCGCAAGTGTTTATTATTATAATTAAAACGAGTGGGTTTTGGCCAACGCTAAACTCCTCACTAACAAGTCACTCCATAAAGTATCCAAATTTTATAAATATGGAAAATATTCAGTATTTTCATAAAATGTGATTGTTAAATTATTTTTTTTAATATTTTATTATGAAAACTTGATAATTCTTCAGTGCCTTTTTACCAATTTGAAAATAAAAAAAATCAAATTTATGTTTCCTGAGCTTGGGGTCGCTTTGAAATATTTGACAGTTAAAAAAATTGAGAAGCACTATTCAGATATCCTTCAAAATCTAATTGGGTCTAAATGAGTATTAGGTAAATAAATTTGAAAAGAATCGAATGAGTAATTTTAACTATAATCGATGAAGTAACGTAGCACACAGCACACACAACAGATACATTGTGATGAAACTTTCAAAATACAATCTCAGCATGATACAAATTGCGAAATCATAACTCCCCACTATATCCCCTTGGGTTAGTGAGGAGTGAAAAAGGTTTAATTAATATTATCGCATTCGTCGTTCCTGTTTCGCGCTAGTCTAGTCGTACAAAGTGTATGACAGGACAAACCCCACAACTTTTACTTACATAAGTACCTACGAGAAGTGCCTGTGGGACCTTAAATTAAAATTCTCGATACCTGTGGGACCTTTAGTAATTGAATATTTTTAATACAGTAAATACCTGTTTGTCATCCGATAACTAAACAATAAACGTGTTTAATCCAACGGAACGTGATTTGTTCAAGAGAACTGTGTTCTTTTAACATATCGACTAAGTATCAACCCAAGATAAGTGCGCGAGATTTGTATGCACGGTTTATATTTTTCACGGCTTTTCCAACCTTGAAGTCAAAAAACACCAACTTCGCTTCGTAGCATATATGTTCTATATACGGATTTACTCAGAATTCGGAGTACAACATTTAGTGTGTCTGTGTGTGTGTGTATGTCAGTCCCCTCCTTATAACTTTTGAACCGCTCAATTTACAGATCCCAAAATTTCAGAATATATAAATAGTTATAGGCTCAGAATTTTGAATTTTTGTTTCAGTCAGGGGTTATCAACTTTTGAATTTTTACTTTATTTTTCCATATATCTCAGAAACCATAAAAGCTAGAACGCTGAAAATTGGTAAAAACATAGACAAATACAAAATCTCAAATTAGTTTTTTCAAAAAAATTCCAGGGTTTCTCGAACATTTTTTATTAAGAAAAATATTTTTTTTTTGATAAATATGAGTTTAACTGCCTATATTTCCAAAGTTTTTAAAAATATCGAAAAAATCCGAAACACTCCAACTAGATAATTTAATTATCTATAAAAAATATCAGCATTTTAGTAGTACCTACATCTCAATTTTTTTAACAATATTTATAAAAATTGAATTTAGTGACGACATTGCTTCATGCAATTTGTATACAATATCTACGAAGACTTAATAGTTTGATACTTAATCTCCAATCATACATACATACCATCATGCTGTTTTCATATTCTGGGTAGGAAAAAAGGACTGACCTCCATACTATCCTATCTTGACATACATACCTACATGTGTTGTATAGAAAACAAAATATCTTGAAATATTCAATAATTTGGATTTATGGGTTTATAGTTTAGTACTTATTCTTCAACTATACATACTATCGCTATCGAAATTTGGATCACATGTGTTACATGCAACTAGTACATAAATAACCTTCCTAGAAATAAATAAAAATTACATCATAAACAAATGTATAAAAATCACACTAGAATTACATAGTTGGGTACCCTAATCAGCATCGCATTTAAATTGCATTATATTTATTTTTGTTGGTAATAATGTTATGTATGTACATATATGTAAATATTAATTATCATATCAATTAAAGTCAGTTTCCGCTCCCATGATGATATTATATCTGTAACAACTTGTATGTATGCCATTTTTTTACTCTTACACACGGTATTGTGAACATGGACACGACTATGTATCAGTAGCGGAATTGCTTATTGAAGCCGAAAATCTTGGCTTGCCTATGAATATTATTTATTTATTTATTTATTTATATAATTTATGTACATGTGTACAAAGGCAGGTTTATTGCCATAAGGCAATTTCTACCAACCAACCGGAGCAACGTGAAGTCTCTTAGTTAAATTGGTACAGTACTAATTAAGTGAGAAATAATTGATAAAAAATAACATAAAAGAGTAAAACATAAGAGAACAACCATTCCATTCAGCAATCCCGATCTGCTAACATGGAAATATCCGGTATTCCTGTAAAAAATAATGAGAATCTTCTCACATATTTGAAGAACATCTTCGAAATTCTTGAGATCAAATTTGAACCCCATCAAATTGACTATATCAGTCGCACCAAACCTCATCAATCAACAAGCAAACAGAAATACAGGCCAATTGTCGTCCGATTGTCAAATGTTGCTCTTAAAAGAGAAATTATTGCAGCCATTCGCAAACGTAAAGGGCTAACAACGAAGGAACTAAAAATCCCCGGTGAAGAGAGCAACATATATATAAATGACCATCTAACACTGCTTAATAAAATGATATTTCGAGATGTCAGGATCAAAGCAAAAGAATTTGGTTGGCGCTATACGTGGATACATGGTGGAGAAATCCTAGCGAGGAAATCGGACGTGAGCCCAGCTGTTAAAATTAGAACCAAAAACGACATTAACAAGTTTTTTCAATCCTCTCAACATAAAATCTAGGTCCTGTAACTTGGTTTTCATTTTTATTATCTTGAGCTTCTATAAACGAGGTGCTACATATCTCTATTCACTTGGAACTGTTATTTGGATATTTCTTTCGGTGTGTCTGAATCTACTTCCTTTTTTCCCCTACCTTACCTTATTCTTATTTTTCTTCATGGTTAATTATGGTGTGGCATGTTGCAGTATGATGGGAGTTCCATTCGTAAAACACGCAATTAATGTGAACACAAGTCAAATATTTTCATTTATTATGTTAAAAAAAAATGTTAATTACTTATTGTTATCTTTGTTGTCATGAATAATCTTACTGCATATTATCAAAATGTACGTGGTCTCCGAACCAAAACACATGATTTTTTTGATAATGTTTTGAGTTCTGAATATGATATAATTTGTATAACTGAATCCTGGCTCTTACCACAAATCGACAGCGGTGAACTATTTGATAATCGTTATAATATATATCGAAGAGATAGAGGATATGACACAAATTCAGTGAGATGTCCCGAAAGTCATGCTCCTGAATCTACCTTAGGTGGAGGAGTATTAATCGCAGTTAAATCTTTATACCAATGTATGTTACGCAGCACTTGGTCTACATCAGGTGAAGATATCTGGGTAAGTCTACAATGTAAGAAACTCAACGTAAATATCAATATATCTTGTGCCTATTTTCCTCACAACAATAATCACAAGCAACTTGTAATGAATTATTTTAACAAAGTATCTGATTTAATGACTGCACATCCAGATGATATATTTATACTAACTGGAGACTTCAATATGAGTAATATTGAATGGACTATAAACGCAGACCATAATTATCTAACAGCGGCTTTAAACAGTGATCCATTTAGGACCATCTTAACTGAATTTCTTGCCTTCAATAACATGTGTCAATATAATCCTTGCTATAATGTAAATAATCGTATACTGGACTTGATTATCTCAAATAAATCATGTGAAGTTACTCGCTGCGATTTTCCCCTTATAAGAGAAGACACTCATCATGTCGCAATTAACATTGAAATTCCCATGACACACGATATAAAAACAGTAACATCTTCAATTGAGGTAAAATTGTTTTCCCGAGCTAATTACTCTCAAATCTGTTCCGCGCTAAGCACAGTTGACTGGAATAATACTTTGTCCAATCTTAATATGGAAGAAGCTACACGAAAATTCTATGATATCTTAAATGATACCATTAATGAATTCGTACCCAAGCGCACTTTTAAAAATAATAATAAAAGCCCACCATGGTTTACTGTTCCCTTAATAAAAATCATATCTGAAAAACGTAAGATCCACAGAAAATGGAAAAAATATGGTAACCCACTTGATTATGCTAGCTTTTCCTGCCTCAGAGCACGTCAAAAAGCTATTGAAAAAAAATGCTACAAAGATTATATATATAACGCAGAGCAAAATATTAATGTAAACCCGAAGAAAATATTCACTTTTATAAACTCCAAACGTGCTGCTGGATCAATCCCCAACGAAATGGTCAGTAATAACACTACTATTTCAGGTGGTAAACAGATCTGTGATGCTTTCAATAGCTATTTCAACTCAATATTTATCGAAGACAGGCAAGTCTCCCCTCAAGTTAATGTCCCTATAGACTTAACAAAAGAGCTTTTTCATCTCTCATCGATTGAATTGCAAGAGAATACCGTTCTTAAATATCTACTTTCCATTGACGTTAAAAAATCTCAGGGATCGGATGGAATCCATCCATTATTTATTCGAAACTGCGCGAGACAGCTGTGCACACCACTTAATATCCTCTTTAATCTTTCCTTTACTGAGGGCTCTTTTCCTACAATATGGAAACAAGCTTTGATTTCTCCTATTTACAAAAATGGTGATAGACGAGACATGGTAAATTATAGACCAATTTCTAAATTGTCAGTCGTTAGTAAAATCTTTGAAAAAATTGTCTATGATCAAATTCTTGCCGTTGCCCGACAACATATTATCCAAAGTCAACATGGTTTCGTGAACATGAAATCTACTGAATCAAATCTTTGTGAGTTTACCGATCGTGTAGTTAATACAATGAATGAAGGATTTCAAACGGATGCAATCTATACAGATTTTTCCAAGGCTTTTGATAAAATAAGTCACAAAATTCTTCTCAGAAAGCTCGAAGAGATGGGTATTCATGGCGATCTTTTGCGTTGGTTGAAATCTTATGTAAGTAATCGATCCCAAGCTGTTGCTCTGAGGGGCTATTGTTCAAATTATATGTCGATACCTTCAGGCGTTCCTCAGGGATCACACTTGGGTCCCTTACTATTTTTACTTTACATCAACGATATTGAGATGGTTATCGAAAATTCAACAATTATTTTATATGCTGACGACGCAAAGATTTTCAAGCAGATAAAAACGAGTAATGATTGTGAACTACTACAAAGTGACATTTTACGTCTAAGTAATTACTGCATTCAAAATCAATTGTATCTTAATGTAGATAAATGTTTAGTTATCACTTTCACCCGTAAAAATCAAACAATTCAATTTAATTACTTACTTAATCAATCGATAATTCGTCGAACAAACATAGTTAAAGATTTAGGTTTGATGTTAGATTCTAAATTATTATACCGTGAGCATGTTGAATGCATCACCAACAAAGCACTCAAAATGCTAGGGTTCTTAATCAGAGTGTGTAAACCATTTAAATCAATTTTCACCCTCAAAGTCACATATCTGTCATATGTAAGAAGCCTGGTTGAATACGCTAGTACAGTTTGGAATCCACAATACTTAGTGTATAATGATCAAATTGAAAGAGTACAAAAAAGATTTCTTAGACATTTAGATTATAAAACAAATATACATTGTCCCAACTATTCTGCTCGCTGTAAACATTATATGCTCCATCCACTACAAGAACGTCGATCAATAAGAGACATTATGTATCTGCACAATATCCTAAATTATCGCGTTGACTCCCCATATTTACTGGGAAAAATAAATCTAAGAGTTCCTACGCGATTTACCAGAAATAATGATCTCTTCAGTATTCCGGCAGTACGTAATAATTACACGAAAAATTTGTTTATCACAAGAGCTTGCTCCAATTTTAATTCACACTATGAAAATATCGACATTTTTTTTGAATCTTCAAGGGCAATTAAGCGATGTCTACAAAGCAATTTAACGATGTAATAAACTTACTTCTAATGTATGTGTGTGTGTTTGCGTTTGTATGTCAACAATGTAATTATTATGATAAATCGTTACGGGGAAATCGAGTTCTCATCGTGGTGGCATGTCACATATAGTTATATTGAAATATTGTTAATCTTCCCTTTTAATCCTCTCCTAGATCCATTTGATTCAGATGCACCATCACTCACATGTTTTTATCAACTATGTATTATTGGTGTTACATATTCTGGTCCTTATATGGGTAATTGTCTTATTTAATATATTTTTGTAATTGTGACTGTTTGTAACCATAATAAATAAATAAATAAATAAATAAATAAATATAAAAAAAATTACAAAGAGAAAAAAATGAAAAGAGAGTTTAAAAATAAAAGAATAATAAAAATAACACTGATCATAGCAATGAGGAAAAGGAGGTTACGGAAGGATATAGAAGGAATTTAGGAACTATTTGACAAATAAAGTTTTTTTTAATTTACCTTTAAATATTTGAATGGATTGAGATGACGTTACTTCATCACTTAGGCCATTCCATAGTCTAGCTGATTGTACTTGAAAAGAGGAGCTGAAAACTTCTGTATTGTGAATGGGGATAGCTAGTGTAGTACGTTCAGCAGATCGAAGGGATAGGATTATGTTAAGAAATTCAAGAAATTTATTTAATTGTTTTATTGCAACCATACTGCAAGGTTAAAAGATAAACCGTTTGTAGATACGATGCTTTACAGGGCCACAAATGTAAATATTATTTTGTAATGCGATTTTCATTTTTTTTTTCATGGCAACTGAAATGAACAACGATAAATTTCCAATTTTCTACCAGGGTGTGCCTAGTCCGAAGGTTCTAGGTTCGCCCCTGCTATATATCAGTGGCGTCACTCCTATCTAGGCGATTACGCACAGCTTACCTACTACACAAATTAGTAGAAAGAATAAATATAAATAATATAAGAAAATATAGACGGGTGGTGGCAGAGCGGTTAGCGCCCTGGGTTAGTAATCCAGTGGTCGCGAGTTCGAATCCTGCCACGACCGATTTCGTTCACCTGTAGCACAAGCGTGTGTTTAATTTAGAGAATGTAAGGGAATGTATATGTAGGTCATGTTCATTATTTTAAAAAACAATGTATTTGAAATTTAGCGCCTATAATTAAATACTATAGTATTTAATTATAGTATTTACTATAGTATTTACTATAGTATCTATTCTACTTTTTGGGCCGTGTCATGTTCCCCCAACATCGGCTACCACTCGGCATAGGCATCTCTGTCTTGAGCTAACCGGAACAGCTCTTCCACTCTGTGGACTCCGGTCCGTTCCCTGATAATGAAGTTAGTAATGAAGTTCTTGAATGCCTCTGTGGCTTCTGGTGAGTAGTGTTCTCACATGTTGTTTCTCTTTCCATCAATTTCATAATATCCTTAAATCTGCCATTAAAATTAACATAGGTTTGATTATTTCTGTAAACCTAATTGGTCCTCAAATAGAGAACTTAAAATTTTTGTATTTCTTGTAATTAAGACTGTACAAAAATTTAAATAAATTGATTAATAAAATAAAATATGTAGATATCGACAAATTTTTAGATTTTTTCGACGTGAAATATCTGTCTTATAATGGGTACGTGAATATTTTATGGATTCTTAGAAAACAAATTAAAATTACATAAAATTATTAAAATACTTGTATTATTTACTTCTCTATATTTGTAAAATTTCACAATTGAAATTTTTAACGTAAGTCCACTGAATTCGTTTTTTCTTAATATTTTCTTTCCCCTTAGCGCTTTTGTCCCGTTTCTATCAGGATACGCTTTGACCATGATCCTGGAATTGGCTAGTCTGGTTATTACATTGAAGCGACTGCCATCTGACCTTCATAACCCTTCGAAAGGAGAACCAGACAAATTGGATTATAGCTACATACAGCTAGTGATATAAATCCGCACATAGACTTTTTTGAAAATCCAGAGGTGCGTGCCCCGCCTAGATTCGAACCGTCGACCTCACGCATGTGAGGCGACGACCTTTCCGCTGGGCTATCACCGCACACTAATTTGTTTTTTCTTAATAAATTTCATGTCAAAATCAATCGAACTATAGTGATTACAAAACATTTGGTTTTGTGCAACTAAATGTTTTGTGTACACAGCCAAACCGTACAGTTATATAAACTAGTTGCATGTAACACATGAGATCCAACTGTCGATAACGACAGTATGTATAGTTGAAGAATGTGTACCAAACTATAAACCCATAAATACAAATTATTGAATATTTTCAGATATTTTGTTTTCTATACAACATATGTAGGTATGTATGTCAAGATAGGATAGTATGGAGGTAGGTCCTTTTTTCCTACTGGCTTAAACGCAAGTAGCCAGTTTTATTGTAGGATGGGTGGATGGCAGAGCGGTTAGCGCGCTGGGTTAGTAATCCAGTGGTCGCGAGTTCGAATCCTGCCTCGACCGATCTCGTTCACCTATAGGACAAGCATTTATGCTTAGTTTAGGGAACGTAGGAAGATGTATATGTACTTGTTTAACAAGGACATATTCATTTTTTTTTTAAAAAAAAAAAAAAAAAAATTGTCATAGTTATTTTTAGTGTAGTGTAATGAGAGAAATTGTCCCATTTTCTCAAAAGTTTGCCACCCCTGTATATAATAGACACTGTGGAACCAATATTATATAGGTAGTAGGTAGTAGTAGTACCTATAATAGACACTGTGGAACCAATATAATATAGGTAGTAGGTAGTAGTAGTACCTATAATAGACACTGTGGAACCAATATAATATAGGTAGTAGGTAGTAGTAGTACCTATAATAGACACTGTGGAACCAATATAATATAGGTAGTAGGTAGTAGTAGTACCTATAATAGACACTGTGGAACCAATATAATATAGGTAGTAGGTAGTAGTAGTACCTATAATAGACACTGTGGAACCAATATAATATAGGTAGTAGGTAGTAGTAGTACCTATAATAGACACTGTGGAACCAATATAATATAGGTAGTAGGTAATAGTAGTACCTATAATAGACACTGTGGAACCAATATAATATAGGTAGTAGGTAGTAGTAGTACCTATAATAGACACTGTGGAACCAATATAATATAGGTAGTAGGTAGTAGTAGTACCTATAATAGACACTGTGGAACTAATATAATATAGGTAGTAGGTAGTAGTAGTACCTATAATAGACACTGTGGAACCAATATAATATAGGTAGTAGGTAGTAGTAGTACCTATAATAGACACTGTGGAACCAATATAATATAGGTAGTAGGTAGTAGTAGTACCTATAATAGACACTGTGGAACCAATATAATATAGGTAGTAGGTAGTAGTAGTACCTATAATAGACACTGTGGAACCAATATAATATAGGTAGTAGGTAGTAGTAGTACCTATAATAGACACTGTGGAACCAATATAATATAGGTAGTAGGTAGTAGTAGTACCTATAATAGACACTGTGGAACCAATATAATATAGGTAGTAGGTAGTAGTAGTACCTATAATAGACACTGTGGAACTAATATAATATAGGTAGTAGGTAGTAGTAGTACCTATAATAGACACTGTGGAACCAATATAATATAGGTAGTAGGTAGTAGTAGTACCTATAATAGACACTGTGGAACCAATATAATATAGGTAGTAGGTAGTAGTAGTACCTATAATAGACACTGTGGAACCAATATAATATAGGTAGTAGGTAGTAGTAGTACCTATAATAGACACTGTGGAACCAATATAATATAGGTAGTAGGTAGTAGTAGTACCTATAATAGACACTGTGGAACCAATATAATATAGGTAGTAGGTAGTAGTAGTACCTATAATAGACACTGTGGAACCAATATAATATAGGTAGTAGGTAGTAGTAGTACCTATAATAGACACTGTGGAACCAATATAATATAGGTAGTAGGTAGTAGTAGTACCTATAATAGACACTGTGGAACTAATATAATATAGGTAGTAGGTAGTAGTAGTACCTATAATAGACACTGTGGAACCAATATAATATAGGTATAATTAGGTATCTACCTATTCATTAACATAAACAACATAAAAGCAAAAGAAAAATTTTGGACAAATGTCAAAGCTATCCTTACACATTCGTCCTTAGACGTACACCTACCGATACGCAAACCTACATAGTACGTAGACCAACCGATCTACCGCCTCACACACACATGTAAAAAAAACTAAACTTTCGAATTCAAATGTAGGCATACCTACATTTGAATTCGAAATTTGTACTACACGCGGCTTCTGTACATTATAATTCTATGCATTCGTCCATAAATGATCTCACTTTCTGTAATAATAAGTTATTTATTTAGTTTTAAACGAAAACAATGAAATAGAAGTTGGATGTCATGCATTCAGGGATTTTCTATGTTGGGCACAATCCACTCGTTTTCAATATACGTCAATACATCTATGACTCAATATAATTTAGCAACAAAACCTATTCTGGACATTTGATAGACCAAATGTGTGTGTGTGTGTGTGTGTGTGTGTGTGTGTATGTGTGTGAGGGTGTGTGTGTGTGTGTGTGTGTGTGTGTGTGTGTGTGTGTGTGTGTGTGTGTGTGTGTGTGTGTGTGTGTGTGTGTGTGTGTGTGTGTGTGTGTGTGTGTGTGTGTGTGTGTGTGTGTGTGTGTGTGTGTGTGTGTGTGTGTATTCTGTGATGGCTATTGGATATTGGTGGACAGGATGTCTCTCATTCATCTATCTAACTGGACATTGCTTCTCATAACATCTTATAGATCTACGACTCACCTTTAGCGAGATACATTTTAAATCGATCCTAACCTAAGATGGATACCTATTTTGTATATTCAATAATTATTTTTGGAATATTTCGTCTGCGTATGCGGTGTAAAATGAAAAATAAAATTTTACGCATTTCTTTATAAATAAAACATGAATATATATTCCTCATTTTCCTCATGACTGAGGATAGCGGCTGTAGTCCGTCGCCACACGTATGGCCCGCCTCCATGCCAATCTGTTTTGGGTTGAACGCAGAGCACCAGTCACCAAAGACCCCATTGTGGACTTAACCAAATCGCTCCATCTGGTCGGTGAGCGACCACGAGATCTCCGTTCTTCCACGCTGCCCATCACAACAAACAACGTTTCCAAAAAATTGAAGGATACGTCTGTAACATATCGTCGACAGACGATCCTTGATCTTCAGTTCGTCTAAAATTGACACATTCGTTCTTCTTATTAATCTTATTATTAACATTAATATAATCTTTTTCTTACCATTAATACTTACGTTTTATTTTATCGATTGAGATACCGCACCGTTTAGATTGCAGAATTTTATAATTATGTAGATTTCATCTAACTAGATTATAAAAAGGATCTAAAAACGGTCGTACTATATTACTAGAGGAATTAAATTTGAAATTATAATCAATTATACTATACCTTAAGACAATCATTAGGACTGTGTTGACTTACGGATGCGAGGCTCTGACACTGACCGTGAAATCCGCCGAATCATTAGATTTTTTCGTAAGGAGAGTCCTTCGCCGAATATGTGGTCCTGTGAAGGAAGGAGATGAATGGCGCATAAAGAAAAATGAAGAACTGTACAAAATTTATGTAGCACCAAAGATCTCAATCCATATAAGACTGATTAGGTTGAGAAGGGCCTAGGTTGCGGCTCTAAGGGCCTAGGCAGGCAGTAAAGGGGGGGGGGTGGGCGGCCGACGATGTTGTGCCCCCTTCAATTCTGTAGCCCTTCCGACTCGATCGGTGTGCCTATAGGGGCTTGCCCCTGTGACTGATCTCGAGCGGAGGCCCCGACGTTTGAGGTTGGACTTTCGGGGGCAGTGATTGAACCCGATGGATAGTGGATATTGTGTTGTCCAATTTTGCGGCTGCGTCGGGGATGAACAGGACCAATGGGTCCTTTAGCGTCCTTCGGCGTGGAAGTGGATCGCGAACTCCATCCTGGCCATGTATAGAGAATGCCAAACACGCGACTACCCAAAAAATCATGGTTGGTCACCCGGGAGGTAAACGGAAGATGGGGAGACCAAGACTGAGATGGGAGAATGACATACGGAGAGATGCAGAAAAGCTCCTGCAGGTCCCTAACTGGATAACGGCGGCTGAGGATAGAAGAGGTTGGAGGCGCTTGTTGAAGGAGGCCAAGGCTCGATTTTGGCTGTAGCGCCATCGAAGAAGAAGATACTATACCTACTATCGCGTCGGGCCATTGAGCGCTCGGCAGATCTTGCTCTGTCTTTGGTTTCTGATTGGGGTGAATGTAACAAACTCTCGTTTGCTCCAACAAAGACATTTGGTATTGTGCTAAAAGGTACCTTAAAAAGGCAACCCACTATTCAGTTCTTGGGAACTAATATTATGTTCAAGAGTCACATTACATGTCTTGGAGTTACTCTGGAGAGGGGGCTGTCTTTTAATCAGCATGTCAGCAGTGCTGTTGATAAGGCAAAAACAGCTTTCTACAAAGTTGCCCATATATCTCGGGTCAATTGGGGTCTGAAATTCCCCACAGCACGGGTGTTTTACAATGCAGTCTTTCTTGGAATTGCATGTTATGCTTCGGGTTGTTGGTCACAATCTTGTAGTCTTCAATACATTCGCAGGAAATTGCTCTCTGGCCAAAGGTTCGCACTCTTGGCCATATCCAAAGCCTATAGAACATGTGCGACGGATTCTCTCCCTATTCTTACGGGACTGGCTCCGTTGGACTTGGAAACTCAGAGGCGTGGCGCTTCTTACCATTTGATGAAACGACAGTCTTCTGAAATTGGTGAGATTCGGCTTCATCCCCCGAAGTCCCTATTTCCCCCAGAAACATTAACAGCATCACCATGGAAGCTCTGCTGGACTCTTGGCAGGCTCGATCGAGCTCGTGCCCCGTGGGACGAACAACATTCTTGTTTTTCCCTGATGTGAGGACTAGACTTCGTCAATCTTGGGCCGTCCCAGATTTCTGGACATCTCAGTTTATTACAGGACACGGCAGCTTTAATAGCTACCTTCATAGATTCCGCCTTGTAAACTCGTCCTCATGTCAGTTATGCCATCACCCTGACCAAACTTCAGAGCACATCCTCTGGGAATGCTCTCACCCAAATGTGACCTACAACAGAACGGAGCTCCTCGCGGCAGTCCGTGGGCCTCTTCAAGGTCCCATTGGGCATGCGGATTTAGTGGTCTCTAAGAAGAACTTTACAGCCTTCAAATTGTTTTGCCATGGCTATAGTGCCCTTCTATCTGCTGAATAAAAAAAAAATTAAATTCCAGAGTGTCCTTGGTCAACTCTCTGATGCCCAGTTTTACAGTCACAGGCTTGAAGTACTCTCGCAACAATCCATGTTTGTGAATATTATGTTCACCGACGTTGATTGTTATTTTTTGCACAATTGTGCCGAGACCACGAGTCTAGAGGAGCTTCTAGAGCTACTCTTCGTGCCATGCATTCTTTGTCATTCTTACTAGCGTTCTGTGATGGGGCCGTTTCAGTCCCCATATGCCGAACGGGTGGAGGTGGGCGTAGCATATACCTACTATCATTACCTACAAGATAAAAACTTTAGAATTTTAAAATGTAGATCATGCATTTGCTTGTTCAATTTGCCAGTTGTCCAGACTGTCAATGCCGTAAATGTTTTTGACTACATATATCCTAAAAAACTGTATCACTATAAGTATTGCCGGCATTGAATAGTGATGAGCAAATGGTCTTGGTCTTGCAATCCCGTCTTGGTCTTGATCTTGCATTTACAGATGTGGTATTGCATATAGATCGAGTCTTGGTCTTGCATAATATGCAGTCATGGTCTTGCAACTTTTACCAAAAAATATTTTTATTTTTATTGTAAAATTCAGTAATAATAATGAACACTTTTTTGCACTATGCGCATGTGGCGAGTTTTCCAACTAACCAGTGTTTCTATAGTACCTAGTGTCAATGAAATATGATAAAAAAAAAACACCAGCTTATAGTATTAGGTATGTCGACATTTCGTATTAAATATTATTAGTTTAGAAAATTTTGTGACACCGCAAGACTCTTTGCAGTGAATCTTGCATGGTTTCGCCCAAATCATTATTATATAATATATATCCAGGATATATTAAATAAAAATATATACAATAAATCAAAAAACGGGGAAAAAAATAAACAAGTGAATAAATAAAATACTTTACCAAATCTGCTGTCAATCTAATATTACACTACTTTGAAGACGTTCCTGTCACGGACTGTGGACTAGTGGATAAATCGCTCGGACTAATTAATTCGGTGAACTTGGAGCTGGCAAAAGGAGTTCGACCCCGCGGCTCGGAGGATAAATATATATTTTTTTTTTCTCCGACCATTTTTAAAAATAAATCTCACCTACCTAATAAATATACAAATACCACCATCTCTTGGAATATAGGTGATTTATTTAAATCAAAAATGAATTCTTGTCAGATATGCAACGAGGTTATACACGTTGGTGATAGAATCACCTGTAACGCGTGTAAAGATGATTTACACTTCAACTGTGTGGGAATTGTTGAAAGCAATTTCAGGAAAATGAGTAAAACAAATCGCACAAACTGGATGTGTATCAAATGTAAGACTGGCACAAAAAAAGAATTAATGCAAGATACAAGCACTTTAGTGCCCCAGCCATCGCCAAGAGACCCGCTAACATCAGTATTATACGAAATAAAACTCATACGTGAAGAATTAGTTTCATTTAAAGAAATCAAAAAGGATATGACTGCCATGCGCTTAGAATTTGAATCTTTTAAAACAAGTATGTCTTTTTTTAATAAAAAATTTGATGAAATTGAAAGAAAAGTTAATATTTTTGACAATAAGATTAAAACCATCGAAACCTTGGAACTAGAAGTCATTAATATCAAAAAACAGCTCAATGAAAAAGAACAATGGGACAGACTTAACAATATTGAAATTGTTGGATTACCAGAAAATAGATCTGAAGTCGTAGAAGACATTGTTACTAACATAGGGCATAAATTGAACGTGCAAATATCTAAACAAGACATCGATTACTGCTCAAGAATATCGTCACGAACAAAACCTATGGATAAACCAAAAAATATCATAGTGAAATTTCGCAATCGTCACACCAAAGATGTATTACTATCAGCCATGCGTAAAAACAAAGGTTTACGGACGAGCGATATCGGAATCCAAGGAGAACCAAAATCTATATATCTTAATGAACATCTTACCGTGAATAACAAATACCTTTTTTACAAAACCAAAATTATATGCAAAGAGAAGGAATACCAATTCTGCTGGATAAAAAATTGTCGAATCTATATACGCAGGAACGAGATGTCACCGGTTACGATAATCAGTCAAGAAGAAGACCTACTCAAAATAAAATGAAAATTCTGCAATCGAACAACGTTACACTATCACCAAATCCAAATCCAATAGATATTTTAAAACACACCATCCCTTATACTTTCCTATCCTCTCCTCTACACTATCCCGTATATTGCCATTTACTGCGCTTCGTCGTACCCTTAACTATTAACAATCAATTTAAAACAAAGAAATTTACAATATTTTACAAAGTTACTATCGTCTATGTTCTTCAATGGGGTTAAATATTTATCTACAAAACGTACGTGGACTTAGAAGCAAAACAGAAACATTCTTAATCAACTGTCTAAGTAACGACTTCGATATCATCTGCCTCACAGAAACATGGCTCTTGGAGAGCATCAATAGCTCGGAACTCTGACTCAAGATACGTTGTATTCCGTAGAGATCGTGAGTATGAAATAGTTAATCAAAAACTAGGAGGCGGAGTTCTTATTGCAGTTAGGAATGAACTCAATCCGAAACAACAATTAACATGGATATCTCACGCTGAAGACATATGGGTATCATTAAATGTAAATCCATCTCTTAAGGTCAACATTTGTTGCAGTTATCACCCACAGAGTGTAAATTACTTTGACAATATGCAATATCACTTAGACAATGCTAGTAACCTAATAAATAACTTCCCTGATGACATTTTCATACTAACTGGAGATTACAACTTACCTCAGTTAAATTGGTCTCATGATATCAATTCTGTCCCCATCCTACAAATAAATTCTACTACACCAGCTAGCACGCTACTTCTTGATTTCCTTTCACTCACTGAAACTTATCAAATTAACACGCACCATAATTCAATGGGTAGAATTTTGGATTTGGTAATATCTAACTCACAGAATGTTTCCGTCATTGAATGTGACTCTCCTCTTGTACCAGAAGATTCGCATCACAAATCCCTAATTATAAATATTAATATGGCAACTATCAAGTACATGAACCCAAATTCACGTGAAATATTTTTATTCCACAAAGCTGACTATATAAACATCAAGCATAGACTTTCTGATATAGATTGGACTACTCACTTCAATAACCTAAATTTAGAAGATTCATTATCTCTCTTATATGATAAGCTCAATGCATTAATCGTAGAATTTGTTCCTAAAAAATATGCTTCAGCCAGCAAAAATTATCCTGCTTGGTATAGCAGACCCTTAATCAAAATAATAAAAGAGAAAACCAAATATCATACGAAATGGAAAAAATTTTCTAACCCCAGAGATTACGATAGTTTTGCCCTATTGCGATCACGTCAAAAAAACCTCACAAGATCCTGTTTCAATTTGTACGTCGCTAAAATAGAAAACTCACTCAAATCCAATCCAAAGAATATTTGGTCATATGTTAAATCAAAACGTCCATTAAATAACTTACCCCTCACCATGCATTATAATCAATCTACTGCAAATGATGGTGCAACTATTTGTAGTAAATTCAATGAATATTTTGCTTCTGTATTTGTTGACAGTTCTGAACAACCACCTGCAATGGATATCCCAGATTCTAACTCACAAGTATTCTTACACAAAGTCACTATCAATCCTATTCTGGTATATAACTATCTCACAAAAATTGATACTAGCAAAGGAGCTGGTTACGATAACATTCCAGCCCATTTAATAAAACAATGTGCCAATGAATTATGTCATCCATTATACTTAATTTTCCAAAGATCCCTTAATGAGGGTCATTTCCCAAGTATGTGGAAAAAAGCCCTTATAACACCAATACACAAAACTGGAGACAATTCAAACATCGAAAATTATAGACCAATCTCGAAATTGTGTATTTTCAGTAAATTATTTGAAAAAATCATTATAGATCAAATTAATCCTGAAATAAGAACATCTTTAACTATTAAACAACATGGATTCCTTAGTAAAAGATCAGTGGAAACCAATTTATTAGAATTTACCGACCATTCATTTTCTGCCTTACTCGAAAATAACCAGTTAGATACAATATACCTAGATTTTGCCAAAGCGTTCGACAAAATTAACCACAATATTCTGTGTTTTAAATTATGGAACTTTGGCATACATGGCGATCTGTACAGATGGATAAAGTCCTATATAACAAATAGATCACAAGCAGTAGCCGCCAAAGGTTTCCAATCGTGTTTTGTTCCAATTCCCTCCGGAGTACCGCAGGGTTCTCACCTGGGTCCCTTGCTTTTCCTGATCTACATTAACGACATAACACAATGCATAGCTACCTCTGAAATAATTCTTTTTGCCGACGACAGTAAATTATATAAACAAATCTCATCTACACATGACTGCTCACTGCTACAACAGGATTTAAATAACCTTTTTCGCTACTGTGAAAAAAATCAATTATATATAAATATAAATAAATTTTTCTCAATGAGTTTCAGTAGAAGCAGAAATGTAATTAAATTTCACTACACTATTAATAATAATATATTGTCGCAAAAACTCGAAGCGAGAGACCTAGGCGTTATCCTTGATAACAAACTATCATTTATTCCTCATATTGATTCTGTCGTAAATAAAAGCTACAGAAACTTGGGTTTCATACAAAGAATAACCAAATCCTTCAAAGAAACAACCTCGCTAGTTCTTCTATTTAATGCCTTCGTTAGAAGTCATTTGGAGTTTGCATCAACCGTATGGAGCCCTAGTTACAATATTCACATCGACAGAATTGAGAGGATTCAGAGAAGGTTTGTTAAAATGCTTAACTTTAGAAAAAAAAATTACCGCCATGATTATGACCAATCTTTAAAATTACATGGGTTTATATCACTTGAAAAAAGAAGAAAGATATCCGATGTCTATCTGCTTTATAAAATACTTAATAACCTTGTAGACAGCTCTTACCTACTCCAAAAAATTTCTTTCAACTGCCCCATGAAAACAACACGCCAAAATCACCTTTTCTATACACCATACTGCAGAACAAATTACGCACAGAATAATTATGTCAACAGATGCTTAAATTATTACAATAGTCTTGACCCCCAACCTGATATATTTAACTCCACACAGACATCGATGAAACGCCAATTACGCGCAGTTATTGGTAATATTACTGGTTAAAAATCAAACCTACTTTCCTTAAACATTCATCCCTTCCTTATCAACGCTTTCCTATATCCATTACCCTTCCCTTTCCCCCACATACACTCACCATCTTACAATGACTACCCAACATTAATAATGTATAATAATTTAAATATGTGAAACTTTATAATTGGCTATTTATTTTGTATTCTCATTTGAAATTAAGTATTATAAATGTATAGCTGTTAAGTTTCCAAACAAATGAAAAATAAAAAAAAAATAAAAAATAAACCTGTTCTCGGTCTTGCACCCCCTGGTCTCAGTCTCGGTCTTGTAGCTACATTATGTGCAAATCTCGCAAGACCAAGACTCTTGCTCGTCACTAAGATCGAATGTAAAAAAAAGGCAACTTGAAAAGGAAAAATAAATAAGAACAACATTAAAATGACTACCAATTTCTTACTAATAAAAGATTTTGGTTGATTACTCGTCATGCTAAAGTATTAATATTTTGTAGGTATGGATGGCATTTTGCTCTCACATCTGTTTTACGATTTACATAAATTATTTTTGAGTGATCTCACAGAGTTTCGAGTACATAAATTCTTTTAAAAATAATTTATCTTCTGTTGGAAGACACCTACCACCAGAATTGTCCGTGACAATAAACATTTCCTGGATTTATCCCAATGGCGGTTGGTCAGAATCAAACAATATAGTGCTGCGTGGGTATGTAATTGTACTCGGGCACAAAATATTATCAAAACAATCTAATAATAGTTTATCACTCATAATAACGTGCAAATTTATTCAACAAAATGAATATAAGTGAGTATGAGTATAGGTCAATCATCGCAACAGTTAAACTACGAATGAAATATGATATATTTATATATGGCGTCCTGGGTTCGATTCCCAGCAGAGGAGAAATTTATTTAAATTCATTTCTCACGCAAACATTGCTTCTCTGGGCTGGAAACACTGGTTAGTTGGAAGAAATTGCCATACGGCAATAAATAAGGAAGTGTTTATTATTATTATTTTATATATTTAGTGCACCGCAAGGGTGCGTTTTGGGCCCATTCATATTATATTGCATGAAAATTATTTAACATACTTTATTTTAAAAACGATTTTTTTTTATTATGTACGAGAGCATTGACAAATACCGCAGAAATTTACAGTTGTTAACAAAACTCTGCAATTTCCACACTACAGTTTTTACAGGGAAGTGTAATATATAAAAAAATATTACCTACTTTTAAACAAGAAAATGGCAAGTAAAAGTGTGGTTTCAGTTGTAATAAACACAAAAACAGGACAGCTAAAATCATATATCCTACATACATACATCTGATAACTTTAAATAACTTTGAAATATGTTTGAAAAATGAATCATAACAAAGAATAAACTTATTGCATCCTTCAAAACTACTAAAAACTGTAAAAACAAAAGATTTTTCTCGACTGAATGTCTTTCCATACTCAATCTATTCATAAGTGCAATATTTTTTTTATAATCAAATAGATTAGTATCCAACAAGCCTTAACAAAGTATTTTTTAATTTCGATGGTCATAGGCGGTAGCCATGATTGTTAAATATTATTTAATCTGATGTCAGAATGACAGGTCACGCGCCGTCTATTGAGATAAAGACCACACCACCTATACATCACAATGAACTATCGTCTCATCTCTCCTTCGAGACTTGAGATGAATTTTAATCAAAGAATAAGTCTATTCATCATCGTACCCTGGGAGTAGTCCACCAACGTGACGGATGACATAACACCAAATAATCTATTAGCTTTAAATAATCACTGCGAGTTGCCAAGTCACACTGAGAACGATCATACTTACTATCCACTCTTTTAAAGTTGTTGTTGAAATTTTGCAGCTTTGAAATCTATAAAAATACTGCCTTGGCAGAACGTAATCGCTTTGAACACTCGACGAATAATCTACCTCCATGCAGAACGGTCTTGGGAATATTGAATGAATTCGATAAATGAAGATCCAGCAGCGGATATAATAATTTCTCTTCATCGAGTCGAGGAGCTACTCCATGTTTTCAAATACGACAAGCTTCTCGAAGTTATCAGGGACCAAATGTGTCGAAAATATTGATGCGCTGTAAACTGTTTGAGGACTGAAAATCTTTTGTCTGTAGTTCACGTAATATGGACACATAATTGGATCTTTTTCTCATAATAGGACTCCGGAGCGGCACCATGGATGGATCCAATTGAGAGCATCGGAGTTGGAGAGGACTTACCATACGCTCTATGGAAGACTCTCAATAGACTCAGGGTCGGCGTCACCAGATGTAAAAAGAACCTGAAAAGGTGGGGTACCTTTCTGCAACAGATGACATCCGATGCAAATGCGGCGCAACCCAGGATGACAGCCACTTGCTGATGTATCCACTGATGGGAGTGGTCTGTAGTCCTGGGAATCTGATAATGACAAATGACAACGCGATGTCGGTCGCTGCTTATTGGAGTGGTAGAGCTTAGCCGGACACGAAAAAGAAAGAAAGAATAGGAAAATAAATAGATAAACGGACGTACATAGATTTGCAGACTGTCATAATTTATCTCTACTCACTTTTTCCCAGTCACTGACACTGAATATTTGAATATTCAAGATATCAATGCTATAACCTTGAAGTTCCACCGAAAGTTTTCGAAAAAAATAATCAATTTTCATTAAACGACGTGAATTTTTTAACACTCAAGTCTAATTTTAAGGATGAATTTCTACTTAGCCTAAAATCAAAACTATTCAGCTGGACTTACAGTTTTACTTCTATTTTAATTATTTATTACTCTTCATTGATGATAGGTATATTTTTCATTGCGAGCTGAGTTTGGAGAATGTAGGAGATCGGCATCTCCTGTCGCAAAACAATGAATTATGTAATGTTGAAAATAAACAGTATGTACCTATCTATAGATGAAAAACCACTAGTGATGATCGATCACTAATGAAGTCTTGCAAGTCTAAGTCTTGGTATTGCGAGGCTTGCAATACCAAGAACAAGACCTTATGTGCCGCTAAAAGACGAGACTTTGAAAGACCAAAAATCTTGCAAATTTTATATACTTACATATTTATTTTTAATTAATAATAATTCAGCAATTAACTACGTGCTATCTAGATTGTAATCATAACATCATTCTATAAATTGGTGTCATTTTGTTATAATTCATGTTATTACTGAATTTTAACTGAAAAATAAAAGATATTTTTTGTAAAAGTTGCAAGATTTGCAAGATCAAAACCAAAACTGGGTACGCAAGGCCAATACCCTATCGAGCATGCAATATCAAGACCAATATTAGGTATGCAAGACCAAGATCATATGCTCGTCACTAAGACCAGCATTAAACCACAAAACTATCGAATTATTTCTTGCTTAGCATTCAAGTGCTATACAGAACTACTGGTTCCCAACTAAAATCGTCTTCCTTTCTTTATTCCAGCTGTTGATCCAACAGTTCGTGCTCCCTGGAACACTACTTATACCGACTCTCTGAAGAGGAGCATCTTAGCAGGATATGATAAGTTTGCACGGCCTGCACATCACCATGTCACCACAAATGTCAGCATTGGACTATCTATATATCATGTTGAATTGGACGATACCAATGCTGTCATGACCCTTCATGGATGGATGAAAATGGTAGAATGTTCATTTATTATAATATCTAGAAATATTTTACTGTCAAAGAACATACAATATAATTGGCCAATTTGTTTTCAAATACGCGATTGAAAACCATGGCTTTGTATCTTTTTATGAGAAATGTACGTGCTGAAATCAAATCAGTTACTACGGGTCTCCAATGTCTTGTGGTAAGGAATAAAAATTCTTAGTTGCAAATAAGTAGGTATTTTAAATACTGTATGTAGACTAATTAAATTTTCTTATTAGATACCATGTAATGGAAGACACAAAAGATTGATAGAAGGGAGTTATTGAATCTTTGTAAATATTATAGTCCAATCGTCGATTCGTTCAAGAGAATTTAATTATCTTAATGAATCGACAGTATAAAACCAAGACGAGTGTATGAAGGAACATTTTGTATGGTGTAGTGGACTTTTTGCACGTCAAAATCACCAACCAAGAGGCTTCGTAGCATATATGTATGTTCTATATATATATGGATGAATTCAGAATTTATAATAGAACGTTTTGTGTGTTTTTGTGTGTCTGTGAGTGTGTCCCCCCCCCTAATTTCTGATCCGCTCAATGCACAGCCTAAAATTTCAGAAAATATAGATAGTTATAGGCCAACAAAACTTTTATACCAAGAATTTAGAATTTTTGTTTCAATCAGGGGTTATCAACTATTGAATTTTTACTTTATTTTTCCTTTCATCTCAAAAAACCATTAAAGCTAGAACGCTGAAAATTGGTATAAGTATAGACAAATACAAAACCTCAAATTTGTTTTTTTTTAAATTCTAGTGTTTCTCAAACATTTTTTACTAAGAAAAAAAATTAAGATAAATTTACATTTTGCTTATATTTAAAAAAATTAAAAATATCAAAACACCCTAACTAGATAAAAGCCGAAACACCCTAACTAGATAATTTGTTTTTCTATAAAAAATATGATATAAACTTTATATGTAGAATTTTTATTGTAAGGCAGTATACCCTACACAATATCTCACTCAATAGTTTGATACCTACTTAATCTCCAAACATACATACATACCGTCATGCCGTTTTCATATTCTGGGTAGGAAAAATAGACTGACCTCTATTCTATCGTATCCTGACATACATACCTACATATTTTATTTTATTTTTATTTTGTTTTATTAAGAAATACAACAGCTGTTTACAAACATTTATAGGTGTACAGTAAATAATTTTCTTATTTATATCGCCAATTACAGTATTTCCTAGTTATTAGTTACATTTTATATTTTTTATTCGGTAAAAATTCTCAATAAATACGAAAAAAGAATATTTCAAGTGATAATGGAGATGGAGATGAATATCTATTTCCTTATTTTTAGCAACAAATAGAGACAAATAAAAGTACATAACATTCAAGTATTTCATGTACATTTTTTATCTAGGGTAAAACATTTACGCACTGTTCATTTGTCATCTTTTTTTATAAATATCTTAAAATACGTTATTAAAAATATTTGTTAACTCGCAGATTATTTCAAATTGTGATTTCATTCGCTTATGTTTACAGTTCAATGAATTTATTGTTTATAATATATTATTTCAATGCCATAACATTTTACTTGTTAGGTTTTATATATACTTTTCCATAATTTTTCTATAGTATATATTTAGATTTTTCACAAGAATATAGGCATCTTAATTAGACTATATATCCATTTATTGATTTTAACAGTTCTTTTTTATATAGAAAATATGATATCTTTAAATATTTATTAATTTTTGTTTAAGTGTTGATAGTTTGATACGTATCTATTCTTCAATTATACATACTATCCCATCGACAGTTGGAGCTCGTGTGTTACATGCAACTAGTTAATATATCTTTAAACATTATATTCCTTTTGTTTCTAGTCATGGGACGATGATAAGTTACAATGGAATGCTACAGAATATGGAGGTCTTCATAGCTTACACGTGGCAGATCACGAAATATGGCAGCCTGATGTTGTACAATATAACAGGTAAAATATATTTAGTTTCTCTGACAAAATTCTTGTATTTCTCTGGAAAATATTATTTCTCCTCTCCTCTGAATGTTCTCTAACATATTTATGAAACGATTCCAACGTAACGGAGAGTTATTCCATAAGATTTATTATGGGTGATAATAAATTATAGTTATTTTTTTTATTTTATTTATTTAACTTTTTGTACATAATATAAACAAATATAATGCACACTGGCGGGCTTATTGCCATTAGGCAATTTCTTCCAACCAACCAGTTATATTGAATTATATTACAGTCCACTCAATTAATTTGCAAGTCAGCCAAATGTTTACCTCAAAGAACGTACGAGTATTCGTACTCGCATTTAATTCAATCCGTTCTTGGCGGGATTATGTTCAATTTTTTAATGTGGCAATAAATTTACACAGCAGATAATTACGTTATTGGCTGACATACGTCATTTCTGTGTATTTTGTACCCACATGTTGTGTTGTTGTATTTTACCTATGACCTATTATTAGTTTATAAAAATAAATTTAGTTATACTCCAGCAGCCAAAGCTTTGACTTTTTATTTGAACCAGCATTCCAGGACCCAATCTTGGAACTTTTTTCTCACATAGTTCTTCAATGAGGTTCACCATCCATTCTGAATATAGTTCTTTTTATGTGTGACGGGGTTGATTTATGGTGATACATCAGCCTCGTCTCAGCCTGTCGTGGTTCCTTTTATAAGATGATGTACACCCGCACATCTGACGCACTTTGTGGGATATCTCAAAGCTCTATCTCGCACAATGCCACTATCATACAAGTTATACAAGTTTGCAACTTCTTTCCAGTGCCTCGGGCAGTGTGATGGATCAGTATGGCAACACTCACTGTATTGTGAGTCCAGATGGCTCCGTGCTGTGGGTACCTCCAACCAGACTGACTGCCTTCTGCTTGTTGGACCTTCGCCGCTGGCCGAGAGACGAGCATGTCTGCTCCTTCACTTTTGGATCCTGGACTTATGACGGCATACAGATTAACCTCTTTGCTGGACCACTCAATGGAGACGAAGATAATGTCAATGTGAGATGTTTTTTATTTCTTTATAATATCAATAATCAATGAGTGTTCGGTTTTTCATCTTTTTGATATCAATAATCAATGTAAGTTAGGTTTTTCACCATTATAATATCAATAGTCACAGTATAATCGGTTTTATATCTTTTGATATCAATTATCAATGTAAGTTAGGTTTTTCACCATTATAATATCAATAGTCACAATATAATCGGTTTTATATCTTTTTGATATCAATTATCAATGTAAGTTCGGTTTTTCATCTTTATAATATCAAAAATCAATATATTATATTCGGTTTCATATCTTTTTGATATCAATAATCAATGTAAGTTCAGTTTTTCATCTTTATGATATCAATAATCAATATATGTTCATATATCATCGATAGCTATATGAATTGTTTTACTAGTAAATAATTGAATATTTCATATTTATATGTATTAAGATTAATGATCAATACTTATTTTTATTCAGTGTATTTTTTATTAAATTTCGACATATTTAATACGGTGTCACTATCATATTGCTTTTTGTATTTTTGTGTTTTACTTAATTATTAGGTATTTTTTTTTTTTCAGACTGATTATTATATAGAGAACATGGAATGGGAGCTTGTCCATGTAACATATGAACGTCAAGAGAAAATGTACGCGTGTTGTGAAGATGCACCATATATTCAGGTAATCTTTATTTTCTATGGCAATACAACTTCGGCAAATCATTAGCCTCCTGAACAATAAATTTCCAAGCCTCCCTGTCATCAGAAACTTATAACTCCCAGTCATCACAATCATTCTATACATGCAGATCTCAGTCGCCATTGTCCATCTATGTCTGCCTTGGTCTTTCCAGAAGTATTTGCCCACATGGTTATTATATATTCAGATACCTACATATAAATATTATCCAGCCCTTTTAAAAGCTATCTCCATCGCTTCAACATTGCTACCTCTTCCTCATGTCAGTTTTGTCAATGTCCGGACCAAACTTCGGATCACATCCTTTGCGATTGTTCCCACCCAATTGTGTCCCTTACAGATCGGAGCTCCTCGTTGCTGTCCGTGGGCCTCTTCAAGGTCCCATTGGACATGCGGACTTAGTGATCTCGAACAACAATTACAAAGCCTTCAAACGATTTTTCCATAGATACGGTGCCTTATTATCGGAAGATTCTCACTGACTTGTCTGTTTCCAGAGATCTTGGTCACTTCTCTGATGCCCTATATATATGGATCTGAAGTCGCCGACAGTCCGCAAGTGTGAATCTCAATTCGCACTTGTTTATTGTTCTTTTTGCAGCATGGTGCCGAGATTGCTAATCTAGAAGGGTCCATGAGCTACTCTTCGTGCCATGCATTGTTTTTTTGATCGTCGTTCATTCGAGCGTTCTGCGAAGGGGCCGTTGACAGTCCCAATATGCGGAGCGGGTGGTGGTGGAAGTAGCGAAAAAATTATCTACATATGTACATATGTATTAATTCCAAGTTAATTCACTTCTGCTCAAAATACCTTAAAAGTTAACTTGATTCTTCAGCTAAAATGACCACATTCTTTTTCGAACCCGTCCAATAGTAAAGTAAGTTTCTGATGGATTTTTCATCACACGACTTAGTTTTCATCGTAAAGTTAGAATTACTTTCCGTTCTTTGTTCATCTGAATCAACAAAATCACGTTTTAGACTATCCAATCAGCTATTTCTATAAAAACTCGGTATTCGAGATGTGATGAGAGAAACCAGCTTCGCAAGTTGTCGTAATACCGGAGGTGCAGGACCAAGATACTTTGATTCAAGAGTTGTTTTTAATGATTAAATAATGAAAAAGTATCTGTACTTCCAACGGGTTACCGACTACCATATACAACCTGGAATCCCCTGAACAGACTAAGGACGGGTGTAGGAAGGTGCAAGGTGAAACTGAACAGATGGGGAATGTTGGAGGCTGATCAGGTCATGACATGCCATTGTGGAGGGACGCAGAACATGTATTACGCCTCCTAAATTGCCAGTTTATTTAAGGAGAGTGCTCTGAGGAGGATCATTACATTTAAAATTTTAAATTAAATATCATAATTTATAAAAAAATTTGAAAAATATAAAAAAATATATAAAATTTAATTAAATTTTATATATTCATGTATAAAAATAAGATGATCTTGGACACGGAAATGCACTGTTTCTACATACCGATGAAACTTTATAAATTGATGGAAATTTGCAAATATACTGCCATTTTATGAAGATTAAAATTGATTAAAGTAAAAAAAAATCCTACTAATGTTCAATTTCCCGCAGCGGAGATATTTTTGTAAAATCATTTCTCACGCAGAACTCTAGACTGGAAACTGCACAGGGTGCAAAGTTTATAATTTTAAGCCCAAAAATTATGTGTCAAGTGACAAGATAGTTTTATTATGATTTATGATAATTGATTTTTGACAGAAAAATAAATGATTTTTTAGTGGTTTAGTTTAGTTTTGTCCAAAGGCTAATCTTGCCTTGATCTTGGTCAGCATGAGTTTACCCAACAGTTTTTCTAAATAAAAAATATATTGATTTTAAAGGTGGAATATCAAATTAAAGTGCGTCGTCGTGGAGGAGTACGTTCTGCTGTTCTTCGTGCCCAGGCGGCTGCCGCTGGTGTCTTGTCTCTGTTGGGTCACTGTCTTCCTGCATCAGCCACAGCACCCAGGGCACTCCTTGCCGCACTGCCCCCCACACTGCTGACTGCTGCTCTCTTTTATCTGGGACAAAGACTACCGCCTACACAGTACTCTCCAGATATTGGTAATATTACATTTACTAGGTTTATCGGCGGACATTTATTGGTGGAACTCCATTGTAAAACGCGATTGCTTTATTAGTTTCACTAGATATTCAATGTTTAGATAATAAGCAGTAGATAATATGACCAATAAATGACCAACACTCTGATGATGGCCTTGGTACCTAAATATTAACTATCGACTGATACTCCATCAAGTGTATTTCAATGGTAGGTACCATTTATTACCATTACTGAATTTAACATACTTATGAGAAGCTCATTACAAACTAATGATCACCAACATTTTTCTTTCACGCTTCTTACCCACTCTCACGTACACACCACACACAAACATATACATACACACACACAATCCTCCTCCCTGTTTCCCTTTTTCCACGTTTCTTACTGGCTATCCCTTTTTCTTAAATCATGATTTTCAAAGGTGAGTCGAGTAAGGTACTCTTTCTTGTAAAACAAAAAATGTTTCATTGTTCTATTACCTCTTGACAAAAAACATTGGCGCTACAGCACTGTGTGGGCCCTGGCCTCCTCCAAAATCATTTTCCTTCCGTTCCTGCCCTCCGCCATATTTAATCTTTCATGACAATACATATCTACGAATTTCAACTGGATCTTGCTGTCCATAGTTAACTCCAGAGGAAACTTTTCTATTTAAATTAGTACTATGACCCCTGGGGAATGTTGGCTTTGGCAGACTATATCCATTATAAGTAGCAAAGGTGTACAAAATTGCTTTAAAAAAAACACGTCAGAGCTTGATAGGTAGCAAAGGTGTACAAAATTGCTTTAAAAAAAACACGTCAGAGCTTGATAGGTAGCAAAGGTGTACAAAATTGCTTTAAAAAAAACACGTCAGAGCTTGATAGGTAGCAAAGGTGTACAAAATTGCTTTAAAAAAAACACGTCAGAGCTTAATTTTTTTATCTTCTCTACGAAATGGATATTACGTCATTGATTGACAGACATTTTGGTTAGAGGAAACCTCCATAAGTCTAATAAGTTGTAATTGTTGTACTTACGTTGTGTGCAATACGCATTGCCTACCCTCCGAACAACAGGCGCAGTAAACCTTACCTCACTCGTACTCGGTAAACGTAAGTACCACTGCGACTCAGGGTAGAAGTCATATTACAGTATTTCAAATTGAGAACATGTTCTCTATTTCAATTTAAACAATTACGTTTAACATTTAAGTACGTGATTGACATTGCCAATATGAAAATACTCGATCTATGTTTTAATTAACGTGAATTAATTTTTTGATTAATTTAATGTATTTGCAACGCGAATACATTAAATTACCAAAACCAAATCTCAAACTCCTTTGTGCGTGCAGTTTGCTCAAAAAGGAATCTGTATTAATTTTTCAAATGTAGCATTGAAAAGAATATTAATTTTAAAATTGAAATTGGCAATAGTAAAATTGAATAATATTTGTTTTAGCGTTGATAAAAACGTTTTTTTACAGACTTCAAAAAAAGAAAGAGGATATTATCAATTCAAAATGATTATTGTTTATTTAAATCACTACTGAGAGGGGCAAGTCTGGTCCAACCGGCGAAATCAAAACCCTCACGATTACCTATATCATGGATATAATTATAACATCTAAAGATATTATAGAACTCTATATAATAATTATATCCATGATATGGGTAATCATGAGGTTTTATTTCCATTGTTTGACGGGACTTGTCCACTGGCGTCTCACGTTTCTTATATTTCCAAGTATAACAAGTTGCATAAAATCAGGAGCAACATATATTTTTGGTTAATTTGTAATTATTCCAATCCAATGTTGCAGTGTCCCTCTACACCGGCAGCTTATACCTGGTTCTGATCTCGGCTGTGATATCGGTGTTGGTGATGAACATCGCCAGAGGGCGGCGTGCTCTTCCCTGGGCCCTCAAGAAGGCCCTAGCCAGTAGGGCAGCCAGAATATTGGGAGTTCCTCCTTCGCATGCTGCACACGACGTAAATTATATTTTTTTTATATTTTCATACCTATATAAAATTAGGAAGGAAAAATTAAAAAAAGCAGTCATTACAAATAATGAATCGTTTTTGACCTTGCTATCTTTTAGACTAATTGTTAATATTTTTATATCATATTTTAGAACATATTTAGTATACGTGTTTTAAATAAGTAAAAAAATGTCATGTTTTAGAGATGAATCATACCAAAGTCAAGCGTGGACGGCCTGTATAACTAAAGGTTTTTTTTTATACCATATTATAATCAAAAAGATTTCCTTCTTCTTTTATCATCAATGTAGACATTTCCATTGCAGTCGACCAGCGAGGAGTTGCAGGCGGCGGGCGGGGGTTGCAGCGGAGAGGCTGAGGGCAGTCCGGCCCCCTCACCCCCGCCCTCTCGCTCCTGGATCGCCCTCTCCACACTCCTGGACCGATTGGCACTCCTATCCATCCTCGTGGCCTTTGTACTGCTTTTCATCATCTACGGCTGCTGAGAAACAAACATCTAACTTTCCGTTACCTTCGATTGCTTTATGGTCTCTCCACCAAAGAAATATTTAATTGAAACTCTAGGTCATTTCGAGGTTACTTTAAAACATCAATTTTAATTCAGTTCAGTTCAACAGTCGTATTGCGTAATATGAGAAATCGTCAAGAATAGAGATGATAATACTTTATACTTAGTAAAACAATAAAAAAAGGATCATGGGGTACCTACCTATAAATTAATTTATTGTTTTCATTTGTTTTTTGTATTGCAATAATATTGTTGATTATATATTTTGTAAGTCTTTTTATGAAATTGTATCGTTCTATGTGTAGGTACTCACATTCTCAGAACAAGCATTGTATGGTTTTTGATTATGTGAAGAAAAATTAAACAGTGTACAAATTCAAATAATTGTACTATATATTGTCTTATCGAATAATAAAAAAAACATACAAATACGTGCAGTTATCGACAAATAACTCTAGAAATCATGTGGGATGCGCATAGAACAAATTTAGTGTTTTTGCTTTGCTGGTATTTTTTTTTATATTATTTCTCGGGCAACTAACAGGTACCTAGGTACCTACAATGGCTAATATTAATTTAGCATGCACCCAATTACATGTTGCTATACATTCTGGAGACTTACGATATTAATCGTCTCACAAATCCAGACTGAAAACACAATTAAAAAACTATGTCTCCACCGGAAATTGAACCCGGGACTTTTGGATCAGGTACCTAACCAACTGAGCCACAAAGGCCGATATGTACAAAGTGTAGGTATACAGTCCCTCTCCACGACAATAATTTGAAAGTTATTTGTCAGAAACTGTACCTACCTATGGCTATCAATTGCACGTTTTTTAAAACGAGGAACACGTGTTTGGAGTCTTTAAGCATTATTACCATCATCTCTTTCTGAACGACTTCCTATCATACGGAATATGGCTACTTCTTTCAGACTTAGATCTGTCTTCGTCCAATATTTATGTGTTAAACTTTTTTTATATCCATATACCAACTCTTCCTAACCCCATTTTAAGTAGGAAATGATAACTGATCCAGCAATAAAATTCAAAACATGATGAATTTGGCTGTGTTTCTCGAACAAAATTATCAGTAATAGTATAGTTAAAATACTTTGATTTCATAAAATTGTGCAAAACTCTTGGTTGTTTCATTGAAATCTAATGCCGTCAAACGATGCAATTTTGAACAATTTTATGAAGTCAAAGTATTTTAAATATACTTTTACTGTTACTTTTGTTGAAAAAACCCAGCCTTCGAGGACAGAGTTCTGATAATGGGCAGCGTTTTTATCAGCAAATTTCAAACGGTAAGACCAACATACATCGTTATTATTAACAAACTTGCTAAATATTATCGACTATTTCATCGATATAGTGAGTACTGGAACCGAGGTTATCAAACTTTTGCAAAAAAATATAAAAAAAGTTATGAAAGGTCCTGTTTAAAATTCGTTTATGTCATCGAATTTATATACATTATTAATTTATTAACTTAGTAGCTAATTTTAACACATTTAACTAAGTATGTAACCCTAGCCCATTTAGAAGGATTAGTTTTGTTCTACTCGTTTCAAAGCGACTCTTTTCTTCTTCTGTACTCTGAATGGAAAGAGAGGCGGTTTCCCTCTACTAGTCTGACAAAAAGAACTTGCGGTATAAACGGCATAATGTCCAAATATATCTACGAACAAATATGTTTTTATCTACGAACAAATGATTTTGAACACAGAATTTTTCAAAAAATATTTTCCCTCGACTATAACAAAAAGTATTTAAAATACCTACATAAGTATTGCGTTGTTTTTAATTATTTTTAAAGCATTGTCATTTTAAATCTAATTTTGTATAAATAATTATTGTTATTTTTTTAAATATATAAATGCCGATATTTGTTTGTTTTTTTTTTGTCGCTTTCTTACCTATCCGATTTTTCCGAAAATGTTGTATAAAACAGTACAAACTGAAAAATTGTACGAATGCGATAGCCATAGGACGAGTATATTTTTACATATTTTTAATCAAAAATATCTCTACATATTTTTAATCAAATGTTGGTTGGAACAAATACCGTTCACCACTTGCGCAGGGTGTAACGAAGTGTTTTTAATATAAATGTTAAAAATATTTTTGAAAATGTATAGTATAAGAATAATGTATAACAATAAAATAAGGTAGGTAAGTAGAAGATATAAGAATCAAGTTCATTATACAAAAATTGAACGAGAATAGCTCAAAGTCAGATATCACTAAGCCACGAAGGCCGAAAGGTACGAGTTAAAAAAACAGTTGTTTTTATCTAGTATAGGATATAATTGAATCAATTTAGAAAGAGTTCGTAAATTGGCTGTTGGGGAAGATTATCCGGTGAAGATTGTTTCTTCCCCCCTCCCAAGGGTATATTATCCACTGGGGAGAAAGCAATATAGACCAATGGATGGAAGTAGAGGAAGTAATATATATCCCGACCCCACCTGTTGATCTACTGGACTGTCCAGCGAAGAAACTCCCCCTAAATCACAACTCTAGGGAATATTTTATAGAACACACAGGTACGGCACTAGTAAAAGATTTTATTATATTTGTGAATTGAATTGATGTGCAGCAAGTATTTACACGAAGGCGGGTTTAGTACCATAAGGCATCTCTTCCATATAACCCGAGCAACGTGATATGTCAAAAGTACCTACGGTACAATAAAAAAAACCTACATAAGAAAAACTACAACAATAAAAAATAGTAAAACAAAATAGGTATATATTATCTTCCATTCAATTAAAAATAAAACAATGTGTTTTTGATTCTACATACAATAAACATATTATATATTTTATTTATATACTTCGCAACTATTTCTTTGTGGCTCATTTTCCAACTGTCGATTTGTTCAAGAGAATTCACTCTTTTTAAGTCATCTGTGTATCTACCTTACAATTCTATGCACAGATCACTTAATATAAAAAATATACTTAGATGTGATTGATTTGTTAAAAAATATATATTTCGACATTACATTATTTCCATGGTACATTCAAATTCAGTGTTCTTTGTTATTACTTGAGACTCATTTTTTTCCAATTTCCATAACCGTAAATAGACGTTTTGTCAAATATTTATTTATTTATTACTTATAAAAACGTGTTTTTCTTTAATCGAATATTTTTATTATTGCATATGCGCAAACATTGGATTTTTTCCCCTGTCGGGAGTCAAAGATATTTTTTAACAGATTTGTAATTATCTCAAGGTGCCTTGATTTCCCGGTTCTCCTACAGTAAATATTCCAACTTCGTCTCTATTGAGATAATTAAAAAATCTGTTATAATAGTGTTTTTTTATTTAAAAATAGATATAAATAAGGTTATATTAAAAAGGAAACTTATAACAGATGAGAAAATAAGTAAATTCATTATTTATAATTTATTACTTTAGAAGTAATAGCACAAATTATTTAAAAAGAAAAAATGTGTAGAATGAAGGAAAGGTGGTGCTCTTATGTTATATTAACATATAATTTTTATTTTATTGTAAAAAATATATTTTATGCCAACAATTATTGGAAGATAAAAACAAAGTGATATACAAAATATAATATTTTAGTTTCTTTCTAATTAATCATTTGATTATTTTGCGCTGTACTACATGACGCCGCGGCCGGCCCAGCAACGGAAATTCAGTATTTTAAAATTTGTATGACCGAGATTATTGAGATTCCTATTATAAAGGTCATTTAATTTTATATATAGACATAGATTTACCGTTGAAATATAATTAACGATTTGTTAATTTCCTTTAAGACAAATTTATATATATATAGGCAATATTAATAATTACAGGAATACCCTGGGTGTTAGATTCCACTGATTATGTTTCGTTATATTAATAATTAATACTTACTTATTATGTTTATTTGTACTTTAATACCTACATTTGTTATTCTGCTTATTATTTTATTTTATTTTAGTACTTATTTTTATTCGTTTCTAAATGATAACTGATATAGTTGAACACGACCTATAGTTTTAGTCGACCTTCTTGGCTCAGTGGGTTGGGTATCTGACTGCTGATCCAAAGGTCCCGGGTTCGATTCCCGGTGGAGACACAGTTTTGAATTGTGTTTTCAGTCTGGATCTGTGAGACGATTAATATCGTAAGTCTCCAGAATGTGGCAACTTGTTATTGGGTGCGTGTTAAAAATTTAATATTTGACATAGTACCTGTTAGTTGCCCGAGAAGTAATAAATAATAAAAAAAAAAAACACGTACCTATTATGTATTGTTAGTAGGTATGCAGATCTTAATGTAAATTATCTTTGAATGTATTTTTAAACGTATTTTTTACTCCTCACTAACCCAAGGGGATATAGTGGGGAGTTATGATTTCGCAATTTTTAAGGGTATTTTTTTATTGCAGATTATCAACTAGTATCATGCTGAGATTGTATTCTGAAAGTTTCATCACAATGTATCTGTGTGTGTGTGCTATGTGCAGTGTGCTATGTGCTATGTGTAGTGTGCTATGTACGGCGTGTTCATTTTTACTTTATCGATTATAGACTAAAGTACTCATTCGATTCTATTCAAATTTTGCAAATTGACTCCATTAGATTTTGAACGATATATGATTAGTGCTTCGCAATTTTTTTAACTGTCAAATATTTCAAAGTGACCCCAAACTTAGGAGACTTAAAATTTGAAATTTTATTTTCAAATTGGTAAAAAGGCACACACACCACTTACATAAAATGGCATTGAAGAGTTATCAAGTTTTCATAATAAAATATTTAAATAAAAAATAATTTAACAAACTCATTTCATGAAAATGCTGAAAATTTTCCATACAAAATTTGGATACTTTATAAAATGACTTATTAGTGAGGAGTTTAGCGTTGGCCACAACCCACATTATTTTATATAAGCTATAGACTAATCTCGTTTTTATTTATATTTCTTTTTGCTTTTATTTGAATTTTTATTCTTTATAAATTGGGTATGTTTGTTTTTTTTTGTATATATATTTTCACACATTATTAGGTATGTATGTACTATATTTTGTATCTTTTGTGAAAACTTAATGTAAATGGCAAACGCGAAAATCATATTCAAAATTACCTATTTAACAAAGTGCATGGTTATAATTTCTCCCGATATCAAAAGATCCAACTTTTAATTTAAACGATTGGGACAATATTAACCGATTAGGACAATAAACGGTCCTGCTATTAAAATGAATGAAATTCGTAAAACTGTTCATCTGTTTTGATTTTTTAGTTATTCCATAATATCAAATGGATGGGTGGTGGCAGAGCGGTTAGCGCACTGGGTTAGTTAGTAATCCAGTGGTCACGAGTTCGAATCCTGCCATGACCGATTTCGTTCACCTATAGCACAAGCATTTATGCTTAATTAAGAAAAAGTATGACGATGTACCTATATGTAATTGTTAAAAGAACATATTCACTCTTTAAAAAAATACTGTTCAACTATAAATGGATGGTGGCTGAGCTATAAGCGCGCTGGGTTATGAATCCAATGGTCGCAAGTTCGAATCCCGTCTCTACCGGTTTCGTTCACCATTTAGGTACGCTTACCTATAATCATAAGATGTAAAATAAGTTCTCGCATCAGATTCACGAAACAGTTTCCTCTGTGTTTAGTTTAATTCTTTCCAGCACCTTCTATTCCATATTGATTAGAGTCGTTATCGGGGCTCTTGATTCTATAAATGGCGGGAAACTGCCGGCAGTTTGGGGAATGAAACAATCAAAGAAAGAAAGAATAGCATCGCCATTGACCAGCTCAGTTGTGTTGTGGGGGGGGGGCAGGGGGGGGGGGGAGGGGGGGGCAGGGGGGGGGCAGGGGGGGGGGGCAGGGGGGGCAGGGGGGGGGCAGGGGGGGGGCAGGGGGGGGGAGGGGGCACACGTTACACAGATAAGGATTCAGATGGACCATCACCCCACAATGCCGTTTCCAACTGTAGGTACCTATAAACACCTTCTTCACACACACACTGGAGAATAATAAATTTCACCGTACCAACTTAACAACAATAAGTAGGTTTCTCTTTTCTGTATATCTACCAACTTAAATAAACAAAAAAAGACCTACATTTTACTTTCTTTTTTCTTAAGGTATTTGGTTTGTCTGGGTAGGTCCATACATGTTCATTTATTTTTTTAAGTTTTTACACCCTTATGTTTGTAACTTCACATGTCTGTCAGTGCAGGAATTTTGTAATAGATTTCCGACCAGTAAGATTTTCAGAATTTGTGCTTTCCCGATGACGATGCATGATAAAAGCAAGCTTGATTCATCTGATATTTTGATAAAATTATAAAAAATTGTATTTCATACAAAGTAAACATTACTGTATAAAATCAGGAGTATTTTTATGAATTAGTTTTTGTGTATTTATTTTCAAAATTTCAACGCGAAGAAAACTTGAAAAGGGTGTTCTCGATTTATTTAGGATACATAGTGACGTTATACAGCGTTAAGTATCTATAATCCGAGGGATTCATAATTTTTAATATCTGTTTTTTTTTCATATTTTCTTTCTTATTGAATATAGGTATGAAAAAGGTAAGTCTGGCACCTGGGAGTGGTTCTGTTTACTAGTGCGCATCCTCTTTATAGGTGAAAATTGCAAATTTTTACATTATTACATTTTTAGGTAAAATCCTTAAATTTCTCGTTTTCTAAGTAAACCTTATTCTGCTTCTCAGTTGAGATGTATCCATAATAGCATAGGTTTTTGCTATCCACCATTGAAAAAAAATTAAATGCCAACCTTACAAAAAATGAAAATTCAATGTATAGAACAAAACATAAAAGTTTATTTAACAATATCTTCTGAAAAGGTACATGAATTATACTAATATTATATTGAATACAAAATAAACCAACTGGCATTCAAATATTTTATAAATAGTTTTATAAGAGTATTTTATAAACTCTTTGAATTTTAATAATACATTGTCAAAAACACAGGTCACATTTTAGATAACTAAAAAACTTATAAACCTAATTAGGTAAAGTAACATAGTATTAAAATTATAAATGCATCGTGGAATTATACAAAAATATCGATAAGGTATTTAAAATATATAAAAAAACATATAAAAATAAAACACAACCTAATTAATTTTACAAATAATATAATTAAAACATTATTAAATAACAGGAATCAAAAATTAAAAATAGTTTTACTTAGATTAAACAAATTAATAAAATAATATCAATCCATAGAAGTTGCAAATTTTAGGAACCTTATTAATTTATAAAATTCTACAATTGTTCTTTTGTAATAAACTTCGGAGGACACGTGCCTTGAATTCAACACGAGTTTTGAAGTGCATTATAGCAACAAACTAGTGCCTAATTCGAGGCGGTACTTGCCTCCTAATCAACACGGAAAGGTAAATACGCTGCCGGAGTACGCAGAGAAATCCGAACCATAGAAGTTTATTTCGTCTTCTGCACTAACGACGCTCAAAACTATGATTTCATCTGTCAAAACTTTAGAAATCCTCTCACGTAAATGGTATTCGTTAAATGTATTCAGGAATCATCAACCCCTGGTTGTAGATTTGGTCTTATGTAGAGCACAAACTACACGATGTATGTGCGTACAATATTGTACTTCATATTGATAACATTCATATATATGTAGATTGGTACACTTAGATACATATTATTACAGTAGATAGTTGACCGCAACCACTTAATTAACTCTCTCATTTATCTATGTTTAGCTACAAAATCAATGAAATCCGTTAGATTCAGTACAATACTGTGCTTATTACAGCGGCATTGTTCTTGACGCTCGATTTCAATCCAATTTGTTGTGAATCTTCCTTTAAACTGGACACTGAAAGTCACCCACCGCTTACCCGGGTATCTCAGGCGCGTTAGCACCTCTTTACCCGAACTTACATACCTACTTGCAAATCTTTTTACGCAGGCGGGCTCGGAGTAAAAAAAAAGAGTTTAAAATGGACAGTAATATGGGCGGCAGATAAATAGGTTCTAAACGTTTATGTAATTATGTACACTTATAATGGAAATTAAACCGCCGACTGCCATGGCACAGTTGATAAGTTTTTTGGCTTCTGTGTGGGCTCTCTGATTCAATACCCAGCAGAAGAAAAAAATATTTAAGAGGCCATATAAACCTAAATACCCTAATTTCAAATCAAATTCCTCAAAAATGTTAAACAGTGTGTTTCTAGAAAAAAATACTATAAGTGTTTCCAACATTTCTCTAGTGAATGATCGTCACACAATTTCAAAATTTAGTCTAAATTCCCTTTAAAAAATATATTAAAAATATCCTTTTTACAGCATTTTTTTAAATTTCTTCATAACTATGCGTCGTAGAGAAATAAATATTTTATTTGCTTAAAGAGTGCATAAAATCAAAGTGAATGACCGTTTAAGTTTTTTCATTTCAAGTAAGATTTGTTCTTAAAATACAAAAAATCAACAAATTATGTGTGTCCGATAATTTAATTCACGTATAAACCTTTTATAATGCACGCGATAGTTACCCTTACTAACCCGTTACTTCATAGTGCATTGGGCGGTTTTAATATATCATGTTTTCAGTCACTAATAGATTTAGCGTTATATGTCCTCTTTAATTCCTTTCTCACCTATGTAAATATTGTTTCTCGCTGCTTCTCATTAGTAATTTGGAAGAAATCGCCATATGGCAATAATCTAGCCACATGCTCAGGGGGCAAGAAAGTTTTTATTATTACTATTATTATTATTTATATACATATATTGGGATTGGAACTGAAATCGAGTACCGAGAGTAAAACCGCATGCAGAACGCCTCATAAAATATTTTTTATAACTCGTCAGAGATATTTAATTTAAAATACTATATATTATACATAACGCACTTGTTTATATGAAAAATAAACGGAATATTCTCTGTGTTCAACTTCATCGCTAAAGATAAACATATATGGACAGAAGCCTACAGATCAAGAGTTCCTTGTTCAAAGAAAGTCCATGACTGCTTTTTAGTTGTACGAGTGCGAATGTGGTGAAAATGAGTGCGCCTGGTATGGCCAATACGGTGGAGGGAGTAGCGGTGGTGCTCCCGGAGGTGGAGGTGGCAGCGCTAGGAGAGGACCCTCGGAAGGAGCTCCGCCCCCAGCAGCCTGGGCCTGACAAGCAGCCATCAGACCGTGGAAGTCGAACTTGTAGGCATATCTCTTCCCGTGTACCTTGCTCATTATATTCTTGTCATAGTAGTACCTGGAAAAAAGAGCAAATTATCAATATTGTATCAATTTGACAAAGAATTCCTAGCAAATAGTTATCAAGTAAGTGCATGCAATCCTTCAAAATCATATACTATCTAGTTTGATGAAAACAGCAGAAAAATGAGAATATTGTGGTCAAAATGATGACCGCCGACCGTTGTGGTACAATTAGTTAGACGTTTGGCTTCTGTAAGAGCGTCATGGGTTCGATCCTCAGCTGAAATGAAATTTATTTAAATTTTTCAAACTTGGTGTGAGCAACCTTTTATTTTAGTAATAAAAGTTTACTGGTGATGAGCGCAAGCTCAAAAGCTTTATAACTTATTCGTAAGTTGTAAAGTAGAAGTAATACAAAGTTCGTTATATCTTTATTTTTTTTTATTTTAATTCATTGCTCACGCAAATATTGCTTCTCTAGGCTGAAAACTCTCGTTAGTTGAAAGAATTTGTGATATGGCAATAAAATCGCCACTTGCGCAGTTTGCAAGGAAGTGCATGTTTAATAGTTATTCTATTCTTGAAAATCCCTGCATGCAAATTCCTTAATACATTCTTTAAAATTTACTTAAAGTAACTATTTTAACACAGAACGTGAAACCATTTTGAAAGTTCTTTTTGACTGGCGAGACCATGCAGAAGAAATGGACGAATATCTAAGAAAAACTAATCAGCTCTAAGGGCCGAATTTGTAAACCATTCTCTGTGCTCAAGTCAATACTTAGCACACAGAAATGTATGGAATTTGCCATGCTAAGTATTGAGAAAATTCTAAGTATGTTTTATAAATTCGGGCCTAAGTCTATGCACTTTACACATATTATGATATCAATATGGAATCAATCCAACTTATTGTTTGGGCTATACACCATTTTCATACACGAAATAATTTGATGTCGACCTTCGTAGCTCAGTTGGTTTTAAATATCTGACAACGGAGCTAAATGGCCCGGATTCGATTCCCGGTGGAAACACAATTGTAATGGTGTTTATCAGTCTGGATAACGAATATAATTTTATTATATTTTTATTTTATTTGGAAACATAACAGTTTTTTTTTAATTATAATCTTAGTTATATTTAAATTTATGATGCTTAAAATGTTTCATATTTAATATCTGTGGACTTATGTAATTGGTCTGTTTGTTTTTATTTTATAGTGTATTATTCCATTTTAGTATTTTAAGACTGTATTTGTCCCTAAATAAATAAATAAATAAATAATGTTTCACTGAAAGTATATAAAGATATTAACATTATTTTATTCAAGAAGAAAACAACAATCAGGTGAACTGGTTCAAAGAATAAGATTTAGGATATGATTATAGGAAACTGGGAATAGGGAAATGAACTGGAAGGAAAGGAAATAGGATATTAATTCAATTATTATTGGAGGTAGATATATGCATAATATCGTTAGTCTCTAGAATGTGGAAACTTGTTATTGGGTGCGTGTTAATATTTAATATGGTAGTTACCTGTCCGAAAAGCAATAGGTACAAAACAAATATTAAATAAGAGACGCAGAACCGCATATTTTGGCCACATATTCCGTGGTTCGGGATTCTGTATGAGGCGTCATTAATTAGCTTTGACGCAAGATCGGATGGTCGCCAATCTTCGTTAAGAGCGGCACAAGAAGAAGTAAAATAAGAAATAAGTTGTGAAATTAAATGATACCTTAGTGCTCGGCTGAGCTTATCATAGTTCATATTGGGTTTGGCCTTCCTCTCTCCCCATCTCCGTGCCACCTCATCAGGGTCTGCCAGACGGAACTCTCCTTCGGCCCCTTCCCACGCTATGCACCCCCCATTGCTCGAGTCTCCCAGCAGTTCCAGAAGGAACTGCCACAACTGAATTTGACCAGAACCGCTGGACACGAGACGATGCGAAGCCGCGTTCAGCACTTGGTAAGGATCTGTGAAATAAACAATCAACAATTTAAGCAACACAATACAATTCGCCTCAAATTATAATGACAAACGATTCAAGTTATAATGACAAATTCACTTAGTTATCCAACTATGGACTTCCACTCCGATCTGCTGAACGTACGACATTATCCATCCCTGTGCATAACACATTATTTTTCACCTTGTCGTTCGAAGTACAATCAGCAAGACTTTATTTTTAATGTAAATTTCTATACATTTTTATTTATTTTTATTTTGTTCAAAGCACAAATGAGTTATTTTATTCGTCCGATTTCAAAGAGATGATTCCTTCTTCAGGACGAATGAAAATTGGCTCTATTGTATATATAGAATATAGTTAAAGGCAAATACCTTGACATGTTTCGGAAGAAAGGCTGACATTCGCCAACCACCAACCAAACAAATAAACAAAGTTGCGTTCTGCGCAGCCCACGTGATTTATTTAAGTGTTTTTCGATAACTCTATGTGTTTAAATAACAATAATAATAAACACTTCCTTGCACCCTGCACAAGTGGCGAGTTTATTGTCATATGGTAATTTCTTCCGACTAACCAGTGTTTCCAGCCCAGAGAAGCAATATTTGCGTGAGAAATTAATTTAATCAATTTTTTCCTCTTCTGGGGATCGAACCCAGGATGCTCGCACAGAAGCCAAACGGCTTACAAACTATGCCACAGCATGTATTCAATATTATTAGTATAAAATATTAATAATAATTACAACATGATGATTACTACCACATTAAATATAGGTACCTACCTAAGCTTCCAAAACGGTTGCGTCAAATAAAAATTTCGACCTTTGTGGCTTATTTTTTTAGGTTAGGTTAGGTTAGGTTGTCTGACTGCTGAGACACATGCTCCAGGTTCGACTCCCGGTGGAGACTCAGTTTTTCATTGTGTTTTTAGTCTGGATCTGTGAGACGACCAAATTCGTAAGTGTCGTGAATGTGGCAACTTGTTATTGGGTGCGTGTTAAATATTTAACATACCTAGTACCTGTTATTTAGTTACCTAAGAAACAATACAAAAATATAAAATAAAATAAAAATTAAATTCATTTAAGATGAATAATTTTTTTTTAAATATTCTAGAAAGTTTTTACCAAAAATATCTTTTTTTTAATTCCACAACCACCCGCTCTGCATAATGGCCCCTTCACAGAACGCTAAATGAGTGACAAAAAATGCATAGCACAAAAAGTAGCTCATGGAACCCTCTAGATTAGCAATCTTGGCACCATATGTGCAGAAAGAACAATCGACGAATGTGAATAAAAGATTCACATTCGTGGACCAAAAATACATACATACATACATACATACCATCACGCCATGTCCCTCACGGGGTAGGCAGAGAGAAACGAACGCCACATTTTTCTATCTTGACACACATTCATCGCCTCATCAACATTCATACATCGTCTTATACACGTTCGTCTGTTGTAACTTTAGCATCTTTTGATATGTTGCTATCATTCATAACTGGTCTAAGTGCTCCATTCACTCTGTTTCCTGCCATAACTCTTCTTTCAATATGCTTATCAGGCCGTCCATTCCGTTGGAACATACTACCCATATAGGCGTACTCCTCGACTTGTTCAAGCCATTCACTCTCTACTTTTATTCGACACACTGTTCTGCTTTCACTCTTTTCAAAGACCATTACCTTCGATTTGCTGGCATTCATTCTAAGTCCATTTTCTATGCATCCTTCATATACCATACTTACAAGATACTGTAACTCTTCCATACTTTCTGCTAACAGTACTTTGTCGTCTGCATACATCAGATCACGTACTGTTACAGTACTCAGTTTCAGACCCTTACTTTCATACTTAAGGGCTCTTATGCAGAAATCGATGTAGAGATTAAAGAGCCAAGGGGACAACACGCAGCCCTGTCTAACTCCATTATTAAACAAAAATATTAAACATTAAATTTAAATCACTTGAACATAATATCTGCTTTATAATACCCTTCCTTTATGAAAACCAATTATAAGTACTTTGATATTTGGGCTACCAATTAAATGTCTTAGATTTGTATAATTTATTGTTTGTTAGAGTGGGGAAATTTGTGATTCTTGGAAATAGCTTTGGTGCTTAACCGCCATCACTATGTGGTGGGCGATGAACGTGTACCTACCTTTTGGATTTGACCTGAAGTTGGTCGCTTATGAAATATATGTACCTAGGTATCAATCAAAACGAAGTAAAAAAAAAACATTAAGAGGCTATAGTACGCTAAATAGTATATTTTGAAAATCTTTTCCCCAATACCTTCAACGGATATGTCTTTGAAATAAATAACAGTTTGTATGTACATATTTATTATATTGCATGAGTTTTTTTTTTGTTATTTGAATATGTTTAAAACTTTTCTTGTAAAACTAGTTTTAGTAAAGCCATTTTTTATTTTTTATTCAAAGCAACTAAAAAATACAAGGCCTAGAAGGAGATTTTTACTAAAACCGAAAGAGAATATAAAAATCTACCAGCTGAGTTATTTACTATTCTAATATTTTAATTACTATACTTAAATTTTACATTTTCTTCGCGAAAAAATATTGTATATCACAGATTAGGTGATTTATACAATTTTTTCACGTTTCATACATTAGAAGGTAATTTAGTGTGCATATTTGTGTATATCGGTTTAACTGCAACTCGACTGCATAATAATTATATAAAACGATGTATTGTTTGTTTGTACACGATGTTTATTCAATAAGAATAGTTTTTTAAAAAAATATTAATATTTATTAATGATTTTAAAAAAACACATAATTGTTTGTTTTGATCACCAGAGCGAAATTTGTTAATTACACATAAATCTCAATTACATCACCTTAAGACAGGTGAAGCCGTACCTATAGGTAAGAAAAAGAGAGTTTGCATATAAATTTATTTTTTTGTATATTCTGTACTTGATTGTATACTGTATACATACTTGATCATTTGATTAGTTCTGTTCAGATAAATAAATAAATAGTTATAGCAGTCGCGTTGCAGTTGAACCGACTGCATTTTGCAGTCGGTTCAACTGCTTGGAACAGTCTGTTCAACTGCTTGGAACAGTCGGTTCAACTGCTTGGAACAGTCGGTTCAACTGCTTTGAACAGTCGGTTCAACTACAACAGGATTGCTTCAAGCGGTTCTTGTATTATAAATGAGAATTTTGTATTGGATCTGCAGACCACCGCACCGTTCTGCGACATCTTGAAGCAGTTAACCCCGACTGCTACAAGCAATCAGTGTCTTATACCCTTTTTATTACACAAACATTAACATATATTTTTTTGTTCCTTTTATTTTAATTTTTATCATATTACGTACGAATATGAATAACCCTCACGATGATTGAGTGGCAAAAAATCGATTTTGAAAATTTGGCAACGTGTAAAAATATTGTTGTTCGTTCGTTGTTCGTATTCACAGTGTTAAATTTTCAAATTACCTACGTTAAAACACTTCAGTTTTGAACCACACCGTCACAGAAGCAGTACCACACCATCATTGAATCAGCCATCGACGATAGTATTTATACTTTATGTAATACATATTGATATTCAAAGTAAACCCTAAGTTGAACGGAAGTCTTGACTGTTTTGTTAATGTGTCCAAATTGTTACGTCTAGACAAACAGGGGATCTTAACCTTTTTGATTTGTAAACCCCTTTGCTTATCACAATAAATTTTATAAGCTGTTGCATTACAGAGATACTACCCACTTTATAGAATTTTATATAAACCTACCTTACAACATTTACAATACATAAAATAGCTTTGAATTAATTGAAACATTGAAAGACAATCAAAAAATTTATATTTCAAATATACAGGTAACGTAAAATAATTAAAAAAACACAAAATTTCTTAGTTTTTTTTTTGTTTTTTTGCTCTGATAAAATTTATGATTAACTCTTGTACATTTTTCTTTATTAATAAAATCAAATGTATGTCTTATTTTTTTTGGGATCTCTATTCTGCTTGACTCACACCTCGAAAATTAATTGATTTTTAAGGATATATTTCTATAATTAATAAACTAAAATTATGAAAAAAATTATATTGAATTTTACGTTCTACTTAATTTTAAGTAAAACGTAAAATTAAATACTTATATTTTTTTTCATAATTTTAGTTGACTATGAAGTTCTATCATAAAGTGACAGTTTCAAACTTCCCTGGGCTGGAAACACTGTTTAGTTGGAAGAAATTGCCATATAGCAACAAACTCGCTACTAGGGCAGGGTACAAGGAGGTATTTATTTATATTATATTATAATATTAGGTTATCTTGTATATTGAAATCAAATACAAAATATACCCTCAAAATGCTACCAACTATCCCATAAAACAAGAGTGAATATTGTTTTTTTTTTATTTAGTAACAGCCGACAAAAGTGAATATTTTTTTTCCAGTCTCTCAGACTTTTTCTCTGGTTAAGAACGCCTTCATCAGACAATCACAAATTATCTGGTGTGTGATATGTCAACGTAAAAATAACCAGACACATATTTTTTACACTTGCCGTAATAGGTAAGTAGGTATATGTACACATGATACATCATTGGTTAATGAATTATATAAAAAGACACGTTCCATTATGAAAAAACGATGTCTCATATTCGTAGAAATTAGTCATTATAATGTTAGTTGATTTCTTAATATAGGCAGATACAAGCTAACTTGATGACCATTTTGTCTTAAATTGGAGCATAATATGACTTTCAATTCTACTGACTTTTTTCAAGCCTCGATCGATTACATTCATTCGGAAAACATGTCATTTATATTAATTACAAATTACTGTAAATCTCGACGTCCTTAAGAATCTACAATCTGCACGAAACTGTCGATTCATTCTAATTCTTCAAGTGTATCGTTGAAAAACTTGCACATTCCATCTTCTATGTATCACAAACGACATTTCAATGTCAATCTTTATTATGTTATACGAGCCTACTTAATTTCATTTTTAATATTTCTACTTAAATGTATTATCTTATGTCCAACTATTCAAGAATGTGTGTTTACACAAATCGTGTAGAATTAAATTGCATAAAAATCTTAAACTCTTGCCAAAATATATTTACTTGCCAAATCATATTTTCAATGGAATATACCTACCACAACAAGATTCTGTAATAGATGAGCAACGAATAGACAAAAATAACGTGACTATTCCATTTCCTGTTAAATACTATAGAATTCTGATTCATAATAAAATTAATACAAATATTATAACACATTCAAATATTTTAAAAATCTTGATAAAATAAATTAAAATAAAGCAGACATAACTCAGTTGGTTTTTGCTAATTTCTTTGCGTGGTCACAATCTTTCATCCGTAATTAAAATATTTTAAAATCAATATAAAGTATGATTCTATGTACAATATACATGAAATTAGACAAACAAGAAGTTTCCATATAATTTTCGTGAATATAATTCGGTTTTTGTCTTTTTGATAAATTATTTTTTTCATCGATACTGACATTTTCATCGATATTGACCGGCGTGTATGTACATATATATATATGTGATAAGTGGTTGCACCAACATTTAAAAACTTTCATTAAATTCTACTCAGAGTGCAAGTGATAACAGTTCAGATACATGAGCTGCGAACTGTATTAGTTCTTTGAAGGAGTTTACAGCAAAAATGTCTGGTTCTGCAGGCGGTATGCATTGGCAATGTACATGTTTTTACTCATAAATCTTTAAAGCCACTCTAACCCGCCAATTCATAACAAACGATACAATTCCGTTTTCTACAGTTCAATTCACTAGCTTGTTACGAAAAAATGTTTTACAAATTGCAAGCATGAATGAGTCTTTCACCAACAAATCTCGATAAAAGATTGTTTCAACAATTAACAATTAATTTTCTGCTAAATAACGTCCGTTCGTTATTTTCATCTACAATATGATTCACAATATTGTTTTCAATCAAACATTTTTTAGTATGACGCTTTTCAAAACAGACAGCATTTATTCATTTTAACATACCACCCGTAGCTGCATTCTTGTATGAATCATTCAACGTACCCACACCTAAAGACCACGCGGAAAAGACTGTTCATCTTAGTATTCAGGCCACACGGATATGTCGCACTTTGATTCTCACAGTAAGTTCTGCAAAGGTATTTGAACTACAAAAAAAAACAACCTTTTGCGTTCCCAACATTCTCCGAGATGTCTTTCTATCACACGGCTTTCTCTAGAGTCGCGTAGAGAAATCTCTCGGACCCAATCATGAATCACACCCTGTCGGAGCTTTTGTGTCCATAAAAAATAATCATCAGAGCGCAATTTACATTTATAATGAGTGTTTTCTGTTCTGATGACTAACAACACTCCGTGGATACTAATAAATTGTAGTAAAGTATCAATATAATGGTATGTTATTATCGTTCAAGTGGAATCGCCTTAATGTAGGTTATGAATACCGCTAATTTGTTTTTAATTTATCATCGAGACCAGGAAAACGATCGAGCTTTCATATAACCGATCGAAAACTGTACAATATACTTCACATTTACAGGATAAATACAAATGATAACTAATACACAACTCAAGTTATATAATGCACCATTAAAGATATATACTGAGAACATTTCTTTCATAGTGCCTTACCAGTAAACAACTCGACATAATAGTCCAAATTTACCATTGGCACAATGTTCTTTGAGTAACTAATGAAAATTTTATAAGCTTTATGTCTTTACAAATATGATACCAATTTGAAATCGATTAAACTTATATACAATTATACAGTACCTACCTATAGGCACAAAAAAATTGTATTTCATACGCCACACAAAACATGGCAAGATGAATTATATAGTACCAAATAATCTCTCACGGAGAATTTGTTGTAAAAATATTTATTGAGAAAAACAATATGTAAGTTCCTATACATAAAGGTACCTTAAGGAGAGGAATCCGAGACCCTGGACCGTTTGTTTTTTGAATGCTCAATCCACACCGAACATGATTCGTACTATATACTTAATACTCCACTACCAATCAATATGTCACATCTTCTGTAATTAAATTCCCTGCATATTTATTTTTACATAGCAACATTTCAATCTATAGTGCAATAACCTCAAGTCTCAAAATAAGTTAATAACATTTTTATACTGGCAGAAATCATCCCAATGATTGGGTGGAAAAAAAGATGAAGAAGTACCTTTACAATATTTATTTATTTGAATCTTTCTATACACATAATTAACCTTGATGTAAGTCGATGATAGTATGTACATTGATGTAATTCGATGATATTATGTACCTTGATGTAATTCAATGATATTATGTAGGTACCTTTTAATAGAACAACAATGGCACAGCATCAATTTGCTTATAGAGCAACGACTGCATCGGGTTCCGGTGGATTTAAAAGTTATTAAAAATAGAAATAGGTTTATGATAGATATTCGCAACTAATGAACAAGAATATAGAAACATTTTTTGACAAATTTTTGACAAACATCTCAATAAAGACGAAGTTGGAATATTAAACTTGATGCACCTACAGGTCTTACGACCTGTCATCAGCTGGTTTACGTGATCACTTTATAAAATTTAACGTTCACCAATTATGCCTTCATATTGAGTTCCCTTATAAATGCAATTTTGAAAGTTCTATATATTTAAATAATGAGAAACTTATCATTTGAAAATAAGCTGTTTTTACCATCGCCATCTATGCAATAACTAAGAAACCTTATTGTAACGCCTTCTGTTGAGACATTGGTTATTTGTAAACAATGAAAGCAACAGTCCTTGTTCTCGCACATATGTCACCCCTGAACTGCGCCAGAAATATTATTTTTTTGGCTTATTTACCTACTAATACCAATGTGTGTAAAACGAATATTTTTTAAAGTTGCTTATATGTACGCAATATACATACACTTTTCTTACGAACATGAGTTTTTGCAAGCTGGCATGTTAATGAAGGGCATACCTTCTGAGATTTAAATTACCTACGAAAAAATTTGGATTTTTTTATAATTATATATATATTATATGTAGGTGTGTATCAGTCTTATGATTGTTTATATTAAATAACCTAATGTTTTGAATGTATTTAATCTTTGAAATATTTGTATGGGAATAAAATAACCATCATGAAACAGACTCTCCTGGTTTATCTATATGTATTCAAAATGTGTTAAATAATAAGTATCTACATTTAGCGATTGTCAACCTTTCAAGAAAAAAAAACGTACTCTTACGTAATGTGGAAAGTTCAGTGTTGCCATAACCCACGCGTTTTATATTTAAGGGGGGACTGCTACCAACGTACCTATTATTCAATTTGATATAGGTACCATCATTATTTCTAATCAAATCATTTTGAAAAAAAAAAATTAGATAGTTTGGGTATTAATAAAGAAAACTATATCTTAACTTTTTCATAATGTTCTGTATAAATTCTTGTAGAAAAATAATGGCATACCCCGATTTTCAACGTTCATCTTATATTTTTAATAAAAAATAAGGCATATTTCAATATATTTTTTTTTTAATTAAAGAAGACAAAAATATCTAGAAAAATATGATGTGACGTTGCATAAATGCTTCAGGTTTAGTAAATAAACCAAAAAACATTTATTTTCCATTCAGTGCCATTGCGAAATAAAAGTTTTTTTGGTTTATTTACTTAACCTGATGCATTAATGCAACGTCACATCATATTTTTCCAGATATTTTGTTCTTCTTTAATTTATAAAAAATATATTGCTCTATACCTTATATTTTTTTAAAAATTTAAGATATATGTCAAAAATCGCGTACCTACCTTTACTTATTATTTTTCTACAAGAATATAGACAGAACATAATTAAAAAGTGAAGGTATATTTTTCTTTATTAATATTCAAACTAACTAGGTTATTTTTTTCAAAATGGTTCGTTTTGTAGTAATGACGCAAGTTCAAATTTAAAAAATAGGTACGTTGCGTTGGGAGCAGTCGCCCTCTTAAATAAAATAATATATAATAAAAAAAATATTTCGCAATGAATGAACACGTATGACAATGAATTATTTTTATGGTTATTATAATGAATGTATTTGATTGTATTTACCGTAAATTTGATGGTATTTACCATATAAATGGTGGTGTGAGGGGTGAAGGCGTCGTGTTGCTAACCACAACCTTCCAGTGGAGTCAGCCCCCAACTGCATACTTCCTGACCCGACTTATTCTGTTTGCGCTTAATTCCTTTTTATCACTTATTCACTTTGCATCGAAAAATTGAATCACTTATATACTTGGCGACAAAACACTCGATCAATTATTCACAATGCACCATTCTTGGAAGAATGTCATATTTTATTGTTTGTTTTTTTAATAATACCGCTTATTCAATATACCTATAAACAATTTGCGTTGAATTACTAAACCAATTTGACAGATGAAAATATATTTTTTGAATAAAATAACCTGAACTATTAATATAATTATTTATTTATTTATTTAATATACAGAGACACCAACAGAATACTGAACAACACAAACAAAAAAAACATGAAACAAAAACATAGAATCTCCAGTGTTCCAATAACAGGTATCTCCCGCATGACTATTGTGCATATTTAGGTAGGTACAATCAACGTCTCCTGACCATTCAAATTATAAAAAAGACATCACTTTGCACAGTTAAAAAGAAAGTTTAAAATACACATATACATATATGTAGGAAAACAAAAAGAAAACAAAAGTTGAACTAAAAAGATAAAACAAAAAAAAAGAAGGAATAATTGAACCGAGACAAAAAAAATAGATTTTGGCCCAGCATATTTTAAGGATAAAAATAAGCAATTTATTAAAGATCAATTTCTATAAAATATGTACGTCATTGTCATTACATTAAGTTGTCACAACGATTCAGACGCGACAAGCCTGAATCTACCAATACAATGACACTGACACGGCAGAATGTCACTGTAATGGCAGGTGCATACGCGAGTGCAATGTAACGACAGTCAATAAAGAACGTCGTTGCACTATTTATTACATCATATTTAGTTATTTAAATATGAGACCAGTGAAATTGCCATAAAATTGCAATACGTGCTGAAGTAGATTCTAATTATTTTTGTAAAATTAAAAATGGTTATTTATAACAATTTTTTTTTATACAACATGATCAAACAAAGCAACGTTTAGTGTAAATATGCAAACTGCATACATGATACCAAAACTTATATATTTATCAAAATATTTATATGACTATTGGTGATTTGGTTTGTAATAAAATACAAAAAAAACATTATTAAACAGTTTATAACATCGAGAAAATATAAAATTACAAAAAATAAACAGAAATATTTAAAATTTAGTATTGCATGTCCATAACTTTTTTATTTTGCACTAAAGTATCAAAACTATTAACTATTACTACTTGATTTTTTTCCCATTTTGGAGATATGTGAATAAATGTTTTTTTTCTCTACAATAAAATTAATGAATATTAAAAACTGAGCTCATTTATATATAATTTTCATACTAATTTACTAATTCATAAGTATCGACACTAAAACTAAAAAAATATTACTTTTTTATTTTTATCTTGAAGCACTAAAATATCGCTTTCTGTATACACCACATAAAATAAATTTGTAAATTAATTATTATATTTTATATTGTTAGTATATTAAATCTATTTTCCGTCGGTATATTATTGTGAAAGTTTTCGCGGAAGTAAAGTTGCGAACGTTTCCGGTTGGCGGGGAGAACACTAGTGAAGAGACGGAAGTTCCGGTCCAGCCATGTCCGGTTCCCGCCCTTACACTCAACACCCCTCACACCGCACACCTCACATTCGCAGCATCCCTCCAAAGTAAAACGAAACCTGTGTATCCAGATACAGTGTTTCCTAAACCATCATTCGGAATTTTCTTTTTTTTCTCTTTTTTTACATATAATGCCACGCAAGCCGCAGTCATCGAAGAAGATAAGACATCTTCAAATAAACGATCAAAAATAAAATAATATAGTTATTTGGTAAAAGAAAAGATTTTTAGGAAAAACTAAGTCTTCATAATATTCTATATTTAATATCATTTATTTATTTTTTTTAATCCGTATCTTTTTTCATACACCTTACAAAACCATTCTTCCTAAAGCCTGTCCTCAGATTGATTTTTTTTAAAGAATGTGAGTTAATACTTGATTTTTTTTAAAGAATGTGAGTTGAAGAATGTGAGTTTTTTTAAAGAATGTGGATAACTCAAGGAGTTATAAATTGCATCCACAAACGTAATCAATTACATAAAAAAAGTACTCAAGATAAAAATAATATTTGTTTACAAAACAGATATAAATTTTATAGAAATATCTGCAAAAATATAATTAAAATGTGTAAACAAAATTATTATAAAAATATAATTAATGATCCTTCTTGTACTGCAAAAAAATTGTACCAGACAATAAGAAAAATGTCGAATACTCAAAAAAAGAATATTTCTTATGTAGATAATTTAAAAAATACGGAAGGACAAGACTTCATGAACGAAAAACAAATGGCGAACTATGCAAACGAATGTTTTGTGTCCACTGGATCAAATTTAGCAACGGATATATTAAATGGATTAAAAACAACAGAAACTATTTTATCAAATAATATAGAAACCACAAAAATAACAACAAAATTAAAATATATATCAACCACCACAGAAGAGGTAATAAACGAAATTAAAAATTTAAAGCTATCTTACTCCGTAGGTACTGACAAGATTGGAACAATACTTCTAAAAAGAATAAAAGAATTTATTGCTCTGCCACTCACCTATATATTTAATTTGAGCTTTCAAACTGGAATTTTCCCCGCACATCTGAAAACAGCTATTGTAATCCCTATTTTCAAAGGAGGCAATAAAGACCACATTAAAAACTACAGACCTATATCACTCCTCAATACAATATCTAAAATTATCGAAAAAGTAGCAAAGAACCGCATAAGTAAATATTTAGAATCAAATAACCTGTTATCAAATAATCAATATGGTTTTCGAAAAGGATTCGGAACTGAATGCGCTATTTCTAAACTCACCCAACTGATAACTTCTTACGTAGATAGTGGAAAAAAATGCATAGGAGTATTTTTAGACTTAGCAAAGGCCTTCGACACCATCTCCCATAAGATTCTTGTTAAAAGATTAAAAAATAAAGGTATTGAAGGAAATCTTCTTGTGTGGCTAGAAAATTTCCTAAAAGATCGTAAACAGCAAGTCAAGATAGGAAACAAAATTAGCGAATGTTATGATATCAAGTATGGAGTACCACAAGGTAGCACCCTAGGTCCTTTGCTATTTATAATTTACATTAACGAACTATGTGCTAAAAAAATAAATGGGAATATCATAACATTCGCCGATGATACTGTTTTAATTTTCAGTGGAAATAGTTGGATTGAAGTTCACAAAGAGGCGGAAAGTGGAATTAATCTGGTAAAAAGTTGGTTAGACAATAATCTTTTAACTCTCAACGCTGAAAAAACGAAATACTTAAGATTTAGTGCAACGAATGCAGGACAACCTAAGATAAATATGAATATAAAAATCAAAACAATAAATTCAGATACCACTGTAAGCACAGTTAACCTAGAACCAGTTGAAAAAATTAAATATCTTGGAATAATTGTTGATAACTTTTTGAAATGGGATTCACATATAGAATGCTTATCAAATAGAATCAGGAAATTAATATTTATATTTTTATCGGTTCGATCCATTCTTAACGTCACTCAGGTTAAACAATTATATTATGCACTTTGCAATTCAGTCTTAGGATATGGTATAATTGGGTGGGGAGGAACTTACAAATCTATTCTGGATCCCTTAGAAAAAGCACAAAAATCAATTTTGAGAGTCATTTTAAATAAACCTTACAGATATCCAAGTGATGACCTATTTAAGGAATTTGGTGTTTTAGATGTGAGACAAGTATACATTCAAAAAATAATTCTTTATGTGCATATCTATTATAATACTATGTTTACAACACAAAATAATGTATACGAAACAAGGTCTAGTAACAGAGGTCTACTATATATAAAAAAAACCTACAAGACTTTTGGACAAAACCATTATACTTTCCTGGGTCCAAGAATATATAACTCCCTACCTAGTGATTGTAAAAGTATGAGTATACCTCTCCTAAAAAAATATATAAAAAACTGGCTTATAAACATTGGAAGAAAACAATCAGAACTAAACTTAACGTATATATATGTTTAAATGTTTCATACACTTTACTTTGTATATCTTGATAAATTTTTTTTTTTTTTGTGTAAATAAGTGCTTTTCCAGTTGATGTGATTTGTAGTTTGTTCCATGAAAAAAAAAAAAAATCATTTAATATTTTTTTTTATTTTTACTATTATTACTATTATTATGTTTCAAATCTATACTATCTGACTTAATCTACTAGATACTTATGGTCAATCTGTTTCTTAAGTAAAATATTTTTTTGTTTTTTATTAAAGGGTGCAGCATTTAGATATATTGTTTAATAATGTTTTCATCATTCAGAACATATATTTGTTTCGGAAGAAAACTATAAAATAAACAAAAAATATATTGGCTGCCTTAAAACGGGAATTATTCCTAGTTAGGCAGACAAAGGTAAAAAGTGGAACACACCCTATATACCTACCACAAAAATGGTTTAATTCATGTATTATATACTTATTCATATATATATTGTATATATTATTATTTTTTCTTTGTATACATTCAATATTGTTCCAATGTAATTTGTTTTAAAAAGTAAATAAACAATTATTATTATTATATTATTATTATTAATAACAATATATTGGGATTGTTTTTATTTTGTAATTCTAGACTTTTGTAATGATAATATTTAGATACTTGCATTGAATTATATAATTTTAAGGTCATATAAATTGGAAGAATGTTAGTCAATAACTAGAAATTGGGATTGATTTTTTTGTAATATTGTAGAGTATTGTAATGAAAATCTATACTTGCATTAAATTCCAGAATTCCAAGGTCGTATAAATTGGAAGAATGTGAGTCAATAACTAGACATTGGGATTGTTTTATTTTTTGTAATTGTAGACTTTTGTAATGAAAATCTTTACTTTTATTAAATTCCAGAATTCCAAGGTCGTATAAATTGGAAGAATGTGAGTCAATAACTAGACATTGGAATTGTTTTTTTTTTGTAATTGTAAACTTTTGTAATGAGAATCTTTACTCGCGTTAAATTCTTGAATTCCAAAGTCATATGAGAATCAAAAAGAAATTTTATCGTAACAAAAAAACACCTACTACTAATACATTTATGTAGGTACTATACTTATTTAACAAAATTACAAAAATCTAGCTGTTGGTTTAAGTTATTCCAATGTATACAAACAAATCACTCTGAGGATGATCGTAAGGTTCCGATTTAAATGATTTAAAATATTGTCATTTGACAGATAGAGGGTAGGGGAAAGAAAACGGTAAGAAAAAAAAAAGATAAATATACGTCTAATCATTTTTGTACCATATTCCTTCAGTATCCGTATTCATTTCCTCGGAACCTTTGATCAGTATGTTCATTACTCGTATTTGTCTAAACAAAAACTTTTGTTTTGTTCGCGCACCATAGTGTTACAGCCACAGCTACAGAGAGTTAGACCTCCCTCATCACGTACAGAGAAGCTGGAAAGACGAGTCCGCCCTCTCGATTTGGAGGAACGCCTCGTCCACAAGTATCTCCAGCAGTACACCTCGTTACCCACACCAGTTACAGGTCACACTATTATCATATCGGGCGCGTCGCTATTTATTTTCAATTCACCTTTTTTTCGGCAGCCAAATAGTCAAATTTCTATTAGAAAAAAACTGATACTGTACTATTTTTTACAGTTAACTTTGTTATTTCAAAGCGACTTCTTCATCCTCAGGACGAATGAGTACAAATGCCTGTTATTAATATCATTTTCACATTTCCAAAATCCAAGTATTTAGTATTTAGAATTTATATTTTTTTAAAATCACAACTCTTTTGATTGTTCTGGTAAACGTGTACACAGTGTTCCATATCCAAATAGACATACCCAAATCTTTAAACTTATCACAGTAAAATTTACGTTATTGGTCGAAATACGTAACTAAATTCACGGTGTTTCGTTTTGAATCAATATTGTTTTCACCAATCCCCAAAGCGCCATTGATTTAATCAGTATTGAGGGTGTAAATAATATTATAATGGAAAGTATATCTTATAATGAATCAAGTCAATATTTGCCTTTTTCCGAACCTGATAGTTTTGCAATGCCGGCCTTCGTCTCCGTTGAGTTTTTACTTATTTGGTAAGGGGACGGTATTTTCAACTTTTTACTGATTGTTTTTATTCCATTATATTCTGATTGCGATTTTATTTCCTTTATTTTCTGAGAGTTTTTTTTCTGTTATTTTTCACAATGAAAAAATATTTGTTATATATTTTTCACAATGAAATAATAACAATAATGAACGCTTTCTTGCACCCCGCGCAAGTGGCGAGTTTATTGCCATATGGCAATTTCTTCCAACTAACCAGTGTTTCCAGCCCAGAGAAGCAATATTTTATGAATTAAAATAATTTCCAATTATATTAAATTACTTCAAAAATAAGTAAAAAAAACACTCAATTTTTGATTTTTTGTTTGACAACTAATATAATTTATACTTATATTTTATTATATTTTAATTTCAATTTATTATAATAGTTAATGGAATTCTATTAAGAATAGTTGGAAAATTATAAATAATTTTTTTTTTCTATAAAAATGTACATTTTTTCTGAATTAATTTATTTTTTATGTTATATAAGATAAAAAATATTATTTTTTATTAAAATATTATTTTTGTTTATTTTATTTTATTTAAAATTGTATTTTTCTGAATGTTTTTATTCTATTGTTTTTCAAAATATTTATGTTTTTGGTATATTATTTAACTGCTTTTCTGTAACTTCACCAGTCTGTCCGTTGGTACTGTAAATTTGTAATTGATTTTTAACTAACATCCTGACCAGTTAGATATCTGAAACTTTCAGAATTTGTATATTATCGATTCCAGCTTGCTTCATTCGATATATTGATAAAATTGAGCAATTTTATATTTCATACAAAGTAAAAAAAGCTAATCGTTTCCGGCTGAGCGTTCATAAAATTCGAAATTTATTCGCTTAAATGCAACAATATTATTTTACCGTTTTTACATGTTTTCAATGTAAAAACAGTTAAAAATCATTTATTTTTTCTTTCTCTTTTTTAATGTTTTATTGAAGTTTAATCAATTTATACATTTGTTTCTTTGTGTGAACTAATTTATACTGTCTATACGATGTCTAATATTTTTTTAGATCTGTTTGTTATTATTTTTAGTATCGTAACATATAAATGGCTTATGTCGTATATTGTGTAAATAAATAAATAATAATATAAATTTTTAAAAAATATTTAACTGTCAACTAAATTAATATTAAACAAAATTTAATAAGAATAATGAAAAGCTTATTTTGAGAATGACTTTTAATTGAGTAGTTTGATGTGTGCTAGTGTAAAATCGTTTACAAATTTAATATTTGAAGAAAACTTCGAAGAAGGTGTCCTCACATTTCTTTTTGATTTACTTCGTATTCTTTTTTTCTGAATGTGAATGTTTTTGTTCTATTATTTATCTGAATGTGATATATTTAAATAAATAGTATATTTTACCACGCATCAGTTATATCGTGGTATTATTAATCAAGTCAAGTAATAATGAAATCAGTGGAACAAAATAAATGGATGGTGATGAGATAATGCATTGTATACATCGCAAGAGATAGATCCGTTTGTAAATAATAAGGGTAAATCTTATAGAGCAGTAAGGGGTGCAGGGTGGAGGGCAGAGGGCAGAGGCGACACAGTTCATGAATATTTCATGGGACCCGCGGCAACATTATCATGTTATTGCACCCCCCACTGCCACAGGGGCGCAATGTTCCGAGGGCCCTAACCCAACCATTATCAAACTTGTGACATGAATATTTTTCATTACGCCACTCGAATGATATACAACGGTCGTAATTGAAACATTATTTCATAGCGGATTTTTTTGATTCGTTGTGATTTCACTGAAGCATCCTTTTGCCCCATTTGTTTTTCCTTTCGTTTTGAATGGCCCATTTTACCTATTATTTATCTTCGAAATTGAGAAAACATAAAATTTATTCCAATGAAAACAACATAAGATTTGAGAGTGCGTGTTTCTTAAACGTATAAAATGATCGAGGGAGATCGCGATCCACTTCCACGCCGGCGACGCTATAGAGCCCATTGGCCCTGTTCGCCACCGGACGCAGCCGCAACATCGGACAAACACAAAATATCCACCATCCATCGGGTTCAACCACTGCCCCCGAGAATCCAACCTCAAACGGCGGGGCAACCGCTCAAGATCGGCAGCCGGGGCAAGCCCCTAGCACAACCGATCGAACGGAAGGGCTTGCCCCCGCACCCCTCGGTCCTCGTGTTGGCGTCCGAAAGCTTGGCGGGCTAACACCGGGGGCATCCGACGCAATCATCACCTGTCAGATTTGACGTCACAGATGTCAACACAGGATGTCTGACCCGACGTCTGCGCCGGCGGTGTGCCCGGACCAAACAACATTCGCCACAGTTGACGAGTCACTGCCGAGCGAGACTAGAGGCGTCCGTCCTGCTCTTCTCTAAGTACAGAATTGACGAGGGCACAACAGCGTCGGCCGCCCACCCCCGCCTTTACTGCCTAGGCCCTTAGAGCCGCAACAGAATGTTGCCAGTATAAAATGATCGTGTAAACAAGCGAATGACAAACTGTGAAGTGCATGTATGCAAGTGTATTAAGTGATCAATTAACCAAGCCAATGTTTATAGCAAGCCATATGTACCTATATCAAATATTTATAGTAGCATTTAACACATGAGATCACACGGTCGATGGCGGTGGTAGGTATTATATAATTGAAGAATACGTATTTTTTTTTTCTTTATAAAATATAATATGTTGGTATGTATGTCAGGATAGGATAGTATGGATGTCAGTCCTTTTTTCCTACCCAGAATATGAAAACAGCTTGATGGTATACATATATGTATGTTTGGAGATTAAGTATCAAATTATTGAGTCCCCTTAGATATTGTATACTGCCTAACAAATTGTATAAAACTATGTCGTCACTATATACAATTTTTATAAAAATTGTCAAAAAGTTTGAGAGAAAGGTACTACTATAAAGTTATTTTTTTTTTAGAAAATTAAATTATCTAGTTGGGGTGTTTCTACGTTTTATTTATTTATTTATTTAATATTGCTTCTCGGGCAACTAACAGGTACTATGTCAAATATTAATTTAACACGCACCCAATAACAAGTTGCCACATTCTAGAGACTTACGATATTAATCGTCTCACAGATCCAGACTGAAAACACAATTAAAAACTGTGTCTCCACCGGGAATCGAACCCGGGACCCTTGGCTCAGCAGTCAGATATCTAACCAACTGAGCCACGAAGGCCGACGATATTTATAACAAAATTGGAAATATATGCAGATAAATATCAATATTATATGTGATTGTATAACAATTGAAGTGGAGGGATGATGTACAACGATATATCATCGATCAGCTTTCAAAACTAATTTAAAGCCTTTACAAATAGTCCAAAACACCATTATTAAAATCATCCTTAAGAAACCTTTTGATTATCCAACAAACCAACTTTATCAGGATTTTTATGTTCTCAACATAAATTCACTTTTTAAAAGAGCCTCTCCTTACCAGATATTTAAAGATCATTTCATAAGAAATTTATATCCAACCTCTAATTCAAGAAAACATCCAAGAAGAAAGACAAACCTTGATATACCATTATTAAAAACGACTACCGGCCAGCTCCATTATACATACCAAGGTATTAAATGGTTTAATGAGCTGACCGATAAATATAAATTAAATACAACTGATTTTGAAAACTATAAAAATGCTGTTAAGTCTCTATTTATTTTATAACTTCTTAATGGAATTGTTTAATATTTAATGTATTTTAATTGCATGTTTTTTTTCTGTTCTGTATTTTAATTGCATGTTTTTTTCTGTTCTTTATTTTTCTTTTGATATTGTGTACATTATTGGTTTTTGATGAATTATGATAATGAAGATTAATTTTTAGTTTATATAGGAATCCCCCCAAACCACGAGTATAAGCTCTTTTTGGGGGGTAATATGAATAAAATATTTTTTGTGTATGCTATTATAAGTATTGTAAATTGTTATATTTTATTTCTATATATATAAATAAATAAATAAATAAAATAAAAAAATAAATAAAATATCGGCACATTCTGGATGCAGACTGTACATGACAGGGCGACGCGACGTGGAGTCAAATGGAAGAGGGCTTCATCCAGGAGTGGACAGAAACAGTCTGAAGAAGTAAAGAAACTCCTTGCAATGATGTGTAAGTGACAAAAGTACCTTCGGTCAAATGGCAAGTATTTTCCAAGCATTATTCTATAAAAGATTTAAGTACCTACGAAATAAGTATGTAGTGATATGGAAGTAATATTTCCCCTCCGTTAGGTATCGAACTTACTGCCTACCTAAGTATATATATATATATATATATAAATATTATTATATATTTTTCTTGTATCCTTTGAAACACCTAGGGTCGTATTACAAGAGTTATTTGAGAAAAATGTAAGGTCCCGTACTGCGAGAATACTGCTTACGGGACCTCAACTTTTTCTTACATTATTCTTAAATAACTCCCGTAATACGACCCCTAGATTATATTACCATAAATATATCGAAAGCAATCAACCCCTTTCAATAATAATTTATGTGTCCTTTCCTGATTGTATAATAACTACACATAACTGCCTAGTATTTATTTTTGTGAAACCCTACAATATGTCATTTCTATGGTAGCTGATGTAATTGGACATGAAGCCATGTAGTGTTGATTTTCTGTAATTGATTCACAATTTTAAATAAAACGAAAATAATTATGATTAATACCAACCACGTTTAATTGTGAAATGAAAGAAACAATTGGTTTCTAATAGTTAGTTGATTATTATTTTATTTTTTAAGGAAACATACAGTAAATCAACAAAATTTCCATAAATAGTTAGCAATAAGTTACTTAATAACAAACAATACATTAGTTATAACAAAATTATGAATAAACAAGTGTGAAATAAAAATAAAAACCTTTTAATACCAACCCACATAAAAGATCACACAACACAACGATTATTACTCTCCTCTATTGTAAAGAATATGACTATTATTTAAATTTTGTTTTTTTTTTACTTAATCTGTGTAATCTAATATGTCTGTTTAGTAACGGCACATCACATGCATAAATTCAACTTGAAGAATTAACAAATATTTAAATAAAAAAATAATTTAACAAACTCATTAAGGGGGGGACTGCTGCCAACGTACCTATTTTTCAATTTGATATACCATCATTATTTCTTATCAAATCGTTTTGAAAAAAATAATTTAAATAGTTTGGGTATTCATAACGAAAAACGTATCTTTACTTTTTGATAATGTTCTGTATAAATTCTTGTAGAAAAATATTGGCATACCCCGATTTTCAACGTTTATCTTATTTTTTTAATAAAATATAAGGCGTAGTTCAACATATTTGTTTTTAAATTGAAGAAGACAAAAATATCTAGAAAAATACGATGTGACGTTGCATTTATGCTTCAAGTTTAGAAAATAAACCTAAAATACATTTATTTTCCATTCAGCGCCATTGCGAAATATAAGTTTTTTTTGTTTATTAACTTAACCTGATGCATTAATGCAACGTTACGTCGTATTTTTCCAGATATTTTGATCTTCTTTAATTTATAAAAATATAATGCTCTATACCTTATAGTTTTTTAGAAATTTAAGATAAATGTCAAAAATTGGGGTATGCTTATTATTTTCCTACAAGAATATATACAGAACATAATTAAAAAATTAAGGTATATTTTTATTTATTAATATCCAAACTAACTAGGTTATTTTTTTTAAAATGATTCGTTTTGTAGTAATGACGCAAATTCAAATTGAAAAAATAGGTACGTTGGCAGCAGTCCCCCCCTTAAATGCTGAATATTTTCCATACAAAATATGAATACTTTATAGAATGACTTGTTAGTGAGGAGTTTAGCGTTGGCCACAACCCACTCGTTTTTTTATATATTCTGAATTTTTGGGCTCTTTGAATTGAGCGGATCAAAAGTTATAAGGGGGTCGGACAAACATAGACACACAAAATATTCTACTTCAAATTCTGAATTCATCCATATATGTATGTATATAGAACATATGCATATGCTACGTAGCCTCTTAGTTGGTGTTCATGCTAAAAGTCCACTACGCCATACAAAATGTTCCTTCATACACGGGTCTTGGCTTTAAACTGTCGATTCATTCAGAGAATTCAATTCTCTTGAGCGAATCGACAGTTGGAATATATTTTAATTGTTTCATTATCACGTGAATCCCTCATCAAGCAAAAGAATTTAATATTTTTGATGCGCTAATAAAAATTTAATATAGTGAATATCATATATATTTATACCTTAATATCATGTAAATTTATATTGTGTTGTAATATCGTTAAACAGAAATATATGAATTATGAATAAAAACTAGTTGCATGTAACACATGAGATCCAACTGTCGATAGCGATAGTATGTATAGTTGAAGAATATGTACCAAACTATAAACCCATAGATACAAATTATTGAATATTTTCAGATATTTTATTTTCTATACAACATATGTAGGTATGTATGTCAAGATAGGATAGTATGGAAGAAGATCCTTTTTCCTACCCAGAATATGCAAATTGCATGATGGTATGTATGTATGTTTGGAGATGAAGTAACAAACTATTAAGTCTTCTTACATATTGTGTATAGGCGACTGCCATACAAAATGTATGAAGCGATGTCGTCACTAAATTCAATTTTTAAAAAAATTGTTAAAAAAAAATTGAGATCTTCTACTACAATGTTAATATTTTTTATAGAAAATTAAATTATCTAGTTGGGGTGTTTCGGCTTTTTAAGATAATTGTAAAAGTTTTGGAAATATAGGCAGTTAAACTCATAAATTTATCATAAAAAAAATATTTTTCTTAATAAAAAATGTTTGAGAAACCCTGGAATTTTTTTGAAAAAACTAATTTGAGATTTTGTATTTGTCTATGTTTGTACCAATTTTCAGCGTTCTACCGTTTATGGTTTCTGAGATATATGGAAAAATAAAATAAAAATTCAAAAGTTGATAACCCCTGACTGAAACAAAAATTCAAAATTCCGAGTATAAAAGTTTTGTAGGCCTGTAACTGTTTATATATTCTGAAATTTTAGGCTCTGTAAATTGAGCGGATCAAAAGTTATAAGGGGGGGGGGGACACACAGACACACAGACACACACACACACACACAGACACACACACACACACACAGACACACGAAATGTTCTACTCCGAATTCTGAGTAAATCCGTGTATGGAACATATATGCTGCGAAGCCTCTAAGTTGGTGTTTTTTGACTTCAAAGTTGGAAAATCCATGAAAAAAGTAGACCTCTCCATACAATTCTCGCGTATTCTGGCTTGATACATTGTCGATATGTTAAGAGAACAAAGTTCTCCTGAACAAATCGACAGTTGGAAAAAATATTTTGTATTTATCTCGTCAAATCACATTTGTGCAGGGAAGTATTTAAAGAACGCCTGTTTTTATACCAAATGGTGAAACGCCAAGTTGGTAGGTATTTTAATATTTTGTTAAATCTTTATAAATCATTATTTGATGTTTTTTTTCGTTTATTTATGTCTATACATCATCTTGTTATCTAATAAGTACATATTCTTTTATTTTTGTGTTGTACATGTGTCATGTGATGTCAAATTTTATATTTACGATGAAGCTGTATATAGATAATAGATACGTATATTATATTACTATAAACAGTACAAACTCTCTACTTGATATTCGTTGAGAATTTTATGAAAAACAAAACTTAATAAAATGCAAATTCAAAAAAACATTACTCAATATTGTAGGTCATTTTTGTTCCGGTATAAGAATAACTATCGTAAGACAACTTGAACCATTCACGTGGGTGCGCAGATCGCAAATTTGTGTTTTTTTGCTTTGTTGGTATAATAATGTGCTAACTGCACCCCTCTAAGGCGAAAAGATTCAAGTTTGGTGAAATCTATAGTAACTATACATTTTATTTCGCACAGTCACACTTTATTCATTCGTTTCATTCTGTTAATAGGTATATTTTCACAAGTCAATATGGTATCTAATGGTCAAAGCAATGCAATTATGTACATACAAACCATTAGGTATGTCATGTCCCACACGGTATATGCCTCTTCAACATTCATACATCGTATCACATCGCACATATTCGTCTTGCTGTTTAAGGGGCTATATAAACCTACATAACACCTCAATTTCAAATCAAATCCCTCAAATATGTTAAACAGTATGTTTCTAGAAAAAATAGTATAAGTTTTTCAACATTTCTCTGGTAAATTTTTGTCACACAATTTTAAAATTCAGCCTAAATTTCCATAAAAAGATTATTAAAAATATCCTTTTTTACAGCATTTTTTTAAATAACTCCATAACTATGTGTCGTAGAGAAATAAATATTTTATATGCTTAAAGAGTACATAAAATCAAAGTGAATGACCGACAAAGTTTTTTCATTTCAAGTAAGGTTTGTTCTTAAAATGCAAAAAATCAACAAATTTGCGGTTTCCGATAATTTTAATCACGTATAAGCATTTTTTAACGCACGCCATAGTTACCTTTACTAACGCGTAACTTCATTGTGCATTGGGCGGTTTTAATATATCATGTTTTCAGTCACTAAGTTTAGAGTTATAGGTATGTCCTCTTAAACTTCTTACATTTTCCTCTTTCAGAGTGTCGCTCACACGTTGGTGCCATCCTTTTCTTAAGCGACTCCGACTGCTCAATGCCACACCCCACCCCTATTTAAAGTTTGACAAAATGTTTATGCTGTAGTTAAGCTCGATTAGAGGCGACTCATCAGTAAAACAATATGCGGACCTCCTGGTGTGTGGCATATGGAAGGGGTGGTTGTACTGAGCTCTATGTCAGTACTACAATAGGCAAATTGTCTTCATTATCTACCACCTCACCCCTGATAGGTACTTAAGGGTGCAACGGAAGGTGGAATATATAATTCGCTCATCAAATTTGGTGGACAATAAAGTTTATCCTGGCAGACGTATTAATCTGAACACTTCATTGTGCCTATTATATTATTTGATTAAACTCGACGTTATTCATGTACAATTGCTGGACATTGATTAATCATATTGTTTTATTTTTTTAATTTTATTTATTTTTTATCACACCATGTTATATAACGACTACAACAAGTAGATTACTAGTGTGCAGTAGTAGTTTTAGTAGAAATATTTATTTAGATGTAAAAACATACATAAAAATTAGTACATCTAGTTTTAACTTTTAACAAAAAATATAAAAATAAAACTTTTTATTGTAACAAATAATTATAGTTAGAGTAGGTATGACATAAAATAACATAATCATCATGTAAAAATATTGAGAACATTATAAGAAACACGCCGTACATAGCACACACACACACTGATACATTGTGATGAAACTTTCAGAATACAATCTCAGCATAATGCAAGTTGATAATCTGCAATAAAAAAAATACCCTTAAAAATTTCGAAATCATTACTCCCCACTAGGTATATCCTCTTGGGTTAGTGAGGAATAAAAAACTTGATTTCTATATTTAGTGTTATCAAGAATAATTGTTTGTGGAAAAATCGTATGACAAATAATTATTTTTTATTTTAATAAACCTGATAAATAGATTGCTGTGAATATGAAATACTAAGGCTGTGTTTCTCGATTCATAAAATTGTTCAATAAATCCTTTTGGTTGTTTAATTGAAATCAAATACCGTCTAACGACTTTATGAAATCAATGATTATTTTTTTATTTATTTTTATTACAAATCAGTACAAAGTTTACATATAAATCACAATTTAAAAAGGTTCGCAAATTCCATTATATGATTAATAATAACCCTCATTAATTGAGATAAAATCTCGTCTTAAGAGGGGGACTGCTGCCAACGTACCTATTTTTCAATTTGATATACCATCATTATTTCCTATCAAATCGTTTTGAAAAAAATAATTTAGATAGTTTGGGTATTATGTATCTTTACTTTTTGATAATGTTCTGTATAAATTCTTGTAGAAAAATAATGGCATACCCCGATTTTTAACGTTTATCTTATATTTTTAATAAAATATAAGGCGTAGTTCAACATATTTTTTTTAAATTAAAGAAGACAAAAATATCTAGAAAAATACGATGTGACGTTGCATTTATGCTTCAGGTTTAGAAAATAAACCTAAAAAACATTTATTTTCCATTCAGCGCCATTGCGAAATATAAGTTTTTTTGGTTTATTAACTTAACCTGATGCATTAATGAAACAATATATCGTATTTTTCCAGATATTTTGATCTTCTTTAATTTATAAAAAAATATAATGCTCTATACCTTATAGTTTTTTAGAAATTTAAGATAAATGTCAAAAATTGGGGTATGCTTATTATTTTCCTACAAGAATATATGCAGATAATAATTAAAAAATTTAGGTATATTTTTATTTATTAATATCCAAATTAACTAGGTTATTTTTTTCAAAATGATTCGTTTTGTAATAATGACGCAAATTCAAATTAAAAAAATAGGTACGTTGGCAGCAGTCCCCCCCTTAAAAGAAGGGAGTATCTATTTAATATTATTACATTTACCAAAACATTGTACATCTACTAAAAAATAAGAAGCTACACAAAAACAAGAATGAAATAAACAAAAAAAATAACTTTAGTGGAAACAACCCAGCCTTATAGATGATATAAGTGATATTTAAATTCACTTTAAGCCATTTAATATAATATGTACCTAGGTATAATTATTTGATAAATTTCAAGTAGGTTGTTCAAATCGACATTATTCAAATATCATCTCATCTTTGTGAAAAAATCTCTGAATATTTTCGTACGTAATATTAAAACGTTGAAGAGTTTTCATGAATTTTCAGCGGATGGGCGGAGCGTGTGGGAGGCGGTGCTCCGTCGGCATCGCCCACTAGCCCCCGCTACAGAGACAAGGAGAGGCCACGCCCACCGTGGAGCCTTCATTTCCTAGAACCAGACCACGTTGCGGTTAGACAAATAATTAATTATAACAGATCAAGTATCCAGTTCAGGGGCATCAAAGTGTAAGTATTAATTTATGTACAAAATATTTATCAACGGATACATTGGAGTTCATCCCAAGGATAGGTACAGGGATTAGAGATTATTTTATTTTCTCGTGACTCCAAAGAAAAACACGATATTCCGAAAAAACTATACATACCTACATTTGATGAAATATTTGAAACTGAAGAAAAGACAGGATTCAAGTTTAGACTTTTATATCGTAATATCATATCTCTAAAAAAAATATTGATGTAGTTAATAATTTTAATTCGGTGTTTTTTTTCCGTGAGATATAATGCAAATTAATTTTCAGCCACCTCGGAACAGGTTCACCCTAGTCAGGTAATTTATATCTACAAAAAAGTGCTATAGGTAAGTAGATATATATATATATATATATATATATATATATATATATATATATATATATATATATATATATATATATATATATATATATATATATATATATGTTATTATTAAGTATTTTGGGGATAACCCGCGTCAAATTATGATTCCCGAGAGAATCAGTCGTCTGCCGACGTTTCGTCTGAATCTCATCAGACATTTTCTAAAGGCGCCTTGTTAATAAATTTTCGTCTCGAGGGATAGTGCACGCACGTCCGTTCGAGTCGAAAGCTTACTACCAAGTGAAAGTTTGAAAGGAAGCCGCGTCAAGTGTTAGTGGAGGGGTGGGTTTCCCCAATGACGTCATTATTGCGTTTTGTTTGGCTTCTAGTGACTCTAGTACTTAACGGTATATTGTTTACAGGTGGATTATCAGTTTTCGGCTTACTAAGAATTTTACTAATGTTTTTAATGTGACTATTGTTTGAAATATCGGTAGTTTGATTACTATGGTTTTTAAAAATGTTGTTTTCAAGTACACTTGTCCATGCGGTCGGGATTCGAATGCTATCGTCCCTGTTATTCATTATACTACTTGTCCATGCGGTCGGGATTCGAATGCTATCGTCCCTGTTATTCATTATACTGTTGCTTCTTTTATATATTTCGATTGCTTCCCTGTAAATTCTAAATGTTTCATTATTAATATTCGCGACTACTTTTGAATTTTCAAAGTCTATGGAGTGATTTTCGGTCAATGAGTGATTTACAAGAGATGAAGTTAGTTTCCGGTTTTTAACATCTACGCGATGTTCAGAGACGCGCGCCGAGATTCTGCGATTTGTCCTGCCTATGTAAGTTTTTGAGCAATCACCGCATGGGATTTCGTAAATACCGTGTGACTCTAATGGTATTTTATCTTTCGGACTTTTTAAAAAGGATGAAATTTTGTTGTCTGTTCTAAAAATGGTGCGAATATTATGTTTATAAAGTAGGTGACTGATTTTGTCTGTAGTGCCTTTTATGTAAGGCAAAAACGCAATGGAGAGTGGCTTTACTTTAGTTGACGTATCTTTTTTATTATAATTTTTATTAGTTTGATTTTTTACTGCATTATTTATCGTAAAATTAGAAAAACCGTTATTTCGTAGCGCGTTTTTAAGATACTCTAATTCGTTTTGAATGTTTTCGGAGTCGGCTATCCTTAATGATCGTGTTACCAAGGTGTTTGCTACAGAGGCGATTTGTGCTGGATGATGGTTCGACGATGCGTGGAGATATCTGTTGGTATGTGTTGATTTTCTGTACACAGTGTGGCCGAGAGTGCCATCGTCTTTTTTGATTACGAGAACATCAAGAAAAGGTATTTCACCGTTGTTTTCTATCTCCATTGTGAATTTGATGTTATTGTGGAGATCGTTCAGAAAATCAAGAAATTTGTTAAGTTCCTCCAAACCGTGAGGCCATATAACGAAGGTATCGTCCACGTATCTAATCCATAGCTTTGGTTTTAAGCGCGCTCTATCTATAGCTTCCTTTTCTAACTTGGTCATAAATATGTTAGCGACTGGCGGTGAAAGAGATAGACCCATTGGTGCTCCTTTTACTTGTTTGTACATGTCGTTATTATAAGTGAAAAATGTGTTATTGAGGCAATGTTCTATTAAAGTTATTATGTCATTCGGTGGGTCACTCATTTCTTTTATTGCTTGAAGAGCTTCGTCTGTGGGTATATTGGTGAACAAGGATACGACGTCAAAACTGACAAGGATGTCGCCCTTGTTTAATTTTTGATTTTTAATGATTTGTATAAAATGTTCCGAATTTTTGACAAAAGATTCCGCTGATTCTACATCTGGTTGTAAGTAGTTGGCAAGATACTTTGATAACATTTGAAGTGGAGAACCGACAGAACTGACTATGGGTCTAAGAGGAACATCCGTCTTATGAATTTTTGGCAAACCGTATAATTTCGGAAAACGTGACGATTTTTCTCTAGGTATTAACGACTTTTTTAATTCGGGACTTAATTTGGATGACATAATTTTAGTTTTAGTCGTTTTTTCTAAGTATGTTATAGGATTATTAGGATGCAGTTTATAAGCCGGATCGTTGAGCAAATTAGTAATTTTAATGTGATAATCTTCGCTTTTCATGATTACTGTTGCGTTTCCCTTATCTGCCGGAAGAATAATTATATCTTTATTTGCGCGTAATTCTTTAAGAGCTCGTATTTCATCGAGAGATATATTTCTTTTCGGCGGAAGCGATTTTCTAAGTATATGGCAAGTTTCTTGTCGTATAGTTTCGGCTATATTATTTGGTAGTTTACATACGGCTGATTCGATTCCCGTAACAATGTCTTCTTTTGGAATTTTCAGAGGAACAACACCAAAATTAAAACCTTTACTTAGAACCGATAAATTCTTTAGAACAAATCGACAGTTGGGTAAACGATAGGATTGTACCAAACAGTAAATAATCCATTACATAGGTATATCTATGTATTGTGTTGTCAAATTAAAATAAATAAATAATTAAAGTATCTATAATGAATATTATGTATCTGGTAAGATTAAATCATTCCCAAATGAAAGCTTGATCGATGCGTTTAATGTTGATCTTTTGAAAATAATTTACAATTTATTTACCCATTGGCCTGCGAATTCTTTTGAAGAAGTGGGTAATTGTAATACCTACCTAATAATTATTATAGTGCCATAAATACATTACCTAAAGTTTGCTAACGAAATCCGTCAAGTGCTTGTTACAACTGATAACAAACAAAAACTAGTGAGTTGTGGTCAATGCTATACTCCTCACTATCAGATTATTCCACAACGTATTCTAACTTTGTATGGAAAATTTTCAGCATTTTTATGAAATGAGTTTGTCAAAATATTTATGATTTAAATATTTTATTATGAAAACTTAATAGTTCTTCAGTGTCATTTTATGAAAGTGATGTGCCTTTTTAGTAAAAATTTGTGTAACGCTTCTTCAACAAAGAAATGTTGAAAATACTTATGACATTTTTTTTAAAAACACTCTTTTAGAAATTTTATTTTGAAATGCGATATTTAAGGTTATATGCTCTCTTACGTAACGTTTTCTATGCTAATGAATAATTGGTGACAAATGTATTAATGAATATTATTAATAATTAGATTGGTGGTGGCAGCGCGGTTAGCGCTCTGGGTTAGTAATACAGTGGTCGCGAGTTCGAATCATGTCACGACCTATTTCGTTCACCTATAGCACAAGCTTTATGCTTAATTTATGGAAAGTGTGAGTATGTATATGTACTTGTTTTTATTTATTTTTATTTTTTATTTTATTTAATTCTGGGAACAGACAGTTATATACAGCTTGTGGTAAAACAAAACAATATATATACAAAACCAGTAAAGTTCCCTAGTACTTTTATACAATCAAAATAATGGCTAGATAATACGAATGATCTTTACAATACAAAATATAAACAACAAAAAAATAAAATACTCATTCATTAAGAATTTGGCGTACAAACCTCTATAGAACAGGAAGGGAAAGGGAATAGAGGGATAGGAAGATTTTCAATTTCGCCCCAATAGATCACACCAACAACAGCCCCACCCGGGACCTAAATTAACTAAAGTTATCATGAAAAATGTCAAAGACATATTCATTATTTAAAAAAAACTATATTAATAAAACTAGCATACCATCTCGGAACAAGCCTGGCTTAGTGAGGTGGTGTAGAAACTAAATGATTTATTTGTCAACTTAATTGAAATGTGTTAATTTTTGGTGAGATTTGTAATAAAAAAACAGGTATTCAATTACATTCTGTGATAATATTATGCAGTGATGGTATATATGTAAACCTCGCGATGAAAACAATCGAATCCTCACTCCACGACAGACTATGCTTATACATATCCACGTGGGGAGGAGGCAAGTTAAAGGAAGTAAAGGTGGAGTGTAGTGGAGTGAAAGGGCAGGAGTGAGTAATGGAGTAATGAGTCAATTTGGAGTCAGAGAGCTTAAGGTCGCCCCCCCCCACTCACGATGGGGCTCAAATATTCACTTCATGTTTACTTTGGAATCAAAAATACTAAAGTCAAAATTGTTTTATTTTTATAATGAGAGTTATGGTTTCATAATAATTTTAAGGACATCTTTTTGCATCAATTTCTTAGCAGGTATCATGTTGAGAGTTCATACTATGAGTTTCGTCATGATATTTTAACATGCATGGTTTATTGTCAAATCGTAAGTGGAAAATAATTTTAATTATTATAAACACATGTACATACATAGCTTGTACATTGTACGTACATAGATATATAATGTTATGCTTGAATTGGTCTTAACAATATAAATTGAATTTTTTATACACATTGTAAGAATATGTTTTCAAAGCAAGATATATGATTTGATTTAGGTACATTTTTCATTATTTTATACTGCATATAATTATGAAATTTGATTTTATATCTATCAACCCGTTAATCTATTAAAAACCTACCCACAAGCGTCTTTGACCCCGTGTAGTTCTAGGTTTCTAAGAAATGTTTTGAGTATTTATAAAATTGGGCTAAAATAGTTTTAAAATAGTTGGCTTTTCCAGAAACAATTTAGCGTATTAGATAGGTGGTGGCAAGCGGTTAGCGCGTTGGGTTAGTAATCTAGCGGTTGCGAGTTCGAATTCTGCCACGACCGATTTCGTTTCGTTCGTAGTTTAAGCATGTACGCTTAGTTTAGGGAATGTATTTGTACTTATTTTATTTTATTTAAACTTAACAAACCAACAGTCATACAAACAAATATTACAACAAATTCAATTTTAACAATATATCATAGACCAATTTTGTTTGCGGATATTACATTATCTTTTTAAGCTGCACAGTGTAAAACAAATATCTATTTAAAATTCAGTAGGTACTCAAAGTTCAGAAGGAAAAGGACAAAAAGAGGGAAAGGAAGGTTGTGGCACTCGCAGTCGAAAATAACAAAGCAGGAATCAGCTACCGTAAACCTCTATTTTAATGACATATTCATTATTTTTAATATAACAAAAAAAAATCCGGCTTTTTACAATTCGGACAATCATCAAATACATTAAATATAATAATATGTATATTAGTAAATAATTAAATGAACAAAAAAAATATTTACTCATTTTTTACATAAAAATCTTACTAGTTTTAATTTTAGCCCCTGGAATGATTCCAGACTCTTCACATCGTGATTAAAAAATATCATTTTTTTTTTTGTTGGTAAATATAATTTATTAACTATTTATCAATTAAAATATAAAATTTTCTGTGTATTTTATTTTGTGTATTTATTCATAAACTATACTTTAACTTGTTTGTTTTTTAGTTTGTCCTTTAATTATAATTATTTTTTAATTTTGTTTTAGCGTATTATTTTTTTTTCTATACGTACTTTTCTTCTTTATATTGCTTATTGTTTATTTTATTGTTCTTTTTTTATTTTTTTATGTGATTTTAATGCGCATGTTTGATTATTCTAGTTAAACTATTTTTTGTAAATGCTTATAATATGAGCGCTGTTGTAAAAAATATGTTTGGATGCATAAAAATCAGTAAGTTTGAATTTGTGAACAAATTTGTGAACAAACTTTCGACCTCAAATGCATAAAACAATTTTTTACGTTGTCAAACTGTACCGACGTTATTTTGTAACGGTAATAGATGTTTTTGTGTGGATATTTCTTTAGTGTGGAAATCTATTTTTGTGTGGATATTTCTTTAGTGTGGAAATCTATTTTTGTGTGGATATTTCTTTATTGTGGATATTTATTTTTGTGTGGATATTTCTTTTTTTTAAAACGATGTATGATAGAATAAGAAATGAGTATATTAGACGAGAATGTATGATTGAAAGAAATATCGTAAGGAAGATGAAAATAAATGCCCGAAGGTGGTTCGGCCACATAGAAAGAATGAGTGATGACCGTCTGACAAAAAAAGTATACAAAGCTGATAAAAGAGGAACGAAAAGTATAGGTCGGCCAAGAAAAAGTTGGCACGATCACATAAATGAAATTTTGAAAGATGGTGATGTTAGAAGTAAGAATAATAGAAGAGAGTGTATGAGACGATGCATAGACGTGAATGAAGCGAGGAATGTATGTCAAGAGAGAGGAGTCTGGCGTTCGGTTCTCTCTGCCTACCCCAAATAGGGAAATGGCGTGATGGTATGGTGGTATATTTATTTTTGTGATGTATAGTATTTTGTGGTGAATACCTATATATGTAATGAATAGTTTTATTTGTATCTAGTGAATAGTTTTGCTAGTGGTGAATATGTTTATTGTGTGTGGTAAATAGTTTTTTTTATATTCCTGTACAATTTTCCCACTAATTTATTTGTGTTGATTTTCACTTGACAGAATATTTTGAACAGATCGAATGTAAAAACCGTCCATTCGTTGACTGCCAGCTCCCCCTAGACTCTCCGGGGGTCCCGTGGCGGGATCAACATGTCCAAGGGTGAGAAATGTAGGGTAGGGGGGGGTATTATTTATGAGAGAGATGACTGAGGAAATCCCTTCGCTGAAACAGTAACTGACTCGCGGTGAGGGAATTTAAAGTGAAAATCGCTCTTAACTGTTTTACACTACACTACAATCAAACATCAACATTTCGGAATAAAACTTAGTCTTTTGTGAGTAGAAAAAGATAAAAAATGCAAAAAAGAGACTGTTCTTCCTCGTTCTGATTATGGGGACGACTAAGAACGACACATTGCAAAACTCTGAACGAATACTTGTAGAACATTATGAAGAGTCCGAAGAACTCTAATATCTTGCAGACATTGCACTTACAGTGACAAAGAGAGCTGATATAAGGGAACATTAGGCTCACCGTGTTCTGAAAGTGAAAATGTAAGAGTGCACCGTATTTTGGAAAAAGGATAAAGCCTGTTACCTTAGTCAAGTTGTTAAAATAGAAAATGTATCAAGACCACTGTTTGACTATTGAAAATAGTTGTTATATTACAAATACAGTCTGACCATACCAACTGTTAAAGATCAAGAAAAGTAATAAGTCCCGAAGGTATAAATATGAATTGCTTATAAAAAGATATAAATTACCAAAAAGAGTATAATAAATACTCCCTTTGCGTGTATAAAATAAATATCAATTTAGATATCTAATTCCTTTACTTATTTGTATTTAACTTCCTTAGATATATTATATTTAAATGAAACATTTTTATTTTCTTGTACAATATGTATTATTGACTTGTCAGTATCGCAGTTTACATGAGAGAGGGCGAATAGTCGCTTTGACGGAAAATGACATTTCTTCCTGGTGTTGCCACCTTATATAAATATTTATTTACATACAATTATTTTAAGTAGTTACCATATCTAACAAGATACAGCCTGTGAAAGTAATAATATCATTGCAATATGGCAATTTCTTCCGAATAACGAGTGTTTCCAAATTAGGAGTGCTGGGAATCGAACGCAGGACGCCAGCACCTAGCCAAACGTCTACCACTATGCCACGGCGGTGAATAATTAATAAGTTTAAGTATACCGATAGATTTTGTTTATTTAAAATTTTTTTTTTATATATCAACCAATTATATGTTATTACTTACTAAGTATAAAATTAGATTATATCTCTGGAGGGCAAGTCTGGTCAAGCGGCGAAATCAAAACCCTCATGATTACCTATATCATGGATATTAATCATATTATAGAGTTGTATAATATCATAGTATAATAATTATATCCATGATATGGGTAATCATAAGGGTTTTGATTTCATTGTTCGACGGGACTTGCCTCCCCTAGAGTTGAATGTTAAAAGCGACCTCACATTCACCGATATTGGCTGATTATCTACATACTAAATTGTTAAAAAAATAATACACATTTTGCAAAACAAAATTCTATCACCACAGATTTTGGTCATTTTATGTCGTCATGACACGTACAGTCTTTTATTTTTATGTTTTATTTTATTTTTATATTGTAATCTCGTGGTCTTGGCTGGTTTCGCTTATCGCAAATAACATCTGTATCGTTGATGTTGTAATAAAGATAATGTTCAACTAAATATTAGGAATCACATCGTTGTACGAAATACTAGGAATACTAGGAATCACATCGTTGTACGAAATACTAGGAATACTAGGAATCACATCGTTGTACGAAAGAATAATATTGATTGATATTTTGGTGGTTTCCTTATCTTATTTTTTTTTTGATCCGAATACATATTTTTATTTTTATTTGACATCGACATTATCAACAAATAACATATAAATTCGCATGAAATTTAATACCTGAATTCGCAGTAATTTACAGATGCTGACCATATTGTGAGACTGGTTGATAATTTTATATAAACCTTTAAGTTTTTTTTTATTAGTTCAATCTTTCAAAGTCAAACGATAAAGACTAACAGTAATTATGACTGCGCCTATGGTTTTCTTGTGGATTGGCAATGTTTATAGCATACACGGAAATGATACAAGACACTAATAAGACCTGGGGGGCTACTCATGACACGTTCTTAATACGTTCTTAGCTTGCCTTAATCTTAAAAATGGATGGACGACGTTGTCTAACATCATCAGATATAAATTGTTCCATATAACGAACTCCCACCACACATACACACACAAGTCACACACCCACCCACACACACATACACACACAAGGCACACACACACACACACACATACCCACACACACACATACCCACACACACACACACAAATACCCACCCAAGCCCGCACCCACACCCACACCCACACCCACACACGTACACACGCACGCACGCACACACACACGCGCAAGAAAACAAAAATCTTATTGCGGAGGATTTGTTTAAATTTGATTGATTCTATACTATGACATAAGTCTGGCAGCTGCTCTATTATGAAAAAGTACTAATTTTTCTGCATTTTGCTCTCCCAATAATATGTTTCTCAATATGCTTCAGTTAGTCTAATAATATGGGTACCCTCTGTATATTTACTATGCACACGCCTCTTATATAACACACAACTCTTCCAATAACCACCGGAGTAATTCTTGGTAAAGATTAAGGGGACTTCATATATTTTTGGATGTTGATAAATACATGTAAGGTTTAAAACTATCACGTCAAAGCTTAGTTAAATATTAGTAAAGATATATAATAATATAACAAGACTAAAAACGCAAATAAAGTAAGATGTTTTATTTTATCTTAATATTTTTATAATATTCTAGTTATCATAAACAAATAATGCTCAAATACATCTAAACTGATTACAGATTGAAAAAAAGATTAAAAAGTCGTACGTGACATAATATAATAGGAAATTAAAACTGTTTGAGCTATAACTAAAAAATATATTTATGTATGGAAACCTTTATAACCACACATTATAGTGCAAACGCAACTGTGCATACAAAAACCAGATGCTTTAATTATAATGATAATTATTATGAACACTTCCTTGCACCCTGCGCAAGTGGCGAGTTTATCGCCGTATGACAATATCTTCAAACTAACCAGTGTTTCCAGCCCAGAGAAGCAATATTTGCGTGAGAAATGAATTATAGTATAGAAAAAAATAGAAAAAGATTCAATTAGATTTGTCAATAAACTGAATTGTTTATATAACAAACAAGCATGTATTATGAGACGGTGGTCTGCCTCTTCGATCTGCTGATCGTACCACACTAGCCATCCCATTCATTCTACTGAATTTCTCATTTCCTCTTTTGAAGTACAATCAGCAAGACTATCGAACACCTTGAGTGATGATATTACAACGTCTCAATCCATTCAACTTCAAAAAAAGACTAAAGCAGGTATACCTCTCTAATAAATCTTAATTGACACTCCTTCCACATCCTCCCTTACATCCCACAAACTCTATCTCCGTCCTTTCTTTGTTGCTGTGATTTTAAATTTAGTAACGTTTAGATTTTTTGGTTTGTTTTTTTGTTATAAATTATGAAATGTACCTACCACTACACTATTTATGGCCTCATGGCCTCACGTTGCTTTGGTTGGTTGGAAGAAATTTGCCTTATGGCAATCAACCCGCCATTGTACACATAATAATGTACATGAAGTAAAAAATAAATAAATGTATGAAAGTAAATAAGGCAAATATGAAATACAAAAGAGAGAAAGGTGTTGTTGTCCCTGCCTGCCCTAAAATGGATGTACTGTTCATTTGTATAGTAAATCATCAATTAATTTAATTATTGCTTATTCCGAAGATGATCTTCAGAAACTGCTGTATAGATTCCATTTATCCTCTCAAAGATTTAACATGAAAATCTCAGTAGACAAAACAAAAAGCATGGTCACCTCAAGGCATCCAGTACGATGCCAACTTGCAATTGAAAATAAAGCCATAGAATAAGTGATGCGATTTAAGTACTTGGGTGTCGAAGTGTCCAGCAGCAATAACGTCTTCGACGAAGTAAGAGAGCAAGCGAATAAGGCCGCCGTAATGGCTGGATGTTTGAAAAATGCTGTATGGAGAAACAGAGATATGCTGAAGGAGAACAAGGTAAAGATTCATAAGACCTGTGTAAGACCGATCATGACATACGGTATAGAAACAAGAGCCGACACCGCCACGCCGGAACAAAAAGCCTCCTAAGAACCACTGAGATGAAGATTGCCTGCATGATATGTCTCATCATCCTATCTAGGATAAATATCTTCAGGGTAGCACTCTTTTGGGGCTTTAAGAACCCTTTGATATGATGGTTAAATATCACAACCTCTCTCCTTGGCACATATGCAAAGTTGTTTATATTGATCTACATTCAATTTCGCACTCACCAAAAGGGGTAATGCTTTTTTTTTTTATTATTGAAACCAAACAAAATATAACAATATAGTTACAAACAATAAAAATATTACAAAAAAGTACAATTTAAATAAGTTATATGAAACATTTTTTTATGGGATTATTTGGTATATACCACCTCACTAGGCTGAGTCTGTACCGAGGTGGCAGATTTTTTTTTTTTTTGCGTTATATCTGACAGAAAAATATTAAACTTGTATTTAACTAAAACTTTTTAAAAATATACCTATTATAAAAATAAAATATAAACTATTGTAGCTTGATCATGTTTCCGCAGTATATAATGCCCTTGTTTCTAATCCATGTTTCTATTGTTTTCTTGTGTTTCAAATTATTCATCAACTGTATGTCCGTTATTTCACTTTTTATCTTATTAAAAAATTTTGGAGCTAAATAATAGTAATGTCTTTGTCCGAATGTCGTGTTTGTCTTTGGAGTCATGAGAAAATTCCTGCGTGTCGTCTCGTAATTGTGTTGCGGTGTAATGTGAATTGTTTTATCTTTATGAAAATATATAGAAATAATTTTTTTCTCAATGTTATTTTTTGTGTGACACCTAGGGACAAAATTTTTTTTTACTCAAATGTCAAGGGACGTCGAGGGTTGAGACTTTATTTATTTGAAAGCTAGATAAATATTTAAGAATACTTAAATATTTAAAAATATAGATCGGCTGGAATGGGCTGGGAAAAAGTTCTAATCTATTAAACATGATTATTTTATACAAAATCTGTACCTCCCGTCTCTTCAGTACCTCCCGTCCCTTCAGTACCTCCCGTTCCTTCAGGCCCTTCAGTACTTCCCGTCCCTTCAGGCCCTTCAGTACCCCCGTCCCTTCAGGCCATTCAGTACCTCCCTTCTCTATATTATCTCCCGTCCTTTCAGTAGGTTAAGAAAAAGTTTATTTCCCGAAACAATACTGGGAAGACCTACGAAGAGATCAAAAGACAGTTGAACGATTCTCTAACTTCATAGGTAAAATGAACAAATACACGATAAAAAAGAAGAAGAAGAAAAAAGTTTGGATCCAGAAACCGTCCTTGAAGGCCTGCGAAGAGATGGAAAGACAGTTGGATCTTATTCTCCCAGGATACTCCACCTTCATAGGTAAAATGACCAAATACACGATGAAGAAGAAGAAGAAAAAAGTTTTAATCCAGAAACTGTCCTGGAAGATCTGCGAAGAGATGGAAGGACAGTTGGAGCTTTTTCTCCCAGAGTATTAGGTCATTTTACCTTCATAGGTAATACCCGATGAAGAAGAAGAAGAAGAAAAAAAAAAATAATCCAGAAACCATCCCGGGCATACGCTCGACAATTCACCAAAATTTCATTGCAATCGGATGAACGGTTCCCAGGATAGTACACCTTCATAGGTAAAATGACCTAATAACCGATGAAGAAGAAGAAGAAAAAAAATTTAATCCAGAAACCATCCCGGGCATACGTTCGACAATTCACCAAGGTTCATTGCAATCGGATGAACGGTTCCCAGGATAGTCCACCTTCATAGGTAAAATGACTTAATACTCGATGAAGAAGAAGAATAAGAAGAAAAAATTTTTTGATCCAGAAACCATCCCTGGTATACTCTCGACAGTTCACCAAAGTTTCATCGCAATCGGATTTAGGTTTAGGAGCGCATTCAACACATACATAGATACATACAAACATTTAAATTTATAATATAGATTTAAACATAAGCACTCAAAAAAACAGTTTAAAGTTGAGTGACTTAAAACAGCAAAATAATGCAACTGAACGGTTTTTGTTATAGCGGTCTTTCACCTAAAGTAGCTCGTAGGTAGGTAATATCGCACTCGGAAACACTGTGCGCCAGAACATAAAGCCTCCTAAGAACCACGGAGATGAAGACTCTATGACCCATCGCAGGCGTTAACACTTCGTGACAGAGTAAGGAACTCGGAAATAAGGAGAATCAGTGATGTCGAAAATGTTGTGCGGTGTGGAAGAGCACGAAGACGATTCTGGAGAGATGGTGTGGGGAGAGCAGGTTCGGATCGAATGGTGAGGATAGCAGCGGATGAGGAGATAACAAATAGCAGACCCCCTGGAAGACCCCCCAAGCGATGGAGGGATAGTGGACGTCCACCTCACTAGAGCAGACTCTGAGGGTAGTATTACGGGAGTTATTTAAGAATAATCTAAGAAAAAGTTCAAATCACGTAAGCAGTATTCTCGCAGTACGAGACCTTACCTTTTTCTTACATTTGTCTCAAATAAATCTTGTAATGCGACTCCGAGAATAACAGGACACAGTCCTAACTAAAGCAGAAGAAGAAGTTCAAATTTTAAAATGTAGATTATTATACAAAATTCATTAAATTTTTAAAATAAAATACTGAAATTTATGTACATAAGTCTTCAAAAATCAAAAATACTAGTTAGATGCTTGGTTATCAAAAAAAAGGGGGAACGTTTAAATTAATCAAGTTGTAAAATGTGGTCCATTGATAGTTATTGGAACGTGTGGACGAATGGTCAACTTTACCTCTACCGCATTCCTTGCGAGGAATGTCAACGGGATGGACTCGGAACGGTTCGTTCTTAATTTAAATTTTTCAATCTTAAAACAATTTCTTTGTAAATTATTTTAAGGAATTAATTTAAGATTCAAATTTTTGAATAAAGAACGAGTTGTGCACGAGTCCATTCTGTTTGACATTTCTCGAAAGGAATGCGGTAGAGATTTGAACATTATTCGTTTAAACGTCTTATTAACTACTATCAATGGTTTAAGTTTTACATTTCGATATATCTAAATGTTCCCCCATATTTTTAGATAACTCCTTATTCATAATTATTTGGTAATTAACGAGTACCTACGCAAAAATCGTGTATCTATTATATTATCATATATTTGATATATAACGTTGTTATATGGAATATTCTATTAGAAACGAATGCCGTGGCACAGTTGGTAAGCTAAGCCGTTTGGTATCTGTGCAGGCGTCCTGGGTTAGATCCCCAGCAGTGGTAAATTATTTAAATTTAAAATTCTCTAGGAAGGAAACGCTAGTTAGTTGGAAGAAATTGCCATATGGCAATAAATCCACCACTAGCGCAGGGTGTACGGAAGTGTTTATTATAATTATAATGTAACTGGCTTAAAGCCTATGTGCGAGAAGAAAAAACACTTTAGAAGCTTAAGCAATCGATGAGCATGTATGAGACAATGCATGGATGTAAAGGAAGCCAGGAATGTGTGAAAAAATAGAGGAGTATGGCGCTCGGTTCTGTTTGCTCACCCCATAAGTGACATGACGTGATGTAATACCCGGGTCGATTCAACTATATCTGTTTGCTCACCCCATAAGTGACATGACGTGATGTAATACCAGGGTCGATTCAACTATACAATTATTTGTAAAATAATTAAAAGCAGACCAGCTCTAGAACAATAAACAATACGTTTTCTTTGAATTTCTAATATATTATGTGTAGAATTATGGAAAAATCGAAAAAAATAACTATATCACTATGTATTCGGTTATATATAATTCGTAGATCTCGAATAAAAATGATTTTATGCATTTTTTCTTCAAGTTGGTTTTGTTTTCTTCATATTGTATTTTTGTGCATTTATAGCTATTGAAAAAATGATACAAGTAGATATTTTTATAACTTGATTTTGCTGCGTTGTCTTTGGTAATTTTTTTTCGCGGGAAACAAAAGATAGGACATTGTCTATGGTTGAGTTTTGAGATTTAGTAGGTTATAATATGTAACTTAAATTAATAAACTGTTTGTAATATGTAATTAAATAAATTAAACAGTTCCATATAAAAATAGGCAATACGACACATGAATGCGAACGAAGGAAAGTATTAACAAGATAGTGTGTGACTCAGTTGATCTGACTTACATTGGAATCATGGCGTGATAAGATATTATAATTTATGTTTGTATCTTTATTTAGATCGGTGGCAAAGTCGCTGAACTATATATTCAATGAATCCGGTTTCGAATCTAACCTTGACCGATTTCGTTCACCTATATTTTTTAAAAGTTTTTGATTTTATATTATATAAAAAATATAATTATTCAAATGACCAATTCACCACTGGCGGACAGACCCGGACTACAGTTATCTTCTCGCCGCGAATTAATAAAGAATTCGATAGAAGTTATCCCAAAGAGTTAAGGTTGAAGACAAACCGCTGTAACGTGATTCATTAAATAATCCAACTGTCGATTTGTACAAGAGAATTTATTTCTCTTAACATATAGACAAAGTATCGAGTCAAAGTATGCGAGATTTGTATGCCAGGTCTATATTTTTCACGGTTTTTCCAACTTTGAAGTCAAAAACACCAACTTAGAGGCTTCGTAGTATTTACTCAGAATTCAGAGAAGAACGTTAAGTGTGTCTGTGTGTGTGTCCTTATAACTTCTGATCTGCTCAATTTACAGAACCCAAAATTTCAGATAATATAGATAGTTATAGGCCTACAAAACTTTTATACTCAGAATTTTGAATTTTTGTTTCAGTTAGGGGTTATCAACTATTGAAATTTTACTATATTTTTCCATATATCTCAAAAACCATAAAAGCTAGAACGCTGAAAATTTGTAAAAATATAGACAAATACAAAATCTCGAATTATTTTTCTTAATTATTTATTTATACTACATAATATTATAGAAATATTCGGTTGCATTATTTATACTACATAATATTAGATAAATATTCTCTTGCGTTATTTATACTACATAATATTTGTCGGCCCTCGTAGCTCAGTTGCTTGGGTATCTGACTACTAATCCAAAGGTCCTGGGTTCGATTCCCGGTGAAGACACAGTTTTTAAATGTGTTTTCAGTCTGGATCTGTGAGACAAAAAAAAAAAAAAGAAGTAAGTCAAGAAAAAAAAAGTAAGTAAGTAAGTAAAGTAAGTAAGTAAGTCTCGTAAGTAAGTAAGTAAGTCTCGTAAGTAATTAATCTACATTCTCGTAAGTCTCCAGAATGTAGCAACTTGTTATTGGGGGCGTGTTAAATAAATATTTGACATAGTACTTGTTAGTTGCCCGAGAAGCTATACCTATTAAATAAATAATATTAGAGAAATATTCTGTTGCGATATTTTTACAACACAATATTAAGAGAAACTATTCGCGTTCGATTGATCTTCCAAAATTAACAAAAAAGTCAAATTATTTAACTATTATTTTTATTTACGTTCAATTAAACCAAACTTCAAATAAAACGCATAAACTATTTAATTGTATAATTTACGCAAATATTTTACGAAACAAATAAAAATTCAACCATATCAATTGCAACGCTAGTAAATTTGACAATTGGTCTAAAACCTAAATAATTCAATGTTTGTGACGTCACCGAGAATCTAACACGTGGCTGCTGGGCTGTAGCCAAATTAATTACCAACTTAGCTATGAGGGCAAATAATTTCAGATGAATCACAACACATAATGAACAAAAAAACTACATCTATGTACATGACTGATATATAGATTAGATACACTCTTCATCATTCTTCTGTTTCTACCGCCATTACACGTGTGTGTGTGTTGCCAGGATGTTTAGACATTTAACGAGTTTACCAATAATAATTAAGTAGGTACTATTTTTATAACATTAAATTCCGTTCTGTTTTTCTACAAAATGTTTTAATAACTGGTATGACGTGTGCCATGTGGGACCACGTAATGTTACAAAAATGTGTATTCTAGACATCTATTCACTATATCTCATACTAAAAATTTAATTCTGCAGGTACAATAAATATAATATCAATGGCTCTGTTTCGATAAAATGTTTTTATTTATTTTTGGACTCATAATGAATGGGTGGACATCTTCAATGTGAAATATGATAAGTTTCGTCGCGAGATATTGAAGGTGATACGCTCCTAATTTTCCTCCCTCGTACCCTCCTATCCATCCCAAACAAATTGTATATGTGCATGTGTGTGTGTGTGTGTGTGTGTGTGTGTGTGTGTGTGTGTGTGTGTGTGTGTGTGTGTGTGTGTGCGTGTAACATGAGTTGTTTACAGTATTTTCTTGTTATTGATGGAAAGCTTGTTATTGGCTCTGAAGTCTATGTTAAAATTTGTATTATAAAAAATGTAAATGAGCTGTTGGCTTCCCAAATAAATAAATAAATAAATATTTTTTCAACACTTAGTTTGTATAATATCATATTCTTGTCTGCTCATAGTATGAGTATGAAATTATTAACAAGTAAGTACTAAAAATATGTTAATTATTAATACAAATTAATATTATATTATTTTTATTCTATTTGTTTGTTGCGTTTGCTTTTGCACAGAAAAGATATGCATATACCTATTCACAAAAACTTCGTGAGCAGACACAGGTTCACAAAAATTTTGCTTAAATATGTAGCAATTATTTAACATAAAAATAATGACATAATGTAAATACTAAGAAAAATATCTGTCATAAGTCAGTGCACATTACAAATCTTGCACAAGATCGTCAGCTGTTTCACAATTGTAAATCGTGAGATCCGTTCTCTCTATTATACTATCCACTTGTAGCTCAATTTGAAAGTAGGCCAACAAATTTGTCACACGAGAAAAAGGTAAATAAAAGCGACTCGGCAGTGACAACTGAAGCCGTCGAAAAATCAAAACATTTCTACGCTTTGTCTGCGTGCTGACGCGTGACGTAGTGCCACGGCGACCGGCCATGACGTTTGTTTTCGCGGGAAAACTTATGCGTCAGAGCGGCCATAGATATTGTTTGGCGGGAAATTATCTCGTCACGAACGGTGCAGATTCATTGATGAATTTCGGAGTAAAAGAGGTGTCATGGCTACCTTCAATCACGGCTCATGATGGCCTTGCATTCATTCATATCAAATATTTATACGCGTACAGTGGGAAGTACATTATATTATTTCAATCGTTCAATCATTTGTTTAAAGCGCATTATTTATTAGTAAATAACAATTATGTCAATCTTGTATTTCATTGGACTGGAAACACCAGGTTAGTTGGATGAAATTTGCATTCGGCAATTTGGCAAAAGAACTCGTGGCTTACACAGGGTTTAAGAAAGTGTTTTTATTATTATTATTGTATAAATAGGTATTTCAATAAGGATCGATACATTTTTTCATACGAACGATGCACGATACTTTTCACACGATACTTATTACAAAAATAGTTTTGTGAATTGAGTATAGAAAAAAACTTTTTATATTTTAAGCGTGATGAGTGTTATAAAGCACCATAAAAGAGATGATAAATTTTATTTTCGACAAAAAAAATAAATGTACTAGCCAAAAATAATGGCGATAGTTATTTAAAACAATGTTAATATCGTTCGTTAGATGCTGATATTCTGGTTTTATTAATTCTCGGAATATCGTCTGAGGTATTACCCGCTCCTCTTCTTATTCCCAGTACAAGTGCATCATAAAACATGACAAAACTACACCAACGCTTCGCGACTCTATAACAATGTTTACATTTAATAAATTTTAAATGCAAACTCATATTTATGTACATATTTTTTGCATATCATACATACATAGCTTTTCATCAACTATTCAAAATATTATGATTTCTAAGACTACTAAAATCAGAAATCTCTAAAGCGTGGCCATTTGTCATTGGGTGCTTGTAAAATTAGTAATCGATATTTTTTGTATTTCTAATAATGCTTGATTAGGATTTTTGTATAGAATGAAGTTGTATTAAATGTACCTGAAAAAAAATATGATTACTGTGACTGGAGTTAAAGTGATATGCACTTAAAAAAGAAGAAAGTATATTTATTTGAAAACAGAATTCCGTTTAAGTAGTTAAAAAAAATTAACAGAATTCATGTGTTATTTTTCTTGTTACATCATCGGGAGCAAACACGGTGAATGAAGAAAAATATTGATAATGAACATTACGCAGATTTAAGGACGAACCTCAATTAAGAAAGCCCCATTCTCAGATGAGAATAATAATGATAAGCTACGATATAATATGTGTTTAAAGTAGGTATCGAATCGATACGATGGGAGAGCCTCCGGGCTATATGGAAACTTCGACGGTATGGTTCTCATCTACATAGATTTATATATCTCAGTTGATTACAAATCACAGAAAAATTTCAAAAATTAAAATTCCTTCACTCAAAACATATTATTATTAGGTTTATTAAAATCTCACTGAATCTCACGATTTGCATTATGTTTTACTCTATTTTAATTATTTAATTATTGCATAGAGGTAATGATTCATAGATTTCGATTTAAAATACTTTCCATTTCTACAAAGATAAAATAAAATAAAAGATTTATTTTTTTTGGTCTGTGTTGATATTGAAAAACTCCACCGTAAATTTTATTATTTGAGTCGTGTAAGCCCGTTTTTTTCTGTTGACATATTATGTGTGTTGTAAACATAGAGTTTTATTATAATATACTAGATAATTTTTTATGAATCGAGGTGGACATTTTCCATTTGGGGATTTTTGACATTTTGGTTGGCAGACCACGTAGTTTTTCTATAGAGAATAACGACTAATGTGAATTATTTTCGGATTTATATATGGAAAAAAAACACTTTGTTTATAAAGATTTCGAGAACAGTTATCTAGGATGTGTTGAAATGTAAGGAAAACTGCAATTTGTTGCCAAACCAAAACGTCAAACGCACAATATTCCATGACTCACTTTTTGCACGGAGTACTAAATTTAGAATATTATGTTATGAAAATCTATGGTTGTCAATCATAAAAAAGAAAGAAACAATTCATTCTATATGGACTTCAAGTCACATGCAAGATGCATTTAACATTTTCTCAACAATATATTTTTAAATATTATTCATATATTTCAATAACATTCAATATTAGACATTTTATTAAAAATATAGAAATTTAACTATCTCAAATTTATTTCAATTTCTCTTTATTATAATAAAAAAATATTTTCTAGAATAGAAAAACGAAGACCACAACCAAAAATCAAATCGAAAACAAAAACTTTGTTAGGATAAGACAAACTACCTACAATCTCATAAAAAATGCAGGTTGATTTGTAATCGAATACTGAAATAATGGCGCCGGCGCTTCGATTTTTGCGTACAAAAATAATGTACACTGGATCTTATATTCATTTTAACTTTTGGCATAATTATAGGCTTCTAGACACTTGGTTCAATGGGAGAACATTAATTCTCCCTGGCGCCTGCTGTCGCCCACTGGACATTCAATACGAGGAAATTCATAGAGGACAAAAAAGATCACAAAATAATACCCATTATATTTATAAAGAGTGAGTTATCACAAAGTGAACTTGAAGCGTTTTTAAATTCATACAAGAATAAAACGATTAATATTTCACTTGACGAATATTGAACCGTATTAATCACGATTTAATGTGTGAAAATAGAATGATTTCGAATTAATTGAATAGGTCTTGAAATTCGTAGATACAATTATTTACTATTCATGTTGAGAACACTGATGACTGCATATTTTGGTAAAACATATCTATGTATTCTATTTTTAAATGTTTTCAAACAAGGCATTTAGTTTTCCGTAGATATTATAATATACTCTTTGGTTTTCAGTAAAAATCATGTAACATTCAAAGTTGGATTAAGTGAAAAAAATCTGATAGTAATAGATGGAATTTAAAATACAATACACCAATTTAAATGTTGAAAACACAACAAATTTCTCGATATGACTTAGAATTTTTAAAAATGTCTTAGTGAATACGAAAATATTTTTGCGTAACAATGTGTTTTAGTCATAGAATTATCATAAATAATCTAAGGTTTTAGTGTAACGCAAAAATATCTGCCATTAACTAATTTTTAGAAAATACAAATAATAGTATCCAATCATGGCCAGGTTAAATGAAATAAAAGTAAATTTAGGCATATCTAACGCCATGAAATTATAATTTCAAGAGATAGATATAGGTATGTATATTGTTTAGTTTTCTAGTAACAACTAAAACAGTTTTTTATGGGGGAGAGACATAGATTTTTAACTAGTTGCATGTAACACATGAGATCCAACTGTCGATAGCGATAGTACTTATAGTTAAAGAATAAGTACCAAACATAAACCCATAAATACAAATTATTTAATATTTTAAGATATTTGGTTTTCTATACAACACATGTACCTAGGTATGTATGTCAAGATAGGATAGTATGGAGGTCAGTCCTTTGATCCTACCCAGAATATGAAAACAGCATGATGGTATGTATGTATGTTTGGAGATAAGTATCAAACAATTAAGTCTTCTTAGATATTGTGTGTAGGCGACTGCCATACAAATTGTATGAAACAATGTCGTCACTAAATTCAATTTTTATAAAAATTGTTAAAAAAAAATTGAGATGTGCTAATACAATGTCAATATTTTTTATAGAAAATTAAATTATCTAGTTGGGGTGTTTCGGCTTTTTTTTGATATTTTTAAAAAAATTGGAAATATAGGCAGTTAAACTCATAAATTTATCATAAAAAAAATATTTTTCTTAATTAAAAATGTTTGAGAAACCCTGGAATTTTTTTGAAAAAATTGATTTGAGATTTTGTATTTTACTATATTTATACCAATTTTCAGCGTTCTATCTTTTATGGTTTCTGAGATATATGGAAAAATAAATCAAAATTTCAAAAGTTTATAACCCCTGACTGAAACAAAAATTCTCAATTCTGAGTATAAAAGTTTTGTAGGCTTATAAATTTTTATATATTTAGAAATTTTGGGCTCTGTAAATTGAGCGGATCAAACGTTATAAGGGGGGGGGACACAAAGACACACAAAACTCACATAAAATGTTCTACTCCGAATTCTGAGTAAATCCATGTATTGGAACATATATGCTGCGAGGCCTATAGTTGGTGTTATTAGCAAGCAAAAAGTCCACTACGCCATACAAAATGTTCTTTCGTACACGCATCTTGGCTTAATAATGTCGATTCATTCAGAAAATTGAATTCTCATGAACGAATCGACAGTTGGAAAATCTATGAGGGAGAGATAAAGTTGCCAGTAACCAGTTTAGCCAACCTCATACAAGAAAAATAAAATATTATTATTATCAGATTATGAATATTTATTAGTTAGTGATCAAATGTTTCTCAATTGATCGAATAAACTTATTTTTTCAGTGTGAGATTAGTCAAGTACAACTTTTCTATTTATCAAATTTAATAACACAACCTATTGTCAATACATACCTTCATACTAAATGTTATCTGACGTTTTCAATATATTATTATTACATTGATATCAAATATTGTAAGTAACTGGTTATTGTGTACGTTTTTAAACAGTAAAGTTTTGCACGTATGCTTTATCAATGAAAATACCGAGAAAAAATAAATAAATAAGATAGTATCATAAAGCACAATTCCGTTTAGAAAGTTGAGAATAATGATTTGCGATTTTAATGGAGTCGCTGATTTAAACCCAATTTTTGGGATATTTGATTGGTTGGTATAGATGCGCAAAACTCCCCCCACTATGACGAAATTTATCAAGATGTTTACCGACACTTATACCACAAATGAATGTTTTTTAGTTATCAATTAACAATAATTGAACCTGCAATGTGGAGGATATTGTAAAGTGGAGCAGGCAAAGAAGACGATACAGGAGATATCATGTAGAGAGGATGAATCCAGAAAGTCTGCCAAAGTACCTGCAATATGGAGGATATTGTAAGGTGGAGCAAGCAAAGAACTGAAGAGATCATGTAGAGAGGATGAATCCAGAAAGTCTGCCAAAGTACCTGCAATATGGAGGATATTGTAAGGTGGAGCAGGCAAAGAACTGAAGAGATCATGTAGAGAGGATGAATCCAGAAAGTCTGCCAAAGTACCTGCAATATGGAGGATATTGTAAGGTGGAGCAGGCAAAGAACTGAAGAGATCATGTAGAGAGGATGAATCCAGAAAGTCTGCCAAAGTACCTGCAATATGGAGGATATTGTAAGGTGGAGCAGGCAAAGAACTGAAGAGATCATGTAGAGAGGATGAATCCAGAAAGTCTGCCAAAGTACCTGCAATATGGAGGATATTGTAAGGTGGAGCAGGCAAAGAACTGAAGAGATCATGTAGAGAGGATGAATCCAGAAAGTCTGCCAAAGTACCTGTAATATGGAGGATATTGTAAGGTGGAGCAGGCAAAGAACTGAAGAGATCATGTAGAGAGGATGAATCCAGAAAGTCTGCCAAAGTACCTGCAATATGGAGGATATTGTAAGGTGGAGCAGGCAAAGAACTGAAGAGATCATGTAGAGAGGATGAATCCAGAAAGTCTGCCAAAGTACCTGCAATTTGGAGGATATTGTAAGGTGGAGCAGGCAAAGAACTGGAGAGACCATTGTAATGCGCGAGATACCAGAGATGGAGGAAGAGCTGGACATCCTCGTCCCAGGACCAGTAGAAACAGATTATAGAACTACCGAAAGAGGAAGAAGAAAAATTAACAATTAATAAAGCAATCTTAAGAATTAGAGAGATGAAAATCCTCGGAAAAAGTAAAAAAAAGTACCTACATGTTGTAAACAAAAGTACCTACATGTTGTAAACAAAGATATTTTAATTAAGCAAAGTAAATACTTTTACTGCCATATAAATGTGTCATTAATATCCAATTTATATTTAAACATTCAATGTGTTTGGGGTACCCCGCTCCATCTTACTGTGTGTACCAATACCCCAGCCTGAAGTCGTAGCTTATGTCAGCTCTGTGATATATACCTACTTATAAATTAATAAGCCAAATATATATTTATGTAACTACCCAACATCACGCAGTCATTACTCACCACCAAAATCAAAACATTTTTCGACACGTGTGGGTGGCCAATGAAACTAAAATGGCCAATTTTAACAGTCCATTCCATAAATGGTCATACTCTTTGCTGACCAAAATATTATATAAGAGAGGGTATTGCGGATCATTGATGCGTGTAAATAATATAATACTGTATGGTTAACGAGGATACTATTATGCAACGAATCATATTTCTGAGAAATATTAGTCAGAAACATAAATGAATTTGGCCGTTACCTAACCTCAAATGTCAGCTACCATAGCTGGTACCAAAACACTCAACACTCAAGGGCGATAGTTTAATGTAACCTTCAGAAAATATATTTACCTATCTATTTAATTATCCGGTATCCAAAAGCTTACAATAAAATTTAATAAAGGAATGGTCATAAAATCATTTTTAAAATTATGCTTTTTCAATTCTTTGTCGGCCTTGGTGGCTCAGTTGGTTAGATATCTGATTGCTGAGCTATTTCGATTTCCGGTAGAGACACAGTTTTTTATTGTGTTCTCGGTCTGGATATGCGAGACGATAAATATCATAAGTCTCCAGAATGTGGCAACTTGTTATTGTGCGTATGTTGATTAATATTTGACTTGTTAGTTGCTCTAGAAGCAATACAAAATATAATAAAATAAATTTTTACATTATAAAAAAAGCCATAAAGAGGATTTTTCTAGAAAAATAGTAAGTACCAATGAACCTACTAAAATTCAATTAAGTTTATACCAAAATTGTCAACTGTATTAGCAACTGATATAACTTGAAAAAAGGATACGTAACTACAAAATATAATTTATAAATCGGACACAATCACACAATGATAATTATTATTATTTCAATATAGGCAATACGACCATTCAAGGACGATTCGTGCCATTTGACGACATGAGAATTTTTTTTGAAAACATTGAAAGAAACAAAAAAAATAAAAAAGGCAAACCAAGGCCTACAAATCTATCATGTTTTTCTCCACGAAATTTTAAATTTTCCTGTTAATTATCAGAGAGGCAATTGCAAGAGCGTTTCGAATCTTTAATGGAAACTGTTCTTCTTTAATCACACCACTAAGAGATCGGTATAAATCATATCGATCTCTAATAGGGCATCAAAAGAAAACGTAATTTTCAAATATTCTAGATCTAGACCACACTCGCAATGCGGAGAACTAACAAGATTCAATCTAAACAAATTAATGAGCATCGAATCTATAGAGACCGAACCGTATTCGGGATATACTCGTTATCTGGGGTATTTAAATTAATCTTGTGATATCAGGGCTTGCCTGGAATGTCCTTCGTATTTCCTTATACAACGAACCCTTGACCATGCTCTCCCGATTCCAGAATGTTCTCCAGTAATCCAGCAATACGATCACTCATGGGGAGAATCATATCTGAATAGAATGCACCTGAGACAGTTGCTCTCCTATCCAAAACATCCACAGCCTCGTTGTTATAATATTCCCTTTGCGAAGGCATCCAACTTTTCGTAACCTTCTGGAAATTCTTCATTTATTTATTTAACTCCAATGTAATGGACAATATTATTTCCCTGTCAATTTATATAAAGGGAGAAGAGGATAGCTTCTGAACCAACGACAAAGAATCGGTGGACACAATCAAATGTATTATTTTTCATACCCTTCTACTTTGTGATGTCTGCCAATAAAATAAATAAATCAATTGCCTCGCGACTTTGCAATCAATAAGTATTTGTAAATTATAGGTATTGTAATAACTTTACGAATAAGCTTTAAATTCAACACCAAAGACAATCGTGTCAATTCATTGCGGTGTGGCGCCAAATGACAGCCAAGAACATTAATAATTTTCAAAATTAGTAGTTTGATCACGTATTTGCACTTGATAGTATGAATGTGTAAATTAGTAGGTAACAATATTGTCTATAATGACACCACAACCTTGTCCTATGATTCATAGAAATGATAAAATGTATAACTTGTTTTGAAAAATAATTTCTGCGCATGTTTATACATGTCTTCGGCATAAATTTTCTAATGGAAACCGATTATAACTATGTACTTCTTAATATAGTATTGTAGTATCGTAATTGCATACAAATTTTTTTGAAGAAAATAATGCCGTAAATAGTTATTTTCAATTTTTTTAGTCAGTGATATTGAGTTCAAACTATGTAAAATGTAAAAATTTTAACAAAATTCCTCTTCTACTTCTTTTAGTAGACTTATTGGTCTGTTATATATACAAAAACTGTAACTCCTGAGATAACGAAGTCCAACTATCCTGCCATCTATTGGGTGGTCTTCCGAGTAGATGGTGACCAGAAGGGATTTGATTTGCTGCTATATACGCAAGTCTATCACTGTCCATTCTGGCTACGTGGTCCCTCCAATGTCTTCTTCTGGATCTACTCCACCAAACGATGTCATCTATTCCACATGTTTTTCTTATTGCAACATTGCGAACACGATCTCGGGGAACATTTCCAATGATTGATTTTCCGAGTAGTTTAAAAAAATATATACATAAATTAAAATAGCCATTCAAGAAAAAATATAATAAATGTACCTTTGGGTTTAGGCTGATCTTCTTGGTCGCTTTCGCTGTCACTCTCCGACGGTGGTTTCCCCGTGGCTGCCAGAGTCAGAAGTTGCAGATGCTTCCTCAGGAGACGGGCTCCTCGCCTGGACCCAGCAGCCGCCAGAAATGCAGACCCCCGCAATTTCAATAGTTCGGTGCCAGTTTTTGGAAAACTCGAGGGTTCTGGTCGGGGAGTTATGCGCCACTGTCTGACTGCCCAATCCAGCCAGCTTGCTATGTGGTTTGTACCCCATTCTGCAGGATCTGCAAAGTAAATCGTTTAATTTTTTATTACTTTCTTTTCTTTGAGAAACACTCAGCAATTAAACTTCCAATAATGCGTATTTTTTAATATAAAGAATGTTTTTGTAACAAGTGTACGACCAATCATGACCTGTGCCATTGAAGCCAGAGTGGACCCCAACAAAGAGCTTGCTCCGAGCGACCGAGATTGTTTCCTCCATCGCATCACTCTCATGGATCGAGTATTAAGGAACGCAGATATGGAGGAGTAAACCACATCATGAATTACTACAACATCCACAATCTTGAGTTGGGATTGCGATCCGAAAAACCGGATCCGGTATCCGATAATCAGTGAATTAAAAAAAAACATTAAAACTATATACCCATATAAAAAAATGGCCTCCACGGTCGTTGGTTATATGTATTTGTAGCTCTGTAAAATTTTACTAAAAATAATAATCACAAGTATATTAAATATGAATAGTTATAAACACATGATGGTAATAATTGTGGCATTGATCAAATAGATTCATGATGACTATTATAATTGTAAGAATAAGATTCATTGGCGATCCTCAATTGCCTAATTATCTTATTATACCTAATCTTATTAATCCGACAAAGTCCCATGCAATTGTAATCGGTTAGTCCTCGTCTGCTGTCATCTTGATGACACGTCGTAAGCCCTGTGGGTGCCTTGAGTTCCTGGTTATTCTATAATATCCCAACTACGTCTCTATTGAGATATTAAAAGTTTGTCAGTAAAAAGATTCTTCTTAAAAAATAATTTGGATAGTATTGTGTATGAAAAAAGGGATTTCTCAGTTTATTTCTCAGATTTCTTGGCTTATGACTATGAAGTTTCGCAAAATTCAAGGGATTCTTTTAAAAATATTTAATTTCCAACTCTAGGTTTCCAACTGACGATACCAACTCTAGGTTTCAGCAACATACCATTCAATTTAAAATCGAACTGAAAAAAAACATAGGAATGTTTGTAATATATAAAATTTAAAACACGGGGCATTATATTATCCTAGATCTATGGTTGCTATTAATAAACACATATAAAAAAATAATATTAAGTATCGAAAAATATAGTTTACTGAGAAAAGATTTGATTATTATAAATGTTTAATAAAAATATACCAAGATTAACAAATAATTTATCAAATTTCTAAGCAAACAGGAAATCAGCAAGTGGGTACTTACTTATTACCTACTTTAAAATTATTTAATCACACTCAAATCAAATAGAAAATAAGTAAATAAATTTTGAATCTACCTTTTTTGGTTCATTTATTTGTAGATATGTAAACGTTATATAATAATAATAAACGAGTGGGTTGTGGCCAACGCTAAACTCCTTACACCCAAGTACTCCACAAAGAATTCAAATTTTGTATGGAAAATTTTCAGCATTTTCATAAAATGAGTTTGGCGAAATTATTTTGGATTTAAATATTTTATTATGAAACTTTATATTACTTCGATACCATTTTATGAAAGTGATTTGCCTTTTAATCAATTTGAAAACAAAAATATCATATTTCAAGTTTCCTGAGCACATTGAAATATTTGACAGTTTAAAAAAAATGAGAAGCACTTTCAGATATCCTTTAAAATCTAATAGGCTCTAAGCGAGTATTAGATACACACATTTACAAAACTTGATAAAAATCGAATTTGTACTTTAGTCTATAGTCGCTAAAGAGGAATAAACACGCCGTTCACAGCACATAGTACACAGCACACACACAGAGATACATTGTGATGAAACTTTCAGAATACAATATCCCCATGATATAATTGATAACCTGAATAAATAAATAGTCTTTAAAATTGCGAATTCACAACTCCCCACTATATCCCCTTGGGTTAGTGAGGAGTAAAAAACACTTCCTTGCACCTTGAGCAAGTTGCGAGTTTATTACGAAATAGAAATTTTTCCAACAAACCATTGTGTTTCCAATTCAGAAATGTAAGGTTTGCGTGAAAAATATTCCGACTGTTCATTCGTTCAAGAGAATGAAATCCTTTTGAAGGAAGAGGCAGTTTAAATCCAAGACGCGTGTATGAAGGAACATTTTGTATGGCGTAGTGGACTTTTTGCATGCTAAAACACCAACTTAGAGGCTTCGCAGCATATATGTTCCCATACATGGATTTATTTATTTAATTATTTTAATCTTTTTGTACATATAATTAGTACACTGGCGGGCTTATTGCATAATGGCAATTTCTTCCAACCAACCAGAGTAAATGTTAAGTATATAAGACAATGTGTACTATGGCAATCAGTTAATCATATTACAAAATAAAAAAAACAATTCATAGCAATGATAGGAAAACTAAAGGATAAGGAAAGGAAGAGGAGAGGAAGAGGAGAGGAAGATGTAATCAGGTGTTGTCAGATAAATATTTTTGCTTTAGCCTTTTCTTGAAGATGTTTAATGAGATAGACAACGTAATATCAGGACTTAGGCTATTCCATAGCCTAGCTGAATGTACCTACTTCAAATGAAGAGCTATAAAAATCAGAACTATGAATATGGATAGATAGTAAAGCACGTTCAGCAGATCGAAGTGGACGCCCGTGGCTTGAAAGATAAGTGAATTTATCTTTGAGATACTGAGGTAAATTTGGATTAAAAAGGACATTGTATAGTAATGACAAGATATGTATATTACGTCGTTGTCGTATCTTGGGCCAATGAAGAAGATTACGGTAGTGAGAAATATGATCGAATTTTTTTAGTCCAAAGATAAAACGGATGCAAACATTTTGAAAGCGTTCAAGTTTGTTGAGATGTTCCTCGTTTGCATCCGCATAGTCAAGCAGCGGTAGGAGAAGTTACTGAGCTAAGGTTATTTTACAGTGAAGTGAAAGGAAATTCTTGAGTTTATTAAGTGAGTGTATGGCAAAGTAAGTGGATTTACTGACATGTGAGATCTGTTCATGCCAAGATAAGTTATTATCAATGTAGACCCCAAGGTTTTTCACGACCTTGGTATAAGGAATACATTGATTATTAATATACATAGATGGAAGTTGCAAATTTTTAAGGGAGGACAGCAGGAGAGGACTACCAATAACAATCGCTTGAGATTTTGAAGGGTTAATAAGGAGACCATGCTCTGATGACCAGGAAGAGATAAAATTAAGATCTTCATTCATAGAAAGGGTAGCATTGGCAATATCCAAGGGATTGAAATGAATATATAACTGAAGGTCATCTGTAAAAAGATGAAACTGCCATTTAAGGTATTTAGTAATAGATTTCTGAGTGTAAAAGTTTTGTAGGCCTATAACTGTCTATATATTCTGAAAATTTGGGCTCTGTAAATTGAGCGGATCAAACGTTATAAGGGGGGGGGGACACAAAGACACACACACACACACACACACACACACACACACACACACACACACCCTCACACACATAACTCACATAAAATGTTCTACTCCGAATTCTGAGTAAATTCATGTATAGGAACATATATGCTGCGAGGCCTCTAGTTGGTGTTATTAGCATGCAAAAAGTCCACTACGCCATACAAAATTTTCCTTCGTACACGCATCTTGGCTTAATAATGTCGATTCATTCAGAGAATTGAATACTCATGAACGAATTGACAGTTGGATAACCAAAGTCTCCGTAAATTTACAGAGTAGCGAAATATTTAAAATTCGACAAATTAATCAACACAAACAAATCCGTCTAATGCGCTTCGTCCGATGCGCCTGTGTTGACGCTAGCCTTTATAGTGAATGCACAATACAGACAGACATGTGAAGTTAATTAAAAGGGTCAAGTAAAAAAATAAATGTGATAATTCTGCTTTCAAATAAAGAACCATAGAAATTATTTTAGACCAAGATATTATTTAAAAGTTATTAAGTACCTACCTATTCTGTTTTTAAATTTTAGCGAATAAAACTAATATTATATAATGATTCCTATAGGTACCTATAACTTCTTACATTATATAAGAATTATTTTTTTCGTAGATTTACTGTTGTAAAGACAAATTTATACAGATTGTATCATATAACAAATAGCCATCGCTGCTTTACAAATTTCTGAAATAATAAAAATACATGAGCACCGCTATGCCTCTGAGTGTTATGAAAAAAAAACATACCTACATATACATCCTCATTATACATTCGCTAAACAAAGCATAAATGCTTGTACTATAGGTGGACGAAATCCACTGGAATACTAACCCAGCGAGCTAACCACTCTGCCACCGCCCAACTACCTTCACATTTATATTAAAGCTGATTGGTAACCAGAGGGGTTACCAATCGAAAGTAGGTAGTAACCAGAGTGGTTACTATTAAATAAAAGTGGTAACCAGAGGGGTTACCAGTAAAGAGAGTTTACTATATCCAAAGTGGATATGATTTGAAATAAGAACACAAGGACAGTGGTTTAGAGAAAAGAAGAAAGAATGGTCAAAAGTAACAATGAGTATATTGATCACAATTAATAGTTTGCTTAAGGGTAAATTTACAATTGATGAAATAACTTACAAAGGAACTTCCTCACGATGAGTAGGTATAACGAGCGAGTTAGCGGGTGTTTTCGAAGTGTCCGAATCTTTGCATGGTGAAGTACCATCGTGCTCGCGAGGTCGAGAGTTGACCGGTGGTCGAGAGATGAAGTGTCGGCGAGACGGCGTGGTCGAGAACGGCGGCGTGATGTGACGAATCGAAGTGACGGAAATACGGAAATGAAGTGACGAAAATACGGAAATGAAGTGACGACGTGTAGAGGTGTAGACTCCCTTAAATAGTGCTGCGCTGGGGGTAGCAAGTTCAATGTCCTCGAACTTTCTAGACTTATTTATTTGAAGTGTCATACCCAGTTGAGGAGTATTGTCACTTGTTTGACGTTGCGGGCGATGAACTCGGCCTAGCGATAAACAAATGTACTTGCCGTCGCTAGGCGCGCGCTCGAAAGAAATTTAGAGATGTGGCCTGCCACATTATATTTATTTTATAAAATTAGTGGCTGTGTAATAAAAACCAGAAAATTCGTACTTTGTGCCAAACCTAAAAAATCTTTAGATTTTTTTTACAAGATTACCAAAGTTGACAACAAAAAATTAACCTACTAATCTCTGTGACGTATCGTTTTTTGCAAATAGAAATGTGTAATTCATTTATATAGAGAGCATTGAACTTGTTATTTTATCTTTATGAAGTTATCTGAAATATTTATAGTTGTTTAATTTGATATGGGTTATACTATTGCATCACTGATGTAATTTTTTATTTATTTGCATGTAGTTCAGTGTTTCGTCGTCAAACTTTCATTTTGTTTTAAAGAATTAATATGTCCTTGTAAAAAGTACATATACATTATACATCCTCAAACATTCCCTAAACTAAGCAGTAATGCTTGTGCTATAGGTGAACGAAATCAGTCGTGGCAGAATTCGAACTCGCAACCGCTCTGCCACCACCCATATGAATTATGCCATTGAAAAAAATCATAAATATTTCTGATGCAATATTAATTTACTTCTCCAGGGCTAAAAAATACGGAATATTTAGAATAAAATGTCAATTTACTAAAGTTTACTATAGAATTTAATTAAACTACAATATTTATTGGTTAGGCAATGTAGGGTGCATATCAGACACATACCTACACATAATTACTCATTAACCCTTTTTTACACTTTTTCCTATCCTATAGCCTTGTCCTGATAATGAACAATATTTACCACCCTTAATATAAAGAAGAAGATGTGAAAAAAATATTTCTTTAAAAAAATGGAAAAATTTAAAGAATTATAAAAGAATTACAATCATATTTTGTCGCCAAACTACATAGCAGTTTTCCTGTTTTGTTGGCGGGGCAGAATCTCTCTTTCACATACCTGCTTTAACTTATATAAAAACAGAAAAAATAAAATAACAGAAACTAAAAGATATAAAACAAAAAAAAACTTATCTAATTTATAGGTATTTAGCCGGCATACCCATATCGCCATACCGAATCAATCAAAAATAATGTGTAATTTTCAGTCATAAATAATAATAATAATATTACTGCATACATTATTTGAAAATGTATTTACTTAATTTACATGTTGTCAGATCAGGGGAAGAAAGAGCCACAAAATGTATTCTGCAAAATAACCCTGTGGGCAAGAGACCCCTAGGAAGACCAAGGCAGAGATTGATGGACAATGTTACCCGAGATCTGAACGTGCTGAATGCTTGTGATGCAGCTGACAGGAAGGCTTGGAAAGCTATTGTTCAGGAGGCTAAAGCTCTACCGGAGTTGTATGACCATCGGAAGTAAGTAAGTTATTTACTTAATTATAACTGTCAATATGATTATACCTAACGCACCCCTATTAAAATTGTAATATTTTTTTTCATATTAAACACGCTTAGTTCAACTTCAGTGAAGTGTGAACTACATAAAATCAGCGTAATGAATAGTGTACGTAAATAGTGAATTTAAGGTAATTCCTACTCAAGAACACTTTCCACCATTTATGATGCTTTTTTTTATTATTTTTATTAAGAAATACACCTGTTACATTTATTAATGTTTTCATTATATTTTTTCCTCGACTGATATGCAGAGAGAAACCAAATAATTATTAGATAGAGCAATGGCGCAACCAAATACAAAGACATGGCCAAAGGTCAACGAGAGCTGACCCCAACATTCTGCATAGACAGTGAGGTTGGATACAGCCAGGGAGAAGGATTTATAATTTTGCCATATTTTTACAAGAAATACGTGTAATATTAGCACTATACCTAATCAGTTATATTATTTTTTTTCCAAATATTTATTTACTTTGACTTAACGATCGTTTCGGGTTAGTATATCACTTAACCAGCTGGAAAACGATTGATCCTATCGTCCAGTAAAAGGAAATAAATCTAGAACATATCAGAAATTCGTTTTGATAATACACAAGATAGATACAGTATCAGCGCCTTCAACATTGAAAAAGAAAAATAAAATCATTTGGCTAAAATTCATTGGGTACCTATTCTTGATGCAACTACATATAAAAACACAATATAAAGACACGTTTCACTCTCGAAAAATTAGGATGTATAGATATTTTTATCATTTAAAATTGGATCATTTTATTTGCATTGAAGGAAACGGTATAATTATTATATAAGTACTTCTAAAAACCAGTTCTAGAAGAAGCGTTGATTCTTGCAAACAATTTTCCTTGATGCAATTTCAAGAAATACAAATTTACATACGAGTTATCAAATCGCCTACTCACTTGTCATAGAACAATATTAATTATGAAATAATGTTAATAAAGTACTAGATAAGGAATATTGATAACGTATTCATATTATATTTATTTTAACTTAAATCAATTTGAATTTATCACATAGCTACCAATAATAATTTAGACGTAAATACATAGAAAATATTGAACAAAAACGTATCTGGAATGAAGAGTAAAAAAGTTATATGATATTTTTATTTAATTATTCTACATATTCATGTCCACTAGGAAAGTCATCTGATTTATAAAATATTTACATCAATTTGAAATTTTAATTCCCATATTCTTAAAAAAATATCACTAAGATATCTAGTTTTTATCAATTTGAGTTATTTTTTATTCATATTTCATTATAATCTGATTTATTGATGAATTTATTCAATAAATAAAATATATAGGTACTCTATCAATTACGAAAAATTATAAGCTTTTAATGATATAGAATTATATGAAGAAGTCATATTGCGAGTTAAATATATTCTCAACATAAAATATTTAGGTACAAATTATAAAAAATTAAAAATAAATACATTTTTATATTAATTACCGGTTGGCACCATCACTTTCTCTCCAGCAGCTTCATCGTCGGAACTACTTCCCAGTTCTTTGGTCGCTGCTGGTTCCGTACGTCCAGTGGAAGGACCAGCGACAGGCTCCCATCTAGATCCTTCCGCACTGCACCGCGAAGAACTATCACTGCGAAAGTACGGAGGGGGCTCCGTGCTACAACGAGAAGACTCCACACTTCCCGGACCCTGTAAAGGACTTTGCAAACTGTCCCTGAACCCAATGCTTTCAGATGCATCACTGCCATACTCAGTTCTCACACTTGTCACTGCACTACCAGGTCTTTCTATGTTCACACTGACTGGTCTTTCTGTTGTAACGCTCCATGTTCTATCTGATGTAACACTCGCTGGTCTATCATTAGGTACACTACCGGGTCTTTCTGTATTAACGCTACACGGTCTTTCTATAGTTGCACTACTTGGTCTTTCTATATTAACACTTCCAGGCCTTTCTATATTAACACTTCCTGGCCTTTCTATACTTACACTACCGCATCTTTCTCTATTGGCACTACTGGGTCTTTCTGCATTAACACTTATAAGTCGTTCGAAATGAACATCACCAGATATTTGGGTATTAACACTAATCGATTTTTCTAAATTAACACTATCGAATTTTACTAAATTGACAAATTCGGATCTTCTTGTATTAACACTATCAGGTATTTCTAAACTAGCACAACCGAATCTCTCTAAATCGATACATTCAAATCTGTCTATGTTAGCACTGCCGGATACATCTAAGTTATCACTAGTAGGTCTCTCATTACTTACACAATTTATTCTCTCTAGGCATGATCCCTCACCACCGACACTCCTATAAGCACTCAATACTGATGATTCACTCGACACAAACGTGTTTCTATAAACTGCACTGTACACTGAATGATGCGAAAACTGTCCTTGGTCGTAAGCAACAGTTTCGGCTTGTTCATAGCCCGGCGGGAACTCCGAATATCGAAAGGAGTCCACGGAGCACTGCGAGACACCGTCCCCGAAGATATCGGGTCCTGTAAGGGCGGGGAGCAAGGCCGGTGCCCCTCCCGCCCCCCACACCCCCTGCAGCAGCATCAGCTCCTCCTCGCCGCCTCCGGATTCTGCACGTTCGTCTCCCTCGCCCTCCCATGCGCTCTCCTGGCCTTCCATCCTGCCATGACTGCCGGCTGATGAGACCCCGCTAGTTCTCTCGTTGCGACTCCGACGAGTGAGGTTCACTCCACTCGACAGCTACGGACACAATGGCAGATCCGTCGAGATGAATGACTCTGAATCATTGTTCCGGGCGAAAGAATCGAATTAATCATCAGAATCAAGTTCCCATTTAGTGTGTTGAATCGCTTCCTCAATGATATATGATTCATAGCATCTGTAGGTAAACACTTCCGCGCCATTTCACCGCCAGTCAGCGGGCAATTTTCTTGTGGAGCGAGATGGCACGACCAATGCGTCACATGTTTACTGTTCATATTTTTTTATTCATTTGTTTGTCTTAGAAACAATTTATTTTACTTATTTATAAATTTAATTTCAATTTAATTTTTTTTTATTGATTTGTATATGTATTTTTCAAACTGCCCTAAATTCTTTCTTAAAAGAAAAAGCCAGTTTTTTCATTGAATATAAATTATTTAATGGCAACATTTTCTCTAAAGGAAAAGCAGGTTATTTCATTGAAAGTAAATTATGATGACATATAGGTACCTACCCACTTTTTTTTAACTAGGTATCTTATTTTTTATTATTATTGACATGAAGTCGCGTAAACACCGATATTTTCCTAATGGAATTTGTATTTTTTGTAAAATAAAATATATTTTATTATTATTATCTATTCAATCAATATCAATAAAATTACTCTATTTTAAAATTTACTTGTACGATTTCGATATGCGGTTGATATAAAAAAAAAACTATGCACTGTGATGGATGTGCCGGGAAAATCCGGGCTAGTTCTACGACATTTTCTAACGGCGGACACTGCGTTTAGAATGTGAACGTATCGCGGAAGGAACCATCCCAACGCGGGCGTGAGAGTAGACTGGTATCTGACTGCCGCCATGGCTGGTGTGACTCATCACCTGAGTCAGCCCGTCACACATTCTGCACAGGTGGTGAATTCATATTAAACATAATACCAACGACTTTAATATTATTTAAAAACCAACAGATGCATTTGGCGGGAAACTTAACAAAAATTACTATTAACCGTAGAATAAGGTAGATTTTAGCTATGTGCTCTAAAGCCCTTGTATTATGCACACTAAATAACCATATATTGTATGAAACACGAAAGAATATCGTATATCACCAATCTGTGATATAATACAAAATTATTGTTATTTTTTTTTGTATAATATCTATGTGTTATATTATGTTGTATTGTTAAATGTAATAACTTTACAAACTTTACTAATAGTTGCTTCGAAACAGACTCTGTCTAGTGAAGCAGTTATCTTTAGTATATTTTCTTTAGAATACTGTTGTACTAAATAAATAATAAATAAAAAAATATTATTTCTTGACTAACCGGTAAAATTTAGAGGTATATTTTAAATAGCAAGGACAGTAATTAAAAACGTCAAAAAAACACGATCGATATTTCTTTCATATTCTCTTTCCGTTGATGTTAAAATCTACTTCATAGGCCTTGTACTTGTATAAGAAGAAGGTTTTATCAAAACTAATTTTAAGATAAAAATATTAAATAAATTCAAATTTCAAAATACTTACGTAATAGAATAAAGATGTAAAAAACCGTTTTTTTTTTAATTACGTATTTGTGAGGGCTCCGTGGAAAAGATTTTCAAAAATTGCCATTTGACGTTAATGGACTGTTTGCCTTATTTTCATCTGGCGCTTCTGTTTTTGCATAAAATTAGCATAAATTGATTTTCTGTTGTCAAATTACTCTCTGTTTTAGTCCAGATATGAAATCGTCAATCTAACTTCATATATTCAAAATAGAAGAAAAGATATTCTTTTTTGCAACGTCATATGCATGCATGAAACCAATGGAATTAGGCTGTTATTAATGCTTTTATAAATTAATAAATCTGATTTCTATATTTTCTTATCCTTTCACAGGAAAAAAATAGTTAAAGAAAAAGAGAGAAGTAAAGTTGCTATTAATTATTTTGATGTCATAAATATGAAAATAAATATGTTAAATACGTATCTATATATTGCCCTGTACAGTAAAAATGTACAATATGTACTGTCATGTACAATACCTAATATCTCGTACCATAACTACTGTCTTTAAATTTTGATTTACAAAAAAAATAATAATGGATCACTGTAAAACTGTGACTAAATAAAAAACCAAACCCGTAACCTAAGAAGCAAGCTGAGACAAGTACCTAAGTATGTACGTATTAAAGTCGGAACATAATTATGGTCAAACTGGCGTCAAGATTGAATCGAATGAACAGGTGAATGGAAAATAAAACAGGTGTCAACAACAAACTTTGTATGCAATAGGTACTACCTAATAGAACAATATTGTAATATCTTTTGGAAAAACCCACACAATGTATGATTCAGAAAAAATGGCTTGCGGTTCCGAAATTATACATTATTAGTTTCACTACAAATGAAATAGTTATGTACATTATTATTGCAATACAAATGCAATTCACTTTTGCTTTTTGTACCTACTACATATATGCAGGGCCGGATAAATCATAGAACAATCAGTAGCAAGAATTCAGGGCGGTTGTCTTAAAAAGGGCGCATAAAATCCTAAAATGTAAATTATATAAATAAAAAATCTGTTTTCTCTCTCTCTCTCTCTCTCTCTCTCTCTCTCTCTCTCTCTCTCTCTCTCTCTCTCTCTCTCTCTCTTCTGTCTGGTGTCAAGTTTCAAAACGACACGTGTCAATATAATTTACGAGTCAAGTATAGACTTATACATTTGGGCATTATATCCGGTGTTATCAAACAAAACAAAATTGACTCAAATATTGTAATACCACACTGTAAATATGTTATATGAATCTCCAATTTATTGTTGTGGCTATTTTTTAAATAAAAATAAATATCTATATAGGTAGGTTTAGGTAATTTTATTAACAAACTGATTCGTCATTTTAGACCCGATGTAATTTTACATAATTTTAAATTTAAAATTCCAAAAAATGTGGGGGGGGGTGGTTTCAAATATATTGCTACGGGCGCAAAAACACGTTTATCCGGCCCTGCATATATGATAAGATCGTAAACACGTGGTTAATATTTATTCAATGATTTTATCATATTTTTCTATTTATAACTCATAACTTTTTTTCAGCTTCTAGGGCGACTAACAGCACATGTGATTCTTTGCAGAACCAGACTGAGAAAAAGATTAAAAATTGTGCCTCCACCGGGAATCAAACCCAGGATCCTGTGCTCAGCAGTCAGATATCTAACCAAATCTAAAGTATAATATGTATAAACAAGTGGGACACTTGATATGGCTGTTCACGTATAATCAATCAGAAGATAATTTGAATAAATACCATAATATATATGTAATATAGCCTACTGAAGCCACCCAATTAAACTAATATTGTGTAACACTATCTATTTTTTTGTCTTTTTTTTCAAGTCAAATTAAACATACTTGTCTTAGACCATTTTTTAATTGCTGATTTTTTTCTTAGGTATTGAATATAGGTAGGTATGAAAAGGTAAGTCCGGTGCCTGGGAATGGTTGAGTTTACCAGTGCGAATCCTTTTTAACAGGTGAAAATTGCAGATTTTAACATTATTTCAATATAAATTGTGCTTCCATGTCATATGTATCTATCCGTCGGTGTGTTAAATACGTACTTACTGTTAATAAAATATGTAAATAAAAAATTTAAAAAAAGGATTTTTTTTTTCGCTTCGGAAACTATCCCGCGTGTGCGCTGAACATATCCCATATCACCAAATTTCATTGTAATCAGATGGACGGTATATGTAAGAGCACAAAAAGGATTTATGTACAAAAATTCAATGATACTAAAATATGCAGGTTTCACATATAAAGAAGATGCGCAACCACTTCCAGGTACCAGATTTACATTTTTCAAGTTTCTTTTCAATAATGAAGGAAATATCAAGAAACGAGCCATGAAAATTCCTATTGTTTTTTGACTTTGCTTTCTCAGACTATAAAGTAGATGTAATACCATCTATTGAATAACAGGTTAAACTATTTATGTAGCTTTCTTTTATAAATTTTACAGCTCAGTTAGATAGCTAACTCTGACACCGGATTCTATTCCTGGTGGAGACATATTTTTTTAACTGTACTTTCAGTATGGATTTGTGAAACGATTAACATCACAATTCCCCATATTGTGACAACTTGTTTTTAGTTGGATTTTTGAATAATTTTAATACAGAGTTGCATACCTGTAACTTGGCCAAGAAGCAGAATAAACTATAATATATTTGACACATTTTAATATTTGAATTGATAAATGAAATGTTTGTACTTACGTAGATACTATATTATTTTTCCAAAGGAAGTAAACATAAGGATAAAAATTATCGATAAAAAATTCAATTGAATTTTTAGAACCGAGGATCTACTTAAGTGATAATGTTATCTAATTTTATCACTTTTTAGGATACTCAATTAATAAATACATAACTTCCTGATTGATTACACAAGTTTAAAATAAATAAAGTGAATGAAGTTAAAATTAATATTATATTTGATAAAAAAAAAACAAATCATTTTTAAGGATTGAAAATCTAATTTGGTGATAGATTTAGTTATCTAACATCACTTATTGAAATCTTTAAACTAATATATCTTATTTCTTCTTATTTTAAGTTTTTTTTTTACATCTTTATTTAACAATAACAATAATAGTAATTTTTATTTAGATGTAAAAACATGTATAAAAATTAATACATCTAGTATAAACAAAAAAATATATAAAAATATTTTTTATAAACAATACGCATAGTAAGAATATGACAATTAATTATAAAAACATGTAAAACTATGGAGAACATTAATAGTTTTTAACTATGTATTCAGCATCTAGCCTACGAAAGGTGACAAGATTTAAGCCATCAAAAACATCAGCAATTGAAAATTTTTTAAAAAGATTATAGAAAAAAGATTCATTGGTAAAAAGTAGTTACCATAATATATATTTTGTAGAAATGAAATAAAGATTTTACTAAACATACCTACTATATTGACTGAATTGTTTTACTTGTGTTTTATAAAAATTATTAATTACTGGGTTGGTTGGGTTTGTTTAATACCTTATATTATAACAACTTAAAAGTTCAAGTCAGATCATAATTTACAGAATTTAAAATACTTTTTTCCATACTTTAAAGTTCACTGCCAATGAACGTTAACTATCATCAAATATTATTATCTTAATACATATGTATTTATAAACGCCATTGCAAATCCATTTATACGGAAATAGAAAATTTTTGGTTACTACTGTGAGTCCCTATAATTAAAAATAATATGCCTATAATATTTAGTCTAGTAATATGATATCAAATCTAAAACGATCAGTGAACTATGCTGTTTTAAGAATGTATTTAAAAAATATCGAATATTTAAAAAATAGAACTAAAATTGTCTTTATCTAAAATTGTTTTAAAAATCTTGATATTTTAAACCGACTGGTTTGGATCAGTATTTTTTTTTTCAATTTATTTTGAATTCAAGATATAACCGCAATTATATATTAATAAGCACTGAAATTTATAAACGTCACATTAAACATAAACCAACCACAACAATTTAAGTATTATCTGAAATATTCAGGGATGGGTTAATAATTTTATCGATATTTCGTTAAAGTGACATTACGATTCGTCACACAATCGTCGGCGATCGATAATCAGAGAAGAACAGCGGAATACTGAGGTAGGCTGAGGACCAATACCCAGAAAAGAAGTGCAATGTTGGTAGAAGAGCCTGAAGTGGCAGGAGATGAGGGGAGGGGACTTGACTGAAACATTTATCGTAGAGATTTTCCTCATAGGCCACATGGAGGCGATGTTTGGGCGCCAACCGCCAATATTGTCGGATGAATGTTTCCACAAGCTAGTCGTGTCTTTGTCACTTGATAAAGACAGAAATAAAAATGTTGACACAAGTAAAAATTAATCAATTATTACCTACTTGGTGCAGTATTAAAACAAAACTTAACTAAAACTTAAAATACTGTTAAGGGGACAAATAAATTAAACAGCCCAATTTGAAATCAAATTTCTCGAATAAGTATGAGTCCAGTTTTTTCTCTAGTTATTTTATTTTTAAGATTTGTAATTCTATAGATTTGTATGATTTTTAACTATAGTTTTTAATGTGGTTTTTTTTAATTCTAGTTCATAATTTTAGCTGTGTTCTATTTGTTTCATTACTTATTGTCTTGATTTTATTATTTTTAATGTTGTTTTACTTGTTAGTTTTATCAATTTGAAGTAATGATATTAATTTTTATAATAATAAAAAAGAGTTCACTTATTTACTAAAGAAGAAGCAAAATTTCAACACTTGCCTTTAGATTATTTAAATGTTTTATTTAGTTAAAATAAATCTTTGTTACTTTAATAAATAAAAGCAAGTGTTTACGCCGGAAATCCTAATAAATGAAATAATTTCACAATCAGCTCATTTTGCAGTAAAATAGCAATATCTATTTTTTACTCTAAAACATAGTAATTGTTATACTATTTTGGAAATAACAACGATTGCAGCAACTTTTGCAACAATTTGCCAGGTTGGCGTCATACATTTTTTTTTTCAGTGTGAACAATCAAAGTTGAGTAATATTTTTTTTTTAAATTCATAACCCGGGCTATAATTATTTTTTTTTCGCCAACAAAAAAGTTTTATTTTTATTTTGGATTGTGATCAACGGCTGAGTTATTCAAGATTGTGGAACATAAAATAGAATTCCAAAATATTGAAATATGTAAATATGGCACTCGAAAAACCAATCTAAGGCGGAGATTTTCGAGCACTTTGTAAAAGTGGCAATATCTCGAAAACTAAGGAACTTTTATCAAGGTCATATTTGCATATTCTGGCGAGTCATGAGTTGGTATAACAGCCCTTAAAATGAATACGTTGACTTATGGGACACCCTGTATATAATATGTAGTTTTAATTAAGCTTGATCAAATAATAGAAACGTATGAGCATTATACCCCACATAATGTAGGTATGTACTTGGGGTGGCAGGAAAATTATTCGAAAAACAATTATTCGAATCCTCAAATTTACGAAAATCAATTTTACGAATGGCAATTATTCGAATCACATTTTTTTCGAAAACCAATTTTCCGAACACACAATTATCAGTAATTACAATTGTTCGAATTTGTATGACGTCATGTTGGTAGTAATGTGAGAGTAATAAACCATAGATTTTTATTATAATATACTAGGTGTCGTAGTTAGCAAATTTTGTATGAATCGAAGTGAGGCATTTTTCCGGGTGATTTTTGACGTTATAGTACATCGTTTTTCCATAAAGAATAACGACTAATGTTGAATATATTTTACTGGCAACAAATATGTCAAAAGGAGGCAACATAATGACATAAAAATATATATATTAAATTCAGTCAATTGGTTTTCCAACAAATGTTAATTCGAATAATTTGCTTTTGGACAATTGTCATTCTAATAACTGATTTTCGAAAAATTGTTATTCGTACAATTGCGCATTCGAACAATTGTGTTTCGAAGAATTTTCATGTAATCTGTACTTGGTACCTATTTGATATTGAAGTCGGTTTATTGGCGTAAACTTTAGATTTAAAATAACCCCATAGGAAAAATTCTAAAGGGGTTAAACCAGGACTGTGTGGAAGCCAATTTATATCACATCTCCTGGAGATCAATTTGCCTGGGAAAATTTCACGAAATCGTTGCAGAGATGTATTGGACGTGTGTGACTAGTGTGACCAGGAAAGTTTTGCAGTTCAGGCACCAAGAAGTTGTCTAACATCTCCACATAACGCTCTGAATACACATATAAACATTCTTTTGAGACACCTTGTATAAGAACAGTTCATAGTAATAATAGGAAAATAAAAGAATTAAGAAAGGGAGAAGAAATTTGGTATAATCAGATAAATATTTTTACCTTTGCCTATTTTTGAATATGTTTAGTAAAATCAATATACGATATAATATCATGACTTCAAGACTATTCCATAATCTTCCTGATAATCTACTATAAATGATAAGCTAAAAAATCAGTACCTACTTTTATGTCGACGATTTGTGTCATTAAATTTTTAAAATAAAAATAATTGCTGTCTTAAAACATGGCACATTGTCTCCGTGTGATAATTGTTACAGTGAAAAAAGTCTTCTTTTAATAGAACTGCGGATAATTGTTTGCAGTGCAATTCATAGTAATTGATGTGTCATAGAAGTTCGACTATAGACAGAGACGAGTAAATATATTTAAATGAGTTACAACCTTAACCAAATAATACAAACTCATTAATTTATTCAACAATTCTACGAATTCATCGTAATAGTTGTTAATCCGAGCACCTATCTACAACTCAACTGGAAACTTAAGGATTAAATATCAACGTAAAAGCGTCGCGTCACGACGTATTGATCTAATATAATATATTTAGTATCGAACTATTGAGAGTACACGTAGATATTGTGTAGTATATACTGCCATACAAAGCGTATGAAACGATGTCATCACAAAATACAATTTTTATAAAAAATATTAAAAAATGTTTGAATAGTACTACTATAATCATAGAAAATCAAATTCTCTAGTTGGGGTGTTTCGTCGTCTTATGATATTTTAAAATAAATAGATATATAGGCCATTAAACAGGTAAATTTATCATAAAAAATGTTTGAGAAACTCTGGAATTTATTTGAAAAAAAAAACATTTTGTATTTGACTATATCTCAAAATACCTAAATTTTGAGGTGTTATGGTATTGCACTGGCACAGCGATGATTAAATGAAAATTCTTCGAAACACAATTGTTCGAATGCGCAATTGTACGAATAACAGTTTTTCGAAAATCAGTTATAAGAATGTCAAATGTCCGAAAGCAAATTATTAGAACTAACATTTGTTGGAAAACCTATTGACCGAATTTAATATATTTTTGTGTCATTATGTTTCCTCCTTTCACGTTCACCGATAATGTCTTTTTATTGATTTCCCTTAACTATTTCAATTCGAAAAAATACATAAATAACCCGAAGAAATACTTTTGTAAAATCAAAATTATGATTTTGAAATTAAAACTTGTTTTATGGTGCAGATAGGAAGGTAAGTTTCAAACGCAAAAAAACGATTCTACCCATACATACAATCAATCATAAAATTTCACTAAGTATGATAGTCATTAATTTTTGTGTAAATTGACATAATTAGGTTATCAATCTGAATCGAAAATATGAATCTATTTGCTTCTGGTTCATTTAACATATTTTTACTACTCCGTAAGAGAAACACATATTACTATTCTCGAATAGATAATAATGCCTGTGTAATGTGCAATAAAATTCCAACAACTTCGCCAGAAGACGTAATACCTAGTGGGGTGTTGTTGATACTAGCAACACCCCAATAGGTACAATCATAGATTTTTATTATAATATACTAGATGTCGTAGTTAGCAAATTTTGTATGAATCGAAGTGAGGCATTTTTCCGGGGGATTTTTGACGTTTTGGTTCCAGACCACATCGTTTTTCTATAGAAAATAACGACTAATATGAATTGTTTTCAGATTTATTTGTCTAAAAAACATTTTAATTATTAAGGTTTAGAGAACAGTTATCTAGGATGTGTTGAAATGTAAGGATAACTGAAATAATATGTTGCCAACCAAAACGTCAAACGCGCGGATTTCCATAACTGACTTTTTGCATCTAGTATATTATAATAATCTATGGGTACAATCCCCACATTCACGTGTTTCCGGTTTAGTAAGTCAAAGTTTCCGGTTTGCTCTCTGATTGGTTGAGATCTCGTAGTATTAAGTCAAATGAGCTGTGAAATTTTATATTAAATGCGAAAATTTTTAAAAATTATATAAATTTAATTTAAAATAATTTATATAAAAAAATATTTTTAAATAATTTATTTAGTCACGCGAGTCGCTATTATTTTTTATTTAAAAAAAATAATAGCGACTCGCGTGACTAAATAAATTATTTAAAAATATTTTTTTATATAAATTATTTTAAATTAAATTTATATAATTTTTAAAAATTTTATTATTAATTTTTTTATTTTTTTTATTTTATTTTATTTTTTTTTTTTTTTTTTTATTATTATTATTATATGTAGATTGATCTCGGTTATGATCCGGTAATTTCCTTCACAACGGAGCGTACTCAAGTTGTGAGGCTATGTGTTTGTGTGTCTGTGTGGTTGTGTGTAGTTGTTTAAAGTGGTACCTGTAGAAATTTTCTGACTATTGTGCATGTGTTGATAATTGTAGTTTTTTGTATGTTGGTGATTACGTATGGGGGTAACTTTAGTATGTCTATATTTTTTTGGAGAGTTTTTGGTATGATGCCTGTAGACGATAATATTATTGGGACTATTGTAACTTTTTCTTGTTTCCACTGTGATTTTATCTGTTCTGCTAAAGGTATGTATTTATCTATTTTTTCTAAATGTTTCTTTTGTAGATTTGCTGTATTTGGTATCGATATTTCTATTAGATATGTGTGTTTATGTATTTTGTCGATTAATGTAATGTCTGGTCGGTTATGTAGGTTTGTTCTGTCTGTGATTATGTCTCTATTCCAGTATAGTTTGTAGTTATCATTTTCTGTTACAGCTGGGGGTGTGTATTGATACCACTTGGGGTGTGTTTCGATAAGTTTATGTTTGTGGGCTAGTTCCAAATATATGTGTTTGCAGATGTTATCGTGTCTTATTGTATATTCCGTCGGTGCAAGAGTTGAGCAGCCACCTGTTATGTGTTCTATTGTTTCTTTTTGTAATTTGCACTTTCTGCATGTGTCGTTTGTTATTGTATTGTCTTTTATAATATGTTTCGTGTAGTTTTTTGTTTTTATTATTTTGTCCTGAATAGCTATGATAAATCCTTCTGTTTCTGCGTAGAGGTCTGAGTGTTTGAGCCAATTATTACTAAGGGCTTTATCAATATGTTGTTGTTGTAGATGACTTGGGTGTATTCCATGTAATGTTTTATTTTTCCATGTTTCAATTTTTGCGTCATGTGTTGTTATTTCTAGATTGCGTTCGTTGTCGTTAAGTGTAAGTGGTGAGTATGTGTGATCTATGTTTATGATTTCATTATGTATTGGGCTATTTCGTTTTGTGTAGAAGTATTGCCTTAAGTTATTTATTTGTGTATGGTGTAGATTTTTAATGTCTATGAGTCCTCTTCCTCCTTCCTCTCTTGGCAGTGTGAATCTTTCTATTGCTGAATGTTCGTGGTGAATTCTATGTTTTGATGATGTTGTTCTGAGTTTAATGTTGAGATCGTCAAGTTCCGTATTGGTCCATTTAATTATTCCAAATGTATATGTTAGTACTGGTATTGCGTATGTGTTTATTGCTTTAGTCATATTTTTTCCATTTAGTTGTGTTTTGAGGAGGATATTTAGTCTTTTAAGGTATTCGTTTTTGGTGGTTTCTTTTATCTTTTTATCTTTTATGCTTGGGTTCTGGAGAATTCCCAAGTATTTATAAAATTCATCTTCGTCCATTGCGCGTATTATTTCATTCGTATCCTTCAAGGTGCTTCCCGTGTGTTCCTTGGGTTTACCTCTTACTACTGAGCATGTGTTGCATTTATCAATACCGAATTTCATTTTTATGTCATTACTAAAGCGTTCAGTTTTATAAATTAGTTGTTTTAGTTCGTCATTATTTTTGCCATATAGTTTTAAATCGTCCATGTATAAAAGGTGGTTGATTTTTATAGGATTGGTATTTAAGTTGTGTGTTGTGATTTTGTAGCCAAGTTTGCTTTTGTTAAGCATCTTGGAGAGTGGGTTGAGGGAGATACAGAACCATAGTGCGCTTAGGGAGTCACCTTGAAAGATTCCGGTTTTAATGTTTATTTGTTTTGATTTTATCATTTTGTTGTTTAGTTTTAGGTATATTGTCGTGTTCCAGGTGTTCATTATTTGTTTTAAAAATTCTACAAGTTTTATGTCAATTTTGTATATTTCTAGAACTTTTACTAACCATGAGTGGGGGACACTATCAAAGGCTTTTTGGTAATCTATGTATGCACAGTACATGTTCCTTTTCTTCTTTATCGCCTGATTTGTTATTGTCCGGTCGATGATGATTTGTTCTTTGCATCCTCTGCTTTGCTTTCTGCATCCTTTTTGTTCTTCTGTTAATATGTTATTTTGTGTTAGGAAAAGATCTATTTTTGTAGTTATAATTGAGGTAAGAATTTTGTATATTGTGGGTAGACATGTGATTGGACGATATTTAGATGGATTTTTTGTGTCTGTTGATTTAGGTTTGAGATATGTGATACCTTTAGTGAAAAAAGATGGGAGGTTTTGGTTTTCCGTTACGCATTTGTGTAATAGTTCGGAGAATTTTTCATGTGTTACAGGGAGATATTTGTACCAGTAATTTTGGATATTATCTATGCCTGGTGTCTTCCAGTTGTGTGTCTTCTTTATAGCAGTTTTGAAGTCAGTTATATTTATTTGTATTGTGGCCATGTTTTGAAATTGGTTATTGTCATTTTCTTCCTCTGTTATCCATGTGGCATTTTCATTGTGTTTTTTGTTTTCAGACCAAATGTTCTCCCAGTATGATTCAATTTCATTTAATTTAGGTGCGTCTGTAATTTCTATATTGTTGTTTTTTAGGTTGTTGTAGAAGCTTTTTTGGCTTGTTTGAAAATTGAGATTGTGTGTTTTCCTGTCATAGCATTTTTTGTAGCGTTTTAATCTATGTGATTGTGCTGATAACTTTTGTGTTAGCGTATCAAGGAGTATAGTTAGGTTGTGTTCATTGTATTTGTCTTTAATCGTTTCAATTTCCCGTATTTTTCTTGGATTTTTTAGATTATCTTTAATTTTTTGTGTTACTTTGCCTATTTCATTTCTTAATGAGTTGATTTTGATTTGTATTCTGTGTTGCCATGCTGGTATAGTGCTTCTGTGTGTTCTATGGGAGTTTTCTGTTTTATTGTTTATATTTTGTTTGTTTAGTGTAATAATGGTGTATGCACTACAGTAAACTAATAGATGTAATTTTTCGAGTGTTGTTTCAGTGTTAATCATGTTATGTAGAATTGTGTTGATAATATTGATCATGTTAATGGTTTGTTTGTTGATTTTGAGCTTTGGTAGGTGTGGTCTTGTTGTGGGGTCGCTATCTTTATATATTTCGATTGTGTGTTCTAGTGTGTTTGTGATTTGTGCTTTTGTGTCTGGGTTGTGTTCTGTTCTTCCGTTGGTCTCGTCATTGTTGTTAGGGCTTATTGTTGTATTATTGTTCATATTGGTGGATTCGTTAGTTATGTTTATATTTGGTTGTTCAGTGTTATTTTGCTGTGGTATTATTGATATTTCCTGTGGATTGTTGTGGTTTATTTGCGTATTTGTTATGTCTTGTGTTAATGTACTTATTCTATTTTGATTACTCATTCTGATTGCGTCTTGTTTTATTTGATCAAGTATTGATAGTTGTATTCTTTTGTTGTTTATTATAACTCTTTTCTGGTCCGCCAGTCGCTGTTCTGTGATGTGTGAGAGTTCTGGATAAATTGTGGAGAATTGTGTATGTAGCTCCTGTCTGTATCCAATTATTTGTGTGTCTCCTTGTGTGATAGTGTAGTAGCAACGCATGAGGTTTATGTTCATGTCATCTGTCCATTTCATGCGTTGTCGTGGTTTTCCCGCTTTGGTGGTTGTCGGTTGACTTGCCGACAAAGCACTTTCAGCAGGTCGGGTGTGTTGGGTTTCGGCTGTTGTTTCTTCGGGTGTCCCGGCATGTGTCCGCCTGTTCGACAGCATGTCATTAGCGGCTCTCATGCTGCTACGCCCAGCGCTAACTCCGGACGTGCCCTGGCGCTCCCCAGGTAGCGGTGTTTGTCCGAGGCTTGTGTTTTTTGTGTGATCCATGTATGTGTTGTGTGTTTGTACCCTTTACCCGTTGGCAAGCTACTCGATGTAGTTGTGTAGCTCCCCGCCCCTCACGTAGTTCTAGATGTTTTTAACTGGACGTGGGTTTGGTTTTTGAGGGGCTTATTATTATTATTATTATATGTAGATTGATCTCGGTTATGATCCGGTAATTTCCTTCACAACGGAGCGTACTCAAGTTGTGAGGCTATGTGTTTGTGTGTCTGTGTGGTTGTGTGTAGTTGTTTAAAGTGGTACCTGTAGAAATTTTCTGACTATTGTGCATGTGTTGATAATTGTAGTTTTTTGTATGTTGGTGATTACGTATGGGGGTAACTTTAGTATGTCTATATTTTTTTGGAGAGTTTTTGGTATGATGCCTGTAGACGATAATATTATTGGGACTATTGTAACTTTTTCCTGTCTCCACTGTGATTTTATCTGTTCTGCTAAAGGTATGTATTTATCTATTTTTTCTAAATGTTTCTTTTGTAGATTTGCTGTATTTGGTATCGATATTTCTATTAGATATGTGTGTTTATGTATTTTGTCGATTAATGTAATGTCTGGTCGGTTATGTAGGTTTGTTCTGTCTGTGATTATGTCTCTATTCCAGTATAGTTTGTAGTTATCATTTTCTGTTACAGCTGGGGGTGTGTATTGATACCACTTGGGGTGTGTTTCGATAAGTTTATGTTTGTGGGCTAGTTCCAAATATATGTGTTTGCAGATGTTATCGTGTCTTATTGTATATTCCGTCGGTGCAAGAGTTGAGCAGCCACCTGTTATGTGTTCTATTGTTTCTTTTTGTAATTTGCACTTTCTGCATGTGTCGTTTGTTATTGTATTGTCTTTTATAATATGTTTCGTGTAGTTTTTTGTTTTTATTATTTTGTCCTGAATAGCTATGATAAATCCTTCTGTTTCTGCGTAGAGGTCTGAGTGTTTGAGCCAATTATTACTAAGGGCTTTATCAATATGTTGTTGTTGTAGATGACTTGGGTGTATTCCATGTAATGTTTTATTTTTCCATGTTTCAATTTTTGCGTCATGTGTTGTTATTTCTAGATTGCGTTCGTTGTCGTTAAGTGTAAGTGGTGAGTATGTGTGATCTATGTTTATGATTTCATTATGTATTGGGCTATTTCGTTTTGTGTAGAAGTATTGCCTTAAGTTATTTATTTGTGTATGGTGTAGATTTTTAATGTCTATGAGTCCTCTTCCTCCTTCCTCTCTTGGCAGTGTGAATCTTTCTATTGCTTATTATTATTATTATTATTTTTTTAATGAATATGTCCTTGTTAAACAAGTACATATACATCTTCCTACGTTCCCTAAAATAAGCAAATAAATGCTTGTGCTATAGGTGAACGAAATCGGTCGAGGCAGGATTCGAACTCGCGACCACTGGATTACTAGCCCAGCGCGCTAACCGCTCTGCCATCGACCCATCTAAACTTATTATTATTGTAACCAAACTTAAACCTAACCTATGAAATGCAGAAAAGAAAAACTGGGACTAGACCCTACTTTGTTAATCATTATATACGTATGTATATATATTTATATGTAATATACATATATTGTAAAAAAAATATATAAATATTTTTAGATGCAATGCATCGTTTAAAAAATTAAATGAAAAACTTGTAATGATGCATTATGATTGTAATGATGTGTAATGATGCAAACTTTTTTAAACAACATACTTACGTATTATATTAAGAGAAATCTATGATTTTTATAGAGAATCGGTAAAAGTAATAGGTTAATATTTTGCATTTAAAATCACTTAAAAATAATACAATTTGAAGCATGTAAATCATATTTAACATTTGGAGTTAATCTCAGTAAAATATCGTTAAGGCCCTAGTATACCCTGGGTATATGGTTATACGGGTGTACGCAAAAACGCACACTAAATTACCTTCTAATGTATGAAACACGAAAAAACATTGTATATCACCTGATATGTGATATGTAACATTTTATCGTGCAAAAATGGTAAAATTTAGAGTTTTTTTTTAAATATTTATTAAAATATTGTAATAATAAAAAACTCAGCCGGTAGATTTTCATATTTTCTTTCGATTGCAGTAAATATCTACTTCACAGGCCTTGTAGTTTTTTAGTTACTTACAATTAAAAAAATAAAAAAGGGTTTTACTAAAACTAATTTAACATGAAAACTATTAATGAAATTCAAAATTCAAAAAACTCTTCCAAAAAATTTAGATGTACATACAAACTGTTTTATATTTCAAAGACGTATCTTTAGAGGGTACTGGGGAAATTATTTTCAAAATATACTATATAGCCTACTATAGCCTCTTAAATAAACTATTTTTACATCCGATTTCAACCATGAATATTGAGTTGCTGATTAACATATATATAAATTAATTATTCACATAAATAAAGCTTAAAACAGGTCGTAAATTCGTTAAGTGCCATGAGTCACGTGAATAAACCTTATGCTTCTACTTTTGCGGTGACAAGTTTCGAGCCCAGGTCATCCTCAAATCAAACATCAAACAATGATTAAATGTGAGTCATGATATAGTCAATATTATATTATTCATTGTACTGAGTGATATTGTGTATTTAAAAACTTTTATTTATTGACCTGACGAAAATTCACGACTGAAAAACACCGGAATGTTTTTTCAGGGTATATTCAAATTCTCGACCGAGATCCTTCACATCTCTCGAACTTTCCTTGGAGTATGTTGTGGTAAATTACTAAGTTTCTGACCCTAATCAAAATTATATGTAGCTCTACCGTTGACATTCAACAAATTAACCGAGATTTTAGATATGTAATACTGTCATTGACAATCAACCGAGATTATGTGTAACTCTACCCATAACAATCAACTTATTGCTGGCCGGAATTTTTAAATAACTAATTAATAGTGAATCATATCTCTAAATTTCTCAGTTCATCGTTCAAAATACATACTTATTTATTAAATAAATAAATAAATTTAAATTATCATTTTGAAATGTCATATCAGCGCTTTGATTGAATTTCCTTCCTAGATAGTTTGATGTAAATAATATTGAACGTTCATGGAAAAAAATAATTATATTTGAACGCTTTTGAAGTGCTCATTAATACAGGGTGAATTTCCTTATACAAAAAAGTGCTCATTTGCAAAAATTATTGTATTTGTATGAATAAAGGGATTTTATTTATTTATAATTAAGGACCACTTACAGCTAACAAGTTATTATATATTAATATGTTCATAAAATAAGAAAAAACAATATAAAACTGGTCAGCCAATTACAAGTGGCCACATCCTGCATTAAAAATTGAAATCTATAAGAAAATAAAAATATCTTAAATGGAAATTATATAAAAACGAACAGATACAATAGAAATTAAGATCACAATAAAGAAAAATAGTGAAAGATGTTTACAAAAGAAAACAAAAAGATAAACATTATTATAAAAGATACGATTAAGCACAAACAGATAAAAAAGAGAAACATTATAGCTAGAAAAAAACTAAAACAAAAAGCTAATGAATGAACAAGACACAACAAAACATGCACTGCGACTGAGTCCACAAGACAAAGACTGGGGTTCAAGACCAAGACATCCATTTTCTCATCACTAGCTGAATTAGTTGCGTAACATTCATTAGCTGTACCTACTGCCTTGCATCCGGCAACTGTTGATTTATATTAGACTTATAGTAGACAATACGAAAAGCAAAAAACTATCGCTAATTTGAATTCCTGGAAAATTGTCATTACGGTGCGTCAGTCACAAGCGTCAGAAACCGGCATTGAAATAAGGTTGGATCCTATCAAATTATATAACATAAAAACCATGCCATATATCAGAGTACATCATATCAGTACGCGTACCTAGGATTAAAAAATAAACTACAATATAAATTATATTAAATTTATTATTATTTACTGCTCATTACTCCAAGGGGATATAGTGAGGAGTTATGCATTTAGCAATTTTTAAGGCTATTTTTTTATTGCAGATTATAAACTTGTATCATTCTGAAATTGTATTCTGAAAGTTTCATCACAATGTATCTATGTACGTGTGTGTGTTGTGTACTACATATGTGCAGTGTATGGCGTGTTTATTATACTTTATCGATTAATCGATTGTATACTAAATTACTCATTCGATTCTCTTCAAATTTTGCAAATTTGTATATCTAATAGTCGGCTTTGACCCCATTAGATTTTGAAGGATTTTAGATCAGTGCTTCTCATTTTTTAAACTGTCTTAAACTTAATATTAGATATTTTTATTTTCCAATAGCTAAAAAGAAATTTCATTTTATTGTACATTCTCTTGTGTGAAGTTGATTTTTTGATAATTCTTTTTATATAGGTAATGTGATAGTAATTGATTAAGCGAGAAATGTATCCCAACCAATATAATAATAATAATAATAAAGGATTCTTTATTTCTCTTTTAAGAAAACGTTATATGCATAAGAAGACAAAAAATAGTAACATAAAGGAGTGTACAGAAATATATAACTTATAAAAACGTACATAATATAACATGATAATTAGACAATATAATATAAACAAGAGAAATCCCACCAGGCAACGCTTGTTTGTGGGTATTACAAAATGATAAAAATAATAACATAAAGGAGTTTACAGAAATATATAACTTATAAAAACTTACATAATATGACATGATAATTAGACAATATAATATAAACAAGAGAAATCCCACCAGGCAACGCCTGTTTGTGGGTATTACAAAATGATAAAAATAATAACATAAAGGAGTTTACAGAAATATATAACTTATAAAAACTTACATAATATGACATGATAATTAGACAATATAATATAAACAAGAGAAATCCCACCAGGCAACGCCTGTTTGTGGGTATTACAAAATGATAAAAATAATAACATAAAGGAGTTTACAGAAATATATAACTTATAAAAACTTACATAATATGACATGATAATTAGACAATATAATATAAACAAGAGAAATCCCACCAGGCAACGCCTGTTTGTGGGTATTACAAAATGATAAAAATAATAACATAAAGGAGTTTACAGAAATATATAACTTATAAAAACTTACATAATATGACATGATAATTAGACAATATAATATAAACAAGAGAAATCCCACCAGGCAACGCCTGTTTGTGGGTATTACAAAATGATAAAAATAATAACATAAAGGAGTTTACAGAAATATATTACTTATAAAAACTTACATAATATGACATGATAATTAGACAATATAATATAAACAAGAGAAATCCCATCAGGCAACGCCTGTTTGTGGGTATTACAAAATGATAAAAATAATAACATAAAGGAGTTTACAGAAATATATAACTTATAAAAACTTACATAATATGACATGATAATTAGACAATATAATATAAACAAGAGAAATCCCACCAGGCAACGCCTGTTTGTGGGTATTACAAAATGATAAAAATAATAACATAAAGGAGTTTACAGAAATATATTACTTATAAAAACTTACATAATATGACATGATAATTAGACAATATAATATAAACAAGAGAAATCCCACCAGGCAACGCCTGTTTGTGGGTATTACAAAATGATAAAAATAATAACATAAAGGAGTTTACAGAAATATATAACTTATAAAAACTTACATAATATGACATGATAATTAGACAATATAATATAAACAAGAGAAATCCCACCAGGCAACGCCTGTTTGTGGGTATTACAAAATGATAAAAATAATAACATAAAGGAGTTTACAGAAATATATAACTTATAAAAACTTACATAATATGACATGATAATTAGACAATATAATATAAACAAGAGAAATCCCACCAGGCAACGCCTGTTTGTGGGTATTACAAAATGATAAAAATAATAACATAAAGGAGTTTACAGAAATATATTACTTATAAAAACTTACATAATATGACATGATAATTAGACAATATAATATAAACAAGAGAAATCCCACCAGGCAACGCCTGTTTGTGGGTATTACAAAATGATAAAAATAATAACATAAAGGAGTTTACAGAAATATATAACTTATAAAAACTTACATAATATGACATGATAATTAGACAATATAATATAAACAAGAGAAATCCCACCAGGCAACGCCTGTTTGTGGGTATTACAAAATGATAAAAATAATAACATAAAGGAGTTTACAGAAATATATAACTTATAAAAACTTACATAATATGACATGATAATTAGACAATATAATATAAACAAGAGAAATCCCACCAGGCAACGCCTGTTTGTGGGTATTACAAAATGATAAAAATAATAACATAAAGGAGTTTACAGAAATATATTACTTATAAAAACTTACATAATATGACATGATAATTAGACAATATAATATAAACAAGAGAAATCCCACCAGGCAACGCCTGTTTGTGGGTATTACAAAATGATAAAAATAATAACATAAAGGAGTTTACAGAAATATATAACTTATAAAAACTTACATAATATGACATGATAATTAGACAATATAATATAAACAAGAGAAATCCCACCAGGCAACGCCTGTTTGTGGGTATTACAAAATGATAAAAATAATAACATAAAGGAGTTTACAGAAATATATTACTTATAAAAACTTACATAATATGACATGATAATTAGACAATATAATATAAACAAGAGAAATCCCACCAGGCAACGCCTGTTTGTGGGTATTACAAAATGATAAAAATAATAACATAAAGGAGTTTACAGAAATATATTACTTATAAAAACTTACATAATATGACATGATAATTAGACAATATAATATAAACAAGAGAAATCCCATCAGGCAACGCCTGTTTGTGGGTATTACAAAATGATAAAAATAATAACATAAAGGAGTTTACAGAAATATATAACTTATAAAAACTTACATAATATGACATGATAATTAGACAATATAATATAAACAAGAGAAATCCCACCAGGCAACGCCTGTTTGTGGGTATTACAAAATGATAAAAATAATAACATAAAGGAGTTTACAGAAATATATTACTTATAAAAACTTACATAATATGACATGATAATTAGACAATATAATATAAACAAGAGAAATCCCACCAGGCAACGCCTGTTTGTGGGTATTACAAAATGATAAAAATAATAACATAAAGGAGTTTACAGAAATATATAACTTATAAAAACTTACATAATATGACATGATAATTAGACAATATAATATAAACAAGAGAAATCCCACCAGGCAACGCCTGTTTGTGGGTATTACAAAATGATAAAAATAATAACATAAAGGAGTTTACAGAAATATATTACTTATAAAAACTTACATAATATGACATGATAATTAGACAATATAATATAAACAAGAGAAATCCCACCAGGCAACGCCTGTTTGTGGGTATTACAAAATGATAAAAATAATAACATAAAGGAGTTTACAGAAATATATTACTTATAAAAACTTACATAATATGACATGATAATTAGACAATATAATATAAACAAGAGAAATCCCACCAGGCAACGCCTGTTTGTGGGTATTACAAAATGATAAAAATAATAACATAAAGGAGTTTACAGAAATATATTACTTATAAAAACTTACATAATATGACATGATAATTAGACAATATAATATAAACAAGAGAAATCCCACCAGGCAACGCCTGTTTGTGGGTATTACAAAATGATAAAAATAATAACATAAAGGAGTTTACAGAAATATATTACTTATAAAAACTTACATAATATGACATGATAATTAGACAATATAATATAAACAAGAGAAATCCCACCAGGCAACGCCTGTTTGTGGGTATTACAAAATGATAAAAATAATAACATAAAGGAGTTTACAGAAATATATAACTTATAAAAACTTACATAATATGACATGATAATTAGACAATATAATATAAACAAGAGAAATCCCACCAGGCAACGCCTGTTTGTGGGTATTACAAAATGATAAAAATAATAACATAAAGGAGTTTACAGAAATATATAACTTATAAAAACTTACATAATATGACATGATAATTAGACAATATAATATAAACAAGAGAAATCCCACCAGGCAACGCCTGTTTGTGGGTATTACAAAATGATAAAAATAATAACATAAAGGAGTTTACAGAAATATATAACTTATAAAAACTTACATAATATGACATGATAATTAGACAATATAATATAAACAAGAGAAATCCCACCAGGCAACGCCTGTTTGTGGGTATTACAAAATGATAAAAATAATAACATAAAGGAGTTTACAGAAATATATAACTAATAAAAACTTACATAATATGACATGATAATTAGACAATATAATATAAACAAGAGAAATCCCACCAGGCAACGCCTGTTTGTGGGTATTACAAAATGATAAAAATAATAACATAAAGGAGTTTACAGAAATATATTACTTATAAAAACTTACATAATATGACATGATAATTAGACAATATAATATAAACAAGAGAAATCCCACCAGGCAACGCCTGTTTGTGGGTATTACAAAATGATAAAAATAATAACATAAAGGAGTTTACAGAAATATATAACTTATAAAAACTTACATAATATGACATGATAATTAGACAATATAATATAAACAAGAGAAATCCCACCAGGCAACGCCTGTTTGTGGGTATTACAAAATGATAAAAATAATAACATAAAGGAGTTTACAGAAATATATAACTTATAAAAACTTACATAATATGACATGATAATTAGACAATATAATATAAACAAGAGAAATCCCACCAGGCAACGCCTGTTTGTGGGTATTACAAAATGATAAAAATAATAACATAAAGGAGTTTACAGAAATATATTACTTATAAAAACTTACATAATATGACATGATAATTAGACAATATAATATAAACAAGAGAAATCCCACCAGGCAACGCCTGTTTGTGGGTATTACAAAATGATAAAAATAATAACATAAAGGAGTTTACAGAAATATATAACTTATAAAAACTTACATAATATGACATGATAATTAGACAATATAATATAAACAAGAGAAATCCCACCAGGCAACGCCTGTTTGTGGGTATTACAAAATGATAAAAATAATAACATAAAGGAGTTTACAGAAATATATTACTTATAAAAACTTACATAATATGACATGATAATTAGACAATATAATATAAACAAGAGAAATCCCACCAGGCAACGCCTGTTTGTGGGTATTACAAAATGATAAAAATAATAACATAAAGGAGTTTACAGAAATATATTACTTATAAAAACTTACATAATATGACATGATAATTAGACAATATAATATAAACAAGAGAAATCCCACCAGGCAACGCCTGTTTGTGGGTATTACAAAATGATAAAAATAATAACATAAAGGAGTTTACAGAAATATATTACTTATAAAAACTTACATAATATGACATGATAATTAGACAATATAATATAAACAAGAGAAATCCCATCAGGCAACGCCTGTTTGTGGGTATTACAAAATGATAAAAATAATAACATAAAGGAGTTTACAGAAATATATAACTTATAAAAACTTACATAATATGACATGATAATTAGACAATATAATATAAACAAGAGAAATCCCACCAGGCAACGCCTGTTTGTGGGTATTACAAAATGATAAAAATAATAACATAAAGGAGTTTACAGAAATATATTACTTATAAAAACTTACATAATATGACATGATAATTAGACAATATAATATAAACAAGAGAAATCCCACCAGGCAACGCCTGTTTGTGGGTATTACAAAATGATAAAAATAATAACATAAAGGAGTTTACAGAAATATATAACTTATAAAAACTTACATAATATGACATGATAATTAGACAATATAATATAAACAAGAGAAATCCCACCAGGCAACGCCTGTTTGTGGGTATTACAAAATGATAAAAATAATAACATAAAGGAGTTTACAGAAATATATAACTTATAAAAACTTACATAATATGACATGATAATTAGACAATATAATATAAACAAGAGAAATCCCACCAGGCAACGCCTGTTTGTGGGTATTACAAAATGATAAAAATAATAACATAAAGGAGTTTACAGAAATATATAACTTATAAAAACTTACATAATATGACATGATAATTAGACAATATAATATAAACAAGAGAAATCCCACCAGGCAACGCCTGTTTGTGGGTATTACAAAATGATAAAAATAATAACATAAAGGAGTTTACAGAAATATATAACTTATAAAAACTTACATAATATGACATGATAATTAGACAATATAATATAAACAAGAGAAATCCCACCAGGCAACGCCTGTTTGTGGGTATTACAAAATGATAAAAATGAGATATATCTACAATCTACAGTGCATAGTTAATTATTTTTTAATAAAACATAAAATAGACAATACCAGAAATTAAACATAAACATTAAAGATAAAAAAATACTCTTCAAAATGTTGTATGTTTAAGTAGGTACATGATATCCACAAAAAATTCTTTTAGAGCGGGTCATAGTGGCCGGTTGGAATACCAGGAGCGCCTTTCGCTTTTTAATATGGTTAGTTTGTCAGTTAGGCGGAGTGTGGCCGAATTAATGTATCTTCGTAAGCTGATTCGAGGTCACTTGGACACATCTGACATAGAATTGTTAAACTTTTGTTAATGTTTGTCAAGGGTTGTATCGGATCTTGATGTGTTTCATAATCCGGTGTCCACTTTCAAACGTTTGATTCGAGGAAATCTAGTGATAGGGACACCTTGATGCTGTGTGGCTCTGTGGGTGTTGATTTGTATTGCGCATTTCTCCCCACTTTTGTATTTTGTATTAGGATAATTTGGTATCTTGATTGTATGTTTTGTTCTTATTTAGTTTTTATAGTTTTAAGAATAAAAAAATACTAACACGTGTATAGTACGACATATAAACCAGCAAATTCGACAACATATTAACTTATAAGTCTTACTAAAAATATTCTAGTTAGACGGGCATGTTGCCGAGTTCGCGATTTTGTCCGCGACGTTATTTATTGACTGTCGTTACATTGCACTCGCGTTTGTACCTGCCAATACAGTGACATTCTGCCGTGTCGGAGTGTCATTGTATTGGTAGATTCAGACGTTGCGTCTGAATCGTTGTGACAATTTAATGTAATGACGTTGTGACAATTTAATGTAATGACGTTGTGACAATTTAAAATATGCTGGGTAAAATCTATTTGTTTTTTTTTGTCTCGGTTCAATTGTTCCTTCTTTTTTTATGTTTTATTTTATTAGTTCAACATTTGTTTTCTTTCTGTTTTCCTACATATATGTATATGTGTATTTTAAACTTTTCTTTTAACTGTGCAAAGTAATGTCTTTTTTATAATATGAATGGTCAGGAGACGTTGATTGTACATACCTAACTATGCACAATAGCCATGCGGGAGATACCTGTTATTGGAGCACTGGAGATTCTATTTTTTGTTTCATGTTTTTTTTTGTTTGTGTTGTTCAGTGTTCTGTTGGTGTCTCTGTATATTAAATAAATAAATAAATAAATAAATAAAAAATACACAACAAGTCGCGCGGTTTAACTAAATGTTAGCCGATACCAATTCTATAACTGTGGTTCGTTTCTTTGATGCCTTTATACATTTTTATATACCTACTCATTATGTTGATATTTACACATTAAAAAAAATGCAACAGAATAAAAAAAAGCAAAACAAAAATAATTAATACTAAAAGATACATACAAGTTGCAACACCACAAATACTGCATAAAACAAAGAATAAAAAATTACAATAGATAATCATTTGGGTTAGCTGTTTTAAGTCACAGCTTAAAATGCTTCAGAAAGGTAAGTTGCTTTTATGTTGCTTACTAAAGTTGGCAGAATGTTATATACTTTCGGAGCAACGAAAGGCGGAAATCGTTGAAAAAATCTAGTATTTCAGATGGGAGGTCTAAATATACTATGTGTAATACATTTACGTAATATTGTGTTTAATAGATGCGTAATTTAGTTTGTATATGCTGATAATAATCTCAATGTTTTCTCTTTTTATTTAACATTTCGTTTAGTCATTTAATAGCACACATCCTCCCTCTTCACAAGCTAATTAGCTTTAATAAGTAGGTGATATTGTAAACTATATAATGTATAAATCTTGTATGTTCGTATATTTTGATATGATGTGATTAATGAAAATAAAAATTAAATAATGAACACCCGCTTACCTGTTGCTGGTTATATGATATGCTTTGAGGGTATGAATGAATGAAAAATATTCACGATTTCGCTTAGTGCGTTCAAATCTCTCAACGAATGTAGGTACCTACTTCAAATTAAATATGGTTTACATAATATGTAGGAATGTATCTGTTTATTGTGTTCTTACATTGGTATATGTATAAGATTTCTTTTTCCTTCTTATTTTTCATCATCCAGTGAATTTTTTTTAAAAAAATTTACCCTTTTAATTTTAAAATTTAGAGTGAAGTATTCTTTGGGGTTCAGGTCCACTCACTAATCATTACAAGATTCTTTTTATATTTTTCTAGAAATAGTCAAATATTACTCTACCCTAACTTGACATATAGGTACAAATAACTAAATAAAATATCATATATTTTTATCGCATAGGTAGGTAGATATATTCTACCAATCAGATGATCAAATTTACATAATCTTTGGTCATACCTACTTTACATTAAGTAAAAAAATTAAGATTATATACCTAGGTACATGTATGAAAGTTTATGTTATAAGTGATAAACAAATATAATATGAACCAAATGTCTCCATATTTATTGAAAATTGTAGATAAGGTATACATTGTAGGTATCTATTATCACTCAAATCGCACCAAGTTAACTTGAAATTATGTGGCACTAAGTCATTTTAATATTACATCAATATTTTTTATTTGGCGTGATGACACCTATTGAATGGGTCTTACGGCCAGTTTCGAGTTAAAAGATAATTATTGTACATGGTCTAACAATAATTATATCTTCTCTTTGTTTGCCTAACAATAAAAAACAATAAAATATAAAAATAATAATACAATACACATATAGATATTTAATATTAAATTGAAATTTCCTTTGACGAATTTTAATATTAAATTGAAAATTATATCTTTATTACTGCTATGCAGAAAGGTCAGAATGTTCACGGGCAGTGGGATCTTATATTTTGAGAGAAATTGGTAAGGTTCAAGTCTCCAACTTCCTCCCCACATTCGCAAGCTGTAGAATCTCACATTTTAATTTTGTATAAATGAGCAGGTGTACAACAGTGACCGATTCTCATTCTGTTTATCACCGTTATCTCCCTCCTATTGCGTATAACAGAAGTGTATCATGGCTTGACTGGAATACTTGGTTGAATTGAACCACATCTCCTTCCCCTGGTGAAGGAAGATGTGGACAAAGATCGAGTATGAAATAGGTATTACTAAAAAAGGAAGAAGCAGAACCTTGCTGCACAGCAGTTTTTGCCAATTCGTCAGCCATCTCGTTTCCCTGGATCCAACCCAAGACGACATCAAGATTTATTTATTATGATATGTATAATAAAGTGAAACAGAATAAAAAAAATATATGTAGAATACAAAAAGGAATATATTTATATACATATGTAGGTATATAAAAACACACAACAATACAATTTGTCGCGTCGCTCAGTAAACCTTATCTCATCTCAGTAAACCTTATATATCCTTATTCTCATCTCATGTCAAGAGAATAAAAAAACACTCACATTCTGTAAATGCGATATTTTTTCAATTGAAATATAAATTTCGAGTATAAATCAAAATTTATAGTTAATGCAATCGAGTATTTCGAGTTGGCCAAACGCGTTTTAGTTGGCCATGTTTTAGTCTGATGACACACGATGTGTGCCAGTTCCATTCATAAAAATGCCATGAATCAAATAATAGTACAATAGTAAAGTAATAAAATCACGTGTTTATCGACTAGAGGAAGTTACAAATTATAGACTCAGGTCGGACGATGATGTAGACTGAGAGGTCTTCCAAGAATTATGAGTCAGATGCTGCTGCTCGGTCGCCAGTCTCAACATCCAGATCTTAACATCTTGAATCTCATCTCATCTCCAAACATGGAATTAAGACGATTCATTCGGCAAATACGCAGTGATGTACATACCTACTTTATTTAGTCCAAATTTGGTAGAATATTAATGTCACAACATGTAAGTATGTATGTAGTTTAATATAATATTATCCCAAAGTATTCATCATTCATATATATTTTAATAGGTAGGTATACCTCACGGTGACAGGAAAATTATTCGAAAAACAATTATTCGAATGCTCAATTTTACGAAAATCAATTTTACGAATGGCAATTATTCGAATCACATTTTTTTGAAAAACAATTTTCCGAATACACAATTATCAGAATTTACAATTGTTCGAATTTTTATGACGTCATGTTGGTAGTATTGTGAGAGGAATAAACCATAGATTTTTATTATAATATACTAGATGTCGTAGTTAGCAAATTTTGTATGAATCAAAAACAAATGACTCACTTTTTGCACGGAGTACTACATCTACATAGTATAATATTATAGTTATATAATAAAAATCTATGGAATAAACAACATGGCGACGCACCGCGCTATCAGATATCCTAGGATGTACACCTATTTTTTAAACCTAAACCTACAAAACTTTGGTAAAAATAGGTTGGTTAGGTTTGTTTGTAGTTATCATTGCGACTGGCGTGAGCCAGTTGCATTATATATTTAAAAAAGTAACTATAATATTAAAATAAATTAACTAAATTGGTGTGATTACTAAATAAACATAAACTGGTGTACAAACTAGGCTATCCCGCGCTGTCAAACATCAGTTATTAAAAATGTGCAAACATACGTACCCAACAATAATACAACAAGTAATAATAGTCTTCATCGAATATATTTTACTGGCAACAAATATGTCAAAGGAGGCAATATAATGACACAAAAATATATTAAATTCGGTTAATTGGTTTTCAAACAAATGTTAGTTCGAATAATTTGCTTTCGGACAATTGTCATTCTGATAACTGATTTTCGAAAAATTGTTATTCGTACAATTGCGCATTCGAACAATTGTGTTTCGAAGAATTTTCATGTAATCATACCTCACAGACCAATACAACTTGAGCCCGTCACGTGGATGCATAGAGCATTTATACTAATTTATTTGTATCGTTTTATTTTTTAAGCATACAGGCAAGAATGCCCCATAGATTTTTATTATAATATACTAGATGTAGTATACCGTGCAAAAAGTGAGTCATGGAATATCGCGCGTTTGACGTTTTGTTTGGCAACATATTGCAGTTTTCTTACATTCCTAGATAACTGTTCTCTAAACCTTTATAAACAAATTGTTTTTTTCGACAAATAAATCCGAAAACAATTCACATTAGTCGTTGTTCTCAAAGGAAAAACGATGTGCCAACCAAAACGTCAAAATTCCCCCGGAAAAATGCCTCACCTCGATTCATACAAAATTTGCTAACTACGATAACTAATATATAATAATAAAAATCTATGGAATGCCCTAATATTTCTATGCATAATCGTTATAGGAAGATAAAATCCGTGCAGTATGCGGTAGGTGCAGTGTCTATTTTTATATTATGTTATGTTACGGGTGGAAATAACTGCCCGTTCGCACTTGTCGTGTGTCGGGTACGATAAAATGTCGTGTGATCTAATGGTAATAGGTAGGTACATTCATTTAGATGGAGCTGTCCACACTTGCAGAACACGTGTAAGTTTGAACAGTACCATTTAAAATGTGTTGCCACTAGATCACACGACTTTTTATCGTACCCAACACACGACAAGTGGTAATGGGCAGTACAGTGGGTTTAGAGCCGTAGATTTAAGATTAAACATTAATTGAACACAAGATTATTAACATAAATTAATCACGAGAGTTAAAATGTTATGAACTGTGAAATTGTGTGATTTTTGGATGTCTGTTTGAGATTTGAGAAGATATCGATATTATGCATTAGATGAAATGAGTAAAACATTCTGATTAAACGAGAAATGTAAAAGAAATAACTGATATTTATACTGTAGAAGTTTAAATGAAAAATATTTCTAGTTATGGTGTTTCTAATTGGGACTGTTATTTGAATTTTAGGAAGGATGTTTGGTACATCTTTGTGTGGTATATATTTGGTTGGTATATATGCAAACCACCCCCCTCCACGGCGAAAAGGCTCAAGAAGTTTGACGGTAACTAATATAATATTCCTTGCTCCACGGCAAAGGGGGGGGGGGGGGGAACTTTCGGTCAAATTCAAAATGAAAGACGGGACGCAGAAGTACTACCTTCCATCATTACTATTTAAGATGTACTACTATAATGTAAATATGTTTTATAGAAAATAAATTATCTAGTTGGGGTGTTTCGGCTTTTTTCGATATTTTTAAAAACTTTGGAAATTATCATAAAAAAAATATTTTTGTTAGTAAAAAATATTTGAGAAAAGATGGAATTTTTTGTGAAAAACAAATTTGAGATTTTGTTCATACCAATTTTCAACGTTCTAGCTTTTATGGTTTCTGAGATATATGGAAAAATAAAGCAAAAATTCAAAAGTTGATAACCCCTGACTGAAACAACAATTCAAAATTCTGAGTATAAAAGTTTTGTAGGCCTATAACTCTTTATATAATATACTGAAATTTTGGGCTCTGTAAATTGAGCGGATCAAAAGTTATAAGGGGGGGGACACAAACACACAGACACACGAAATGTTCTACTACAGACCTACGACCGTATTTGGAACATATATGCTGCGAAGCCTCTAAGTTTGTGTCTTTTGACTTCAAAGTTACAAAAGCCGTGAAAAAAGTAGACCAATTCTCGCGTATCCTGGCTTGAAATATTGTCGATATGTTAAGAGAACAAAGTTCTCTTGAACAAATCGACAGTTAAATAAAATCTGAAGCCGGCCCTCTATGCCAAGTCCTATCTACTGACGTGATCGTCTAATGGACATGTAATTTATTACAATAGAATGGCATGTCTGTCAACTTGAAGAGTATATTCCATAATATAATCCTTTTATTATTACAAGAGGTTGTCATTTTGTAATATCTAAAGATATCCTTGTGTGTGATTGGTCAACACACCATCAAGGGACGGCCCACTATAAATAAGTTTACTTCATATACTTTCATATTAATTTAATGTGTATTTTACGGGTCCATATTTAAAGATGCACTACACCGAAATGTTTTTAATACCACATCGCCATTTTTAAATTCAGATAAGAAAAGGAAAAAAAAACTTTACATAAAGATAAATGGCGGAGTACAACTAAATTGTTTCTGTAAGCGAAGTAACTTATATAACGCTAAATTTAGTCACTGAAAACATGATATTTAAATTAAAACCACCTAATGCACTATTAAAATAGGTTTATACGTGATTTAAATTATCGGAAACCCAACATTTGTTTTTTTTTTGCATTTTAAGAACAAACCTTACTTGAAATGAAAAAACCTTATCGGTCATTCACTGTTTAACACATTTGAGAAGTTTGATTCGAAATTGGGGTGTTTAGGTTTATATGCTCCCTTAATATTTATACGTAGGTAGGTACTTTATAATTTGCTATGTACTTATTTCATATCGACTATGCATAAATATTGTAAACAATCGAGCGTTGATTAGAACACTAGTTGCATGTAACACATGACATCTAAATGTCGATGGCGATAGTTTGTATAAGTTGAAGAAAACATACTAAACCATAAACCCTTAAATCCAAATTACAGGATATTTTAAGATTTTTAAAATCTTTGGGCCTCTTTGTGAGAGTGGAATATGGAGGATAAGGTACAACCATGAGCTGGAGAACCTTTACAGTGATCCTAACATAGTAAAATATATTAAAATACATCAATGGCTTCAATGGTTAGGGCATGTTCAGCGAATGGAGGAAGGCCGAATCCCAAAGAAGATTCTCGACACACGACCGGAGGGGAGACGTGGTGTGGGGAGACCCAAGCTGCGGTGGATGGACGGCGTACAGGAGGATCTAAAGAGGATTGGCGTGGCAAACTGGAGAATGCAGACGATGGACCGGTCTAAATGGCGAAAAAATCTGGAGGAGGCCAAGGCTCACAGTGGGCTGTAGCGCCAATGATGATGATGATGATACAAAACATGTATGTCAATAGATGGGTGGTAATGTTTTTCTTAAAAAAATAGTTTGAGAAACTCTGTAACTGTTTCGTTAAGAGAATTTTGGAACCTTTTAGTCTTCTCGTTTATTTGAGATATTGTTTTTGACTATATTTATATAAATTTTCGGTCTCGTATCAATAGTTATAAGGGGGACACAAACTTTAATATTTTATTTTAATTTGTCGTCGACGGGGGGGGAGGGGGGGGGCTATTCAATTCTCGAAAAATATTTTCTTACAGTTAAAAAATCTTATCACAAAATAAGGTATTTTGATACGCGATGAAGATTTTTTGAATAATGTGTACAATGTTCAAATAGGTATATCTAATGCACATAACACATACAATACGTTTGCATTACGTATTATTATAGTCTTAAGAACTTAGATTATATGCCTTATAATTCTATGCGATGTTGGTACGCGATGTTGGTACAAACTAATAATGAAACATATAATATATGTAGGTATATGTATGTAAGTATCTAAATATATCGTGTGGGTAGGTACATAAATGCTAATAAACGAATAAAAATAAAAACGCGAATATTGTTTTACATCAAAATAAGCGTAATAAATTGTCGATTGGATTATCTATTAATAATCTTTGACGTATAATTTAAAAAACAATTCTTGGAATAGCTGGTCGATAATTGCTCGGACGTGAATTTCCCAATACTCTTATGATAATGTTTGGACTGTAAAAAAATTAGTTCAATCGTTCCGCATCGACAGGTAAAATAATTAGGAGATAATACAATCGAGAACACTTCCGAAGCACTTCCTTCAGAGCCCGAGGCTTTCCTGGAAATGACCGAGGCGGGTCCATTTAAGATTGATGCAGAATTGGAAAGGATTTCCATTTAGTCAATGGCTCCGACAAAGTCGGCAGGATTTGAATTTGAAGAAAACATACCGCAAGATCCGGATGACCAATAATTAAATACATATTTTGATCATCTCAAATATATTATTATTTTATAGTATTAACTAAATCCAACAGGTTAGGTATTATCTAAATGCATTTATAAAGGATTCAAGAAACAAATTTTAACTACGTAAGTAGGTAGTTTAAATTGATTCTGAGCATCGTAGGTATTTCAATTGAATTTGGTACCATGTATTCTGAACACAGATTTTATTTTTGAAGAAGGCATTGTCCAACTGTCGATTCGTTCATGAGAATTCAATTCTCTTAATGAATCGACATTATCCAACTGTCGATTTGTTCAGGAGAACTTTGTTCTCTTAACATATCGACAATGTATCAAGCCAGAATACGCGAGAATTGTATGGAGAGGTCTACTTTTTTAACGGCTTTTCCAACTTTGAAGTCAAAAAACACCAACTTAGAGGCTTCGCAGCATATATGTTCCATACACGGATTTACTCAGAATTCGGAGTAGAACATTTCGTGTGTCTGTGTGTGTGTGTGTGTGTGTCTGTGTGTGTCTGTGTGTGTGTGTGTGTGTGTGTGTGTGTGTGTGTGTGTGTCCGTCCCCCCCTTATAACTTTTGATCCGCTCAATTTACAGATCCCAAAATTTCATAATATATAAACAGTTATAGGCTTACAAAACTTTTATACTCAGAATTTCGAATTTTTTTTTTAGTCAGGGGTTATCAACTTTTAAATTTTTCCTTTATTTTTCCATATATCTCAGAAACCATAAAAGCTAGAACGCTGAAAATTGGTACCAATATAGACTCAAATGAATTTATTCAAAAAAATTCCAGGGTTTCTCAAACATTTTTTATTAAGAAAAATATTTTTTTTATGATAAATTTATGAGTTTAACTGCCTATATTTCCAAAACTTATACAATTATCGAAAAAAGCCGAAACACCCCAACTAGATAATTTAATTTTCTATAAAAAATATTAACATTGTAGTAGAAGATCTCAATTTTTTTTAACAATTTTTTTAAAAATTGAATTTAGTGACGACATCGCTTCATACATTTTGTATGGCAGTCGCCTATACACAATATGTAAGAAGACTTAATAGTTTGATACTTCATCTCCAAACATACATACCATCATGCTATTTTCATATTCTGGGTAGGAAAAAAGGAACTTCCTCCATACTATCCTATCTTGACATACATACCTACATAATATATGTTGTATAGAAAACAAAATATCTGAAAATATTCAATAATTTGTATTTATGGGTTTATAGTTTGGTACATATTCTTCAACTATACATACTATCGCTATCGACAGTTGGATCTCATGTGTTACATGCAACTAGTTTATATATTTACAAAATTGGGTGCATATTCCAACTGTCGATTTGTTCAGTAGAACTTTGTTCTCTTAACATATCGACAATGTTTCAAGCCAGAATACGCGAGAATTGTATGCAGAGGTCTACTTTTTCACGGCATTTCCAACTTTGAAGTAAAAAAACACCAACTTAGAGGCTTCGCAGCATATATGTTCCATACACGGATTTACTCAGAATTCGGAGTAGAACATTTCGTGTGTCTGTGTGTGTGTCTGTGTGTGTGTGTGTGTGTCTGTGTGTGTCTGTGTGTGTGTGTGTGTCTGTGTGTGTGTGTGTGTGTCCGTCCCCCCCTTATAACTTTTGATCCGCTCAATTTACAGAGCCCAAAATTTCAGAATATATAAACAGTTATAGGCCTACAAAACTTTTATACTCAGAATTTTGAATTTTTGTTTCAGTCAAGGGTTATCAACTTTTGAATTTTTACTTTATTTTTCCATATATCTCAAAAACCATAAATGCTAGAACGCTGAAAATTGGTACAAATATAGACAAATACAAAATCTCAAATCTGTTTTTTCAAAAAAATTCCAGGGTTTCTCAAACATTTTTTATTAAGAAAAATATTTTTTTATGATAAATTTATGAGTTTAACTGCATATATTTCCAAATTTTTCAAAAATATCGAAAAAAGCCGAAACACCCCAACTAGATAATTTAATTTTCTATAAAAAATATCAACATTGTATTAGCACATCTCAAACTTCTTTTAACAATTTTTATAAAAATTGAATTTAGTGACGACATTGCTTCATACAATTTGTATGTCAGTCGCCTATACACAATATGTAAGAAGTTTTAATAGTTTGATAGGTACTTAATCTCCAAACATACATACAGAACCACCATGCTGCTTTCATATTCCGGGTAGGAAAACAGGACTGACCTCCATACTGTCCTATCTTGACATACATACCAACATGTGTTAAAATTTTCAATAATTTGTATTTATGGGATTATAGTGTGGTACTTATTCTTCAACTATACATACTATCGCTATCGACAGTTGGATCTCATGTGTTACATGCAACTAGTAATTAATATTTAATATATAACAAAAACTATTAAATAAGAAGAAAAGCTTCTAAAAGTGCCTTCTCTTCTGCTGTGTTTGACTATCTCCACCTTGTTTAGGTATTGAGGCCCTAATCAGCGATGTAGGTTAAGAAAAAGTTTAAATCCAGAAACCATCCTGGAAGACCTGCGAAGAGATGACAGGGCAGTTGGACCTTCTTTTCCCAGGATACTCTATCTTCATAGGTAAAATAACCAAATTCACGAAGAAAAGAAGAAAAAAAATTAAATCCAGAAACCTGCGAAGAGATGGAAGGAAAATTGGATCTTCGTCTCCCAGGATAGTCCACCTTCATAGGTAAAATGACCTAATACCCGATGAAGAAGAAGAAGAAGAAGAAGGAAAATGTTTTAAGCCAGAAACCATCCCGGGCACCAAAGTTTCATTGCAATCAGATGAACGGTTTAGGAGCGCATAGCATACATACATACATACATAGATACATACAAACATTGAAATTTATAATATAGATGTTTCTTTTCAATTTATGTTTAACCAGTAATATTTATCAAACATTTTTGCCTAATTTGTTTTATAACTGCCTGTTTGTTTTGTGTACTAAATTGGCTATATGTTTGTTTTCAATAAATAAAAAAATGTATATTTTTTAGTAAATTTTACCACGTGTAAGTACATTATTGTCGAACTGCCAACACAATGGTAGCTACAAGCATTAAAAATAACAAGGATTTTTTTTAAACAATGAATATGTCCTTGTAACAAGTACATATTATGCATCCTCATACATTCCCTAAACTAAGCATAAATGTTTGGTTAGTTGTCGCCAAATATCTTGAACTATTTCGCCGAGAAGGGGACGATTTGCACGTAAACCAAAGAAGCAAAAATACACAAATTGACGCTCTACGCACCCGGAAGCCTGGTTCAAGATATTTGGTGTTATATTTAATTTTTTGATCGAATGTTCTTGATGGAATTCCATTAAAATTTCTTATTTTTTTTTTTAATAAACATTAAAAATAAAAAAAACGTTTATAACTTAATTCCACTGTTTATTTAGACTAAAACCTAAAACCGGTTTCGTGCTAAGCACATTTTCAAGTAGATTAAGTTAAAAACGTTTTTTTTTTATTTTTAATGTTTATTAATTTTTTTAAGCTATTTGGTATTATTTATACTATAGGCGAACGATACGGTCGTGGCAGGATTCGAACTCGCGACCACTGCATTACTAACCCAACGCACTAACTGCTCTGCCACCACCCATCTATTTATATAACTCTTTCACATTCTATTTCCTTCATGGAATCTAGTTTTTTTAAAGATTTTTGCTAACAAACCGTATTTATTAGTTTTTTTTCTTCGTAAAGATACCCAAGTATAATTTCTACCCTCCATGCCTTTCGACGAGCTTCTCACCGTACGGGTGAGATGAAAGGAGGATTGATGCATTTGATATGTGGTGTTGGCAATGTGTCCATACCAAATGATCTGCAGATAAACCATGGCTTGTAAACTAACTGCCTTCAACGAACCCTTCAGTATTTTGGACACATTGCCAGAAGGGCCCCAGAGATGCTCGTCGTAATGGGAAGCATGAAGGATAGAAGAACCAGAGGTCGCAAACCGACACGATGAAGCGATCTCGTCGTCCGCTACAGAATCTTCTATCATGCCATTCGGCGGGTGATTGAGTGTACCCGCCATCATCACTCATGAGGTCAAGGAGCAGGAGGACCCGAGTATTGTACTTACGAATATTATTATTATTTCGTCAAAAGTAAAAATATATATATGATAGGTCACACGCAGGGTGCTATATATCCAAGTCATCAAGCCAGGCAGCAGCCGATGCAGTGGCCGTGATAAAGTCACTTTCGCCACCATGATATCGCTGTACACTGCATTCGTGGACTGTGTGTTGTACGGTTTGATGAGGAGCACCACAGTCACACTCAGGATTCAGTCTCATAGCCCATTTATAGAGAAATTCCCCACATCTGGCATGTTCAGTACGTACTATATTAAGAGCACACCAGGTGCGGCGAGGGAATCCGAAACCAGCGGGCTGTTGATTAGGATTCATGCCCCTCCATCTTGCGGGTGCTGAGAGAAGCCAGGTATGTTCCCAATCTTCGTTGCAATTAAACTTGTCAGCAAGTAGTTGTTCACCTGTTTTTACTGATGGCTTCCTAGATTTTAGCCTAAGCGTTTGCAAGTTTGCTATGTCAGCATGGATAGGGAGCATCCGGTTTAATGTTATCTTGGTCATCTCTCTCATCAGTGAAAGTTTTCGTCTTGTTTCAGGTGGTGCGATGTTGGCCAGAATTGGTAGCCAGATCAAGGGCGTTGATTTAAGTGTTCCTGAGATAATTCTTATGCTGGTATTTAATTGGACATCTATCTTGTTTGTATGAGCACTGTTTAACCAACTTATGAATAGAATTATTAGTTTAATTTTGGATTTCAAAGGGACATAAATTGAGACGTCACATATCACAATTACTATGTGATACTAATTAGAAAATAGACTGTAAAATATTTGACACTTCAAAAATTCAGCGGGCCTATTCCAGTTCTTTTATCGCGGCAATATACACAAGTTTTTAGGCTACATGTGTTTCTTATAGCAGATCGTTTTCCGCGGACACTTTAATCATGTTTCCGCAGTATATTATGCCCTTGTTTCATGTTTCTATTGTTTTCTTAAGTTTCAAATGTTCAATCAACTTTATGTCCTTAATTTCTTTTTTAATCGTATTATATTTTTGTAGCTAAATAGTAGTAATGCCTTTGTCCGAATATAGTGTTTGTCTTTGGAGTTATGAAAAGATGCAGCTGTGAGTCGTCTCGTAATTGTGTTGCGGTGAAATATTATTAATTTTGATTTTTTTTTCTAATACGAATCTTTATTATATGTTTTATTAGAAAAGATTAAGGTATTTAAAAAAACTAAGTTATACACAAAAATTAGTCAAATGCATCCAGAATTTTCAGAGCAAAGTGTCGGTCGTAACAACCTTAATTGGCATTTAATAAGATTTAACTACAAGATAATATAAGACACGCGAAGTTGCACCAAATTTATCATCATCTTTAAACCTCACTTGACTCATCTATATTTGTATTTTTACCTGGCTCAAAAATTTGGACAGAATATGGATATTAATAATTATAGTTGAATGACTTATATAGCGCCATTTCCGTAAGTTTTCACTTCAAGGGCAACTAACTATAAATATTAAGATGTGTGAGGGTGTGTGTGTGAGGGTGTGTGTGTGTTTGTGTGTGTGTGTGTGTGTGTGTGTGTGTGTGTGTGTGTGTGTGTGTGTGTGTGTGTGTGTGTGTGTGTGAAATATTATCCATACAATCCCCATATTAACAAGCGGTACATACCTAAGAACATTATATTAAGTTCAACCTCCATCTCAGTATATCGATATTCGGTTGTAATTCCCCATTTAAATTATTGTTCTAGTGTCCTATTCCTCTGCAATTAAACTCAAAATGGAAAATTACAGATCATTAATTTAGATGGGTCGGTGGCAGAGCGGTTAGCGCGCTGGGCTAGTAATCCAGTGGTCGCGAGTTCGAATCCTGCCTCGACCGATTTCGTTCACCTATAGCACAAGCATTTATTTGCTTATTTTAGGGAACGTAGGAAGATGTATATGTACTTTTTTAACAAGGACATATTCATTTTTTATTAAAAAAAATAAATAAATTAATGAAAAAAAATCATGATATGGGAATGAGAACAATTTTAAAATGAAACAGATAATATACAAGAATAAACCTAATGTTAAGCTAATATTAAAGCTATTAATACTTGGGACGAATATGTATACTTGGGAAGCATATTTCAACGGAACGGACGACTCGATAAAGAGATCGAAAGAAGAGTTATGGCAGGAAACAGAGTGAATGGAGCACTGAGACCAATTATGAATGATCGCAACATATCAAAGGATGCCAAAGTTGCCATTCATAACGCCATCGTAGTGCCAACCCTGACGTATGCAAGTGAAACCTGGACATGGCAGAAGACGCATGAAAGTAGAATAAATGCAGTTGAAATGAGATCGTTAAGAAGGATTTGTAATAGAACGATGTATGACCGGGTAAGAAACGAGGATATAAGGAAAGAATGTACATAGGATTAAGAAAGATGTCATTACTAGAATGAAAGTGAACACATTGAGATGGTTTGGTCACATGGGGAGAATGAATGAGGAGCGCCTGACGAAGAAAATATACAGAGCGGAAAGGAATGGAATGAGAGGTCGGGGACGCCCAAGAAAGGGATGGCACGACCATGTGAACGAAATTTTGAAAGACGGAAATGTTAGCAGTGTGAGCAATAGACGAACATGTATGAGACGATGCATGAATGTGGACGAGGCGAGGGATGCGTGCCAGGATAGAAAAATGTGGCGTTCGGTTCTCTCTGCCTACCCCGCAAGGGACATGGCGTGATGGTATGTATGTATGTATGTATGTTAATACTTGGGCAATACCAATATATTGACATATTCTTTTGGAATTATTAAATGGTCAAAAACAGATTTAGATAGTTTAGAAAGAACAATTAGAACGCGTTTTACTAAATTTCGTTGTCATCATCCTAATTCCGCGATTGAACGAATCAATTTGCCTAGGAATTTAGGAGGTAGGGGTATAATAAAAATAACATCGTTACATAATAATCAAATTGAATCGCTGAAAACTTTCTTTCACAAAAAATCTGATAGTTCTTTAATGCATAAAGTAATCTGTGAGGCGGACAAAAATTTAACAACATTAAATTTAAATTACGAGAATGCCAATAACAATATTATAAATATAAATGACGACCTTCTAAATTCGTGGCTAAATAAAATAATTCATTCTATACATCCAAAATTTCTCAACCAACCTTATGTTGACAAAATTTGGTCAAACAAATGGTTGAGTATTGGTGATTTGGACGCGGATTTAGAAGGTTTTATAATAGCGATTCAGGATAGAGTAATAAAAACTAAAAATTATCAAAAATATATAATAAAAGACATAAATGTAGTAGTGTTGTAGGAAATGTTTGGCTTTTCCGGAAACAATCGAGCATATAATATCGGGCTGTTCTTTTCTCGCGCAATCAGAATATACATTTAGACATAACCAAGTAGCAAAAATAATACACCAAAATTTAGCTATTAAATATAAATTAATTGACGCGATAAACATAAAACCATATTATGAATATGATCCGATTTCATTTTTAGAAAATAATAATATTTCGCTATATTACGATAAAACAATATTAACTGACCGGTCAATTCAACATAACAGACCCGATTTAATAAAACATGATAAAATTAAAAAAATAACATATATTTGCGACGTGGCTATTCCAAATTCTAGTAATATTATAAAAACTTTTGATGAAAAAATTAGAAAATACACCGCTTTAGGTAACGAGATTAAAAGACTTTGGCATTCTCGTAAAATACCGTTCATTATTTCAGCCACTGGCATTATTCCAAAATCGTTAATCCGTAATTTAGAAATTATCAATCAATCGTCCTTTTCCTCATGACTGAGGATAGCGGCTGTAGTCTGTCGCCACACGTATGGCCCGCCTCCATGCCAATCTGTTTTGGGCTGAACGCAGAGCATCAGTCACCGAAGACCCCATTGTGGAAAATCAAAAATCAAATCGCTCCATCTGGTCGGTGAGCGACCACGAGATCTCCGTCCCTCCACGCAGCCCATCACAACAAGCTTCTCGAGGCAGTCTGGTTTTCTTCTGGCAATGTGTCCAAAGAATTGAAGGATACGTCTGTAACATATCGTCGATAGACGATCCTCAATCCTTAGCTCGTCTAAAATTATAGATTTATCGAAAAATTTAATAATAAAAATGCAAAAAACGGTAATTATGAATGCATGTAGAATCGTTAAAGATTATAGATTTATCGAAAAATTTAATAATAAAAATGCAAAAAACGGTAATTATGAATGCATGTAGAATCGTTAAAGATTTTTTAAACGTTAATATTCGGGAATCAGTAGGGTTGTTAGGTAGTATAGAGACCTCCTCAGAGCCTAAATCTTTGATATGTTAAGTATCTGGATGGGTGAACTATTCCCAATTGAAAGCATGATGATGCGTTTGTTGCATTTTATTTTGCTCTTTTAAATAAATTACAATTTACGCATTGATCTGCTTATTCTTTTGGGGAAGTGTGTAATGGTAATAATAATAATTGAGTGTTATTATTTGTAGTGCTTAATTGTTATTAATATCATTAGTAAATCGGCCAGCGCCGCGTTTATAAACTAAAATTTATAACAGTAAAGCAATACATTATAATATAGGTAATACAACATGTATATTATACAACACATTAACTTTGATTATCTAAACTAAAAAATAATATGCTTCCAAAATATATGCAGAAAAATATATTATTCAATGCCAATGTTCACACTTACCCAACGAGAGGATGTCAGGATTTTAGACTTCCAAAAACGAGATTAACAAGTACACAAAATAGTTTATACCATAAAGGTCTCAAAATATATAATAGTTTGCCACCAAACATAAAAGAAACCACAAGTTTTGTCACCTTTCGTAGGCTAGGTGCTGAATACATAGTTAAAAAATATTAATGTTCACCCTAGTTTTACGTGTTTTTATAATTGATTGTCATACTTATTGTTTTAAAAAAATTATATACTAGATGTAGATTATAGTTTATACTAGATGTATTAATTTTTATGTGTTTTTACGTCTAAATAAAATTTACTATTACTATATCACAATTTGTTTACGTAAATGAAATTGGTAGATACCAATTTGTATGACCCCCATCGTTCAGCTTTTTCACCAAACTGTCATACCTACCTAGATATTTTTTACACTCTTTTAATTCACTTCACTTGCCTACCTGTACTGGAATTTTGAAATCGATTTTTAACTTACTTCTCGTTTTTAGTTAACTTAATTTTGTATTTCATTCAAAATAACCATTGATACTATACTTATTGCATAAAACCAGGAGTATTTTTAAAAACTTCTTTTGACAATCACTTTGTACAGTGCTATATATTATGGTCCATACTTATATTACATGGAGTTGAAATCTGGACCATAAAGGTCAGTATACCAAACAGTCTTTGAAATGTGGCTTCATCGTCGCATTCTGAAAATTTCCTGGGTCCATAAAATATCAAACGTGGAGATACTCAGAAGAGCAAATTTCGAGCGCGAGCTGACACAATTAAGCGACAAAAGGTATCATATTTGGGTCACGTTCTGCGAGACAAGGTCCAGGCTGCTCCATCTGATTATGAAGGGCGAAATAGAGGGACGTCTCAGAATAGGAAGACGTCAGATGTCATGGCTCCCCAACATTCGTGAGTAGACCGGCATCAGAGACGTCGGCGAATTGCTCCGGAGATGCCTTCTCAGCAGTGATCTCCAACACAGGAGGGACCTCATATGGTACGAAGATGAAGAATAACTAGTTGCATGTAACACATGAGATCCAACTGTCGATAGCGATAGTATGTATAGTTGAAGAATATGTACCAAACTATAAACCCATAGATACAAATTATTGAATATTTTCAGATATTTTGTTTTCTATACAACATATGTAGGTATGTATGTCAAGATAGGATAGTATGGAGGAAGATCCTTTTTCCTACCCAGAATATGCAAATAGCATGATGGTATGTATGTATGTTTGGAGATGAAGTATCAAACTATTAAGTCTTCTTACATATTGTGTATAGGCGACTGCCATACAAAATGTATGAAGCGATGTCGTCACTAAATTCAATTTTTAAAAAAATTGTTAAAAAAAAATTGAGATCTTCTACTACAATGTTAATATTTTTTATAGAAAATTAAATTATCTAGTTGGGGTGTTTCGGCTTTTTTCGATAATTGTAAAAGTTTTGGAAATATAGGCAGTTAAACTCATAAATTTATCATAAAAAAAATATTTTTCTTAATAAAAAATGTTTGAGAAACCTTGGAATTTTTTTGAAAAAATTAATTTGAGATTTTGTATTTGTCTATGTTTGTACCAATTTTCAGCGTTCTACCGTTTATGGTTTCTGAGATATATGGAAAAATAAAATAAAAATTCAAAAGTTGATAACCCCTGACTGAAACAAAAATTCAAAATTCCGAGTATAAAAGTTTTGTAGGCCTGTAACTGTTTATATATTCTGAAATTTTAGGCTCTGTAAATTTAGCGGATCAAAAGTTATAAGGGACACACACACACACACAGACACACAGACACACACACACACACAGACACACGAAATGTTCTACTCCGAATTCTGAGTAAATCCGTGTATGGAACATATATGCTGCGAAGCCTCTAAGTTGGTGTTTTTTGACTTCAAAGTTGGAAAAGCCGTGAAAAAAGTAGACCTCTCCATACAATTCTCGCGTATTCTGGCTTGATACATTGTCGATATGTTAAGAGAACAAAGTTCTCCTGAACAAATCGACAGTTGGATAACTTTCAACGCGATAAAATTTTTGTAAAAAAAATTTCCTCGATTTTTTTTACTTGTTTGTTGATATACCTACAGGGTGTCTCAAAATAAAGTTTATATTTAGTCTACAATAAAATTTCGCAAGATCGCATATCTATGTCACATAATGAGGGGAGAAAAATACCACTTGCTTCAATCAATACTGGAGGACAAGATAAACGGTCGCCGAGGGACTGGAAGAAGACAGATGTCCTGACTGCGTAATATCAGGGAATGGACAGGCTTCTGAACTGTGTAGCAGATATTCCAGGCAGCACAGGACAGAGAGTCGGGGGTTCCTGACAGGGCACCAGAAAAGATAATAGGTATGTAATTGATATCCAAGAGGATCATTAAATCTAATTCAATAGTCAAACCATCGCAAATGAATGGAAGAAAACACTATCATGATTATCTGTAGAATTATCATACCTACCTAAATAATCAAACCGATTATTATTTTTGAATTTGGGTGATTATCCCAAGTCTTCATTATAACATGTGTATCAACAATTAGTTTACTAACATGCAAAAATGTTGTACTGGGTTGTTAAATATTGAAGAATATGATACCTCCATATGAACAGAGTCGGTGTTGAGAGGATTGAATGAATTTACTCACTAATCGAGCGCTCATTTTTTTAAGAACCGATGAAATAACATATCTGAAAAATAAACGAAATTTTGTGTATCCCAAGCACATAAGTATTTATATATTTCCAAATTATAAATTACTATTATATAAATAATGAAAAATTACTGGCACTTCAATAATTTTATTTTATTTTTTTAAATTTGTATAGGTATAGATTACATAGTTTGCTCATCATAACTTCCAAAATACCATATTATTATGTAACCACACAATCTGTAGTTTTCTGATATGAAGTAAAAAATTAAATGATGCAAAAAAACCAAATTATACTTTTAATCTTTACTTTCTTTAAATGGAGGCAGCGATGGAATAACTTTAAAGAAATTTCTTACAGAAGTCATGTACAAAAGTGAGGTCAATTTAGGTACAATTAAAATTACAAAACATCTAGTTTATTTATTCATCTTCTTGTATAGTATGTGAACAAAGGCGAGTTTACTGTCATAAGGCAATTTCTTCCAACCAACCCGAGCAACGTGAAGTCACGAAAGTTAAATTAGTACATCAGTAGGTATTTAATGAAATGAAAAATAATAACACCTCACAAAGCAACGAGGAAAACGAAGGTACGAAAGAATATAGAAGAAATATTCTGGAACTCTTTGTTAAATAAAGTTTTTTAATTCACTTTTAAATATTTTTTTATGAATTAAGATGACCTTACTTCGTCACTTAGGCCATTCCATAGTCTAACTGATTGTACTTGAAACAAGAGCTTAAATCTTCTGTATTTTGAATGCGGAAAGCTAGTATGATAGTATGTACGTTAGGCAAATCAATGGAATAGACTGTAATTTGACAGGAAACGTTATTACTCTCCACTACCAACTATGGAATAGTGGAGAGTCATGATTTCACAATTTTTAAGCGTATTTTTTTTACATCAATTTCTCAATGGGTATCATATAGAGAGTGTATACTTTGAGTTTCATCGTGATGTTTTTGTGTGTATGCCGTATGCCGTACACAAATTTGAAAATTTGTGTTCTCTGTACAGCCCAAACCAAATGACTGATGAACTTCATATTGATACCATATGTGTGAAGTACATAAACTTAGAGCTGATTAGTTTTCCATAGACTAATTATTTAATTATTTCTCTATGATTTCATCTGTTAAAACTTTAAAAATGCTCTCAAGACCTGGAAATTTGAGATATTTTCATTTTATTTGAATTATTTATGCAAAAAAAAGAATTTTCACAAAACTGCATTCAGAGTTTGCCAACCTTAAATATCCTTTCAATAATTATGTTTCTATTAATCGATATTTTGTATGAAAAATATAGGTATAGGAGAATTTTTATATTTAGCAATGTTTAGTTACATATTTGATTTCATATTGATATTAGAGTGTAATATTAGCAGGGAAGCTTCATTGTGTAGTGGAGAGTTTAGTGTTGGCCACAACCCACTCGTTTTTTAAATATTGTAGTGAATAGGGGATATAAAGATGGGTCGATGGCAGAGCGGTTAGCGCGCTGGGATAGTAATCCAGTGGTCGCGAGTTCGAATCCTGCCTCGACCGATTTCGTTCACCTAATAACACAAGCATTTATTTGCTTGTTTAACAAGGACATATTCATTTAAAAAAAAAGTAAATAATGACAGTAGATGACGACGATCCCTTGACTCTTACTATCTTAACAACGTAATATCGAAAATGTTCTTTGATAATCGTAGACTTAATAATAAATCTATTTTTTTTCTGCTTTCAACAGTACCTACCTACACGTTAAGAATGTTTTGTGGCGGGAGAAATGTACATAGGTAGAGTATGCAATTTAAATATGAGGCACTATGAAAACTGGTCGAGGTCCCTTTAGTGGGCGGAGAGAAATGTTCCTTCTGTGGAATCCGGAGCACGCCAGTTATGGAATGTTCCCACGGTACACAGTGTATGAATGTAGGTACCTATTACCCCTGTGCTGTACGGTGACTGGAGATGATGGTAATCAGTAATTAGCGGAGAACTAAACACGCCCCTACACGGTACCTATTATGCATTCCAACCATACCATTCAAAAGCAGCAACAATCCGAAATAATTCACCAATTTTTCAACCGACAATTTTCGATTTAAGTATCAATTACGTAAATGCGAGGAATGATCCTAAACCATTGAACTACGCAACAGCGCCTTCATGAATTTAACTATTCCTCTTTTTCTTCTTCGTGCCATATCAGATCCCCCCGAAGGTATCTCTATCCGCCGCCGTACGGAACAATTCGCCGACGTCTCTGATGCCGGTCTACTCGTGTACGGACAATTGACCGTAGCCGATTGACCATGGACAATTGACCGTACGCCCTTTTTACCGTATGGACAATTTACCGCACGGACAATTGACCGTGGGGACAATTGACCGTGAGTACAGTTGATCGTACGGACAATTGACCGTGAGGACAATTTATCGTATGGACAATTGACCGAATGGACAATTCACCGTGCGGAAACTATTTTTAATAACAGAAAAAATAACTTCTTTTTCGTATGAGTTAAACAAATTGTGTGAAAAAAATGTTCGCTTACGGCAACGAACCGATAGCGTTCTTTTTTATTTCAAAATACAACGAGGAATCCAGTCCTCACGGTCAACTGTCCCCACGGCCAATTGTCCTCACGGCTAACTATCCACACGGTCAACTGTCCATACGGTAAATTGTCCTCACGGTGAATTGTCCTCACGGTGAATTGTCCATACGGTAAAAAGGGCGTACGGTCAACTGTCCACGGTCAATTGTCCGGGAATCCGGTCTACTCGCGAATGTTGCGGAGCCATGACATCTGACGTCTTCCCATTCCTCGGCGTCCCTATATTTTTCCCTTCAAAATCATTTGAAGTAGCCGATTAATTTATTGTTATTCTTCCTCCAAAAAAAATGAGTGATTTATCAAATCTACATTAATTTAAAGCAGTAAAATATGTTGTAAAATAATTTAAATAAGAGTTTCATAAATAAGAGAAAATTAGGTTAAAAAAGTTAAATAAAAAAAGGAAAAAAAGTTACAAAAGTTAAAAAAAAAATAACTTACATGAGTTATAGAAGTTACATAAGTCGTAAAAAAAATAGGTACATAAGAAGTAAAAAAAAGTAACATAAGCAGAGATTTTGCCAATCATATAAATTTGAGTTCTTGTTATTGTAGTATCTAGGCCACACACTATTGTTATTCAATACTCCAAAATTTATTTTCATACTATAATACCTTTTGATTCATATAATACCAACTAATTTATAGCATTTAGTTTGAACCTTAGATAGTCACAGTGGAAGCAGTGTCCTCTGAATTTTCTGTTATATCTGTCTAAGAAAAAAACAAGCAAATCCAGGGAGCCTAGAGGAAAGCAACCAGTACCTAGTATGTCTTAGTAATGTTCTTAAATCATCAATCATTGTCAACACTGATGGTATTTATGGTGTAGAACTCCATTATATTAGGGATTTTTTTTAATCAAACAAAATTGATTATGGTTCTACATATATTGAAATTGGTGGCGATAGAGCGGTTAGGGCGCTGGGTTAGTAATCCAGTGGTCTCGAGTTCGAAACCTGCCATGATCAATATTGTTCACCTATAGTTCAAGCATTTATGCTTAGTTTAGGGAATGTATGAGGATGTATAATTTGTACTTGTTAAAAGAACATATTCGTTTGTTTTCAAAACAAAAAAATATATATTTTCCTTGTATCAGTATGACCGTTTTGGGTGACTAAATATGTAGAACCATAATCAATATAGTTTGATTTAAAAAAACCTAGTATTGTTTAGATTTCACATAATCTTTGAAATAAAAAAGATTTAAAATATTTATATATTATTTATTGCATACATCCACAAACAACAGACATAGAACATACTTAAAAATAATGGAAAATAAATAACAAACATCATTTATAAAGCTGTGATTCCAGATTTCTCTACAGTGTCTAATAAACTTTGAAGGTTTGTCTCAAACAATTCACATCTTATGGGCATTTCTAATGAATAAAAAGGATTTTTCAATGCATAATCCGAGTATATTTCGTATATTCTCCTTAAAATCACATCCATTCCAGCTTGACTAGGTTCTGTTACCACCATGAATTTGACACCTATAAAAATAAACATTATTCATATTTAAGATACAATAAGAATAAGATGATCAACACACAATATTCATGAAAATATTCATAGTAAATTTCTGAATTATTCACAAATCTCAAAAATGAAAAAAATTGTACCTACAAATAATTTTAATAATTTCTATGATCTGGGAGGTTGCTCATGACATTCTTAATACGTTCTCAACTTGCCTTAATCTTAAAAATATATAAATCAGTATTTTTATGACAAACTTTTTTTAACATCTCAATAGAGACGAAGTTGGAATATTATAGAAGAACCAGGAACTCAAGGAACCTACAAGGCTTACGTTCTGTCATCGGGTGGTTTATGAACGTGCACAACATTCACCAATTATGCCATCTTATTGAGTTCCCTTATTGATGCAATTTTTGAAAGTTATATATGAGTAACAGGATATTATTACTATTGTAACGAAGTAACGAAGAAAACCTTTTTGTAACGCCATCTATTAAGAAGTTGGTTTATTTGTAAACGATGAAAGCAACAGTCCTTATAAATGAGGTGACAGTGTTCTCGCACAGATGTCATCCCTGAACTACATGCATTTAAAAAAAAAAAATATTTGATAGAAATCAGTACTTGATCATAATTTAATCTTTATTTTTCTCTACATTTAATCATAAAAATTGTTAAGATCAAAGTTTAGTATGGAATAGTTATTAATTTTTGTATAAAAATTAATATCTTAAGTCTGAACTTCAGTCTGAAGTCTACTGCTTAAGTCTGAACTTAAGTCTGAAGTCTACTGCTTAAGTCTGAAGCTGATATTATTTTAATCAACTTCTTCATGACTTTATTATGAAATAAATTGATAACTAATTCCCCTTGTGAACCCAGGTGAGATTATTAAAATTAAAAAATATATATTTACATAAGTACAAAGGCTTATGTGGATATTGGTCTACAAGAAATCACACAAGGTTTTGTTAAAGACACAAACGTTTAGATGAAGAAAATGATTTTATTATACAGGAACATTATAAAGTTATAGTGCATTTTGTGATTGCCAGATTTTTTTCTACTTATTACAACTGACTTGGTTGACTTATAACGGGTATTGAGGCGACTGCTTCTCTCTCGGATGACAGCAGTTGCGATCAATCCTAAGAAAGACATGTTTGCTTCGAAACCAGTCATATCAACTCATCCATCGTAATAAATGAAATAGTACAAAATGTGCCACTAAGTAAACTCTGAAAATCTAATAACACAAAAAAAAATCGCCAGAGCAAACAACTAGTCATAAAACATTGTAATATTTCATTTTTATTACAGGTTTTTACTTGTATTTCTATGATACTCATATTGATAAATTAAATAAATGATCACCTGTGAGAGTTTGAAAGCAATACAGTTTGAATGTGTCTGCTTCCAGTGTCTCAATGCCGGAACTTCTCGGTTCTGGACTCAACTGGCTTGCAATGGCAAATAGGGGATAGAACATGCTCGCTAGAAAGATCTTTTCGTTAGTTGTCATTTTCAATCTGCCAAATTTGAGATTCAACGGGAAGTTCTCTTTCTTCTCTATAATATCAAACACATCTTTTCCGTCTTCCGTGAGTCTACCGGTGACGGGTGAACCATTCACAGATAAAAGTACATGACCAACTGTAATAAGAATAATAATAATAGTCACTTTAATTGTTTCATAAATATGTGCATTTAGGAATCATAATAAAATTAATTCCGCATCTCTTTAAATGGCACTGGCGAGGTACTTAGCCAGGCAAGACAGTGTTAACTAGATCCTTGAAATGGAGGCCTCGGATCAACAAAAGAGGGGTAGGAAGACCACCAAAAAGGTGACATTGTCAAGCATACGGGTCGTGAATGACAGCAAACAGCCCAAAATAGAATTCAGTGGAAAAGTTTAAAAGAGAACTCAGTTGAATGAATATTATTTATTTATATTTTTGTATATAAAATAAACAAATATAATGCACACTGGCGGGCTCATTGCCATTAGGCAATTTCTTCAGTAAGTATATGTATTTAGTTAACAAGGACACATTCATTTTTAAATTAATAAATATATAATTTACATGAATAGAATATAGCATATAAACATGGTATTAAAATGAAATGTAGGTACATTATAGACGCCTTGACAAGGGAAATACTTATGTATAATGCATTATTATAAATTTTATCACTTCTCGGCCTGTTGGCTAAGATCAAAGTGTATTATTATAAGATTTAACTTGAATGAAAAGTGCAATATACGGTAATTATTTAGCCAAAGTACTACTTAACTTGCTATTTAAATGCCATTAAGCTATATAAAAAAATACAATTATTCTAGCAGCATAAGATGGCATTTTTGCCAGTTGGGCTCTCATGAAGTTTTCTAATTATTGACAGGTAAGTGTAGGAGGGCAAATGCGCTACTTCATTGAGTAGGCGTACACAATGAAGTACCTACGGTATTTGCTCCCCCAAGATGTCAGTAATTATGGAACTTAATAAAATGTCAAAATGGCCATCATATTGTTTGTAACGTGTATAGGTATGATTTCATGTCAGCAAACGCTATTACTGATGTGTCATTTAGGTACTCATTCAACGTCAAGTTTAATTGAATTTTTAAATCATACATTTAATGTGATATCGAAATACATATTAATAAATATAACTCACCATTAATTCCGTCTCTTTGACCAAATGCCACAACAATCTTTTTATTTTCATATTGTAGTTTTATATCCAATGGGTATCCGAATGTTTTCTCGGTTTCGATTTTCGGAACGTTGTGGTCATGATTAAATATCAGTCCTCCAGATTTACTTACAATATAAACTCCGTAAATAACCATGTCAGCAAATTTATTCCGAAAATATTAAAGTAATTACGAATTTAATATTGTTTACACATTCTTAAGACAAAACGTCAACATGACATTTAGTTCATAGATAATATATTTTGAATACCATAGATACAAATGTTTCACATGAAAATAATAGGAATAAGGCTTATCCATTCAATATTTTTTCGACGACAAATTTCCACCACATATTTCCGAATGCCAAACGCCTAGAAGCAAATAACACAAACTCAAGCAGTAAAAATGGGTTCATTATCGGTAACAAATGCTGAAAGATGGTGCTACAAAGTATTGAGTGATCTTGTGCTTTCATCCCTGACAGAGATCCCAGCTGGCTTATATCCATCAAGTTGTGATTATGCCATATATTTATAATGTGGTGCTTTTCACTTTTCCAATAATTTTTAAAAATTTATTTATTTATTTATTTATAACAATTAACAATATCATTTTACATATAATTATAAATCCACCTTGTTATGCCCGAAAAAAATAATGCCGAAAAACAATGATTTTTTTTTTGTTCCACGGCAACATTTCGGAAAACAGCTAGCGCTCGTTGCGGGCGAAAAACGAAACTTGCAGCTAGCACGCGCTATGGCACGCGCTCTCTTGGCATTCAACTCTGGTGGAAGACGGACGGCTTGTTGTGACGCCGTCATCGGTCGACACGCGCGTCCCGATGGCGGCCATTTTTCAAGAGCACGAGGAGGTCTGTGTGACAGGACCCGTCACGCGCATGGACGCTGATGGTGCCCCAGAACCAAGATGAGGGCATCAACAGGACAGGAGGTTGGAGGCAGAGCGCAGTGTGAGGCCACCGCGTAGGGAACGCGGCGGCTCGCAGATTGGACCACGAAGGGCAATCCGTGTCGTCTGGAGCGTCGGTTCGCCTCCGGTGCGGCCCCAACTGGTATGCCACCTCTGTCGAGATGCGCCGTCATAGCGTGCCGTGGGGCACAGAGCCTGCCATGGGTGACGGTCTGGAGGAGGAGATCAGGAGGAGAAGAAGAAACCACGCCGAGTACGACAAGGACCTGCCAGCCTGACGCAGAGGCTGGGCCCCGCCGGAACTTCAGCCACCACGTGGAAGACAGTGACATGCCTGGAGAAAGGATGTCGCTGTACCCTGGGGCTGCACCTTCTGGTCGGCGTCTCTTCGTGCTCGCGTGTGTTTGACAGTTCGTTCGGTAGATGCCACGTGTTTTTATTTGTTGTCTGTTGCTTTTTTTTTTATTATTTTATCGCCATGGACCATTTATGAACATTATAAATAAAAAAGCGCCGTACTAAAACAAATTTTAAGTGTCGTCATCATTTCTCTCCTTTTCTTCCCCACACCTTGGCTTGATGTTTCCTCGTGGTAGACGAGAGGTCTCATCAACCTCACTAGGCTTTACCTGTACCGAGGTGGAATATTTCACAATCACATAATACATTCATATACAATATTATCATCGTATTTCATCATACAGTTTCCATGTAAATGCTTATTTTATATAGTAACATGTCATGACTTATATGTATATGTATCCAAACAAAATAAATCAAACAATAAACTTATAAGTATACATATGTATCCAAACATAAATATATTAAACATTAAATAAAAACACTAATTAAAACACTAAATATAAATATTAAATATAAAACACTAAATATAAGGCCTGTTTTGCACACATACACACCAACATGCACACCCTCACACAAACACACAAGCACACACACATACACATACACACACACTCTCACAAACACATCATGTTCATGTGTAATAGGAAGGGACATAGGTAAGCATCTTTTCAGTTTCCCTTCTTCCCATTTTTAGTAACCAGTCCGTCAACAACCCTTTAAGTGCAGGATTACCAAGGTTAAAATTTTTATCTTGAACTGTATTAAACAGCCTGGGTGCCAAAAATGAGAAGTGCCTATGTGCGAATTCGGTTCTGGTCCTGGGCACCTTGTAATGCTTCCGATTACGGCATCTCGTTGAAAGTTGATGGGATAGTGGTATCAGCAGATGTCGATGCTTTGCGTAGTGAAGTACAATTGTTTTTGTGTATATTTGTCTGACGTCAAGTACACCAAATTCGCAAAACAGCTGGTCGGATGGATGTCTGTATGGTTTTTTATTTATAACCCTTACAACTGATTTTTGGCTTTTAATAAGCGGATCTAGAGCAGTGAAGGTGGCTCCCCCCCAACCCAATATTCCATACGTTAGGATACTTTGAATAAGGGCAAAATAAATTGATTTTAACGTTTTGAGAGAGAGCATGTTTCTTATTTCTTTGAAGATATATAATTATAATGTTTTCCTGATTTTATTAGATGTGTGTTGTATGTGTTCTTTCCAGTCAAGTCTTTCGTCTATTGTTATTCCTAGATATTTAGTGTATTTGACTTTTTTAATGCTCGGGCATTCACATAAATAAGGTGTACAGTCGTTAGAGGGATTCTGTAAACAGGAATGTATTTTCAAGTTTTTGGTCTTTAGATAGTCATCGTCTCTGTTCGTTATGCTCATGGTCAAGTAAACAGTTTTGTCTGTATTTAGTGTGAGTAGATTATTGTCCAACCAAGTTTTAATTAATCTAAGGCCTTTTTCAGTTTTTTTGTGTACTCCGTCCCATGTTTCATCACTAAAAATAACTGCTGTCATCTGCAAAAGATACAACGTCTCCATCCATCATACTGAGCTTTGTCAGGCCATTGATATAGATTAGGAACAGGACTGGCCCTAAAACACTTCCCTGAGGCACTCCGTACTGAGTTTCAGACTTATCGCTAGGATGGTTCCCTATTTTGGTCTTTTGTACGCGGCCATGAAGATAATCTGTAAACCAACTGTATACTGCTCCACAGATTCCAATCTCAGCTAGTTTTGACAGCAGTAGCCTGTTTGATACCGTATCGAAAGCCTTAGCTATAAGGATAGGAATAATATTAAAACAAAATATTGCTCCCAAATCAACTTTAATCATTAATATATAAGAAATTATTATATCCACTCTCAGTACTAAAATATAAAGTATATAATGTAAATTTGCTGTCTTCAACATAATTAAATTATGTATTAAATGATATATGTGTATTATATTAAAATAAATTGTGATTATTATTGTTAAAAAACTGTATGAACATTAGCAGTAGTTATCAAACAATGTAAATTATTTTTGACCTAACATAATATTGCCTTTGAATATTTGTATGTACAAACATCAAATAAATAATATCGACCATGGAAATCATAAATAATAATCATTTGTTAAAAATACAGAATTCAAATTAGTTAATTCTTAGAAAGGAGTTGCAAAATGTAAAGTCAAATAAACAAATATAAATCAAATTCATGTTAAAAACTGTTTTTAAACCAAAGAATATGCATATACTATTTAAATTTACTCAAAATTACTTTCAAACATAAAAAAATGGAGCTCTTTAAGAAATTATTCAGGCACTGAATACATGTACATCGCATTCACGTGGACATTAACATATTTTTGAAATATATTTCTACCCAAATAGCGAGTACCATCGTTATGATATTAAATTTAACAAACGTCATACATATTTAGACATTCCCTTAACGACTGTATCACTAACACAACAATAAATGATCATAATATATCATTCAATCCATAAGACGCTTGTCCTACCGTTATATTAGTTTTCTGACCGACCACTAACTATATACTAGTGTATTTTTATTTGTCAAATATGCATAAAAATATATATAATTATTATGGTACATCATAATTTCTTCATCACCTTCCTAACCCCTTAAATGAGACAATAATACATTATCTACATATTTACACTGCTTAAACGGACTTGATACCATTACTTACCATCAACAAAAGCAATAAAATAAAGGCTGCAGCAATTCAAACCATAGGTAACGACGATTCTTTTTGAAAATTCATAGACAGGGAAGAATAGATAACCATTGGATATGCAGATAATTCAATTGCTATGCAAACATATGTCAAGTTTCAAAAATGAATCATGTCCAACAAATTACATCCGATACAATTTGCACAAATAAATCCCAATTCAACTATTTCTAATCAATGATTTCCAATACTTTTAATTGATACTTTCATGTTGACTCTAAGTAATGGTATTAAAAACCCCTATTTTAAAAAGCAGCAATTAATGTGACATAAAGCTGAATATTTAAGTACAATTAATAACATATCAAGCTCATAATTCATATACTTTTGAAAATATTTTGTGAATTTAATATATTTGTACTTCTGAGGAATAAATTATAAATTAATAAACTAGTATGTTTCATTTTAAGAAGCTCATGAAAAGATTCAGATGTATGTATGTGAAGTGTATTTAATTTTAGCATACATTATTTGTATTTCAAATACGCTTGATATCCTCGTATATAAGGGGTTAACATAAGACATATATTTATCATGCCGTAAAAAATATTCTTCCTAGACCATAAGATAATTTTAAATTACAATTTCAAATGGAAGCAGAATACAAAGAAATATATTCATTTGCACATTAAAAAATGGCAACATTTTGTAAGGGTAATCCATAGGTTTTCATATAATATACTAGATGTCGTAGTTTGCAAATTTTGTATGAATCAAAGTGAGTCATTTTTCCGGGGGATTTTTGACGTTTTGGTTCCAAACCACATCGTTTTTCTATAGAGAATAACGACTAATGTGAATTGTTTTCGGATTTATTTGTCGAAAAAAACATTTTAATTGTTAAAGTTTAAAGGACAGTTATCTAGGATGTGTTGAAATGTAAGGAAAACTGCAATATGTTGCCAATCAAAACGTCAAACGCGCGATATTCCATGACTCACCTTTTGCACGGAGTACTACATCTAGTATATAAGTATATTATAATAAAAATCTATGGGGTAATCCAGAACTTAAACGCAAATATTGCATTAGTAATATCTGCATTTTTCTAAAGGCCTCACTAATTTTATAAATAAAAAAACTTATTACATAGACAATAACAGAAGCATGAATGTTGCAGTCGAATAAAACTCCTTCAAATTAAATTATTGTTTGGCAAAAAACATTAGTCAGTAACTACATTTATCACAGATAATCTGATGTCTCCAATGATCGAATCATACATATTGATAGAATATTTTCCCTTGCTTGAATCAGAGTGACGAACAATAAATTGCATAATTTGATATAAAAATATAGAATGAAACAGGAAATAAGCTTACTATTTGAGTAAGACAAAATGAAAAATGATTTATATGTCAGTCAAACAGTGTTTGTAATTCTAGATGTAATAGGAATCAGGTAGCCTATTCAACATTTAAGTCAAATTTAGCGATGAAAAGAAAATATAACTCAATGTATGAAAGTGACAAATGTCAGGTGACAACTGTCACTTCCGTACATTGAGTTATTTTTTCTTTTCAATCGCTAACTTGACACGTTTACTAGGCACACAGGGATCATATGTAAAACAAAGATGGCAGTGAATACAAAATACAATCAATGTAATTCCAATCCAAGCAAAAGAAACTAAAATCAATAGATTAAATAAACCAAAGATTATGTGAGAGTAAAAAAATACTAAAAATCACAAATGAAACAATGTAATGATATTAAAAACTATTATTTATTATATAACATGCAATTATATCAAACTATAAAATAATATAAATAAGAATTTGGTCACAGTTGACAAGGCCTTTGAATATATTGTGAAAAATCTCAAATTCAACGCATAACTATGAAATAAGTTATGGCATATCTTAATAAATATTCTTCCGACGCGTAAACCTAACGCATCATCATCATATCTCAAAACACAGCTATTTTAATCTAACTTAGGACAATAGTCACTCCATATATTATTTATATACATCTTAAATTTAAACTTTTAAAATATTCATCCAGTATTGATAGAATATATAGACTAAAAAATTGACCAAACATAGGTTGTTTACATAACTATCACCCTAAATTCATTCATAGACCACTCACACAATATATAATATTTGTGCCAAGATACTTCATGAAATGGATATTTTAAGACTTGACAAATTCATTGACCACAGATGAATATGTTTATTATTATGTAGATTCTTCTTAGGATAGAAAACAAAAAGTTGAACTTTATTTTTGTTGTACTCATTTGTTTGTTTTTTTTTATAGATTGATTTAATGTTTTACAATGGGTTTTGATGTGACATGGTTTCATATATAAAAATAATATTTATAATCTGTATATCATCATTTCCTGCCCCTCTATCCCAGTACATCCGGGGTCAGGCCTCCTAATATCAGTCGCCATGATCTGAGACTCTGGGTCGTCTCCTGTGGGGCACCTTGTGCCGCCAGCTCCCTCTCGAAACTCGTCCACCATGTCGCCGGTGGTCTGCCTCTTCCTCGTGGTTTTGAGGGGATACCGATCACAGTTTACGGAGTAGGTTTCCTCCCTTCGCATGACATGGCCATACCATCGTTGTCTGCCCTCTTTTAATTTATCTTCTATTGGGACTACCTTAAGGGATCCTCTAACGTACTCGTTGTGAACTATATCAAGGCGTGTCACACCACCTGCCCAACGCAACATCTTCATTTCAGTTGTGTGCGTGCTTTTTTTCATGTTGTCCAGCACTCAGATCCGTATAACATTGCAGGTCTTACGACTGTTTTGTGTATTTTGCCCTTAGTTTGGATATGCATTCTTTTGTCGCATAGTACGCCAGAGAGAGATTTCCACTTCAGCCATTCCACATTGACACGGTTGTTGACATCCTCGTCCACCTGTGCATCTGTCGTCAGCATGGATCCAAGGTATTTGACACTTTGGGTAGCTTTATGTCATTATCCAGAAGTATATCTATTTCCTATAGTCTACTTCATCTTCTTCTTCTATGTAGACCTTTTGGTCAGTTTTTATACAAACTATTTCCAATAGTCTAATTCATCTTCTGCAAAAAATTTTGATTTTGCAAAAAAATTGTGTGACAATATTATAAAAACGATTGCTTATTCCTTCACTAATTTACATTCTTGGCCAATGGCGGGACATTTTATCCTGGCATTTATATGATATGATTTAAATTAATTTGTAATTTATTTTATTTTATGTACCTTGCATTGATTGTACCAGTTGGGTGTGCCTTTTTTTTGCTGTGGAATAATATTATTGTCACAATAATGATTTAAGGTACCCAACTGCGTATAGTAAATATTGAATTTTTGTGTGGTGGGTGCATGTATGTAGATGTAATATATCAATATAACATTGTAAATCTCCAACCTTGAAACAGGTGTAGTCCTAGGTTGGGATAGTATTTATAAATGATTATACAAGTGTCGAGATGATATAAATAAATAAATAAATTTAAGCTAGTATGTATGTATATAAAAACTCAGCCTGCGAATGTGTATTTGAAAAAAACTTTCATTACGATGCAATGTTATAATAATTTATTAATAACATAAAGAAAAAATAAAAATCACATATAATATGTCAAGATCCCATACTAATCGCACACCCAGGAATGTTTATGAATAATATATTTTTATTTATGACTCATTACACAAAGTACTTAACTGTCAATTTGGAATTCATTCAACAATCTGGTGATGTGTTCATAGGATAATCTATATCAGATGGATCTATTTTTAGTTTCAAGACGATAAGGTCAGTATTAGCTGAGTAAATGAGAAAACCCCAATCCAACTAATCACATGCCTGTGCAGCCTAAATAGAGATTTCTACTGCAAAAATGTCCAAAATTCATATTTAAAATCATAAGAAGACTATTTGAATGTGAGATGTCTTGTAGCAGTCAGATTCTCCACACGGAGAGCGAACACAACACAGCCAAAAAATAAAACATATTCCAAACTTACAAACAAAACTTTTACAGTAAAAATAAATTTGTCAACCCAAGTCTCTCTGTTACGGTCTTAGAATATAAAATATCCATTTACTGGCGTATCAAATACAGAATGATACATAATATTATATTAAAAATAATTCATTAAGTGTATCGTGGTGGTACAAAGGTACATTTGCTCATATGGTAAAAGGGTTTTCTTTTTAGTAAATCTAAATAAAAATATACAGACTGTGAACTATGAATATACAAAAAAAAAATGTAAATTTAAAATGACTAACTTGAATACAACAAAATCAAAACATATTGCCACTATTTCCCATCTATACTAGCGGCAACGTATGGTGGCCTTTATGACATTTGAACATTACATGAAGTTCCGTAATTATCGACACTAAAGCAAGGAGAAACAAATCCCATACTACATTATGTGAAAATTTTTCTATGCTTGCTTAATGAAGTATTGAATTCGTCCCCATACACTGAGTTGTCAAAAATAATGAAACTTTATGAGAGTACAACTGTCAAAAAGGCCATCATACGATGCCGCGATTATAATCATATTATAAGTGTGAATTAAAATTTTGTTATTTGTTTTAACCAAATGAAAAAATTAAATTATAGAGTTTTCCAGAAGCCAATGAAAAATGTCCTACATATTATAAAAAAATACATGTTTACTTTCGAGTCTTTATAAATAATAAGAGATCCACGACAGAGAACACGTTGAAATATAATGTCATACTATCTCACAACGTTTACTCCGTATAATTTTTTCATTCTTCAATATAAAATGTGTACTTCACAAGTCAAAATATACTATGTTTCTTAAAGAAAAAATATACTCACTTATGTATGATTGGTCTCGACATAAATAAAATTCCCATACGTACAGTGGAACCTCTATTTACGAACAAAAATGTTTAATTTAAAAAAACATTTAATTTTCTAATTGTAGCAGGAATGGAAGAAGTTATTTTTTCAGGAATTCAATCGAGAATATAGTCATTTTCTTGGGTCCTGTTTAAAATAATTCATTTTAAATTATTCCTTACGTGAATAATTTTTTCGGTTCACAAACAACTCGGCAAAAACAATTTTATGGAACGAATTAAGTTCGTAATTCAAGGTTCCTCTGTATATTAAATGTATCATTTCACACTCACATTACAATAATATAATACCTAACCTGTATACGAGAATAAAATGTGAGAATAACGCAACCACAAGACTATACAGCATCAGTCAGAGATAGATGCATATTCACTCTAAAGACATTGACAGTTGTATCACATTATCTCATTGAATGTACATACAATGTGAGAATGAACTGTGGACACGGAAAGAGTCGTCTTACATCAGTCTGACCGATCTTAAACCAGTTATGATCAATCTTGCATCAGTTTGACAGGTCATAGTCTGTCTTAAACCAGTTCTGACCGATCTCACATCTGTTTGACAGATCATAGTCCATCTAAAACCAGTTTTAACCAATCTTGCATCAGTTTGATAGGTTTTACTCCATCTTAGACTTAATTGATTTTGACAGATCTTGAACTGGCCTTGTCTGATCTTATATCAGTCCAGAATGATCTTGGAGCAGTCAATTTAACTGGAAAATTTCACATTGAGGAAAATCGGTGTTGAGAACACGAGGAATTTGGTGTGATAGTATAATATGTTAGGACGGAGTCTAGCACGCAGTTGGCGACGGTGAAGAACACGGTGATGATGCCGGCCCCCAGAGGCGGACTGTACAGTCATCGGAGGCACTGGCCAATAGGGAGGGGAACACGGGGTTCCAACTGACGCAGTTCACTGTACGACTGTGACCACTCAACGTCACAATGGGCTCCTCTTCACGAATATGCCATATGTACACCTGGAATAAATATATAATATAATAAGTGGTAAAACTTATTGCCTTCTGTTACTGTTAATTTTTAATTTAAAAAAAAAAGAGGATTGACATGAGAGAGTCATACAAAATACTTCATGGAACACAAATCTAAGAGGGTTGACATGACAGGGTCATACAAGATACTTCAAGGAACACAAATCTAAGAGGGTTGACATGACAGAGTCATACAAGATACTTCAAGGAACACAAATCTAAGAGGGTTGACATGACAGAGTCATACAAGATACTTCAAGGAACACAAATCTAAGAGGGTTGACATGACAGAGTCATACAAGATACTTCAAGGAACACAAATCTAAGAGGGTTGACATGACAGAGTCATACAAGATACTTCAAGGAACACAAATCTAAGAGGGTTGACATGACAGAGTCATACAAGATACTTCAAGGAACACAAATCTAAGGAGTCATAGATTGAAGTTAAATATGCATAAGTTGAACCTGTAGAAACATTGTTTAACAGAGTTATTGAAAAGTGGAATGGTTCACCTCCAGAATTGGTTGACTCACCGGATGTAAACTCCTTTGATGACTTGTATGGTAGTGTTGCTAGTATTGACAGTTGGACTTGAATATAGTGGAAATCAAAATAAATCTGTCAATAATAATTGAACAAAAAGAACTTATAAGAACTTATTTTTTGCGGATGATGAAAACATAAGTGCGGAAACAATTTACGTGCACATCAGCACACCTATAGGGAACATTGTCTACAAGTATAAAAATGATTGATTCATAGATATATTTTGTACCTTATTATCTTCACTGCCACTTGCAATGAAGTCCTGATTGGCTCCACCGAAGCAGCTGTGTATGGTGAAATGTCCCTGTGAGAGCCCTCTATACCTCCTGACCAATGCCCGACTGCTCACGTCCCACAGGTGAACACCCTGAGTGGCCACATTCAGTAGAGCTAAACTACCGCTCCAGTTTAATGTGAACGCCATCACCGGATGCTCCTCTTGAATCCTAAACAATGTCCTCAACGAATTAACTTTTGATTCAACTTGACAGCTTATATCTTTTTGTACACAAATTCTGAGATCTATACAATTATAAATAACAAAACAATGAATACCAAATTTAAGATAAGATCAATCATATTAATCGTCAAAACAACGAATGTTGACAAGAAGAGTGTGGACAGTGATTTTTAAATGTGATAGAGCGAGACATTCTTTCCATAAAATATGACTGATGACATTGACAGTTGGACCTCATGTGTTACTCGTAACTAGTTATTTTTTTTTATTTTATTTTACAAAGGACAGTACACAGTACATACATACAATTATTAAAAGGAATTAAGCAAAAATACAAATAAGACATGTACCTCTTACGTACTATACCTAATATCAAAAAAAGATGATAAAAAAGTGTGAATTAGTGTGGGTGCACGCATGAGAGAGAGACTAACAATATGTATGTGTGTGTGTGTGTGTGTGTGTGAGAGAAAGAGATATCTAGAAAGAGTGTGAGTGTGTGGATGGGTGGGTGTGTTTGTGTGTGCGTGTATGTGAGTGGGTGTGCGTGTGTGTACATGATAGACGAACATATATTTACAGATTCATAAGTTGAGAAGAAAAAGAACCGGTACGAGTCAGTGTCAGTGTTAAATTAAATAGTGAAACTTAAACAAATTAGTGTTTTCATTTATACCTTGTAATGAATCAAATTTTGCCTCTTAGCTTGAATTTACCGCCACATTAAGTTGCTGCAAGTCAGTCATGTTTTTTCATTTTTTTTGTGTTGGCACAACTGAATTTTTTTTTTTCTGAATGTTGTCTGTGCCGACAGCAGCGAGCTAAATTCAACTAACTTTACTTCGGTCAGGCTCTTCACTTTCCATTCGACACCAAAAAGAGACGGTCGATCTTTGTTCGCTGCAGATCGGATCCGCGTATTTCGGCGTTTTGGGGGAAATTATTACATTCTCTGGAACAAGTTGTGAATTGTTTAATATGTAATAAACGCGGCCGTTGTCATATCAACCGAAACCTTAAAATTCCGAGCTCGCCAAAGTATATTTTTTTCCTACTCGGGAAGCATGTTATAACCAACCCACGAGGCTGTGTTGAATCTATAATAATCATACTCATCCTAGCCCGTTCAAATATCTTTCTTTGCCCCCAACGCCGGCGGATCGAATCTATAAACCTGCGGTCATCTTGTCGTGAAAACTCCAGGACGGACCATCCGTTCAGACCTGGCGCTACCTAGGAAGGGCGTAGCCTCCCTGTCTCGTATCAGCCGCCATCTTGCTATGGAGACGCCGAAGAGGACCACCAGTCTCCGGAGCCCCTGAAAGGGCAGAGCCTCTCTGCACCTACCACGCCGTATACGAGGTTAGATCGTTTTAGACTGGTACCACCTTCAAAATATCTTAAAATCATTCCTTCCCAGAGCAAATCGTACGCAGGCTTGTCTTTTAACTTTTTGTAGAGATTTGTTTTTTTTTACCTATGTTCCGTTGTCTTTCCGAATGCAATAAATTCATTATATTATATTCATAAAGTACGCTGTTTTCTTTATTATGAAATGTGCCCAAAAATCCCACGAGAATATCTTGGTATATCGGACGATTTCATCGTCGCCCTGATTTAACAGTCTCAAGCCGCAGGTAATAACATTTTTAGGTTAAAATGATTCTATTATCAGTTTTAAAATAAATAGAAAACTATAATAACCTTTTAGAATGGAGTTTCACCACGAATTATCCGTCGACTAAATTAACAAGTTTATCATTCTGTTAATTGGAGCGTTTTTGGAAGCATTTGTTTTACAGATATTGGAGAAGAAAAGTGACGTACCTATGTCTTGTCCGGCGAGAAGATGTATTAAATTTAATACCTATAACAATACCCATAAATAGGAATACCCGTAAATGTGAAATTTAATTACTGTAAATGTGAAAGATTTGAAAATATGATGCAACAATGAACAATATGCGCCAGTTTTGTCTCAATATGTATTATAATATTAGAAAAATATACTTTAATTATCAAAAACCACAATGTTATGGTATGAGAAGACGTGCGTGTGACTGAGTGTATTAGAGCGACAAGTATGTTATCAGTGGTCAGCTGATCTGAAACTAAATGTCAATTACTAATGAAATAAATATAGATTCCAAAACTTTAATAACGTTAGTTGAAACACATGCTACTTCAAAAAGATACATATTTTCAATAGTATGATTCCACAAACTAAAACCGATCGGGTGAATCAATTGCTTCATGTGCGCCTACCCTTATTTATCTATATTTTGACTTCAACATCCATAGTTTTGACGATTAATAGTATGTGAATCATTTTATAAATTTTATGATAATTTTCAAGAAGAATGTCATAGAATTATGTAAATAAAATTATATTCTTACACATTGCAGTCTGTGAGATCTTCAAAGTCATATGAGCGTACTCTGTGATGTGTATCAGCAGCCAATACTGTCCGACCATCAGCCCGACAGGCTAAAGCGTTCACCCTGACACCCTCCCAACTGTACAGGATAGTTCCCTTCACAGACACATACAAAAAAACACATTATAATTAGCATTTGTGAAAATAATCAATATCTGTCTTCTGAGCCAAATGTCCCGAGTCTGATTCCCAGTGGAGATATTTTTTAATTGTATTTTTAAGCATTAGTTAAAGTAAACTAATTAAGTCAGTTGTCTCATGCTTATTATAACCAGATTTGACTAGCTTTGTTTTTTTTTTTTTAAATACCTTTCTTTGAAATATTGTTCTGTTGTTTCCTTCAGATTCCAGTTGTCTGTGGCCTTAACTTTTTTATGATCGTTGGATCATTTTTTATATGTCTTGTAGAACTTATCTTTATAGTGTAAATGTGTAATGAGTCATTAATTTGTTGTATCCTAAATAATGTTATATAAAAAAATATACCTCTAAGTTACACTGATAAAACTGCCCCCTCATTCCTCCAGCCACAAATTTGGTTCCGTCTCTATTCCATGCCACGGCCGTGAGACTGTCTTCTGATGAATGGGATACCTTTACCAGTAACTCTTCCGTCTACAACATAATAGGCAATTTAATCATTCATATATTAAATTACAATATAAATAATTATTTGAATATAATTTTATAAATCATGAAAAAGAATGCCAAAGTACAAATAATTTTGATAGGTCGCAGTATCATTTATGATTTTTTTTACTAACAAAACTTTCCACTGTGAAATATAAAAAGACAAATACAGCAGGCTAAGTCTGTAAGTAGATCTCCACCGATAAATGTCGAGATTAACTGTCAAAATATCGACTAGTCGATATTTTGACAGTTTTGGTAGTCACTAAGCAGATAGCACTTATTTGACGGCGAGATTGGGTCGACATCGAGTCGAGAGACAAGATCTAACGCCGCCATGTTGAATTAAATGTCATTTTTTACGCGACAATGCCGATTTTCATATTTATTTTGAGAATAATTATATAAACGGGTTAAACAACGCCGTTTAAGAGATTCTTCAAACCCCTTAAATATTCCGCGTAATTCATTTATTGCTAATTACCGAGTAACGAAAGTTTTATATGGATATATATTTATTGAAAATATGCGTCCGTAAATGTTTTTCGTAGGTTGATTTGAAATAATTTTTGATTTTGAGAAAGTATTCTTGTAAGCGATATTATCACATATGCATTTTAACACTTAACAAAAGAAAATTCGGCGTAGTTTTTAGTAAAAAAAAACAACACGCTGCTGTCTTCACACGATTAAATTTATCGAAATATGATTAAAAACAAATTTTAAAATTACTCTCAAAACATTCAATAAACACAAAAGAAACTTAATTTTATCGTATTATTACTTGCTTTCGTGCTTAAAAATATGACCATATGATATTTATTTAACAAATTTAAGTAAACAAATTTGACATTTATTCAAAACATGGGGAAAATATTGTGTATTGCCATAAATGATTATTCAAAAATGTACCGCAAGCCAGCCCAACGGCGACAAATACTAATAAGTGCATTTACGAACTCGACAGCACTTAGTGACTACGAATTGTCGTCACGGGCGTTAACATGGCAAGAAGAGCGGCGAGACGTTGTCGGATCTCGACTTTTTTACTGACTTGGCCTGCAGGTCAAATCTCTGTATAACGAATACCGAAGTAATGAAATTTTCAGTATAACATATATGTAATTTGCCCCTGAAAAACTTTCATACAAAATGTAAGGAACCAAAATTCACTGTAGCGAAGCCGATTAATTTAAATTCTTTTCTCACGCAAATACTGCTTCTCTGGGCTGGAAACACTGGTTAGTTGGAAGAAATTGCCATACGACAATAAATGCGCAGGATGCAAGGAAGCGTTCATTATTATTATTATTATAATGTCCTATCTGATTCGTTTCAGAGTATGAAAACATCTAAATCAATGGGAGACCGCGGATAAAAGGATTTTATCCATACGGTGTGACATAATGAGTCCCATATAAATGCAGTCAACTTTTTGACATTTCTCATACACTAAAATTCAGACGGATAAATTTCGACGAATCAGAATAGGACATATTATATTATGATGATGTATGCAAGGTATTTTTATATGTTATATATAAAAATATAAACTAGCTTTACACTTGACTCATTATTAGGTATGAGGTCAGATAAAATGATAAATAAGATACAACTATGTGCCAAAATCCATTCACGGTTAAAAGGAACCAATATGTACTTTGTAAATGGGACAAGGAAAATTTTGAGTTCTTAAATCCAAGAAATTAGAGTTCATCTGATACATAGTTGGATGTAAGACCATCTCTGATACCAGACCAGGGAGATAATGCTTGGGTACAAGAAGTAATTTCTCATTCAGACAGGAACATTCATATCTTAACAGACCTCAAATGCTGATTCATGTCATCGCTCAATCTTATCTCTAGGACAAATAATTGTGTAAAAATAAACTTGAATTGCACCTCCATATTCCATATCCATAGTTCGTGACAGTCCTCTGGTCCAGCAACAATGAGATGGCGGGAATCGGGACTCCATGCTAAGCAAGATACACCCAACGAATGACCTTCCAGTGTTTTCCTAAACAATCAGACAAATTATATATCATTGTCATGCACTCTCCAAGGGCATATTGGTCCCAATAGTCCTTTTTTCAGCAACAATAATATTAATATCAAAAAAATCTATGATACCTACCCAATCTAAGTGATCACACAAATAAAAGCTGAAACATTATTAAAGAAAATTAAATAAAAGAAAGTTTTTTTTTTACATAGCAGTGATGAAATGTAATCGTAAATAGCATATCAAACATAATATTGCTGGAATAGGAATGATTATCGGTCGCATGTGAGCGCCCTCTCATACCATAGCATTGGTTACACGCCGTTGGGTGATCTTATCGGCTGATATTTTTGTCACAGATTTTTAAATCGGCCGATTCTGTTAGCTATCATGCTCGCTCTTACATGTAATTTTTATGTTATATCTGACCGATACTTTGACCTGTCTAAAATTAATTGATGCATAATTTGATTCAAATAAAAGGTACACAATGAAATAAGTAATCTTAATGTGATATGTTCGATATTGTTTGTAGATGAACAATAGAAGAATTTGGTCGCCTCAGTATAATTTTTTTCCAATAAGATGAGTTTACAATGATAATATCTAATCTCACCTATGTGACAATTTAAGTGTATGCGGGTCCACATCCCATATCATGACAGTTGTATCCTTGGAGCCTGTTGCCAACTTCATGCCGTCCGGTGAAAACTTACAAAACCACACTTCATCACAATGGTCATTCAATATCTGGAATAGTAATGCAAACATTAATGATTTTATTAATTCACTTTTACACCTAGTCAATGCAACCTATTTAGGCCGGGTTGTTTCAACAAAAGTATCGGTAATTGTATGGTTAAACTACTTTGATTTCATAAAATTGTTCAAAATTGAGTCATTTGACGGCATCAGATTTCAATTGAACAACCAAAACTATTTGAACAATTTTATAAAATCAAAGTATTTTAACTATACTTCTACTTTAATCTTTGTTCCAGAAATACAGCCTTAGTACGTATTTTGATCTGTTCCATTTTTTATTTGAATATTTTTTTGACACTACAGTTGTATTTTCTCATATAAAAAAAGTAGTGGGTCGCAACTTCCATACAACGAAATATTGTATGGGACAAGTGCTTAATCAAAATACCAACATAGAGAAACTAACAAACAGAAGTTAGCCAACATTAAGAACCTGATTTTCAAAACTGTTTTGTTTTGTGTAATTTTTGCATCTTGTGTTTTATTTGTATTTCTAGATTGAATTCATTATCACAATCTAAGTGGTGTGTTTGTGTGATCTATGTTTATGATTTCGTCATGTGGTTGACAATAACGGTATTATAATTATAAGAGAAGGCAATATTCTTTTAAACTCGTAAACTATTGACTACGGTGATTTCCTATTTTTTATAATAAAATGATTTTATAATATTACTAAAATTTGGAATAGCCACGTATCAAATGTATTTCTTTTTATTCTATCATGTTTATATATGTCTGGTATGTTGAATTAATCTATCATTTAATATTGTTTTATCACTCCTGGGTAATTTGATAGAAAATTAAAACGAATAATTTCCTACAGAATAACATAAAGCCGTATCTAATTTAATTACTTAATAATAAGAATTTATTATAAATATGTATGTTACCTAGCAATTTTATTATAAATTATTTTATTAATTTTTGTATTTTGGTGTAATAATAAATAATATATGTCAAATATGCTAAATAATAGGAGCTGTATACACTACTAATGCGTAGGTACTATTCTGATATTGCAAATAGCATAGAGGCAACGAAAGAATTTCTTTTTTTTTTCTCAATGTTTGCATTGCTTATGAGCAATGGGCTCATACATTTTGCTGATTATTTTTTCATAAGGGAGTTACGTTATTTGTAGGTATTATATTATATTATAGTTACTCTTTGTATAATAAAAGAAAATAAAAGCTTGTAATGTAATTTTTCTCTTTTCAAGTACATTTAATTTATTATATAATTTGTGATTTGGTTAATTTTGATTGTAATATTTATAGTATTTTGTATATAATTATAAAATAAATTCTCTCTATTCAGAGCAACACAGAAATAATACAATACAGGGATGATGATCAGATAACATTTTTATTGCATAATTAGATATTTTAAGGCAGAGAGAGGGATTGTTTGCACAGATACCAACCATGATTGCATCACCCATGAGATTACTCAAGTCATTTTCAGATAACTATACTACAGCTCCATTTACTACACAATAAACAATTGAGAAATCAACCTGTATAGGATGCGCTGGGAAGTTGTCCCTTGAGCAAGCATGGTCCTGCAGCAGTGAAGTGTACAGTGGAAGGGGGGCAGAGGGGGCTGGAGGCGCAGGCAGGGGCGCAGTGTGGAAGCGACACCTCTCTGCCTGTCTCGCCAGCGCTTGCCCCAGCAGAGCCACCAACCTCAGGGGAGGGAGCATCACACGGGCCGGAAGATGAGCCTGAACTCGCTCCAGAACGCGACTGCGAGACTCTTCTCCAGCACCCATCCTGAACATAATTTATAATATTACATCTAGATTTTTGAAGAAATTGATGTAAATTTTATTTCTGGGGTAGAAACTTGTGAAAGTTTATATTTGAAATACATGATTAGGTTATTAGGTTACTTTTCAAAAGCCATTATTAATTTTACAATCAAATGATTTATTTTTCTAAAGCAAAAAGATTGGTACTGTAATTTATTTAAACATTAAGTCACACATATTTATTTTATTAATTCCTCTATTTGTAAAGTGAATGATATATGTTATGTTGATTGTGCTAATACCATCACACAATGTATACACATTTTTGTCATGGAAATATTCAACAAAACTGACCTCTGTCTATTATTTGATTCCTTTCACAGCCATTGTTAGTTGTTTATCCCTTACTTTCATATGACTGAACCACCTCAAAATAATTATTTATCTAGCAATATTGTCTTATTCCTAATTCTGTCATTTACCATTTTATCACTCATCAACTAAAAAATCTTCAACAGCATCTATACTGATTTCATGCATCCTTAACTAGAGCCAAATTAAATCTACATATTTTGTGTTGGAACAATGACAATTTATGACTAAAATAATTCTGACAAGAGATGAATAAGATTGTGATACAAACCAGTTGGTACGTTGATAGAGGTCTCTATTGTCTGCACACATCATATACGAGGATAGCTGATGTACCCTCGGAGTGTGGTGCTGCAAGGGTGTCAGCTCGTTTCTCAACACGTGAAGGGCATCCAAAGCGCGTCCCGCTTCTAAATACTCAAGATATTTTTGCTCCAACAAAAGAAATTTCATCTCCTGAATATAAACACAGAAATAACATTATAGAAAGACGAAAAGAATCAGCATGATAACAATTTGACAAAGAGAAAAGCCTCTATCCTCAAACCATTAGAATAAAAGTTTAAATTGTTATGTTGCGCTAACCTTATACACAAAAAAATTCAGTGTCCAATAATATATTAGTTCCTGCATCTTCTATGGTAAGTAGCTTTACAAATCAAGATGGAATTTATGTAAATATGTTAGGTTAGATTGACGGTTAGAGCAGCTGTGCTGGATAATCCAGAAGTCACAAGTTTCAATTTTGTCTCTACTGATTTCACTCACAAGCATTTATGATTAATTTAGGTAATGTATGCGAATATACATATACATATTATACATACTAGTTACAAGAACATTCATTTAAAAAAAATTACTTACAACTAGTTTATTGGGATCCTGTTCTCCATCGAGCAGATGATGCAACTGTGTGAGGTCATGGTCGGCTTTGGTCCAATCACCTTGCAAGACATGCTGACGGAACGTTGCAGCCGCAGGATGTTCCAAGTGACATCCTGTCTCCTCCATGAGCATTTCTGCCGTCCGCCTGTTCAACGTTAATGTAAGGTTACAGCTTTCCCAGAATATTAATAATAATTAATTATAGAAATAGAAACAATAATAGATACTCAATAAAATAGAAGATATGATAAAAAAAACTAGAAAGGCATGACATGACCACGTGAATGTTATGTATTTTGAAAGATTCAATGGCTCTACAGCCCATGTCTCCCCTTGGCCTCCAGAAACTTCCTCCTCCAACCTCTCCTGTCACTTGCTGCGACCTTCTAATTTGGCACACTTAGAAGCTGGGACGCGTCCTTCAAAATACCTGGGTGCCCCTCTAACTCTTTTTGATACCCGCAATGATAGCATTCTCTGAACATACCCGACCCATCTCAGCCTGCTTAGTCTTATATGTTCAGAAAGTTTGGGAGCTTTATATATGTGTACAACTCAAGAAGGAGGAAACAAAAAAAACTTAAACAATCAATGACGTGCCATGAATATGTGCAAGAATAGAGATGTATGGCGCTTGGTTCTCTCTGCCTATCATTAACAATGTTTCGAAAAAGCAAGGGCCTGCACTAACCAAAAACCAATACAAAAACTGTATGTACTTCTGAAGCTCGCACAAACTTAATTTGAGTTTATGAGTTATTCTGTAAAAACATAAAAGATAAAATATTGTTACCGAATATTTTTATTATTGCATATGCGAAAGTGATCACGTAAACTAGCCGATGACAGGTCGTAAGCCCTGTAGGTGCCTTGATTTCCCGGTTCTCCTACAGTAAATATTCCAACTTCTCTATTGAGATAATTAAAAATCTGTTAAAAAATATTGTAACGTTTGAGTTCATTTTAATACCTTCATTGGAAAAAGGTTCATGGTGACACACTTTTTGACAAAATCAAAATATATAAATTTAGAGAAAGTAAACTTATTAATAAATTATTTTATGTTTATTTGTTTGTTAACTATAGTCAAAACCAATTAAGAATTAACATAATTGGTTAAATTCCGAAGACAAATTAAAATTTGAATGAATATTAAAATTATCAATAGCAAAAATGTGTTCAACAGAACTGTCACTTTATATCCATTTTATAATACACTAGTGTTGTTCTTTTGCCGTTTTGATCTTATTATAATTCTATTATTTTATTCAATCTTCAGAATAACAAAAAAATACTTGAAATTACTAAATTTGACATTTTATTAAAATTTTAGTGTGTTTAATCTCATTAAGTGACACAAATAGATAAATTTATTGTACAATTCAATAAATTTTATGAAGACAAACAGTTCATTATCTGGAATATTACATTAAGTCCATTATTTTTTTTATTATTATAATATATACACTAAGTGAGAGGTACACATTTTATTTTTGTATTTCTGTTTGTTGCCTTTTAATGATTATATGAATGTGTGTATTGTGTGCTGTCCTGACTATAATAAAATAAAATAAAATATCATTTTGGAGAGTGTCACGTTAAAATCTGTGATGTATGAGAGCTTAAAAAAATATATTATAAAATGGAGTATGCAGCAATTTTAGGGGAAGTATTTTTTTATGAATCTGAGCACATCATCGTCAGCCTTTTATGTTAGTTATTTCATGTTCAATTATTCTAACTCCATATTTTCCATGTGGCCACACCATTGCACATTATCTTTGCATTTCATTTTGTAATATCATTGTCATAATGGCATCGTCTGATGACTTAAAATATGATATGTAATGTTATCATTACTTCTTGTCAAATTTGCAACTCTTTGTTGACAAAGAATATAAAAATACACTTAAATTTTTTCAATCAACAATACAAAGCATTATTCATGAATCATGACAAAACAATTAACATAATGACTATTAATTTCTTTGTTTCACAATAATAAGACAGGAAAAAGTATCAAATTAACCTCCTCAGGCCCAGAGACTTTTTTTTTTTTTAAAAGTGGCGAAATTTTGAATTCTGTGTGAAAATAATATTTGAAAAATTTCTAAGAAGAAATTTTTTTTTTAAATTTCCGCTTTTCCGGAAAATCGTATGTCCCCTCTAGGGGACATTGGGCCTCGAGACTGATTTTGTAAAAGGAAAGAATAAATATCAGTATCTCATTTTCAGTTTATTGAAAATCAGGCTATTCGACCGAGAAGGACCTCTAACACCCGAAATAAAACGTACAGAAAGAGAGGCAACAATCCTGGACTGGCAGAAGTCATGGGATGAGTCCAGCACGGGACGATGGACCCACCGCATGATAAAAGACATTAAAACATGGACTACAAGAAGGCATGGGGAGATATCCTTCCGCCTCACCCAGGCATTCACGGGCCATGGAGTCTTCATGCAGTACACGCACAAAATTGGAAAAAGATCAAATCCAACGTGTATGTACTGCGAAGAGGAGGACGATGTGGAACATACGTTCTTTAGATGCAGCCGGTGGGTATCGGAGAGAGAGGCACTGGAGAGAGAATTGGGAGGGCCTCTGGAGCCAGACGCACTCGTAGAGTGGATGCTGCAGACGATGGAGAGCTGGAGCACGATGAACACATATGTTGAGAATACAATGAGGAGAAAAGAAGAAGATGAACGTAGCGAGCAGGCAGAACGAACATAGGACAAAGGTTGCACAACAGGGTAGGCCGAAAGGCAGGAACCTGTGTGCTACAGAAGATGAGGGGTTTTAGCTGGTGGGACTCCAGCACTACCTGGCCAGAAAGGCCAGGTGTCCATAATGGAGGTCACTTAGGTCAATAACCGAAACTTCTCCATCGACCTCTAAATTTACAAAATTTGCAAATGAAGCGGAATCTGAAACTAAATTAAAATATTTATTTATTTTTGTAAATATTTTTGTAACATTTTGTATTTTTGTAACATGTCAATGCATGCATAAGTAACCTGATATTGCTGCAAAATCAATAAGAAAACAGAAATTTCTTACAATAAAATAAAACAATCGAGTAATCTAAAACATTCTCTATTCTTGATTCAATCTTGCATTTTGCTTTGCCTAGGCCCAATGTCCCCTGTAGGGGACATCCAAACTTGGCGGCTCACTGTTATTGTAAATTTTAAATTTTCTAAAAATCTGAACAGCATCTACGTAAAATGAATATTTTTGAATGTAATCACATAAAAAAATACTAAAAATAAAAAAAAGAAAATAGAAAAAAAATGAACTTACTTAGTTGATCACCAAGAAATTGAGTTTTTCTTGAAGACGACATTTTGACACATTAAAAAAATATCAACTGATTTTTATTTAAATTTATTGTTGGTAAAATTCAATACTGCCATCTTTTGGTGATTAGTTGCACACTTTTGTAAACTAAATTAAGCAGGTGATAAAGAAGGAAACTTCTTTTTTGAAAGTATATTTTATGTCCCCCACAGGGGACGCGGGGCCCGAGGAGGTTAAGGAGGATATATTCATGGAGGATATTGTGTATTTTGGTTTTTTAAATATTTCTATAATATTATTTACTAAAATCATAGACAATGTCAATTAAAACCATAGATTTTTAATATAATATGCTAGGTGTAGTACTCCGTGCAAAAAGTGAGTCATGGAATATCGCGCGTTTGACGTTTTGGTTGACAACATATTTCAGTTTTCCTTACATTTCAACACATCCTAGATAACTGTTCTCTAAACCTTACTAATTAAAATGCTTTTCAGACAAATATATCCGAATACAATTCACATTAGTCGTTATTCTCTATAGAAATACGATGTGGTCTGGAACCAAAACGTCAAAAATCCCCCGGAAAAATGCCTCACTTTGATTCATACAAAATTTGCAAAATTTGACATCTAGTATATTATAATAAAAATCTATGATTAAAACATAACTTCATCCATCACTCATTCTGTGAATAAGTACCGTGCATAAGTTATGTATAAGACTAATTACTGTCCCTAGATAATACTGAAAGAAAGTAAGGAGTTTGCGGAATTTAAAAAGAACCAATTGTAATGGAATAGAAAAATGATATGGAAAAAACACTATTTAAAATGTTGTTAAGCTGTGAAATAATATTTTTTCAACATCATAATTGTTTCGTGGATGATTAAAAAGCTAATAATTAGAAATTTTCGACTGCCACGGAGTGAATCAAATTGGAAATCTTGAAGATCTTGGCAAGACAATAAATATTCATTCCAACTATCTAATCATAGTTCTAACCACATCTTGCTCAACACGAAAAGAATTACAAATTAATAAATAGGTACATAGTTTACAATATATTTACAATTTGACTATAAAACAATAATTACCCAGTTTTTTGGTACTGAAAATGATTTTAAGTAAAACCTATATAGCATTTATTCTTAGAAACAACAATAAAGGACACAAGTCTTTCTATATTTTTTTACCAAAAATTTGAATTCAATGACAATCACTTTACAAATAAGATACATTTTAGACTAGATCGCCGGACTATATTTGGATTAACTTACACTAACAAGACATGTGTTGGTAATATGTCTCAGAATAAATTAATTTAATGAAAAATACCAATAATATTGTAATTTAATGACATAACACTTAGCAATCAAACATGCCCTAATTAATGTTTTAAAAAATATTCATATAATAACATTTATATCTACTTAAAGATAAGAAGATGAATGAATGAAAAGGTTGATTCATATTTCTAAAAAAATACAAATATTGCAAAATCATTCAACATTAACATGGAGGTACCTATAGTGTACCTACATAATTTAATATCCCTAAATATTGTTAAATGAAGTGAAATTTTATTTTGAAAAACTTACTCATATCCACTAGTTTTAAGGTGCTGTCCAATGAGTCGGACAATTTCCTGTCCCAGTTGGTCTGGAGGAGGCCTTGTGGTTGGGGGTGGCGCCTCTCCATTGTGCGCGCTGCCATTGAGCACGGGCACGCCGTTGGACGCTGCTGGCGCCCCCGTTCCCTGCTGATGCATAGCGGCAGGGAGCCTGCGTGCCCTCTTGCGTGGTGGCTGCGGCCCGGCACCGTCCTCCCCCGACGAGTCAGTGGAGGCCAGGCTTACTCTCACACGAAACACCGCCTGTTCTGCTAACGCTCCCGAATGCACGGGTCACGAACGCGATTTCAAATTCTCACCCATCTGCTCTCAAAGTCACTCGAATAGCTCTTCACAGTGCTGCCTCGCCACCAAGGACGAGGACGCAACGCATTTCTTTGTTTGACACTTAATTGATTTTCCTTATTTCAATCACGATCGCGTCTCAATAATCAAATATGATAATCTTTATCGAAACAATAACGAGGCTTCTTTGCTTTTACGGTTCAAGTCTGTTCTCCGCTGTACACAAAAATCAGCTGAAACTGAAATAAACAGCTGTGAAGGACTCGCATACGCCTGCTTCTATCTGACCTCGACTCTTTGTCCCAACTGGCAACGTCAAAATGAATGGTAATACGCGTGAACCAGCGTGAACTGTCATATAAAGATTTTTAAAGTAACACGACAAAGCATTTTTAACCCTCTCGAAATAATTTATTAGGAAATATTATTCAAGAGAATGGCCACAGTTGTCGATTATCTGCGATAAATGCGACGAAAAACGCAGAAATCTGACCTCAGACGAAACAAAAATAGCCCAGTAAAAACCCTTTCCAGAATTCTTCAAACGAATCGACAATTACATCAAAAACAAAATCAAATTACTATGTTTTTAGATTAGACGATTCAAATGTATGTACGAACTGATTTTATTTTCATTATATTAATCAGTGTAACCGTTTTTAGTATTTTAAGTACTAAATTGGTATTTTTCGTCTCTTTGAAACAGGTTTGGTATTTTTTTAGTATTTTGGAAATTTTTGGTATTTTCTGGTATATTTTGTGATTTTTAGAGAATTCAACACAATTTTTTGGTATTTTCTTGATATTCTGTCTGCATTCTCTTTTTTTGTCTGCATATTTTAATCCGCATATTTATTCTGTCTGTATAATTTTAACCCTCTTTACTTTTATCTTTTATGATTTACTCATTGATAGACAAGGTAGTGGCGGGATCTTTTGAATTACATTTTTTTACTGGTGACTTTTTAATCAGCAAAATTTGATGAATTTTGGAAATCACATTTTAATAAAAAATTCTACAAAGTAGCGAACATTAAATCATTTCTGTAAAATAACATGTGTCGTCCACATAGAACAAAGTTTGTTTTCATTTTGTGTTTTGGTGGAGTTAATAATTATTATGAAAGGAAAATACAAGAAAAAATATCATCCTGAATGGGAACAGAAATGAATTTCATTATAAGTTTTTTTTCAGATTCACCATCTTGAGTCTTTATCTTTAAGTAATCTTAATCTTTTGTTAGTCATAATATTTGTAGCAAAAATTAATTTTTTTTTCAGATCTACAGGGTGATTATAGGTATCTTTTTTGTTCGAAATTGTTAAGTGATAGTGCTAAGTGTTTAATTAACAGCTCCAGTACGAGTGCAGCTCAGATTTGTAAGATCTTTTCAAGGCACACCGCCGGCGCAGACGTCGGGTCAGACATCCTGTGTTAACATCTGTGACGTCATATCTGACAGGGGATGATTGCGTCGGATGCCCCCGGTGTTAGCCCGCCAAGCTTTCGGACGCCAACACGAGGACCGAGGGGTGCGGGGGCAAGCCCTTCCGTTCGATCGGTTGTGCTAGGGGCTTGCCCCGGCTGCCGATCTTGAGCGGTTGCCCCGCCGTTTGAGGTTGGATTCTCGGGGGCAGTGGTTGAACCCGATGGATGGTGGATATTTTGTGTTTGTCCGATGTTGCGGCTGCGTCCGGTGGTGAACAGGGCTAATGGGCTCTATAGCGTCGCCGGCGTGGAAGTGGATCGCGATCTCTCTCGATGCCAGCCGATTATTTTTAATTCTTTTCAACAGGAGCTAATATGTTTTGTGGGGACATACATGTATTATTATTTTTTTTTAACAAAAATGAATATGTCCTTGTTAAACAAGTACATATACATCTTCCTACGTTCCCTAAAATAAGCAAATAAATGCTTGTGCTATAGGCGAACGAAATCGGTCGAGGCAGGATTCGAACTCGCGACCACTGGATTACTAGCCCAGCGGGCTAACCGTTCGGCCATCGACCCATCTAAATATTACTTATATCGCGTCACCACATCTTTTGGCGACACCAAAGATTTCTACTGGATTCCGCGCATCTCTGGTAGTAACAAGACCGACATAATTACATCACGAAACATTCAGGCAGTCGGATGAAGGATGACATCATCGCAAGTTCCAGTCAGCCTGAGTGAGAGTCTGAGTCTTGTCCGGTCAAAAGTCGCACGCAGTCGTACGCACTGAGCGCCGCGCACATTGTGTTAACGAATATAATTATTTACCCATTCCATTACGAACTAATTAACACCCTTCACCCCGCCTATCTCCATAGTTTAATTCGACTTTTCTGCAAAGATGATCATAATTATTCTGTACATATAACCAATTTCATATTATTCCATTTCTTACTCGCGGCACATTCTTTCTCCCCAGCCAGATTATTTTGTTTATCTGGTATTTTAATCGTTTTCCACGCTCTTCTTTGTTATATACGTAACAATTATACTATAAATATCTGCGTGTTTTCTTAGTGTGTCTCAAAATATCGTTAAAAATGGTATTTTTTTTCAAATTGAATACATAGTAATGGAATCGTCTTCAATAAATTTTTATAATAGTACAAATACGACAATTGTTTTGTGGTTTATTTTTTGTTTAGCAAGGAACACCGATTGTGTTAAATGCATAGACTAATATGCTATTATGTCTATGGTTAAATGGCATCCATTTTGGCAACCATTTTGATATGTACATGTAAAAAGTGAGGTCATGCTTTCGTGCCTTGTCGTATGCTTGTCGTATTTCGTCCTTTCATGTATTTAAAACGTTTCATTTTTTAACATTTAATTTGTAATTTATCAAGAGTATTTTTGCTATATCATTTGGTTTCATTTCGAGGAATTAATCATAGTAAAGCATTTGCGATAATGTGCTGGTATTTGAGTTTTGAATGGCATCATTTTTAGGTTAGGATTGTAAGATTCTCGACTCCAGTTTTATTTTCACTACCGAAAATGGGATCCTCCAAGAAACACAAAAAAGAATCTAAGAAGAGGAAACACAGAAGCAGATCAAGATCTCCCCTGAGTGCATCTCCAGAGTCTAAAGATGTTAGGGAGCGTCGCCACAAAAGGCACAGAGAAAGGAAACGTGACAGATCTCCTGATGGTACGTATTGACTTATACTTTGATTTACATTATTATTTGTCTACCGTTTATCGAAATTGATATGTAACGGATAAACGTGCTATCAATGTTGATAACCGGTAGACGATATGTAGATTTATTTAATGTCTACGTTTGCTCCTTTATTTCAGGATAACCACATAACGGAATATGGCCCAGCAATGCACTTAATTCAAATCAGGTCAGTAAGTACATCCCTTTACCATTGATTTTAAGATGTGATGTGGCCATATGGATGGTAAGTTAACCTCATTCTTTGTGAAATTATTCCTTATTCAGCTTGAAAATTATAATAATACTCCAATTTAAATAAAAATGAGATTTCTCAAACACTCCTTTATTTTAAAGGGAAAACTGCTTTAGTTACTTAGGATCATATAAAAAAAAATCCATTTATTCTGAAAAGTAAGGTCATATGTATAGGTGTCGGCAAAAATCTTCAGCTCAGTAATTTTCAGCTCAGTATCTACAAACCAAACAAAAACCTCAAAATGTGTGTTCGGTGCAGTGCAGCCATTATTCAAGATATTTGCCGGACAAATCTATTTCAACATTTAAAACGTGTTTGACTAGCAAAAGGTGGATAGGATAGTGTTAATATATGCTCCATCTCACCAATTTTTATCCCATTTCCTTAAAACTTTTATCATTATTATTATTTTCAGTATCAACACTCATACTTTAATAAGAAGAAAAAAAACATGTGGTAAAATCATATAATTTAACATAGAATATATTAAAGAAAATAAAAACAAAGCAGGTATAATACATTTCAGATAAAATAAAAAAGATTAATAAAATATAAGTATATAAATTAATTACAGAAAAAATAAATACTCAGAATAAAATTTAAATACAATATATAAATTAATTAAAGAACAAGAAGCATAAATTGAATAATAGTTAAAAAAAAATTCAAACTGTCAAAAAACAAGTCAGTTAACAAACAAAACAATAGTTACATTTTATTTAACAGGGTCCTGTGCATCGCCCTCAACACCAAAGTTAAAAAGTATATTTGAGGTATACTCATTACTAAGACGTTGTATGAGAACGAGCACCGAGTTTTGTTGTTTATTTGTAAGATAATTATCACAATAAAAAATACTCGGTGCTCTGGTACTTCTACCAGGTACAGGATTATTTGTCAGTTTTAGCAACTCAGATCTGTCAATTTCATTGTTTAATGTTTTTGAAAATTCAAAATGTCAGATTTTTTCTTCTATCCGATAACTTAAATGATGAAAAGATGGGTCGATGGCAGAGCAGTTAGCGCATTGGGTTCGTAATCCAGTGGTCACGAGTTCGAATCCTGCCTCGACCAATTTCGTTTACCTATAGCACAAGCATTTATGCTTATTTTAGGGAACGTAGGAAGATGTATATGTACTTGTTAAACAAGGACATATTCTTCTTTTTTTTTAATTAGATATTTCAAAATAAATATGTAATTTAAATTTTCTCTTTGAATGCCCATTTTGAAATTATTATATCTCGAAAACTTTGTCGGCCTTCGTGGCTCAGTTGGTTAGGTATAGACCGCTGATCCAAAGGTCACGGGTTCGATTCCTGACAGAGACACAGTTTTTAATTGTGTTTTCAGTCTAAATCTGTGAGAATATTAAAATCGTTAGTCTCCAGAATGTGGCGGCTTGTTATTGGATGTGTATTAAATTAATATTTGACACAACACCTGTTAGTCGCCCGAAAATTAATGTAAAATAAAAAAAAATAGATTTAGGATTTTTTCAATTGAGTTGGAATGAGTTTTGTATAAAGGTCACCAAACTGTTGAATTATAATTCAAGCACACTTAACTAAAGATGTGTACAGAATTTTAAAAGTGTGAAAAATCACAAAAGAAATTATCAGAAATGCGATGAACAAAACTCAATACTGCATATTACTAATGTGGCCAGTTAGAGAAAGAGATGCATCAAATGTTACACCTAGATCCAGTATTTCAGTATTATTATTTAATTTGGTAGAATTTATGGAATATAAAAAAAAAGGATTTTTTTATAAAAAGAATGAACTGATAAACTGACATTTACTTATATTAAGATGTAACTTATTTTTACATCAATTATACAGTTTATCCAAAACAATTTGAAGTAAGATAAAATCATCAATACGTTTAAACAATTTGAAAGATATTCATGTCATCGGCAAAGGTCAGCACCTCCACACTATCAAACGAATCAATGATATCATTGATAAATAAAATAAAAAATACTGGCTCAGATGTAATCCTTGCAGTACACCAATTGATATGTGGAATTGATCAGATGTAGAATCACCTGATCAAATAACATGTCCGATCTCACAACAGTATTCAATTGTTCAAACTGTCAAGTTTATTTTTATACACTTTGTGCAGCAACAAGTCATTTTGAGAGACCTTTCCGTTCCATTTTATAGCTTCATTTTTGTATACAGTACAATCTCGCTAAACTGGCACATGCAATAATTCGGCACCATAATTATTTTAAAAACCATTAATTTAATTTGTATCTTATTAGTAAATCATAATATCCTCATATATATGAATTTTTTTACTCATTTTACCTGGCATTCTTGTGCCTTCATTAGTGCGTTACGGTCTTAATTATTAGATTTTGATAATAGCTTACTTTACGCGCAACTAGATAAGCACGACTAAAATAGTTAAGATCGGTGTTAAAAAATCTTACTTATAAATGTACACTAAGATATGACTTACTAGTTCACTAAATTGTATCAGCTAACTACAACAATTAAAAAAATTCGCACACCCTGGAAATTTTTCATGACGACATTGGTAAATTTAGTTTTTGGGTGAGACTGTTGGTGTAATTGATTCGAGGTTATTCCTCTTTCCCTATTCCCTCTCCCTTCCTGTTCAATAGAGGTTTGTATGTAAGCCTAGCTACTTATTGGATTGTTTAAAAGCATTAGGGAACTTTACTGGTTTTGTGTTTTATGTTTTCCTACAAATTGATGTAACTGTCTGTTCCCAGAATAAAATATAATAAAATATCCCCTGGTACTAAATACACATAAATGCGTGACATATTTCCCTATAGTAATAATCTTTAAGTTGATGAGGTCAAATCTATTTAGTTAAAGGTGTTTACACATATTCATCTTTTCAACGATTGGCCAAATATTATCTTACAAGACATGGTCGCTTAGCAGTGTTTTAATACTGTATAAGTCTTACCCAGTGTTGTGACAAATGTATATTTATTATATAATTAAAATTAATTGTAATTTATTTATACAAGCATAGTTTAATAATTCAGGGTGAATTCAAGGCTGCTGATTGTTTGTTTGTGTAGTTTTACAAACTAGTTTGTTTTTGTTTTGAGCAACAGATACCGGGAGGTAATCTATTCCATTTTATAGGAACCGCTCACACTAAATTATCGATCATACACACTTTTGATTCTGTCCATCTCCTTTAAGGAATTGACACTTTGCGATCTCGATGTTTTCTCAAAGGTTTTTTAATGTTCTCCGGTGCTGGATTATTCAAAGCATTAAACACCATCAGCGGAACTCAGTAGTGAATTTTCTAGGCATCTGATACAAACATTACAAAATTAAGTTAATTGGTTTGACATAGTACTTTTTCCTCGGTGTATCGATACCGTTCTTCATTCATTCATCATAAGTTTGACAATCCTGGGTTGGCATTGGCAGAATCCATAAGTTTTTCATCTTTAAAATATTTTCTATCTAACAAATGCAAATTGAAGCCATTTTTTTTTTTCAAAAAAACATAAATGAAACGTTCAGCAATATAGATAAAATAGAAGGTATTTTTACGACAAAAATTGAATGTCATTCAGGAGTTTTTTCTTAAATATTTGTATGGTTAGAGATAACACAATGTCATCAATCAAATTATTTTTATAGCGAGCATTTTTACTGAAAAAAAGTCCCAAGAAAATTATCAAATTGAATGGGAAGATAATATGTGTGTATTTGTTTGCAGTTGAGGAAGTTCCCGTGGACTCTCATCTGATCCGGGAACAGTCTTCTCCGGAGAGGCAAGAGACCAGCCAGACAGAGGTGGCCAAAGGAGACAGTCTATCCATAGAGGAGACCAACAGGCTTCGCGCTAAACTCGGACTCAAGCCACTGCAAGTCAACGATGATAAACCTGCTGGTAAGTCATGAGAATAGTTATTTTAAATGATTATAAATCTTTAATATTTTTCATAATATATCATCTATGTATATGCATTTAGCTAAAGATACTGGAGGCCTTATAAAATTTAAAAAGGGTGTACATTGCAGTTGTTCATCGCTTCTTTTGGTAGGCCAATAATAATGATCAACACATGGTCGCTTGCCAGCTAATTTATGCTGTCCTAGTCTTACCCAGTGTTTATACATTTACTGTGATATCAATGATTGAATGAATTAATAATTTATTTCCACTGGTACAAAACTACAATTTCATCAGTCATTGTGATTAGTTATCAATAGTCAAAAATAAATTATATTGAATAATGAACAAGAGCAGGAAAGGAGGGAAATTCATTATCCTACAAGATTTCAGTGGTATTAGAGATGTATCGCATTCCAGCTATGAAATATTCAAATAGGTATTTGATATTGTGATTAATAAATCAAAAAATATTCCTTTAAACAACTTACCCTCCCGTATGAAACTTTTTACATTAAGAATACCCTTACGACACTAAAAATGTTTTAAGTCGTACGTGAATCGACATCTTTTTATACCACTGCCGTTCAAAAAAGAAAGAGAATCTGAGGATACTTTAAGCGCCATCTATTTTTAAGGTGGCTGCATTCTTTATGGCTGAATCGCGAATTTGAGCGTATACGACGACTTGATATTATAATTGTTGACATCAAATAAATTAAATATTACAGACGATGGCAAAATCACAGACGATCTGGGCGAGTTCTATCACAAGCCGGCAGAAAACCTCAATCAGAAGAAACAGCGGGAGAAACTCAGGGAGCGGATATCAGACAAGAGAGAAAAACGAATGGTGGAATCAAAGTAATTTTTATTGAAGTATTAAGTAAAGTATTTTAAATTACTATATTGACCCATTTTATGACATCTCCTTTTGACGGCCAATGATTTTATTAGTATGCATATAATTAATGTTCATGTCTTTTATAAAATTGGCCAATATCAATTTTCAACACATGGTCGCTGCCCAGTTCTTCAATGCTGAATCAGTCTTACCCAGTGTTGAAACATATTTTGAACAGATATTTAATTATTTAGATGGGTCGGTGGCAGAGCAGTTAGCGCGCTGGGTCAGTAATCCAGTGGTCGCGAGTTCGAATCCTGCCTCGACCGATTTCGTTCACCTATAGCACAAGCATTTATTTGCTTATTTTAGGGAACGTAGGAAGATGTATATGTACTTGTTTTACAAGGACATATTCATTTTTTTTTTTTAAAAAAAAAAAATAATACTTGTCAAAATTTTTATGAAAAGATGTTTGTAAATAGTAATTTATGATAGTAAAAATATATATAGATGGTGTCACAAATATTAACTGCTTATCAATCAATAGTGTATCACATAATTAAAAAGAATTAAAATATAATTTGTGATGATATAATTTGTGATGTGATGATATCTGCTTACACATGTCATATCTTCATATGATGTTATTCAAGTCAAGCAGAAGTTCATAAACGTTAACTATCAAGTTAAAACTAAGCAGATTTTTGACAAAGTTTTTTTGTTATAGGTTTTATTTATATTTATATTATTTTGTCTATTTCTTCTTTGTCATCTTATTTATTTGTAGCGTTTATATCTGATTACTCATCTATTGTATGACTTGCTTTAGATTACTGAATGTACGCCCTCTGGGAGAATCTGATGATGAAGATGGAGGCGCTGTAGCATGGGTCCAACGCAACAGGGAACTAACCAAGCAGAAGGAAGAAGCAGCCAAAAGGGTAATTGTAATCTAAAGTAATAAATCAATCAAAATGTTAGTGTCTGTGTGTGTGTGTGTTTGTCTCACGCCTTTTGAAAAACCAAGAGCATCTAAAAATCTAATTTATGTGCGAACATGTACCAGTATACCTGATGCAGTGTCACGCTAAAAATAATGCAATAAAAATGCTGAATTTTAAAAATATTTCAATATTTATTTTTTTCATACAAAATTTTCCAGGTCATATCTGTCAAAAAAGTGTACATTTTGCACGCAAATATCTGTTAGTTTAAAAGTTAAAAGTACGTATTTACACGAAAAAAATATATTTTCAAGTATAACTTAGCGTTTAAGTGAAAAACATGGTGAATATTTTGTATAATTATAATGTATAACTTATTTTTAAAGTAAGCGTTTTGTACATAAACGCCGCCATTTTAATATCTTTTCATACAATATTTCATTTTCCTACCGAATGAATATGTTCTTGAAAATAATAAACCTTTGAAATAAATGTAATTGTGAAATAATAAAATTAAATACAAGACATTACAGCAAGTTATAAGACATATATTGTAAAAATGTGCTTATTATTAGTAAAGATATAGGCATAATAAAATTGCATAATTTGTAAATAATATTTGATTTTTCTGACAATAGGCATGATGACTAATTTTGAGAAACTATCTCACGATGTTTTTACGCATCCACTGTTTTCAAATATATATACATTTCAACATAAAATAAAGGTTTAGTAGCAAAAATTGCCATTTCAAAATCCAATTTGACATTTACGTCAAAAAACGCTTGCAGTGTAATGGCGTCCGTCGGAGCTGACGGTGACGTCACGGTTTCGTAAACCGCATATCACTACTATATGTACTATATGTATTCTAAGACGATTTGTGTATTTAAAATAAATTCAAAAGTGCATAAGTGTTGTGCGGTCCCTAAATGTACAAACACGTCGAAAAAAACACCTACTGAGGTATTTGTTTTCGTCCCACGCGAATATAAACGAGAAACAAGTAGTTAAATTTGGCAATGCGAGACACAGAAAGTGTATTTTATTAAGTATGCGTTTACAATGAAGTACAGTATTTGTTCCCCCACATTTAGCTCTCAATACTATAATTAATTTACTAAATATTTACCATTAATTAGGCAATAAGCATATAAAGAACTTCATGAATGTCCAAACGTCAAAATAGGCCATCTTAAGTTTCCCGCGAATTAGGCATTAGGCCTGTGTAACACCACTGCGTTACGACGCTCAATTGCATGGACCCAGTTCACTGCGCCGGGTGTGTTAACTTACTCCTTCGAAATGTATTGGCTCACGGCGCAGTGAGTCATGAGTGCTAGACCGGGAGAATGCGAACAGTGTTAGGGTATTGAGTTATTGAGTTGCTTGCTTTTTAACCGACATACCTACATACATACTTACTAAATAAACAACGTAATAGACAATAACATAAAACTATTAGCTTACCTTAGCACAGTCCATGCCTAGTGACGGGGCTAGTAACAAAGATACAAACAAAAAGAAATAGCTTAAACTATGTAAGCACCAGTGAAATAATAGAATGATATTTATTTAAATGAAATAACTTATATTTACTTTGTATGTTTACTACTACTAATAATAATAGTAACTTTTATTTAGACGTAAAAAATACAAAATTAATACATCTAGTATAAACAAAAATATATATTTTTTTTTTATACATTCTAATCCCAAAAAGTGCCGAATTAAAGCGTTTCCCGATTAAGTGCCGACGCAAGTCTGAATTTCCCGAAATCGACACAAGTGCCGCAAATCGGCAAAACTGGACGTGAACCTAGAATATCGTGACGTCATGCGCTCTGATTCGTTCTGATTGGCGTTTCTCATAAAATGGCAGTCTATAATATTTTGTATTTTTATTTTAATAATATTAATATTATTCACTCTTTTAAAATGAAAATAAATACATTTTTTTAAACCTCAATAACCTATTTTATTTTTTAAAATCATAATGTCAATGATTATTTCTTACTCTCATCACGCCTATTCACTGCGCCGGGTCATTAAGCTAGTTAAAAAATAATAATAAAAGTATAATATGCAGGTATTGTATTTTATATAAGCAAAGATTATTATTGAATTCATTATATTTCATGTACCTACATGTTTAAAAATATCACAACTTTCCCGATTCTACTTTTAAAAGTAATAGTATGTCGGTTAAAAATCCCGATTCTACTTTTAAAAGTAATAGTTTGTCGGTTAAAAAGCAGGCAACTCAATAACTCAATACCCTAACACTGTTCGCATTCTCCCTGTCTAGCACTCACGACTCACTGCGCCGTGAGCCAATACATTTCGAAGAAGTGAGTTAACACACCCGTCGCAGTGAACAGAATCGACGCAATTGAGCGGTGCAACGCAGCTTTACAACTGTCATGTCTACCACAGTACCGCGTAGGTATGCTTTTAGTTTATGAACACATAATGTAGCGAGAAGAAGGAACATATTTTATCGATTTTCGAGATGTAAGTTGTATTTAAATTATAGATAAATAAAGTACTTATATGCATAGAATAATAATAATACGCTTATATGTAAGTTTTTACGTTTCTAAATTCTGACTAGCAAGTCTTTGTTCGATGCAAAGTAATTTCATATATTGTATTGAAACTGTGACGTCATAATTATTGATTCACTCTGATTGGTGTTTCTCATAAAATGGCGGACTTACATATTTTGTATTTTTATTTTAATAATATTAATATTATTCGCTCTTTTAAAATGAAAATAAATATATTTTTTCCAATCTATATAACCTATTTTATCTTATAAAATTATAATTTCAATGATTTTTTCATACTGTCATCACGCCTATTTTCATTTTTATGGCATCGAACAAACCAATGTAGGTACCTACATATTCAAAAAAGTCTCAATCCATTTGATATTTTTAACGTATTGGAATGGTTACTATGGCAACGGAAAGATTCTGATATTCAAATAAAATTTGTTATGAATAGAATTTATTTAGAATATTGTTGTAGGTAGGTACCTACCTATTACTATTTACTTACAAATCAACAATATACTGATTTCCTATCGAAAAATTGTATGAGATGTGCTCCTAAACCGTTTGTCCGATTACAATGAAACTTTGGTGAATTTTCGAGCGTGTGCCCGGGATGGTTTCTGGATTTAAACTTTTTTCTTATTCTTCTTCTTCTTCGTGTATTTGGTCATTTTACCTATGAAGGGGGAGTATCCTGGGAAAAGAAGGTCCGACTGTCCCTCCATCTCTTCGCAGGTCTTCCAGGACGGTTTGTGGATTTTAACTTATTTCTTCTTCTTCTTCATCGTGTATTTGGTTATTTTACCTATGAAGGTGGACTATCCTGGGAGAAGAAGGTCCCATTTTCCGACCATCTCTTCACAGGTTTCTGGATTTAAACTATTTTCTTCTTCATCGTCTATTTAGTCATTTTAACTATGAAGGTGGACTAACCTGGGAGAAGAAGGTCCAATTTTCCTTCCATATCTTCGCAGGTATCTGGATTTGAACTTTTTTCTTCTTCTTCTTCGTGTATTTAGTCATTTTACCTATGAAGGTGGAGTATCCTGGGAAAATAAGGTCCTTTCATCTCTTCGCGGTTCTTCCAGGATGGTTTCTGGATTTAAACTTTTCTTAACCGACTGAAGGGACGGGATGTAATGAAGAGAAGGGACGTAATGAGGGATTGAAGGGACGGGAGGTACTGAAGGGCCTGAAGGGACGGTAGGTACTGAAGGGTCTGAAGCGAGGGGAGGTACTGAAGGGTCTAAAGCGACGGGTCTTTTTCTTCTTAATTTTATGTAGACCTTTAGGACAGTTTTTATACAAACTATTTCATATAGTCTAATTCATCTTCTTCTTCTTTTATGTATACATTTGGGTCAGTTTTTATAAAAATTATTTCCTATAGTCTAATTATTCTTCTTCTTCATTTAGGTAGACTTTTGGGAGAGTTTTAATACAAACTATTTCCAATAGTCTTATTAATTTATTTTCCTTTTATGTAGACCAAAGGTGAGTTTTTATACAAACTTTTTCTATAGTTTAATTATTATTCTTTTATATAGACCTTTGAATCAGTTTTTATATTAACTATTTCCTATAGTCTAATTCATCTTCTTTTATGTAGACCTTTGGTCAGTTTTTATACAAACTATTTCCAATAGTCTAATTCTTCTTCTTCTTCTTTTTTGTAGACCTTTGGGTGAGCTTTTATGCATACTATTTCCTATTGTCTAATTCATTTTTTTATGTAGATCTTACTTATGTAGTCAGTTTTTACACAAACTATTTCCTTTAGTCTTTTTCTTCGTTTTCTTATTTTATGTAGAACTTGGGTGAATTTTATACAAACTATTTCCTATAGATTAATCTTCTTCTTCTTTTATGAAGACCTTTTGGTTTGTTTTCATACAATCTATTTCCAATAGTCTTATTATTTTATTTTATGTATTTTAACTTATTTTACGTAGACCATTGGGATAGTTTTTTATACAAACTATTTCGTATAGTCTTATACTTATACTTCTCTTTTTTATTTACTAGACTTTTGGGTTAGTTTTAAGTCTAATAGTCTATTGTGCAGAAATATTTTTAACGATATGCATACTTGATGAAAATACATATGTAAAAACGAATGGATTGTGGGATGTGACGATGTAACCTGCACTAGAATCTTTTCAAAACTTTTGTTTAATCAAATTTAAACCATTTATATCATCCTATTTTGAATAATTTTCAACACCTACGAATTTGATTTAGTTGACAATATTTAAAGAATGGGGGTTGTGGCCATTACTGAACTCTTCACAACGTTTATATTCAAATTAAAAACTACTTACCATAGTTTAAGTCTTCTTCTTCTTCGTTAATGTAGACTTTTGTGTCAATTTTAAGTCTATTAGTCTTATTGTGCAAAAATATAATGCACACTCGATGCAAAAATATAAAAACGAATATTATGATGTGACCAACACTAGATCTTTTCAGTACATTTGTTTAATCAAATTTTAACCACATCCCAACATCCAAAATGACTAAATTTTCAATAGGTACATATTAAAATTTATTTCGATGATAATATTTAAAAATGGGGGTTGTGGCCTAACCAATCACTTTACAACGTTGATAAACAGTCATATTTAAAACCATTTCGCATAGTCCATGCGTGCAGGAATTTTCTATATTATACTTCATTCACACTTTATAAAAAATAATGGGTTGTGGCCATCACTTGAACATTTTACAATCAAATTCAATCATATTTCAAACCACTTTTCATAGTCAGATTTTGCAAAATAATTGGGTGACAATATTATAAAAACGATTGCTTTTTCCTTCACAATATTACACTCTTGGCCAACGGCAGGACATAAAAGCTAGTTTCTAATAAATATGGCTAGGATCATTTATAGTAAACTATGCTCATTAGGCATGTGTTTCAATAATCCTTAGCCCAAAGTAATGGTCACTCGGACATAATAATGGTCACTCAACATCTAATATGATGGAATGGGTATTACCCAATTATGTTACAATTTAAAATTTATTTTATGTCAATAATTTAAATGTGTAATCACAAAGAAATATTATTATTTATAATAAGTGGAATATTGAACATCTAGGGGACAAGTCTGGTCAACCGGCGGAATCAGAACCATCCATGTTTGCCCATACCATGGATATAATTATCTTATCATGGAGTTCTATAATATCTTAAGATGTTATAGAATGCCGTAAGATAATTATATCCATGATATGGGTAAACATAGATGGTTTTGATTCCCCCGGTTAACCAGACTTACCCCCTAATTGAGCTTAGGAAAACGAAGTAGGTTGAACATAAAATTAGTAGTGCACATTCACTTTTTCCAATCTCTCACTTGTCAATTTGCAATTTCGAACAAAGATACTTTAATATGGGTCACATAAAAGTGTACAGAAACATTATCTCAAATTTGTTAAAATCTGTGAAATTTCGTCATTTTTGTATCCACATTTCTAAATCGTAGTGTTTATTTCTGAATATAATTTCTAGGCTGCAATTCTCGATGAACTCGATGCTGAATTTGGTGTCGGGGCTCTGGCCGAGGAAGAGGAGAGGGGAAGGAAGAGAGAGGCATATGGCACGAGACAGCTGCAGGGTTTGAAGGTGGCCCACGACACCGAGGCACTCCCCGAAGGTAGAACTGTGATCCTCACGCTGCAGGATAAAGGGGTGCTCGACGAAGAAGATGATACACTGGTCAATGTCAACCTTTTGGATCAAGAACGATATGACAAGGTAAAGAAATAAACATAGTTCTTTCGTTATTGTAAAAAATGTGTTCTCTTTTGTATTTTTTTGTTTACCAAGGTTACCCAATATTAACCCAAATTGCCAGTTTAACCCAATATTAAACTTACATATAATATGTATTGTCATTTAATACTATTCTGACAATCATTGCTTAGTGGAATAGTTCTTATCCACTGGATATTGGTACTGGTAATTGTCTTCATGTTTGTAAAAACAGATTTATGTTCATGTTATAATTAAGTATCCTCTTGGATCATTTTGCCAATGCTAACATATTTTAATAATAATAATAAATTATTTGTATAACACCGTTTAATGATTCGAGATCATACCAAGGGCGCTGATAGTTTAATGTTGTGTTGCTCTCTGAAACAAAGCTGTTTTTAATCCTTTAGTGAAAGTGCAACTCTTGCTTTGAGCACTGCGAACATCTAGAGGCAGTGAATTCCACTTAATAGGACCACTAACACTAAAGTATCGGTCATAGTAAGCCGCTTTGTTGATTCTGTCCAAATTTAAATTGTCTAACATTGTATAATGAATTGTACTATTATTGCACTATTGTATTGTTTACTTGTCCTTTTGCATATTGCTCGAGAATCAAGCAGGTGTGACGATTAAACTCGCACGTCACCAGCGAGTACTATTATAGCATCGGACCTTCCCAGAACATTATTGTTATTTTGTATTTTTTTATGTGAATTTAAATGAATACCTGAGTCATTGCTTTGGAGGCACCTTATGGGTGTGGTGTAAATAATATGGAACAAAAACAATGTGTTATTGTATTTCTGCCAAGCAAGAAGTCTATTCAAATCTAATAAAGTCATAGAAATCTTGTGAGAAATAGTGTTGAAAAAGATGATTCTAGAAGACCTTTTACGCTACAGTTATTATCGAAAATTGATTCTATTACTGCGTTTTTAGTTTTCTATTTTTATTCCCATCATGTCCCTTGCTGGATTGGCAGAACACTTAACCTCTCGTGTGCTCACGGTACGGATCCGTACCAAGGAAATTATACCCCGTCGTGTGCTTACGGTACGGATCCGTACCAAGAGGTATTGTGTTTATTTTTTTCAATTTTAAATATTATGCAAGCAGTAAATAAGTTTTAGATTCGCTTGAATCTAATCCTAATGAATTATTTTACCATAAACAAAAAACATCCGGTCAAAATATGCGACTAATTCGTCATTCAATACCGTTGAAGTTCGACCAAGTTTGAATGTTTTGTACTGCGAGTCGAAGTTTTGTTTTTGTGGAAAAGAAAGACGTAAATAACTAGAAAATATAAGTTATTGTTATATTTCGTTACTATTTACTAAAATAAAGTGAGTGCGTAAATAAAAATTGTAATTTTGTGTCATAATTATCGAAAAAATCTTGTTAAAAATTTGAAACGGTAAAAACGAAGTGCGTAGTACAAATTTGTTCGAGTGTTTTCTACGTATAGAAGAGTACTTTGAGTGAACCACTTATTTCATTTTGAAGATAATTTTGTTGTGAACAAATATCCAACAGATTCCAATAAGTTTTTTACAATAAATTCAAATGGTGTGATAAAAATATTTTGCAATCGAGAAATTCATCATCAAACAACACACACACAAATGCAAACAAAGATGGCGGCTCCTTATCTGTATACAAAGACGGCCAGGCAGGGATATCACAATATTTGTTATATTTATTGTTTTTGATTTTGTATACATTTATTTAGCTTGTATACAAAATTTTAGTTACATGACAAATAAATATTCTTTGTTCTATTTTCACTTTTTACATAACAATTTTTATTATTTTTTTTGGCACCGTTTTTATTATTAATTAATTTATTTATTTATTTCAACTATTTGTACAAATAGTTGTACACTGGCGGGTTTATTGCCAAGCGGCAATTTCTTCCAACCAACCAGCCAGAGTTATTGGCACCGTTTTTATTATTAATTTATTTATTTATTTCAACTTTTTATACAAATAGTTTTACACTGACGGGTTTATTGCCAAGCGGCAATTTCTTCCAACCAACCAGCCAAATTTTTTGGCACCGTTTTTATTATTAATATATTTATTTATTTCAACTTTTTATACAAATAGTTTTACACTGACGGGTTTATTGCCAAGCGGCAATTTCTTCCAACCAACCAGTCAGAGTTTTTTTGACATATAGTTGTCATCTACACATTTGACTATCCCGTAAACTCGGGTTATAAAAAAATATGTAAATTGTATTTTGTTGCTTTTGTATTTTATTTTGACAGTTCTAAAGTAATTCTGTCAAAATAAATATTTGCAAAAAAAAAAATAGCAACCATTTGTATTATACAATAAACTAAGTATAACTTTATGAGTTATAAAAATTATTTTTTTTGTCAGTTTTTGACAGATAGTTGTCATCTACACATTATACTATCCCGTTAACTCGGGTTATATAAAAAATATCTAAATTGTATTTTGTAGCTTTTGTATTTTATTTTGACAGTTCTAAAGTAATTCTGTCAAAATAAATATTTGCAAAAAAAAATTCAACCATTTGTATTTTACAATAAACTAAGTATAACTTTATGGGTTATAATTTTTTTTTTGTTTTGACAGATAGTTGTCATCTACACATTTTACTATCCCGTAAACTCGGGTTATAAAAAAAATATGTAAATTGTATTTTGGGTTGTAAATTTTTTTTGACAATTTTTGTCTATCCCGTAAATTTTATTTATAATTTTTTTTAATGCCAACTGTATTTTGTTCTTTTTGTGCTATTGAATTTTATTTTTGACAAATTTTACATATTGACAAAATAAAAGTATTTTTTCTAGTTGTTTGTTTCATTTCAATTATTTATCAAAATAAATATGTTGTGAATCCCTGCCGCTATTGTTTGTGAGTCCCTTCTGTAAGGCCCGTCCAATAGCGAACGAGCATTGTGCCAGCGCCATCTTGAAATATTGCTGACCAATACCAAACGTGCGCCAATTTCAAATTTTACCAATACATACGCAAGTAGTAGACCAAAGACAACCGAAACAAATGTTTTTTTGTTCACTTTTTTATTATTGACTGGTTAGAAATTTATTACGTCATATGATAGATATTTTTTTCTTCTTTCCAATGATATACAATATGTTGGGGATTTACATCAAGGTCATTTACAAGAGGCAATATCAAATTGTACTACTAAAATGGGGTTATGTTCAGTTTATTTGCCCTAAAATCAATTTTTCAATTTAGATTGTGAATTTTTATGTGGTATTTACGAAATACGATAACTAACTTGTGTAAAAAAGTGATTTCTAACATCCAAGACCAAATAATTACGTCTTGCGAGTATCTGAAAGTCAAGTTTGACGAAGTATAAAATGGCGTAAATGCGTATTTTTTTTGCAGTTTTCAAATCGGAAATAATAACTCATTTTCCTCTAAAGTATTTATTTTCTTTGTATCATATGATTGCTTTATTATCGCTCCAAGTAGAAAACATGAAAAATCGCGAATTGAAATAAAACATATATTGAAAATTCCTCGTTTATTGAGATGGGAACTGTTACAAGTTGAATTCTATATTCAATGGCCTATATAAAATAAATAAAACATGTGTTCACAATAAAAAATATTGTAAAAGGTTGGTTAGTTATCTAGCTTTAGATAATAACCGCAAATTTATTTCGTCCCGAAGCATAATTAATTAATTTTCATATAAATGTAAACACCTCCATACGGGCTGTCGAGATAAGGATATACCCAAGCAGACGACCATTAAGCAATTTGCGCACAAGGTCAAACACACCAAGGGTTAAATGCTTTGATATTGTGACCTTTTTAATTTGTTTCCTCATTTTTTATACTGCTTTCATTTCTTGTTTTCAAAATATTTTTTATTACATTCCACTATTTCCTTGGTTAATCTCTATCATTCACTTCATATTTTATTTGTAACTTCTCAGTGTATTCACTTTAATTAATGTAACAATACATATTATATGTTGACTTATATTTTCTTGCAGTAAATTCCTCATTTTTCATTTCAGAAGCTTAATTAATCTGAGTTTCTTATACTATTTACGTACCTCAAAGATAAATTCGCCCTCTTATCCTTACACTTACAATACCAATACACCACACCTCATGCAGCTCGAATGTGGAATCTATCCAGCAGCCGGAGAGTATCAGAGATGCCACTAATTTGATAGCATTCAAAAAGCGTCTGAAGTCACACTTTCTATCCACATAAACACAAATTCACGTCTTTTTCCCTTTATCCCTCTTCCTTTCTCCTCTCATATCCTCCATCCATTAAACATAGTGTATCTATCTGATGTATTTTTTTTTGTTCTTTTTTATACATACCTATATTATTTTTTATATTTTTGTTTTTATAGTTTTGTATTTTTAATTTATGATTTATTTATTTATTCTTTTTTTTCCTATTTTTCTATTTGTATTCTTCTATCCCTGTTACTGACTGTATTTACCATGGTGGTTGACTGGTAGAGATTGCCTGCGGGCAATAAGTCCGCCACATTGTATAAAGCAATAAAAGTATTTTATTATTATTTACATGATGTTTCTTTTCATTATATTTTCTTTAAATATGTCATCTTATTTTCAGAGCAATGTCAACAAGAAACAAAAGTCTGGATATAATCCATATGAAGGAACTGACGACCCCGAGCTATACGGTGTTACTCAAGAAAAGTCTCTTCTTAGCAAGTATGACGAGGAGATCTTCGGTCAGAAGAAACCGAAAGGATTCACTATTGGCGACGATGATAGAAGAGAAGTTGAACATTTTAAGAAAATGATGGTTAGTTATTATATTAACTTAAATATGTAACAATCTTATCAAATTCACTACAAACATAGTAGGTAGTCTAAGAGATAGAAACATTATTATAAAAACCATTCATTTTTTAATGGCTGAGTTTTTGATATTTCCTTCCTTATTGAATATAAGTATGAAAAAGTTAAGTATCTAGGAGTGGTTGCGTTTACCAGTACGCATCCCCTTTCTATAGGTGAAAACTTGCAGATTTTAGTATCATTTAAGTTCTTTTTGTGCTCTTATACCATCCATCTGATTAAAATGAAACATGGTGATTTGTTCAGCAACCATTCCCAGGTGCCAGACTTAACCTTTTTCATATCTATATTCAATAAGAAAGTAAATATCCAAAAACCAGCAATTATAAAATGATTCATCGAAAACGTTGCTAACTATCGGACTATAGTGGAATTATGGATTTGATTTTTTTTTTTTTTTTTTAAATGAATATGTCCTTGTTAAACAAGTACATATACATCTTCCTACGTTCCCTAAACTAAGCATAAATGCTTGTCCTATAGGTGAACGAGATCGGTCGAGGCAGGATTCGAACTCGCGACCACTGGATTACTAACCCAGCGCGCTAACCGCTCTGCCATCCATATAATGACATTTTATGATCTCAGTATACTGCATTTAGTTTTATGTTTTAAATATGTATTTACTATAGAGAATCACTAGTTTTTTGTTTTACAGATCAAAGAAAAGCTGTCATCTAAGAGATTAGAATCTTTAGTGTTACCAGAATTGAAACCTGCTTCCGAATATTATACAGAGGAAGAATATAAAGCCAAGTTTAAGAAACCCAAGAAAAAGGTACTATAAATTAATATTTGTTGTATTAACCTCTCGTGTGCTCACGGTACGGATCCGTACCAAGGAAATTATACCCCGTCGTGTGCTTACGGTACGGATCCGTACCAAGAGGTATTGTGTTTATTTTTTTCAATTTTAAATATTATGCAAGCAGTAAATAAGTTTTAGATTCGCTTGAATCTAATCCTAATGAATTATTTTACCATAAACAAAAAACATCCGGTCAAAATATGCGACTAATTCGTCATTCAATACCGTTGAAGTTCGACCAAGTTTGAATGTTTTGTACTGCGAGTCGAAGTTTTGTTTTTGTGGAAAAGAAAGACGTAAATAACTAGAAAATATAAGTTATTGTTATATTTCGTTACTATTTACTAAAATAAAGTGAGTGCGTAAATAAAAATTGTAATTTTGTGTCATAATTATCGAAAAAATCTTGTTAAAAATTTGAAACGGTAAAAACGAAGTGCGTAGTACAAATTTGTTCGAGTGTTTTCTACGTATAGAAGAGTACTTTGAGTGAACCACTTATTTCATTTTGAAGATAATTTTGTTGTGAACAAATATCCAACAGATTCCAATAAGTTTTTTACAATAAATTCAAATGGTGTGATAAAAATATTTTGCAATCGAGAAATTCATCATCAAACAACACACACACAAATGCAAACAAAGATGGCGGCTCCTTATCTGTATACAAAGACGGCCAGGCAGGGATATCACAATATTTGTTATATTTATTGTTTTTGATTTTGTATACATTTATTTAGCTTGTATACAAAATTTTAGTTACATGACAAATAAATATTCTTTGTTCTATTTTCACTTTTTACATAACAATTTTTATTATTTTTTTTGGCACCGTTTTTATTATTAATTAATTTATTTATTTATTTCAACTATTTGTACAAATAGTTGTACACTGGCGGGTTTATTGCCAAGCGGCAATTTCTTCCAACCAACCAGCCAGAGTTATTGGCACCGTTTTTATTATTAATTTATTTATTTATTTCAACTTTTTATACAAATAGTTTTACACTGACGGGTTTATTGCCAAGCGGCAATTTCTTCCAACCAACCAGCCAAATTTTTTGGCACCGTTTTTATTATTAATATATTTATTTATTTCAACTTTTTATACAAATAGTTTTACACTGACGGGTTTATTGCCAAGCGGCAATTTCTTCCAACCAACCAGTCAGAGTTTTTTTGACATATAGTTGTCATCTACACATTTGACTATCCCGTAAACTCGGGTTATAAAAAAATATGTAAATTGTATTTTGTTGCTTTTGTATTTTATTTTGACAGTTCTAAAGTAATTCTGTCAAAATAAATATTTGCAAAAAAAAAATAGCAACCATTTGTATTATACAATAAACTAAGTATAACTTTATGAGTTATAAAAATTATTTTTTTTGTCAGTTTTTGACAGATAGTTGTCATCTACACATTGCCCCCAAGTCAAATTGAAAACGCTGTTCGTTTTCGCCAAGCGCTAATTTTTTTTGTATGGGATTTGACGTTTGTTGTTTGTTATTGTAGAAAAAATTTCTACAACAAACGTCAAATCCCATACAAAAAAAATTAGCGCTTGGCGAAAACGAACAGCGTTTTCAATTTGACTTGGGGGCATTATACTATCCCGTTAACTCGGGTTATATAAAAAATATCTAAATTGTATTTTGTAGCTTTTGTATTTTATTTTGACAGTTCTAAAGTAATTCTGTCAAAATAAATATTTGCAAAAAAAAATTCAACCATTTGTATTTTACAATAAACTAAGTATAACTTTATGGGTTATAATTTTTTTTTTGTTTTGACAGATAGTTGTCATCTACACATTTTACTATCCCGTAAACTCGGGTTATAAAAAAAATATGTAAATTGTATTTTGGGTTGTAAATTTTTTTTGACAATTTTTGTCTATCCCGTAAATTTTATTTATAATTTTTTTTAATGCCAACTGTATTTTGTTCTTTTTGTGCTATTGAATTTTATTTTTGACAAATTTTACATATTGACAAAATAAAAGTATTTTTTCTAGTTGTTTGTTTCATTTCAATTATTTATCAAAATAAATATGTTGTGAATCCCTGCCGCTATTGTTTGTGAGTCCCTTCTGTAAGGCCCGTCCAATAGCGAACGAGCATTGTGCCAGCGCCATCTTGAAATATTGCTGACCAATACCAAACGTGCGCCAATTTCAAATTTTACCAATACATACGCAAGTAGTAGACCAAAGACAACCGAAACAAATGTTTTTTTGTTCACTTTTTTATTATTGACTGGTTAGAAATTTATTACGTCATATGATAGATATTTTTTTCTTCTTTCCAATGATATACAATATGTTGGGGATTTACATCAAGGTCATTTACAAGAGGCAATATCAAATTGTACTACTAAAATGGGGTTATGTTCAGTTTATTTGCCCTAAAATCAATTTTTCAATTTAGATTGTGAATTTTTATGTGGTATTTACGAAATACGATAACTAACTTGTGTAAAAAAGTGATTTCTAACATCCAAGACCAAATAATTACGTCTTGCGAGTATCTGAAAGTCAAGTTTGACGAAGTATAAAATGGCGTAAATGCGTATTTTTTTTGCAGTTTTCAAATCGGAAATAATAACTCATTTTCCTCTAAAGTATTTATTTTCTTTGTATCATATGATTGCTTTATTATCGCTCCAAGTAGAAAACATGAAAAATCGCGAATTGAAATAAAACATATATTGAAAATTCCTCGTTTATTGAGATGGGAACTGTTACAAGTTGAATTCTATATTCAATGGCCTATATAAAATAAATAAAACATGTGTTCACAATAAAAAATATTGTAAAAGGTTGGTTAGTTATCTAGCTTTAGATAATAACCGCAAATTTATTTCGTCCCGAAGCATAATTAATTAATTTTCATATAAATGTAAACACCTCCATACGGGCTGTCGAGATAACGATATACCCAAGCAGACGACCATTAAGCAATTTGCGCACAAGGTCAAACACACCAAGGGTTAATATGTCCTTGTAACAAGTACTTATATACATACCCTAAATTAAGAATAAATGCTTGTGATATTGGTGAACGAATCGGTCGTGGCAGGAACCCAGTGGGTTAACCACTCAGCCACCACCCATCTATGTATATACACATACACGCTTGCTTCTAAAAATCAAACTGAGGAAAATTTTTGATAAAATCAAGCCTTTGTGTTGGCCTTCAGCAAATATAAGAAGAAGATTATTTTTGTTGATTTTGTTGGTCATTTGATTAAGATATTTTCAGTAAGTCATTTGTATTTTGTCGAGTTATTTATATCTTTAAAATATAAAATTTGTAGCAAGTCTACAATGATTGATATTAAGTATTAGAATACTTAGAAGCACCATTTTCAATCGCCGATAGAATTTATGGTTCAACATTCTTTATTGCTACTGGTTTTCATGGTCTTCGCGTATTAATTGGAACCCTTTTCTTACTAATTTGCCTAATTCAACTTAAAAATAATCACTTTTCGAATCTGCCATTTTCTTTTTTAAAATGACAGTGTATGATTGTTACTCTTACAAGATATTTAACAATGTTTTTTCCAATTGATTTATTTACTGCATATTTATGTATTTATATTTATCCTCAGGGTAAGATGCGAGTGAAGGTGAAAGCCGAAGATTTAAAGAATGGGGACTTTACTACCAGCGGTGCCTTGGTAACGGACGATACAGGTGCATTATTTTCTTTTTATGGGCTAAAATAAATACCTATATTGTATTATCTGTACTCTGTGGCTAGCTAGTTTTATAATATGATAAGAGAATATATTACTCTCATCATCCACTGCGGAGCCTACAGTAATGTCAGCATCATTTGGTCACTTGACAGATATAAATATATTGATTAAGTATTACCCAGTGATGTTACAAAAATAGACACGCCCCAAATGGATGTCAACTTTAAATCCCCTGTGGGTCTACGGGAGACTTGAGAGGATACTGTAACTGAGAACTCGGTACGCAAGTAGGGAGAGCTCAAGAGATCCTAAAGGTCGCAGTGCACGAGACTACCCCAACTTCTAATAATAATAATTAATGCCCTGCTACTCAACGAAGAATGAGATTTATTACTAAAGTATGAATAATATGCCCCCGGGCAGTCATATTTATTCTGTTAGACTTCTATATAACTTTAATCATCAACTGAATTTAAATGAACATCTCTGCATATATTATGTACAGACAACTACACACTCTTTGAAATATTCTAAAGTAATGTTTTTTTTTTCTAAATAGATTTTAAATTGGAATCATCGATGAAAAGAGAGGGTATGGAGGAAGAAGAAGAGGTGGAACATGACACAGAACTAGAACAGGCACTAGCCAGAACTAGAAACCTAAACCTTGCTAAGAGAGACAAACAACCATTACCCAAGGTATTTATCCCTTTTAACCTTTCGTGTGTTCACGGTACGGATCCGTACCAAGAACAATATACCCCGTCGTATGCTTCTGGTACGGATCCGTACCAAGAGGTATTGTGTTTATTTTTTTCAATTTTAAATATTATGCAAGCAGTAAATAAGGTTTAGATTCGCTTGAATCTAATCCTAATGAATTATTTTACCATAAACAAAAAACATCCCGTCAAAATATGCGACTAATTCGTCATTCAATACCGTTGAAGTTCGACTGAGTTTGAATGTTCTGTACTGCGAGTCGAAGTTTTGTTTTTGTGGTAAAGAAAGACGTAAATAACAAGAAAAGATAAGTAATTGTTATATTTCGTTACTATTTACTAAAATAAGGTGAGTGCGTAAATAAAAATTGTAATTTTGTGTCATAATTATCGAAAAAATCTTGTTAAAAATTTGAAACGGTAAAAACGAAGTGCGTAGTACAAATTTGTTCGAGTGTTTTCTACGTATAGAAGAGTACTTTGAGTGAACCACTTATTTCATTTTGAAGATAATTTTGTTGTGAACAAATATCCAACAGATTCCAATAAGTTTTTTACAATAAATTCAAATGGTGTGATAAAAATATTTTGCAATCGAGAAATTCATCATCAAACAACACACACACAAATGCAAACAAAGATGGCGGCTCCTTATCTGTATACAAAGACGGCCAGGGATATCACAATATTTGTTATATTTATTGTTTTTGATTTTGTATACATTTATTTAGCTTGTATACAAAATTTTAGTTACATGACAAATAAATATTCTTTGTTCTATTTTCACTTTTTACATAACAATTTTTATTATTTTTTTTGGAACCGTTTTTATTATTAATTAATTTATTTATTTATTTCAACTATTTGTACAAATAGTTGTACACTGGCGGGTTTATTGCCAAGCGGCAATTTCTTCCAACCAACCAGCCAGAGTTTTTGGCACCGTTTTTATTATTAATTTATTTATTTCAACTTTTTATACAAATAGTTTTACACTGACGGGTTTATTGCCATGCGGCAATTTCTTCCAACCAACCAGTCAGAGTTTTTTTGACATATAGTTGTCATCTACACATTTGACTATCCCGTAAACTCGGGTTATAAAAAAATATGTTAATTGTATTTTGTTGCTTTTGTATTTTATTTTGACTGTTCTAAATTCTGCCAAAATAAATATTTGAAAAAAAAAATTGCAACCATTTGTATTATACAATAAACTAAGTATAACTTTATGGGTTATAATTTTTTTTTTTGTTTTGACAGATAGTTGTCATCTACACATTTTACTATCCCGTAAACTCGGGTTATAAAAAAAAATATGTAAATTGTATTTTGGGTTGTAAAATTTTTTTGTCAATTTTTGTCTATCCCGTAAATTTTATTTATAATTTTTTTTAATGTCAACTGTATTTTGTTCTTTTTGTGCTATTGAATTTTATTTTTGACAAATTTTACATATTGTCAAAATAAACAAAAGTATTTTTTCGAGTTGTTTGTTTCATTTCTATTATTTATCAAAATAATTAAATATGTTTGTGAACCCCTGCCGCTATTGTTTGTGAGTCCCTTCTGTAAGGCCCGTCCAATAGCGATGAGCATTGTGCCAGCGCCATCTTGAATATTGCTGTCCAATACGAAACGTGCGCCAATTTCAAATTTTACCAATACATACGCAAGTAGTAGACTAAAGACAACCGAAACAAATGTTTTTTTGTTCACTTTTTTATTATTGACTGGTTAGAAATGTAATACGTCCTACAATAGCGGCAGGGGTTCACAAACATATTTAATTATTTTGATAAATAATAGAAATGAAACAAACAACTCGAAAAAATACTTTTGTTTATTTTGTCAATATGTAAAATTTGTCAAAAATAAAATTCAATAGCACAAAAAGAACAAAATGCAGTTGACATTAAAAATAAATTATAAATAAAATTTACGGGATAGACAAAAATTGACAAAAAAATTTACAACCCAAAATACAATTTACATATTTTTTTTATAACCCGAGTTTACGGGATAGTAAAATGTGTAGATGACAACTATCTGTCAAAAACTGACAAAAAAAATAATTTTTATAACTCATAAAGTTATACTTAGTTTATTGTATAATACAAATGGTTGCTATTTTTTTTTTTCAAATATTAATTTGGCAGAATTTAGAACAGTCAAAATAAAATACAAAAGCAACAAAATACAATTTACATATTTTTTTATAACCCGAGTTTACGGGATAGTCAAATGTGTAGATGACAACTATATGTCAAAAAAACTCTGACTGGTTGGTTGGAAGAAATTGCCGCTTGGCAATAAACCCGTCAGTGTAAAACTTTTTGTATAAAAAGTTGAAATAAATAAACATATTAATAATAAAAACGGTGCCAAAAACTCTGGCTGGTTGGTTGGAAGAAATTGCCGCTTGGCAATAAACCCGCCAGTGTACAACTATTTGTACAAATAGTTGAAATAAATAAATAAATTAATTAATAATAAAAACGGTGCCAAAAAAAATTATAAAAATTGTTATGTGAAAAGTGAAAATAGAACAAAGAATATTTATTTGTCATGTAACTAAAATTTTGTATACAAGCTAAATAAATGTATACAAAATCAAAAACAATAAATATAACAAATATTGTGATATCCCTGGCCGTCTTTGTATACAGATAAGGAGCCGCCATCTTTGTTTGCATTTGTGTGTGTGTTGTTTGATGATGAATTTCTCGATTGCAAAATATTTTTATCACACCATTTGAATTTATTGTAAAAAACTTATTGGAATCTGTTGGATATTTGTTCACAACAAAATTATCTTCAAAATGAAATAAGTGGTTCACTCAAAGTACTCTTCTATACGTAGAAAACACTCGAACAAATTTGTACTACGCACTTCGTTTTTACCGTTTCAAATTTTTAACAAGATTTTTTCGATAATTATGACACAAAATTACAATTTTTATTTACGCACTCACCTTATTTTAGTAAATAGTAATGAAATATAACAATAACTTATCTTTTCTAGTTATTTACGTCTTTCTTTTCCACAAAAACAAAACTTCGACTCGCAGCACAAAACATTCAAACTCGGTCGAACTTCAACGGTATTGAATGACGAATTAGTCGCATATTTTGACCGGATGTTTTTTGTTTATGGTAAAATAATTCATTAGGATTAGATTCAAGCGAATCTAAACCTTATTTACGGCTTGCATAATATTTAAAATTGAAAAAAATAAACACAATACCTCTTGGTACGGATCCGTACCAGAAGCATACGACGGGGTATATTGTTCTTGGTACGGATCCGTACCGTGAGCACACGAAAGGTTAAAGATGTTATTATTTCTCAACGCTTCACTTTGCATCAACATGTATATAATTGTAACTGAATAAGAAAATATATAATAAGCCGATAATGGAATAAGATTTTCGACATTTATGTCAACAGTAGAAAATGAAATTTTTCTACATATGTGACGATAAATAATTTTTCATTTCAGAATAATTCAGTATTTTTTATACATACTTTTTTATTTGCTATGTTGATTATTTTCTCATCGTAACTTTCATGAAAATTACCAGAAGTTCATCGTATATAAAATAAATAAAGAACTGTTGTCTTTTTTGTTTTATGACAGAATTTTTATGATTAATCTTGAATTTTTAATCTAGCTGGAAGATTTAGTGGAAGCCTTCAAGCAAGAACCCGAAGAAGAGGAGGAAGTTGGTGTAGCTGGTGGCATAGTGTTGGACAGCACAGCGGAATTCTGCAGAACCCTGGGTGATATTCCCACTTATGGCCAGGCTGGCAACAGAGATGTCGGGGCACAAGAATTGATGGTTAGTTTTTTATCTTACTACAATTTGAATGATTTTTTTATTTTCAGAGTCCCATATAAATATAATTATTGATCTTTTAACATTTAGTTTCTGTAAGAATGCAGACTTCTCTGAAATGAATATAAAAATGTTTTTTTTTTAACATATATTTTCATTTTATATGTATTTGTGATTTTAATTTAGTAATTATTATTTAGGAACTTGAAGATATGGAGGAAGAAGATTCAGCTCGAGAACATTCCGGTGCAGGGGCATGGTCTTCTGTAGATCCTGACATGGAATTGGCCAATGTGGATGTTACAAGAGGTTATTACAATTTTCATATATTTATTTTCTATTAATAAATTTTTCAAATAGGGTGGTGTTATAATAATATTCTATTTTTATTGACAATAATATCTCAATAGGGACGAAGCTGGGATATTATAGAAGAACCAGGAACTCAAGGCACCCACAGGGCTTACGATCTGTCATCGGCTGGTTTATGTGATCACTTTATGCGCTTGCACAACGTTCACCAATTATGCCTTCTTATTGAGTTCCCTAATCAATGTAAATTTTAAATGTTCTATATATTTAAATAATGTGTAACAATTCACCTGAAAATAAGAAATTATACTATTGCCATCTATGAAGTAACGAATAAACCTTTTTTGTAACGCCATCTATTGAAAAATTAGTATATTTGTAAACAATGAAAGCAACAGTCCTTATAAATGAGGTGACGGTGTCTCGCACAGATGTCACCCCTGAACTGCGCCAGAAATATTATTTCATTTTTGGTTTGTTTACCTACTTGTACCAAGGTGCCTTGAGTTCCTGGATCTTCTATAATATCCCAACTTCTGGTTCTGAAACACTGGATCGTTAGTAGAAATTGCCATATGGCAATAAACTCACCACTTGCACAGGGTATAAGAAAAACTAATAAAATATATATGTACAAAACAGATAAATTCAAAGATCGTTTTTATTAAATATGCATCTATATTATCAGATGGTGGAGGTGCATTAGAAGCAGAGCCTCGCCTGGATTCTGGAGTAGGGGGAGCATTGAAGTTAGCTCTGAGCAAGGGATATCTTGAAAGAGGAAGAGAAGCGAGACCGGCACCCCCAGCATTACCACATCTTAGAGCACATCATTACTCCATTGATGATAAAGCTCATGGGTAAAATATATTCTTTATAATTTCAATGTGCTGTATGTGATAGTTGAAATGAAATCATTTAGAAGAATATGTAGTAGAACGATGTATGACAGGGTAACGATTCAAAGCGAATGAGATTGCGAAGCGATGCGGATACAAGCTAATTCGATGTGTGCGCGAATCGTTCCCTCTGCCGGCAGCTACTGTCATGGATGTATGTATATAAAATACTCAAGAAGTATGTACGGCAGAGAAGTGAAACTAATATTGTGTACTTAGAGAGGCATATTTATGGGGGATATCACAATTTGTATGAAGAATTACGTGATCTTGAATTAATAAACGAGACTGAATTTACATCTTTCCGGGAAACATATCAAAATTTGACATTCGTGCAAGCGAGAGAAAACTTTGTGTGTTTTGAACAACATCCTATTGTAAAATAGCAATAATAAATAAATGTGTTTACTTGTAGTCCCATTTATTTTGCCAAATCCTAAAATTCGCGGTTCGATAATACTTAAGAATTATTTTGTCCCATAATATGAGATGTTCATGGACAGAAATTAAAATTTCTATTTCTGACATGTCAAATAACAATGGCACCGCTTTCAATTTGCGCGAAAATATCAAACCAACTGATCGCGTTCGCTTCGCATCGCGCCGCATCGAAAAATACTCGCGGTCGGTAACGTAGGACACTTCCATAGTTACCAACTGTTTGTTATTTTCGCGCCGCGCCGCTTCGCATTCGCTTTGAATCGCCTACGTAGGACGTCGCGTAAGAAATGGGGACAAAGGAATGAATTGTAAGATGAAAAAAGTTGTCATTGATTGAATGAAAGTGATCGCATTGAGATGGTCTGATATGGGGAAAATGAATGAGGAATGCCCGACCAAGAAAATATACAGTGCAGACACGAATGTAATGAGAGATCGGGGCCAAACAAGAATGGGATGGCATTATCATACGAACAATATTCTGAAAGACTGAAATGTTAGAAGTGTTGGCAACAGACGAACATGTATGAGACGAGGCAATAAATGTGTGCCAAGATAGAAAAATGTGGCGATCGATTCTCATCGTCTACCCCGCGAGGGACACGGCGCAATGATATGTATGTACGTAAGGTTTTTCAGTTCATATTTTATGTAATGTTCAGAAACTCTTATGAAAAAACAAATGTGATATTTGCAGCTTTACACCTTAGGATTAATTTTTATAGTCACCCTACTAAAAAATAAATAGTTTCTCAGAATTCTTTCTGGGGTTTTTTCAGTATCTACAAATTGTTCTATAGTATTACTGGAACCTTAAGTCAGTGACACATTATTTTTTATCACTAGTTAATGGACGTCTTTAAAGGGTAACGGGACAGTGCAAACTAATTAGTGTGAATAAACTTTAATTTACTAATTTTTAGAACACCCGTGCTAAGCTGCCTTACTATTCTGCTCTAAAAATAATATAGGCGATAAAAGTCTAATGATGCTCGTTTCTCTCAAGTATAATTTTACATAAATATTTATTTGTAGTGATGATGATAAGCTGAATCGCCGTGAGAGAGGTCATGCCGGGCCAGCGACAGAGTTCAGAGAGAAGGAAGGCTTTAGACCACATGTCAAGTTAGACTATGTAGATGACGAAGGGAGACCGCTCAAACCCAAGGAGGCCTTCAGATATTTATCTCACAAGTTCCATGGGAAAGGACCAGGCAAGAACAAACAAGAGAAGAGGATCAAACAGGGACAACAGGAAGGGGTCAGTACTTTTTATTGTGAATTCCACTTTTTTTTTTATTTCCTTCAATAAATTAGTCATTTTTGTCAAAAAAGTAAAAGAAAAATGTGAAATCATAACTCTCTTCTATTCCATAGTAGTGGAGAGTAAAAATACAATTCAGTTTCTCATAATGAACCTATTTTTTTATTTAAAACTTTTTAAATTCAATACATTGATAAGCAGATCAATGTATATGGTTTCTAATCCTACATCTACCAATAAAGTATTAATAAATTAATATGGCTAGGATAATTAATATTGAACTATGCTACATGGTATATTGTTTAAGATATCCTGAGCCCAAAGTAAAAATGACATAATAATGGTCACTCAACATCTGTTATGGTGTAATGAGTATTACCCAATTATGTTACAGCTTTTATTTTTCACATTAATTAATTATTTAATAATAAAACAGACTAACACATTTCGATGTTTGTTATAGTAAGTTTTTCTACAACAACATTACAATTTGTCCAGCCGTTCTTGAGTTATTAATTTTGTAACTCACCCGACGTTATTTTATATTATAGATATTTTATTTGACACTGGTATGAAACCTACACCAAACATGTATTAATTAAGTTAAACATTGTAAGTAAGCTTGGGTCGCAGTCTCTTGGATGATTTTAACGTTCGTCTTACCTAATTACTATCAAAATTGTAACATTTCATATTAAAGATTTCAATAAACATTGTATTATATATTTATTTACTTACAATATTGTACATAACTCATTCATCACTCACGCTCTAGATCCTCATTTACTAAAATTAACTCAATTTGTTTGTTATCTTTTTGCAGCTGATGAGAAAAATGAATTCTACAGACACTCCATTGGGCACTCTGGCCTTGTTGCAGGCTCGGCAGAAAGAAGCCAGGGCACCTTTCCTTGTTCTCTCTGGTACTAAGAAGGGCACACCACTCTAGATGGAATCTTTCTTGTAATGTTTATTACATATTTGTTTGGAAAATGTGGTAGTCGCTGCCACACAGAACAATAATTTACAAAACATTGACTTCTTTCACAATTATTATTAAGTATTGTTACAAACCAGGCTATTGTCCAATATTTTTTTCTGTATGAACAGAGATAGCCAGATTTTTTCTGATTTTTAAGTACCTATGTCTGTTACTTACAATCTATCAAACAAAGCCTAATCCACGCAAGCACTTCTAAAATCTCATGAAAATTTCAATTTTGTACAAAAACTGTATTGCAGTATTAAATTTAAAGTGGTCATACTTGTTGTATCTACATAATATAATAATGTGCATGCTGATGTTTCTTTTTTCTTTAAAATACATGTTCTAAGAAAATATTGTGTACTTTTTAGTAAAATGTATATTATCTTTATTTATAGTGTAAAAAATAGTTTATAGTAAATTATTTTTTAAGTCTGTATTAAAATTATATTAATGTAAATAAACATAAAAAAGCACATTGTTTCTCATTTTATATCCACCAGTACCCATTCAAAATCATTAAGCAAAAATTTTAATATGATTATGAAAATGGACTGCATTATATTTTTTATGGGATTTAAAATTTCATTATGAATAAAATAGAAAGAAATTTCAATACAATGTTTGAAACGGTATCATTATTCAGAGAAAGAATGAATGTATTCTTCATAATGGCACCAATTGAACAACAACCATGATATTTTGTTATCTAGATTATAATCAATACAAATGAAACTATATTTTTACTGTGTCAAATGATGCCCATTGGCAAAACGTTGCCCCCACGTTTGTTGTTTGTTATTGTAGAAAAAATTTCTACAACAAACGTCAAATCCCATACAAAAAAAATTAGCGCTTGGCGAAAACGAACAGCGTTTTCAATTTCACTTGGGGGCTATGTTCATTAACTTTGACAAACTTAATACAGTTGAACCTTGGCTTATTACTTAAATTTGTACCAAGATCTCACCATCAACCTCTGAGGTAACAAAATACATAGTGCAGAAAGTTGACAAGGGGAATAAAACTTCAGGACTATTCTTGGATATAAAAAAAGCCTTTGATACAATCTCGTAAAAAAATATTTCGTAAAATGGAACGAATCCTTCTCCCATTCGCTGTACGTGACCGAGCCATCAAAGTCGTGAAATCTTGACAACATGTACTGCACTTATATCACCACACAACTGATAGAGTTTGGCATTGTGTCTTCTCCTCCAGACACCATTCTCACGAACTGGACCAATGGTATATGCGTCACAGGATGTGCCTTTCAAATATGTCTAGGACTTTTTCATCCTGCTTTGTTAAACTCCTCATTTCTGACGCATTACAAAAGGACAGGTCTTATAGACAGTGACTTTTGTGTTCCGTGAAAGTAGACAGTATTTTGGCTTGTAAGTTCAAAGTCTTATATGTTGTCTGCCACTATCTGCTTATCTCATCCGATGTGTTGTTTTTTTTATTGATCTGTGAACCCAGGTATGTAAAATCTTCCACAACCTCAAATTTGTAGACATCAACAACCAATGGAGGAAAAGAACTTAATATGGTTAAAACAGGCATGAATTTGGTTTTGTTTTCAAAATTATTAGACCCATTTTCTTCGCTGATGCTTCCAGAGCTATAAATGTCTCCCCAAGAGCAGGTTCAGATCTTGCAACGATATCTAGGTCATCAGCATACTCCAATAGTTGTACGGATTTATAGGATATAGTACCACTTTTTTCTACTTTAGCATCCCGGATGGCTTTTTCTAAAGCAATATAAAATAGGAGGCATGCCAGAGCATACCCCTGTTGCAGCCCATTCAATGTTTGGAAAAGGCTAAAATCTTAATACCTAGACTTAAGTCAACATCTGTGAGACGATAAATATCATAAGTCTCCAGAATGTGGCAACTTGTTATTGGGTGCATGTTCAATTAATATTTGACATAGTACCTGTTAGTTGCCCGAGAAGCAATGTTAAATAAGTAAAATAAACATTTGAACAAAGAAACTTCCTATATTTTGGAGTCAAATTATTCAACGAACTAGAGTTGTAGCCATTTGGCTACAACTCTATCTTTAACTTTTAGTCGAAAAGGGAGTCGATTTGCACGTAAACCAACAAAGCAAAAATACACATTTTCGCTCTGCGCAACCTGAAGCTCGTTCAAGATGTTTGGCGAAAATTATACCTACAACACAGTAACTTGAAAACATTTAAACGAGACATCAAAATTTGGATAAAACAAAAGGGCCAAAGGTATTATATACTCTTTGAAAAGGGCAGAGATTACATAAAAAATAAACTAACTACCAATCAAAAGTGCAAACGAAGAAGACATAGAATATACTGTCTCAGAACAGGTATTTACCTAGTGAGGCAGTTTATGACAGTAGTATAATATCTGGTATATAAAGAAGCTTCCTGCAAAATAAAGTTTACTAGGATTGGAATCTATGGCATTATGTTTTCTCCTTTTTTAACACTGACACTGGTACGTATATAATATGTTATTTATTATAAAGTATTACTCAGAATAATGTAATTTTAGTGTTGAGGTACCAGTTTTTTATCTAATCTATATTTCCTCAATACATACCTGTATATTTACGGTACCTATTGTGTGGAAATTGTTTTTTTTTAAAGGTATTATGCAGTGAACGCATGAATACTACAAAAATTATATATGTGTTCATTTAAGCTAAGGATATATTAAATACGTATAAATAATTAACTAACCGTGAGTCTTTGTGTAATGAAAGTTTCGTACTGTTGTGTTGCTTCTAAAGCAAAGGTAAATTAAAAATCTCTCTAATTTAATATCAAAGGTAAGTAAATAAAGTAATTCATATCTTGATACTTTGCTTTGTGTTCATTTTAACTAATAAAATAATATTTTATTTACCAAAGACAGTAGCACTACACACGGTTTAAACTAGTATCATACCTTCATGGTTTAAACATAATTTTAAGTTTAGTATAAGTCATAGAACACACTAACTATAAGTTTGTATAAGTTTGTTTGTTAAGTATAAGTTTGTTCGGATGAGGGAGCGGATCAGCTCTGAAACTGGTTAACATTAAATACTCAAAAGTGGTGTATATAAAAAAAATATTTTTTCTATAACTTTCTTTTCCATTTTATTGTAATAATAATATTAATGATCATTCCAAAGGTGCTGATATTTTGATCTTGTGTTGCACTATGAAAAAACTGCGAAAATCTGAGATAATTCGTTCTACTTAATAGGACCACTCACAATGAAACTTCATACAAACATACTTTTTTGTTGATTATGTCCATCTCCCTTATGAAGTTCTTCTATAATTTAAACTTGAGTGTGAGATGCCATTAGAACTATTTTTCTTTTACCATTATTATCCATTCTTGCATGTTTTCTTCTGCAGTGTCGTAGCTAGAAATTTTGGGCCCTATGCAAACATAAATATTAAAATACGCCCCCCTAACATTTTATTATAACTTACTTACTTCCGATGGCGCCATACAACTACGGTAGAGCTTTAGCCTCCTGAAAAATAGCTTTCCAAGCCTTCCTAATCCTGTCAGCTGCAGTGGACTCCCAATCATCACAAGCATTCAGCACGTTCAGATCTCGGGTAACATTGTCCATCAATCTCTGCCTTGGTCTTCCCAGGGGTCTCTTGCCCACAGGGTTATTTTGCAGGATACGTTTTGTGGCTCTTTCTTCCCCTGATCTGACAACATGTAAAATGAAATGAAAATAATTTTAATTGCGTATTCACATAAGAGTAAAATAAGAAAAAAATAAACTCTTTTTAAGATTTTCTTTTTCAACTTTAATTATTTTTTGTGCATCACTCATTACTTTTTTGCATACTCCATTTTTCTAAAATAAATAAATTTTTGATTTAATAAAATACATACATAAGCAATTCAAGAATAATTCAATGACAATATTTTTTTAATAAAATATAACCTTGAAAAATATTTTGTAAAAAAATATGGCGCTAGAACCAATCATAGAAGAGATTTTATGAACCAATTAAATCAGCTGCATAGAAAAATCAGCTGTTATAGTTGATAAACATGTCAAACAATAAAATCTCTTTTCCATGTGTCAAACGTAGTGTGTTTCATATTTTCGTCTTATAAATCAATATAATAAATAAATCAACGATAAACGTGCAATCTAAATAAAAACCACATTGTTTCGTAGATTTAAATTATATTTGCCGATTTAATGTTATTAGTATTTCGATATGGATTGAAAGATAACCCACAAGTGCTGATGGAACGAATTTACTGTTTACTAGTGCGTTGTTCATAATAATTCGAGTATTGGTGATAATATTTGGATACAAATTCATTATATTGTGCACTGTTATTTTGCCTGTGGAATTGAAAAAGGAATATGTTATTAACTACTGTGATAAGTGGCGAAGTGGATGACGAGTTTGATTCGGCTTGGGAGGCCATTGAAATTGAGGTAATAATAATATAGGTATACCTATTTGTAAGTGTAATGATAATGATGTAATTGTAATTAGTCTTAAAGGAAAGTGATTCTAGTTTGTAGCGATATCTATTTAGTTAAATCATCACTAACTTTATGCTTGCTCATTTTCAGTGGTTCCTAACCTTTTGTGAACCACTTACCCTTTTAGAAGAGAAAAAACATTCAACGCCCCCTATTCCATTATATCTTAATAATTGTTCTGTGTTGTATGCAGTGGAGGATTAGGGGGTGGCAATGGGCGGCCCCCAAGCGAATCATATTTATCAGAGATTTGACTTTCAAATAACAACGACATTTATAAAATACTAGTGAACCCCCGGCAAACTTCATATTGCCTGTATAATTAAAAATGGTCCTACATTACCACCCGTCGCTTCAGATCCTTCAGTACCTCCCGTCCCTTCAGTACTTCCCGTCCTTTCAGTACCTCCCGTCCCTTCAGTACCACCCGTCCCTTCAGGCTGTTCAGTACCTCCCGTCCCTTCAGTACCTCCAATCCCTTCAGGCTCTTCAGTACTTCGCGTTCCTTCAGTACCTCCCGTCCCTTCAGTACCACCCATCCCTTCAGGCCCTTCAATATCTTCAGTACTTCCGTCCCTTCAGGCCCTTCAGTACCTCCCGTCCCTTCAGGCCCTTCAGTACTTCCCGTCCCTTCAGGCCCTTCAGTACTTCCCGTCCCTTCAGGCCCTTCAGTACTTCCCGTCCCTTCAGGCCCTTCCGTCCCTTCAGTACCTCCCGTCACTTCAGGCCCTTCAGTACCTCCCGTCCCTTCAGTACCTCCTGTCCCTTCAGGCCCTTCAGTACCTTCCGTCCCTTCAGGCTTTTCAGAACCTTCAGTACTTCCGGTCCCTTCAGGCCCTTCAGTACCTCCCGTCCCTTCAGTACCATCCGTCCCTTCAGGCCCTTCAGTACCTCCCTTCCCTTCATTACCTCCCGTCCCTTCAGTAGGTTAAGAAAAAGTTACCGAAACATGCGAAGAGATGAAAGGACAGTTGGACCTTCTTTTTCCAGGATTCTCCAACGTCATAGGTAAAATTAGCAAATACAGAAACTGTCCTGGAAGACCTGCGAAGAGATGGAAGGACAGTTGGAGCTTCTTCTCCCAGAGTATTAGATCATTTTACCTTCATAGGTAATAGGACCTAATACCCGATGAAGAACAAGAACAAGAAAAAGAAAAAAATTTAATCCAGAAACCATCCCGGGCATACGCTCGACAATTCACCAAAGTTTCATTGCAATCGGATGAACGGTTCCCAGGATAGTCCACCTTCATAGGTAAAATGACCTAATACTCGATGAAGAAGAAGAAGAAATTTTTTTTAATCCAGAAACCATCCCAGGCATACTCTTGACAATTCACCAAAGTTTCATTGCAATCGGATGAACGGTTTAGGAGCGCATTCAACACATACATACATACATACATACATACATACATACATACATAGATACAAGGATACATAGATACATATGTAGATACAAACATTCAAATTTATAATATAGAAAGAGTAAAGTTCCGCGCAGCACGAAATTTTCAGTTATTTAAAAAAATCAATATTTCGAAAACAGGATTTTTAAGTACCTATTTTAGAGTAATTATAAAATTAAATATGCATAAAAAATAATGATTACTTATTACTGATTTTTTCTTAGTGTAATGAATTTTACTTTTCATTTTTATTTCCTCTATCAATTTTTACTGGATCCTCTACCGCCCTCTTGGAAGGCCCCAGCTCCCACAGTATTTTCTATATTTATTTATTTTTAATCCAACTGTCGATTCGTTCAAGAGAATTTATTTCTCTTAACATATCGACAAAGTATCAAGCCAAGATACGCGAGAATTGTTTGCAGGGTCTACTTTTTTCACTGCTTTTCCAACTTTGAAGTCAAAAAACACCAACTTAGAGGCTTCGCAGCATATATGTTCCATATACGGATTTACTCCGAATTCGGAGTAGAACATTTCGTGTCTGTGTCTGTGTGTGTGTGTGTGTGTCTTATAACTTTTGATCCGCTCAATTTACAGAGCCCAAGATTTCAGAATATACAAATAGTTATAGGCCTACAAAACTTTTATACTCGGAATTTTAAATTTTTGTTTGTCAGGGGTTATCAACTTTTAAGTTTTAACTTTATTTTTCCATATATCTCAGAAGCTATAAAAGCTAGAATGCTGAAAATTGGTATGAACATAGACAAATACAAAATATCAAATTGGTTTTTTTCAAAAACATTCCAGAGTTTCTCAAACATTTTTTATTAAGAAAAATATTTTTTTATGATAAATTTATGATAAATTTAACTGCCTATATTACCATTTTTTTAAAAATATCGAAAAAAGCCGAAACACCCCAACTAGATAATTTAATTTTCTATAAAAAATATTAGTAAAATAGAAGTACATCTCAATTTTTTTTTAACAATGTTTATAAAAATTTAATTTAGTGACGGCATCGCTTCATACAATTTGTATGGCAGTCGCCTATATACAATATGTAAGAAGACTTAATAGTTTGATACTTAATCTCCACACATACATACAGAACCATCATGCTTTTTTCATATTCCGGGTAGGAATAGAGTACTGACCTCCATACTGTCCTATCATCTTGACATACATACATACCTACATGTGTTGTATAGAAAACAAAATATCTTAAAATATTCAATAATTTGTATTTATGGGTTTATAGTTTGATTCTTATTCTTCAACTATACATACTATCGCTACCGACAGTTGGATCTCACGTGTTACATGCAACTAGTAATAATATAATATATGGTTCACTTAATTAAATTTTAAAACTTACGGAAACATGTATAAATATATATAATTATACACTCCCAAAAATTGTTCGTCGAATCGACGTATGGCTAGGTTCGAAGGTTAGGTGTCTAGGGTTAATAGAATTGAAATATTTATAATATGCCATTTGGATCATTTGCTCCTATCTTCACGCAATGCGTGTAAATGGTGCTATGTGCATATGGAGGCTGACTAAACAGAAGATGTAGTTTTTTGGACATACCAAGCTGAAGCACCCCTTGCACGCCACTGCTTATAGCTTATAAATAATTTTGTAGTATCATACCTTCGTGAAATTTTGTTTTATTAATGATGATTTGATGATTTCGACCCACCCCATTGTACATATTTGTTGAGCACTATTTACTGGTTGATTATAATAATTAAAATTAAAATGATGAATGTTTTTAATTTTTTAGGCTTTATTTTTTAATTGATAATTTAATAATATAAAATAAGAGAGCACAGCCCAAAAATTCGTGTTGGTTTGAAAGATTTTTTTGATCAACCATAGAACACACTAACTATGTGATCAACTTGGTACATGCCAAATTATTTCTATGGACTTAGTTTTGTGAAATGATTGTACTTACCTATCAAGTTATTGTATGTAGGTAGGTATTTATTAAATTTGATTTTTTTTCTCTGTAAACGTCATTTAGAAGTCGTTTTATTTTTGTTATATTGCATGAGTAATTTATGAAACTTCACACAAAGTTGCAAAAATGGAGCTCCCTCTTTTATCGAAAGTAAGAAGCGTGTTTGAAAAGATTTTAAAAATTACGTACCAGTATGTTAATAATAATTTAGTATATAATCGCCATGATTTGTGATGTAGGTACAATAAAGAATAATATTTGTTTTATTTAGTTTTAAATTTTTTATTATGTGTTGTTTGTGCATGAAGTTTTGGAGATGGAAGGAATATCGTGAAAGTATTCGGCGTAATTCATTAAAATCAAAGTTTGAAAAGGTAGGTTTCATGAATTATAATTTTTCATGATTCTTTATTTTTATTTACATTGTTTCGTAAATCTAATAATAAAGCTTTACCGAATTTTTTGAAATTTTATTAACAGTTTGCTTGCAATATAATTTTATTATACCTATATTTCTGTTAGTTTTTCAGTACAAGATAAAGGCAGTAATAATAATAATTTCTAGATAAAATCGGAACGTTTTTTTCATATATTTTGTTTACTTTTTTATACGTTTGTAATTTTATGTTATCTTATGAATATGCCTGTAATAATAGTAGGTAGTGTTTAATAGGTATCTGTAGGTATATTATACATTTTCAGATATTATCTTAAGCATAAAGGTAGGCGCGCATGGAAGCTAATTTCATCGGCCGATTAATTATCGGTGAGTTACAACATACGAATTACATGTAAGAGCGCGCATGAAAGCTAACAGAATCGGCCGATTTTAAAATCTGTGACGTGACACAAAAAATCGGCCGATCGAGATCGGCCGATTTTTTGTAACCGATCTTGTTGTATGAGAGGGCGCGCATGGTGCATGCTCACCGATAATTTAATCGTCCGAGCGCAGTAGATCGAGAAGTACGTTCTCAGTGCTGCCAAACGAAATGTCAGATGAAATCTTATGAAATAAATTTTGATTCGGAAAAATTAATTATATTAGTTGAAGCACGTCCTTCATTATATGATAAAAATTTATAGTAACCGCCAAATTAAGCAAAAATTATGGTTGGAGATAAGCGAAATATTAATAACTGGCTGGGAACAGCTAAATCATGGCTAAATCATAATAAAAGAACTGAATTGGGTAAGTTATTATTTAATTGAATAATAGTTATATAGGTAATTTAATAAATATTCCACTTAATGAATAAAAACTTAACTGTGTTTCAAGTGTTTTTTTTTTACAATTTATAATTATGAACTTCAACTGTGTCAACGAAAAAACCTTAAAAAAAAGTTTTATATTATATATACTTGGTTCACTATTGCGTCTGTACATTTGTTCTGTCACACAATAGTTCTTTTCTGTTTCCCGCGCAATGTTTGTATTTTCCCGCTTGTACGCGCGCGGAGCCCAACATAATGATTTCTAGGTTATGTTTGGTAAATTATGATCTGTCAATTTATTTATCTTTTCCCGTGCAATACATACCTTTTACCGCACAATACAAAGGTACCGCAGTTTTCGGTTTCCCGCGCAATGTTTTTCTTTTTCCCGCTTGTTGTACAGGCGCATGGAGCCCAAGTTAATGATTTTTTGATTAAGTTCGGTAAATTATGATCTGTCAATTATTTCTAATCATATGAATGTTGACCGCCATGTTATTTCCAATCGTGCGATTCTAGAAGCTTCCATGCGCGTTAGAACCGATCGGCCGATTTATTATCGGCCGATAAATTAATCGGCCGATAATAATCGGCCGATTAATTTAAGCTTCCATGCGCGCCTTACCTAAATGCTTGTCTATCTATGCCGACCACCGTGGCACAGTTGTTAAGCCGTTCGGTTTCTGCGCGGGCGTCCTGGGTTCGATTCCCAGCAGAGGAGAAATTTATTTAAATTCATTTCTCACGCAAATATTGCTTCTCTGGGCTGGTAACATTGGTTAGTTGGAAGAAATTGCCATACGGCAATAAACTCGCCACTTGCGCAGGGTGCAGGGAAGTGTTCATTATTATTATTATATATTAATAATGTTATTCATTCTTATTTATTTTAATTTAGTATTTATTATCTATTTTCATGCAAAGTTAAATAATAGTAGTTTACATAATCCTCCACATTCAATAAAAAAAATATTTCTTTCAAAAAATGTATGTTATTGTATTTATATTTTGGCCACGTCCCCTCATCGCTCTGAGTGATCTTATTTGTTTCTTTTTCAATTCATGTTTTTTAACCAGTAATATTCATCAAACATTTTTGGCTTATTTGTTGTATTACTGTCTGCTTGTCCTGTGTACTAAATTGGCTATATGTTTATTTTCAATAAATAAAATATAATTATATTTTACATTATTATATTATTATTATTTTCATTATGCTTCATAGATCTACGAAATCCGCATCGCGTTCTCTGGAAAGCAGCTGCAATAATTATATGGGAAATGCGCCATATTATTTCAGCAGTCGTATTCTTTCTTCCCTTGAAATTGGCGCGTCGTCGTCGGTTCAGTGCCGCCGCGCCGCCCGCCGCCCATGCGCCTTGCTTATGTCAAAAGTTACAACCAAATAGGTTTTTTAAGCGCCTCGACGTGTCGTATAACAAGGCCATCGGTGAGCCTTTGGCGAAAATTAACACATTGTCTTGTAGTCGGTAGAGCAGTTTCGCGCATCGCACACAAATTTGTAACTTGCACAATTTTAGCTATGTCTAATTCTGTTGCGACGATCTTTGTTCGCGACTCAATCTCAGATTTGCAGTGATATGTCTCGATGCTCCGTTGCGTCTCTCGTAGGTAGTTAAACAATTTTATCTCGGCCGCAGGGCTGACACTATAATATACATAGTTCAATTAAGTTGTCATTTGCGCGATCGTCGGGCAGTGCTTGATGGTCCAAGGAGATGGCGGTCCCCGAAGAGACTGGGGAGGAAAAAGGAGGATGTTGTCATGGTTACAACATGTGCTGCTTTAACAGAGACCTCAGTTCTGACATGCATCAGGAACTCTTGATCAACCAGGACAGTGTAAGTCGCCGATAATATTATTAGTTTACGACAAAAAATCAAACTACATACCTGGCTCGCTGACGTTAGACTGAATTCACTGAATCGAGTTCATATTATTGATATTGCCTATAGTAGCTGGCGTAAAATTACTTTTGAATTTGATTTTATGTACTAATCAGGTACACAGGCACTTTTATTTTGTGTTGACCTAGTTTTTAATATGCGTACACCACAATTATTACGTACAGAGATGGACTTAGGTAGGTCAAATTGTTTTAAATACTAAAACGACTAATGAAATAAATAATTACTGGTTGCAATGAGAGACATTTAATCACATAAAAAAATTCTTTTTATAATGTTAAACAGATTTTTTAAGACTACGTTGTTTTGGAGTACCAATTCGCTATCGTGTTAATAAAGTTCCGTTTTCAAATGTCGTACATTGATATTCGTTAGTGATCTATTTTCTAATCACTAAGTTGTACAACAATTATTATTCCCCCCCTCTCTCCCCGTTTCAATTTCAAGGATTGTTTTGCAGCAAAGCCTCGTATCTTTTATTCTATTCCTTTTCTGTTCTGCATGTGCGGCCTTTCATCAGCATCTTATAGGTGCTGCAGCTCATACTGTGGCGCCTTCTGGAATTAATCCCCTCCGTCATCCCCTCTATTATATTTTGTAGGAGACCCTCTTGTAGTATTATGTGCCCAATCCGGTATTATGTGCCAATGTATTGTTAGTATGCAGATCTTAATTTAAATTTTCTTTGAATGTATTTTTTTTATTTTGTATAAGCTTATCTCGTTTTTCTTTATATTTCTTTTTGCTTTTATTTTCATTTTCATTGTTTATAGTTTGGGTATGTTTGTTTTTTTATATATGTATTTTCGCACATTATTATGTAGTAAGTATATTTTGTATCTTTTATGAAAACTTTATATAAATGGCATACACTGTAAATAAAATAAAATAAATAAATAAATCCATCTTTCTGAAATGGCCTTGGACAGGTGTCTTCTTTCTTTGATTCTTATCATGCAGTGTTAGAGCAGTGAGTGACTTAGGTACATAATATAATAGATCTTTGAATCAATAAGATTTTACTGTAGGTAAAAATGTCTATTTATCGCGATATTACATTTTTTACGATAAACCCAAAGAAGCAAGTTTGCTCATTTTCTGTAATATTTAGGAATCGAACTCACCAACATAGAAGTGAAGCAATTTACTACAGTGATCGGCATCAGCCTATAATAATTAATTGGAATTATAAAACATGAATAAATGATAAAAAATTAATATATTTCATGAATAGGTACGTTTAATTAAAACGAGTGGGTTGTAGCCAACACTATACTCTCCACTACATTGTAAGTGTACATATTTTCTTCTTGAAAGGTTGACAATCTCAATGCATTTTTATGAAGTAGGTACTATAAGATTCTTAAACAAATATAAGTTTCCCAGAGGACAAAAGTTTTCACAGTACACCATACACACAAAAACGTTGCCACGAAACTCATAGTATACACTTTCTACATCCATGTTCTACATGATACCCATTGAGAAATTGAAATAATTAAATACGCTTAAAAATTGTGAAATCATAACTTTCCACTATTCCATAATGTAGAGAGTAAAAATAAATATCGTGAATGAAATGAAAATAATTGAACTAATATGGTTTGGACTCAACATGGGACTCAAAGAAGAATAATGGTGAACATCTGAAAGCAAATGTTATGTATGTACTACCACTACGATTGATGCAAGGTAGTAAAAAGTGGGTATCGAGTGTTGACTTGATAATGTTAATATAAAATGATGATGGCAAAGCAAAACAAAGCAGTAAGCCGTTTGACTTACCGATATTATGCAGCTTTTATTTTATGTCTTGGTAAATAATTATTAATGTTCTAGTTTTATAAGTTCGCATCTATCATTTTTATATGTACAAAATATATTATGTACTTATAATGGTTATGTAAAGTACATGTCCCTATATATTTCGAATAATTATCACCCAGCATGTCAAATTAATTACACCGATTATGTATCTACAACGTCATTTGTGTTTGTATTAACCACACCCTACTTATTAGCGTGCTAGTATTAATGTACCTATATTCTTGAAAATAAACAATATATATTATTTATTACTAATACAATGATGAGTAATTACTGTAATGAGTACCTAGTCAAATTTCAAATTGAATCGTGGGTGATTTATACACAATCCTGAACTAAATTGAGCTTCCTTACTTTCTTCCCGCAAGTTTTCGTGTCTTCCACTGCCAAAATATAATTTGATCTAAAAACCTTTCTGGATATTGATTTTGGTACTGTCGGATTTTGCCGCTCAAGTGCAATAGCGATATTTTCAATCATCCAATGACAATACTGTCTTATATTGAATAGTTCGATTTTTGAAAAGTTTTTACCTATGTATTCTGCAGTTTCTATGACGTATGTAGCAATTTTATAATGTACCGCGAAAAATAGATATAATTTTTTTTTATTTTTATATTACACACAAATAATACATGAATTTGTGTTTTACAATGCAATAATCACGCAGGAATTTCAATTGAATTACCTGAGTAGATGCTCAATTGTTCGTTGTAAATTGGTAGTTACATTATATTTAGGTACAATACATACCTACACAACTTTTGATATATACCTACTTATGTTATAAGTTGTAGTAATTATTTTTGTGTCCGATGATTTTCTTCGCGTGGTAAGCAACCGCTATCGCTGAGGTGGGATAGGTGACACATCGCTCAGACTGTCTGTCGTCTCACGTGCAGTTACATCATTATTATTAGTTTATACCTACAAGTATATTTGCAATTTGCATTTTAATAGGAATATCAGCAATCAATATTTCAGTTTGTGTTGTTGTTATATTAAATTAATATTCTACAACAGTATTTTATCGATGTCTTGTGCCATAATATAACCATTTTTTTTATAAACGAAACGATGTCGCAAATTGTGTATGAAAAAAATCTCTGATCACTTGATTGTAATATTTGACATTGCGTAAATACAAGTTTTATACAAGAAATTTAAATATTACGTCAATTCTATAATTCAAAACATGATTCAAAATTTCGTCGTGTTTGGCGCGTCACGCACGTGTTTTTCGATACTGCAGTAAAAAGATAATTTATAATTTTACTATATATACGAAAATTGGCGGGAAATTTTGTTGACCTAAATAATATTTTTGTGTGTTTTGATAGCCTTTTTTTACTGTGTACAGGGTGGTCTGCTGTAGGATAGAAAATCTCATTTATCTTGAAAAAATGCGCTATTATATTTTTTATTGTTATTTTGGTGCACCATAATGTAACCTTAGTTCATCATACTTACTTTTTACCTGGCTTGTACAGTTTACCGGGTATAAAGTAAAGTAAAGTAGGTAATCCACAAAGTAACTATTTTGTACCTATAAATGTAATTTTATTCTTAATAATACCAGCTAATTTTCATAACTTTAACACTACAGCAGGTGCTTAGTGTCTTTTAACCAGAAAACTGTAATACCCAGATAAAAAGATGTACAGTGAACTTGTAGGTGACATTTATTTATAGTGATATTATATCTTCTCCCTTGTATCCTTCCCTGGATTACAAGCTGCAAGAGTTGGTATTTTTTTCTCTCATAGAATTGAAATTTTCTTGTCTTTATACAGTTAAGCAGCTCAAGATTTTTTTTCATTAGTTGAAGAACAATCTCTTTCCGAATTCTGTCTCTTCAGTTTATTATCAGATTTTTCTGTATATCCAGAGTATATGCTATATTCTGTATAATGGTAGAAGTTATAATAAAATATTTATTTATACCTACTTATCTGAAGGACTTTTTTTAATCATCCTGTAGCTTAATGTCTGTTGAAGATAGGCCCTCCCCTTCCCATACAATTTTTCACTCTCAATGAGTCAGGGAATCTGCTCCTAAAATATCTGTATATGCACTTTACTTTAATTTCTTTTTTTTGCGAGTGACAGTTCTTAAAGAGTACACACTTAGGTCAATTGGCCCTTTGTAATACCACAATGGGGCTGTCCTCCCCCTTACTTATCTACCCTGAGTGGCTAATGAATGTCATAACATCTCCGATATCGACCGACACTATGTCAATTAGATCATCAAAGAAGAAACTTCCCAAGGAGCTTCTACTATTTCTAGAGAGAGCAGGACAGTGACAGAGGAAGTGAACCACAGTCTCTTCTTCCTCTTAGCATGCTCTGCAGTAATGGTATGGCTCCAGCCCTAGCCTTTTGCCATGCTATCTTATGAGCCAGTGTCCTGTTAATACCGATATGACTCTGGCGAATGAGTCTCTTCTAAATGAGAGTATATCTCTGGTTCTTCTGAGATCATATTTTGGCCATGTTTGTTTGGCAATGGAGCAATTTCTTCATTTAGACATAATATTTTTAGGTCAAAAACTAGTGTCTAATGGCTAACTAATGTTTATAGTACCTACCTAGGTATAACCTCTATGTCCTCTGTCTTACATTATACAATTAAAATATAATTGATATATCAAAAGATATTATGACAAAGTAATTGAATTTGACTTCATCAAATTTCAATTGATATCATTCAACAAAGCACAGATTTTTTTTATAGGATCTCTAAATATTGATTTGTACTTATTTTAATAAACAAAATATATGTGATCTTTCATTTTATTGATATATAATTTTAAAATAAATAATACTTTATGGAAGAAGAACAAGAACCTGAACTCTCCTGTTATGAGGTTGGTAACTTGATATTATATCGAGGGGTGAAAGACCATTTGTTTTTGGCGACATTTATCTTTGAAGCCAGGGGAGCAAGTCTGGTCCGACCGGCGAAATCAAAACCCCAGTGATTAAATTATTTTTTTTTGCAAACTGAAAGCGCCCTTGAGGTGACCACAGTTGTCACTAAACGGCGCTTTATAAATTGTCCTTATTATTATTATTATTATTACCCATATCATGGATATAATTATTATATGGAGTTCTATGACATCTAAAGATATTATAGAACTCCATATAACAATTATATCCATGATATGGGTAATTACTAGGGTTTTGATTTCGCCGGTCGGACCAGACTTGCCCCCCAGGTCTATATTTTTATTGAGAAAAATACAAGAGATTTTTTAGAAATATTGACCTTATCCAGTTTAAAATATGACCACTAGTTGTTTAATAATGTTTTTTTATAAATTTTAAACTTTAAACTCCTGTAAAGTTAAAAAATTTCACTTAAAACAAATAGCCTTTCACTCCTCAATATATTTTTTAGTAATTAATTATAGCTGGTTTAAATTAATTAATAATTTTTATTCTGCTTTTCTTACTCTTCGTGTTCAATATGATAATTTAAAATGTTATTAAAAAGAGTAAATGGTGCATTCATAGCAATAATGGCTAACCCAATTATTTCAAGGCCGGCAAAACTTACTGTGCAAAACGCAATTATCATTCAAACCATAATGTATGCAAGTGAGACATGGTCATTGCAGAAGACGCAAGAAAGTAAAAAATAACACTGTAGAAATGAGGTCTCTAAGACAAATGTGTGACAAAATAATTTATTATAGGATAAGGAATCAGGATATCGAAGAAAATATAATATTGAAAGAGATATTAATCCCTATTCAGTAACTATTAATTGTAACTAAAATAGGAACATTCTAAAATTGTAGATTTTAGATTTACGGTCTTATTTTAGTGTTATAAAATATCAAATTGGACTAAACGAATAGGAACGTACCTATATTGGCCGGAACGTTCTTAAAAAGTTACTGAATTAGACGTATTTCGAATAATTATGAAAATTTCATAATACTCATAATTATTCATAATACGTCTAATTCAGTAACTTTTTAAGAATGTTCCGACCAAAGTAGGTACGTTCCTATTCCATTTAGTCCAAATTGATATTGTATAACGCTGAAATAAGACATTCTAAAATCTGCAATTTTAGAATGTTCCTATTTTAGTTCCAATAGTTACTGAATAGAGGGTATTGTGAGTAGAACTAGTTGCATGTAACACATGAGATCCAAATATGTACCAAACTATAAACACTTTAACACAAATTAGTAAATATTTTAAGATATTTTGTTTTCTATATAAAACATGTAGGTATGTATGTTAGGATTGGATATTATGGAGGTCAGTCTGTTTTTCATACCCAGAATATGAAAACAGCATGATGGTATGTATGTATGTTTGTAGGTATCAAAGTATTGAGTGAGATATTGTGTAATGTACACTGCCTTGCAAATCGTATGAAAGGATGTCGTCACTAAATTCAATTATTAAAAAAAGTTTGAGATGTACTTCTATAGTGTTCATATTTTTTATAGAAAATTAAATTATCTAGTTTGGGTAATTCGGCTTTTTTTGATATTTTTAAAAACTTTGGAAATATAGGCAGTTCAACATTTATCATAAAATAAATATTTTTCTTCTTAATAAAAAATGTTTAAGAAACTCTGGAAATTTAAAAAAAGAACAAATTTGGGTTATTGTATTTATCTATCTACTATATTCATACTAATTTTCAGCGTTCTAGCTTTTATGGTTTTTGAGATATATGGAAATATAAAGTTAATTAGATGGGTCAATATAAAGTTAATTAAATGGGTCAATGGCAGAGCGGTTAGCGCGCTGGGCTAGTAATCCAGTGATCGCGAGTTCGAATCCTGCCTCGACCGATTTCGTTCACCTATAGCACAAGCATTTATTTGCTTATTTTAGGGAACGTAGGAAGATGTATATGTACTTGTTTAACAAGGACATATTCATTTTTTATATAATAAAAAAAATAAAAAAATAAAGTAAAAATTCAAAAGTTGATAACCCCTGACTGAAACAAAAATTCAAAATTCTGAGTATTAAAGTTTTGTAGGCCTGTAACTTTTTATATATTTTGAAATTTTGGGCTCTGTAAATTGAGCGGATCAAAAGTTATAAGGGGGGGACGGACACACACAGACACACGAAATGTTCTACTCCGAATTCTGAGTAAATCCGTGTATGGAACATATATGCTGCGAAGCCTCTAAGTTGGTGTTTTTTTACTTCAAAGTTGGAAAAGCCGTGAAAAAAGTAGACCTCTGCATACAATTCTCGCGTATCCTGGCTTGATACATTGTCGATATGTTAAGAGAACAAAGTTCTCCTGAACAAATCGACAGTTGGATAATATATACAGGACATAATTAAAAAGTTAGGTATATTTTTCTTTATTAATATCCTATCTTAAGTTATTTTTTTCAAAATGATTCGTTATGTAGTAATGATGTAATATCAAGTTGAAAAATAGGTACGTTGGCAGCAGTCGCCCCCTTAAGGCAATCTCTTCCAACCAACATCTGCAACATGCCTGTCACATGACATCTGTCACTTCCATATATGCACCAGAAGAAAATAAAAATACAGAAAAAAAATTATACTTCGCATAGTTGTTTGCAGCTTGACGAAACCTCCCTCCTATCACGAGGAAACATCAAAGCCTATGTGAGGAAGAAAAGGTGACAAATGATGGTGGCACTTTGAAATTCTTTCAGTACGACGCATTTATATTTATGATCATTATTGTTTAAAAGTCCATAGCAAATAAATAAAAAAACACAAGCAAACAGAGTACAAAAAACAGAAACAAAGAAAAACATGTGGCATATAATAGAAACATCTTTTCTCCAGGCATGTCACTGTCTTCCATTTGGTGGCTGTAAGTTTGGCGGGGTCCAGCCTCTGCCGCAGACTGGCAGGTTCTTGTGGTACCCGGTGTGGTTTCCTCTTCCAGACAGTTACCCATTGTTGGCTCCGTGTCACATGTCAACACTATGACGGCGCATTTCTCACCTCAGCGACAGAGGTGGCAGGCCAGCTGGGAGCCTCACCGAAAGTAAACCGACGCCCCAGATGACACGGAAAGCTCCTCGTGGTCCAATATTGCGCTCTGCCTCGATGCCTCTGCCCTGTTGATACCCTCATCTTGGTTCCGTGGCACCGACAGCATCCATGCTTGTAACGTGTCCTATCACACAGACCTCCCGCGTCTTTGAAAGTATTGTCGCCATCGGGAGCATGTGTCGATCGATGACGGCGTCACAACAAATCGTCCGTCTCCCACTAGAGTTGAATGCCAAGAACTTCTTCTGCCACAAGCGTCGAATGCCGAGAGAGCGCGTCAGCTGCAAGTCTTGTTGCTTGCACACGTACAGCTATCCAGGAGTGTTGCCGTGAAATAAATTGAAAATATTTTTTTTCGGGCATAACAAGCAGAACAGTACAATATGATAATATGAGTTCATTCCCAGTAAAGCGAGCACCAGGAAATCCTTACAATAAATTAGTGTGTATCATAATAAGTTAGAACAATTATTTAGGGTTTACTTTAGGCGTTAGATGTCTAACAGTCTGAGTCACAAAAGCCAAGTATACTGAAGGAATTACGTTTATAATTTAATTTTTTTTTTGTAGGAGGAATGTGATACATCAGAGATAGTCTATGAAGGAGAAGTTGCTCCACTTCGACCTGGTGACATCATCACAGTCAAGGGACGAGTACTTCCACTTTGTGAAAGGTCAGCCTTTTACGTATTTATTTAATTTTTACTAGAAATAAGAATGTACATTTCAAACTTGTATATGAATTATTTCATTAATTATACATTTTATTTCACAGAATTGAATTCTCCTAAATATTATAATATAGTTAAAAATATTTTTCAACACGCATATAGTGATTTACATAATGCATTAGGGCAGCTGTCGTTTAATGAGCCTATTTTTCGAATAAGGCGCTCGCTTTGTGAGATGTCACCCGTGTATCTTGATTTTTGAAGAGACCTGACCATCTGCGGGAATCTCTGTTTTCTCGGTTAGGTACTACCTAGACACATTCATCATTATCATTGTATCCACAAGAGATTCTGACTCATATGCGTTTTATCACATTATGTCAATTTAATAATAATGATTTTATTTTAATTTGCTGTGTGACAATGATTTTATAATGTATTTTTAGCATCTTTTTTATAATGTTTTCATGTTCCATGTTGAATACATTTGTATTCCACCTAAACAAAATATAATTGTTGTAGATTCTCTATAAACTTGCTGTCAGTTCAAGAAGGGCGTGGTAAGACAGAGAGGGATGTGGCGCTGCACATTAATCCTCGTGTTTCCCAACGCTATGTGGTGCGCAACACACGCCTCAATGGCAAATGGGGATCTGAAGAGACAGCGGCACCTACACCATTCCCACTTAACAGAGGGGATGATTTCACCATAGACATCTTCATAGCCAATGATCATTTCTTCCTGCAGGTACTTGATTTTATTTTAGTTTTTGAAACCATTTTAGAGATAGCTGAGAGAGAAATGTCCCAACTATCCAGTAATAATTTTATAAATATTTCTTACTTGTAGTACATACAAGTAAGATTGTAAGATCTCGATTATAATCCCCGATGCTTTGCCAGTTTTGGCAATACAAAAGAACTGGCTAAGCGTTGCATTGTTTATAGGTGATATACCTACTTAACTTGATAATAGTAATAAAATTCTTATATTATACCAAAAAAAACTTCACATAATTTGGCAAACTTATTGCCCGTAGGCAATTTCTACCAGCCAATCGCACCTTGATAAAAACTATGAAAGAAAAAAAATCATTCTTCAACATTCAGTTCTCTAATGTAACATGCAAAGAGTAATATAATACTTACGGATAGTAACATGTTTGTGTTATTTATTTTAATCAATATAATTATGTATATATTTTTTTGTTTACTATAGGTGAATCGTGTCCATTTTTGTCAGTTCTCTTTTCGTACCCCTCTGAGTCGCGTGTGTGGTATTGAAGTAAGAGGAACAGATGTTGAGGTGAAGGAGGTACAGAGGGGACATGCTCCCTCGTATCCCTCAGGACGTACCAACCCTCCCAAGATACTGAATCTACCAGATCAAAATATCATTTGGGTGAGAGTCATTATTAAACATGTTCAGATAGTTCAGGACGGTCAATGTACCAAATTAGTGTCTGAACAAACATTCGACTTTAGCCTTTGTAAAACTGAAGTATGTGTAAATACTATAATTTGTAAAACTGAAGTATGTGTAAATACTATAGTTTGTAAAACTGAAGTATGTGTAAATACTATAGTTTGTAAAACTGAAGTATGTGTAAATACTATAGTTTGTAAAACTGAAGTATGTGTAAATACTATAGTTTGTAAAACTGAAGTATGTGTAAATACTATAGTTTGGATATGGGTGTTTAAAGATTTCACATTGCTTCTCCTTAACGCAATCAAAAACTTCAGAAGCAATCTCCACTTATTTCTCCATACTATAGTTTGGAGATATCCAATAGTTAGATGGGTCGATGGCAGAGCGGTTAGCGCGCTGGGCTAATAATCCAGTGGTCGCGAGTTCAAATCCTGCCTCGACCGATTTCTTTCACCTATAACACAAGCATTTATGCTTATTTTAGGGAACGTAGGAAGATGTATATGTACTTGTTTTTATTTAAAAAAAAAAAAAACAAAAAAAAAAGTATTTGCACATACTTTGGTTTTACTCTCACGGTGCAATATTATGCATTCACTATAATATATTTTTTAAATTGATAATCATTGTAAATATTGTAGTTACATAATATGCAAATAAAAATAACTAGTTGCATGTAACACATGAGATCCAACTGTCGATAGCGATAGTATGTATAGTTGAAGAATAAGTACCAAACTATTAACCCAAATTATTGAATATTTTAGGATATTTTATTTTCTATACAACACATGTAGGTATGTATGTCATGATAGGACAGTATGGAGGTCAGTCCTTTTTTCTACCCAGAATATGAAAAAAACATGATTGTATGTATGTATGTTTGGAGATTTAAGTATCAAACTATTAAGTCTTCTTACATATTGTGTAAAGGCGACTGCCATACAAATTGTATGAACCAATGTCGTCACTAAATTCAATTTTGATAAAAATTGTTAAAAAAAATTTGTGATTTACTTCTACAGTAGTAATATTTTTTATAGAAAATTAAATTATCTAGTTGGGGTGTTTCGGCTTTTTCGATATTTAAAAAAAAATGGAAATATAGGCAGTTAAACTCATGAATTTATCATAAAAAAAATATTTTTCTTAATAAAAAATGTTTGAGAAACCCTGGAATTTTTTTGAAAAAATCAATTTGAGATTTTATATTTGTCTATGTTTATACCAATTTTCAGCGTTCTAGCTTTTATGGTTTCTGAGATATATGGAAAAATAAACCAAAAATTCAAAAGTTGATAACCCCTGACTGAAACAAAAATTCAAAATTCTGAGTATAAAAGTTTTGTAAGCCTACTACTGTTTATACATTTTGAAATTTTGGGCTCTGTAAATTGAGCGGAATCAAAAGTTATAAGGGGGGGACGGACATACACACGAAATATTCTACTCCGAATTCTGAGTAAATCCGTATATGGAACATATATGCTGCGAAGCCTCTAAATCGGTGTTTTTTGACTTCAAAGTTGGAAAAGCCGTGAAAAAAGTAGACCCTGCATACAATTCCTTCATACACACGTTTTGGATTTAAACTGTCTCTTTCTTCAAAAGAATTTCATTCTCTTGAATGAATCTACAGTTGGATAATTGAATCCTGTATGTATGCCAAGTTGTTGCAACAAGCAATTTCTTTCAACTAGTTAATACTAATGAGTTCTTTTTTCCTGATCAATGTTTTTTAACTCAACAAGTTTAATATAATATTTGTTAATTTTAGGAAAGTCCAACGACGGGAGTGTTAGAGAGAGGTTTGGGCCTGGGTCAGCAGCTGGTTATATGTGGTCGCATCAAATTGCTACCTCATTCTTTCTACGTCAATTTACAGTCATCAGTTCACCTCTGGCCTCATCCTGATGTCGCCCTCCACATAAATCCAAGATTCATGCAAGCCACTAAACACATTATCATATGGAATACTTGGCAAAATGGTAATACATATTCATATATTTTACTCATTGAAACCTTATATAAATCAATCAAACTTCAGCTAAAGTATCCTGTGTGAGTTTGTGAGGCTGACAATGTGGAAAAAATATAGAAGTAATAGTATGTCACCTCATTTACATTTTAAAATAATAAATATAATAAAAAACACTTCCTTTGCAACCTGTGCAAGTGGCGAGTTTGCTGTATGGCAATTTCTTCCAACTAACCAGTTGGAAGATTTGAATTGATTATCTATTTAAATTGTTTTTCTATTGTAATTATTTTATATGTTGTATTTTAGGGAGTTGGGACAGCGAGCAACGTACAGAAACCAAAGTCTTGGTTCCCGGTGCCGAATTTCAGATACGTATTCAATGTGAAGATGATCACTATTCAGTTTGGGAGAAGGAATGGTTCATTGGACAATTTCGTTATCGAGTCAACCGAGAAACTGTCAGAGCCGCCTATATTTACGGCGATGTTTCTATCTCAGATATGTACATAACTGACTCACCATCCTCAGCCGTCCTTTCAGAGGAAGTATAATCAAATACAAATAAATAACAGATATAACATTTATTTAAAACTTTTTGTTAGAGTATAAAACAAAAATATTTCATAGTATTGTATTAATATTTATTATAATAATAATATAATATTTCAAGAAACTAAGCTAAAGATACAAATTGATCTGAACGGGGTGGGGTGGCTTGAATATGTTCCGCTCGTTTCATGCAGCTATTTTACGAGTTCTCTCATTATATTATGGCTTACTTTTTATTAACACTAGTTCTGTTTAGGCCGAAACAGATGGGTTTATTTTGATAAACATATGGTTTAAATTATTTGTAAAAATACTAAAAGTTGATGTTATTGATTTGTTATGTGTGTTGTTTAAAATAACTGCTATAAGCACTCCCTCAGTCATGGTCCATATTAAATATATAATATTGATGCTGGAAAGCCAAAATGACTGAAGCAACTAAAATGAATTACATAAATTGTTGAATTCAGCTATTTTTTTTTAATATTAGCCTATTTAAAATTTTAACTGATGTGTCGATTTTTAGACTCACTTAAAAGGCATTGGAGATTTTGAAATGTCACCATAGAAGACATTTGTGAAAAAAAATCTTTTCACCTTTATGAATGACAGTTGATTTTATCTATCCAGCATCAAAATATTATTAGGTATATTGAATATGCCATTCGAATATTGTATTTTTAATGAGAGTTTTAATTTATTACTTTTATTGAGCAATATATTTTATTTAGTTTTAAAAAATAATAATTGTTGATATTTTAAATAAATTTTATCATTATGGAAGAGTAATGTAGGTATTTTTGTTGGAAAGTAGCTTTTGTAATATTTTCTGAATTACAAAAACACGTGAGACTGAAGATAACTGTGTTAAAAAAATCTATTGTTGACAATAATATAGAATTTGCAAAATTCACGTTTTAAAGATTTGATTTGTGCAGGTGCCTTCTTAAATTGTTACCAAACAAAAAGGATCTTAACATATTCAATAAATTGTCAATTTATGCTCGTTGCATTTTTCCAGTAATAGTACCAATGTATCAATAGCTGAATTTCTTAAATATTTGGCTCTACAAGTAATATTCAATAATTCACTTAAATTTTTGATTATGCATTAGTAAATCTTGAAAACGACAAATTTGAAGCAGATTAAATGAAACAAAATACTGTCCTGTGTATGTAAGTATGTATGAAAAGATTCCCTGTAGACTATTGAAGAATAATATTTAAACTAAAATATATATAGTCAATAACTGATGATGTATTTTTCTATGTTAAATTGTAGGATAATTGAAATGGTATAAACCTTGAAGATGAATGAAGATGTATCTGCTAATCACAATAAATAGAAAATTAATCTAATAAAACCCAAAGATAATAGAGTGCTAGTCATTCAGAAATTTTGCTAGCGCAATTTTTATATATCCTAAATGCAATACTTGACGCTAGCAGCAGCTAGATACTGCCATATTATTAAGTTATAAGGTTCACAAAATCTTCTAATATAATATCAGATTATTTAATTTTTTTATTAATTTTTTAAACATATTAAATTTTGTGCACAAATATATCATCTAAATTTATCACCTTGCAAGCGAGAGAAAGCTTTATAATAATATTTGGAGTATGTCTACTCAAACAAAAATGTATTTTGTAATACATTTTGTTTAAAATTAATTTGTAATACAATACATACTAAATTTTAGAATTGATTTAATAATATTTTTTACCAATTCCTCTTAACATTCATAATATTTATCATAAAACATTTGTTTAATATTGCAGTCAATAATAGTAAATTTATAACATTCAACAAAAATTGTATGTTAATGATTATTTACTCTGTTACTCTATATAGAAAATATAATTGCAGCAAAAAAACGGTATTTTAATTTTAAAATCCTACTTATCAATAATTTTCAACTATAAAATTACGAGTCAACCAATAACTGTCCACATTAGCCATGTAAACCGACTGTTAATGTTTTATTTGCAACATCAAATCAGATTTCTTGCATCTTAACACTGATTTCAACAAAATACTGGGATGAATAAAAAATGTAATCCAAATGAATAACCAATAGGAAAAAAATCAAGGAAATTGTATTGGAATAAATATCAATGCAGTTTTAATAAATCCGCTCTCAAATTTTAATTTTTACTTCTTAATTAAAAGGTATTAATGTAATATTAAAATCAACAAATTGTAATTGTGGCCAACTATAGAAGTGGTTAAAACCAGACTATGAGATGATTGCTGTCAACACTTCCTTAAAAATAAATAGGTGTTTTTTGTTTTATTGAAATGATTTTACAAATGTACAAAGAGTTCTGATGCCAACCAACATTTTCACAGCTGATAAACTCCCATACCGGCTCATTAGCTCCATAGGTTAGAGTACCAATTTACTTCGAACAAGCTCCTGTCTCCTATGTATATTTTTTTTCTTCTAAAAATGCATATTTGTATTGAAAATTGGTAGTTATCATTCCAAAAGGTGATGCAGTGGCTGTTATTTGTAATCATGAATGAAGTTTTTAGTGATATGCTTATAACTAAATTTCACAGAACAACTAAGTTCAGATCTTTTTATCCTTCCCCTCACAGTTCTCAATTCGTTCAACAACTAGTTGTTATGAATATAAGTAACAATTGTCGAGTGTCTTCTGTAGTAGTGCTATGTTAGCTCAATGTATTAAAGGCTTTTTTTAAACTATAGTAAAAGGTATGTATTTGTAAAATTTAATTCTATGTCTATTTTGTTCATGATGGCTCATACTTTTTAGTAAATCTCAAAATTAATTTGTCTTGTGTTGCATTTTTTTTTGCAAAATATGCTATGGGAAGAAATTGAATATAGGTTAATTGATCAAAAATAAACTCGTAATTCATCCTATATTGAAAACATTCAGACACGGTTGAAGTTTGTTCATTTTTATTGTCATACAACATAAATAAAGTATTATAAAAATATATAAAAAAATAGTATCATTTTGTAGTTTCATCATGGTAAAGACTACAGTGAATTTTTTAAAGATTTCCTAAAGAAAAATTGTTATTATTTTATAAAACTTCAGTCAAACACAAAATAATTTTTTGGCAGTGAATATATAATTTATTATCACTTAAAATGATTAAGTAGGTAAATACTAATATAATATAAGTTAGGTATTTTATTCCACATTAGTAAAATTCATAGACCAAATCTATTTTCAAGAAAGGTTTATTGTGACATAAACAGATATGTACATAAAGAAGACAGTAAAGAGTTGGTATAAATTAAACAACAAATGACCTTATAAATAAAAATTTAACACCCGTTTGACAATCTGAAGTTAAAATTTCATTGTAATTATTTTAATAACTATTCAATAGTAAGACAAAAAAAATATTATTGCTTTTCAACAGTAACAATATACATTATATAAACATAGTAAATACATAACTAATTAATTCGGGAACATGGGTAATGGCATATTAATACAATTTAATTGTACAAAAATTCAATATTAATAAATGTACATATTTGAAGATATTATGTAATCTCATATAGTTAACTTCTCATCATGACAATTTGACTAGATCATTGTATACCGAATTAAACCAAAAAAGATATATTATAAAATTATTTTACTTTGTTAACTAGTTTAACTGAAATGTAAAAAAAGACCCTCTTGTGATCTGATTGATTGTAAATTTATTATTGACGGTATACATTTATAACAGATTATTCAAAATAACAGATAATTTTGTCATGCTTTCAACAAGATAATTATTATTTGGACGTTTTATAACAACAGAAAATATACAAATATAATAATCACTCCTTGTTTATTTACTTAAACTATTATACAATTCAATGATTTATTTCTAAAAACAACAACAAAAATAAAACAATTCAGCCACTTTCGTGTTAGTAAAATCATGGCACTGTATTGGCAATCATTCATTCTGTCATAATATCTCAATTTAAAAATATCAACAGTAAACATTTGAAACATACTTTAATACAATAAAATGCTTTCATTTTAAGGCGTTAAAAATAGTAAAAAGTCAGCCGCCAACGTTGAACTTAACACAAATAAATAATTAATCATGACTGAAGTATTTCGTTAAAGATATACAAATGAGTGCAACGAACATACACTATTAATGTAACACAAATGGATTTTGAAGTTTGTATCCTTTGAACGAGTCTTGATATTTTTTATCTCGGCATTGACGATTGTAATAATAATAATGGATGACAGAAAAACATAATGTATATAAAATATACATCAACAATAAAAAATATATTGAGAAAAGTCTTTAAAAACTAATTATCCACAAATATACAATATATACCTATTATTTGAATTTAGATTTTTGACCAAAATCACTCGAGGTAAATAATTATAAATCCGGTATGCTTTAATATCATTGAAATATAAAATAAAACACTTTTGTGCACCACTTCAAAAATGTATATTGCACCAAACTAGTTATCGCAATAAATTTGTAGTGTAATAGTCAAAATGTTTTCTTCAAATTCTACATTTAAATATTAGTATAAAATGAAATATTAGTTTAGAATACTCCGAAGTTCTATTTCAAATAATCTCTGCTCATATTCATTAATAAATAAAAAAATAATGCATTTTTATAAAACTGTGTATACATTTTGTTGACATAGGTACAAGACCTAGAGTAAATATATTTTTTAACTTAAATTATATATCTGTGGATAACATTAGTCTTTAGATGTCAATTAGTATGTTGTGTGAATCTTCCACAAAAAGCAATTATTCCCATACGGCTGAATGTAAATGTGGAGAGTATTTTAAGACGTTTAATTATTGGAAACTGGTTCATGGGGATCGGGGAGCTTGTCCCAGGTTGGTTGCACTCCCCAGATATCGTTGGCGTAGTCGCAGATGGTCCTGTCGCTGGAGAACTTACCGGAGGATGCAATGTTGTGGATGCACATCTCTGCCCATTTATTTGAATTCTGTCAAAAACAAAGTATAAAATTTATTTTATTTTATAATTCTTTTCGGGCAACTATTATTATTATTATTAGGAGTGGGATCCTACACCCCCGCACTGCGACCATGTTTGATCGATTCTGCACCTCCCTTGTCATTTCAATAGCAGTTCGGTTTCTTGAATATTTTGCAAATTGAGATGCCTCCCACGAGACTAACAGGTACTGTGTCAAATATTAATTTAACACGCACCCAATAACAAGTTGCCACATTCTGGAGACTTACGATATTAATCGTCTCACAGATCAAGACTTCCTTGCACCCTGCACAAGTGGCAAATTTATTGCCACATGGAAATTTCTTCCAACCAACCAGTGTTTCCAGCTGGTTAGTTGGAAGAAATGAATTTAAATAAATTTCTCCTCTGCTGGGGATCGACGCCCAGCCCAGGACGCCCGCACAGAAGCCAAACGGTTTACCAACTGTGCCATGGCAGTCATCTATTGTGTACATCAAGGAAAGTAAAAACAGACATTCTTAATACCTGTATTTCAATAAATTATAGAATTTACAAGTAAAAGTTGTGTATCAACTTTTTGACAGCTTACAAATGCAATTGCTCTCATTACAAATTAAAAACAATTAAGCTAAATTTTTATATTTAATATGTTGTGTTCTTTTATTCATTTACCTAATTTTGACATTTACAAAAGATAATTTTTTAAAACATTGAAATAGAACAATTTCTCTATTAATACTTTCAAAATTTACTTAATCCACCCCCCTGAGGGAAATTGACAAAACGCTGTTTGAAATCACAAAGCACTATATTTTGTATTGGATTTGTCTTTGTTGCAGAAAAACTTTCTACAACAAAAGTCAAATCCCGTAAAAAAAAAATAGTGCTTTGTGATTTCAAACAGCGTTTTTCAATTTGACTCAGGCCCAATACCACTTAATATAATAGTAACTATCATAAGGGAGATTTAATAATTTTACTAATATCCATAGTAGAGGTTTCTAGATTCAAAATAAGTAGGTATGGATTAAGAAAAATCCATACATTGAGTTATCTTTTCTTGAGCAAAATGACACATTGTCTAGGGGGGCTGGTAAGGCAAAGAAAACAAAACTGCATAATTCTATCTTGACATACATTACTTTTTTCATTTGTACTTGTAAACTGCTTCATACATATTCTCCTTTTGTTCCGACTTCTTATGTACATTACATTGGTAATGTATCTTAAATTAGTTAATCAAAATTGACTAAAAAAAGTCAAACAGCACTAACCTGGTAGACTTGCCCCACATGATCCTGCATTTTGATGTAGGCATCAAAGTCAGCAAGTAGAAGGAAGCGATCGTACTTGAGAAGGATATCAGTGAGGTCACGGAACTGATCGGGACATCCCGGACTGAAGAATCCGCTCTGAATCTGATCGATGCATTGGCGAGCTTCGGCATTACGTTCGTAGAATTCATAGGCGTTGTATCCGCGACTCTTGAGTGCTTCCACTTCCTCTACTGTCATACCAAAGATAAACATGTTCTCGTCTCCCATTTCCTCTGCCATCTCTACGTTGGCACCATCCAGAGTGCCAATTGTCAAAGCACCGTTCAACATGAACTTCATGTTGCCTAAAGTAAATTAAGTATATTTTTATGACACTTTGTAACCAATACAGAAATTTATTCATTACTAAACAAAAGATTTTGTACTAATCTACTTAACGAGGGCATATAAACATAAACACCCAAATTTGAAAACATATTTCTCAAATATGTTAAACAGTGTATTTATAAAACATATACCATAAGTATTCTCAATATTTCTCTAGTGAATGTTTTGTCACACAATTTTAAAATTCAGCATATTTTTCCCATAAAAAAATTATTAAAATATCCTTTATTACAAGCATTTTTTTAAAATTACTACATAACTATGTGTTATAGAGAAATAAATCTTTTATGTGCTTAAAGAATGCATAAAATCAAAGTGAATGACCAATACATTTTTTCATTTCAAGTCAGTTTTGTTCTAAAAATACAAAAAATCAACATTTAAATCATCCATAAACAAGAATAAAGACAAACTAACCAGTTCCTGAAGCCTCAGTACCAGCAGTGGATATTTGTTCAGAGAGATCAGCGGCGGGGATGATCTGTTCAGCCAGTGTGACACGGTAGTTCTCCAAGTATACCACCTTGAGACGATCTCCCACAATGGGATCCGAGTTGACTGTCCTGGCTACGGAACAGATGAGGCGGATTATCTGCTTGGCTGTGTGATAGCCGGGGGCTGCCTTACCTCCGATCATCACCGTCCTCGGGCAGTGGTTCGCACCGGGATCCCGCTTGATGCGGTTGTACATGGTGATGATGTGCATGCAGTTCAACAGCTGCCTCTTGTACTCATGGATACGCTTCACTTGAATGTCAAACATGGAGGCGGGATTCACGCGAACGCCGTAGTCACGCTCCAGCATGGCGGCCAAACGCAACTTGTTCTCTTGCTTCACGGTCATGATGGCTCTCTGGAAGTTGGGATCAGTGGCCCACTTCTTCAACTGAGTCAACTGCTCCAAGTGGACGGTCCAGTCTTCCCCGATCTTGTCGCAGATAAGGTCTGAGAGGCCGGGATTACACAGTAGCAACCAACGTCGGGGAGTGATACCATTGGTCTTATTTTGGAATTTCTCGGGATTCATCTCATAGAAGTCCTTGAAGAGGTCAGCCTTAATGATCTCCGAGTGGATACGAGCGACGCCGTTGACAGCGTGTGAACCGACTAAACTGAGATGAGCCATGTTCACTCTCTTCTCGCCGTCCTCTTCAATCAGTGACATGCGACGCATACGGTCAAAGTCACCTGGCCATTTTTTAGAGACCTTTTGAAAAGCAAATAAAAGCATTGAGTTATAAATCTCATATGAATAAATTAATCTTTTATAAAACCTCACCACAGAGATAGTTCCATTTGACTTTAAATTATCATTATTTTACCAATAAAAAATATCAAATGTATATCGCACAGTGAGAATTAAAATGATTCAATCCAAAATTTAGGCAATTTGAATTACATACATAAATCGATTTAAAAAAACATATTACCATCCGAGAAGGTATTGGTCCTTTTTCCGTTACATTTTACTTTCTTTAATATAAATACATATTACAGTTTTATTTAAAAAAAAATTTCAATTCTATATATGTATTTTAATCAATTTTCCTAAATTTTGGATTGAGTCACTTTAATTCTCACTGTGAGATATGTATTCTATGTTTCACATAAAAGTGCACTTCATGGTAATATGGTACGAATGTCAGTCAAAATAAACTGAATAATGTTGCCATATCTCAAAATTAAGTTCCTCTAATCTCATATTTAAAACAATCTGAGTTTAATATGATAGAATGATACATTTTTTTTTATTTTTTATTTTATTAAGTTTACAATAACATATACAAAATATAAAACAAACAAACTATATAGAAAAGATTCACAGTAAGACAAAACATATTTACCCGTTACTAGAGTGCAAGCACTCGTGTGTAAAGGAGACAAAAGGAGACATGTCTTTTATATTTATTTTAGATAAAACAAAGTAATTTTTTTAACTATTTGTGCAGATTTACCAGAAGTAACTTTCACAAATATTACAAAAAAAAAGTCCTAATTGTTTGGAATATCCTGTTTTTAACATATAGCAACATCAAATCCAGCCATCCCAACTTAACACAAAGTGCACACTACATTGAAAATTTTAATGTTTTTAAATACAGATAAATTTGACTCATTTATGAACTAATAATTATTTTAAATAACAATTTCAATAACATTATCAATTTCTTTCACAGTTATTAATCTTCACTCCAAGCTCCAATGTTAACAGAGCAAATGAATTCATTCAGAAAACAATGATTGTTATAAATACAAGATTGTAGAAGTGTGTATAATAATTTACTTACTGCTTCAAGATGTAAATGATTGATCTTGTAAATGATCTGCATATGTCTGGGCAGGATGCTCTCCATCATAGAGACGGGCCACCTCTCCAGAGCCTCAGGCAGAACTGTATGGTTGGTGTAGGCACATGTGTTCACAGTCAGGTCCCACGCCTCGGCCCATGGGATTCCCTCAACGTCCAAGAACACTCTCATCAGTTCGGCTACAGCAAGAGATGGGTGAGTGTCGTTCAGTTGAATGGCAACCTTCTGGGGGAATGTTGAGAAGCTGGTGCGGATGGGCTCTCGGGAACCAAACTTGGACGATTTGAAGCGACGGATTATATCCTGGGGAGGACAAAGATTTATAAGTAACCATTAAAACATTTCATAAGTAAAAGTGTCCATGACCTGTTCATGTTTGTTTTTGTTTTATGTATATTGAACAATGTTTTTACTACTTTTATGTGAAGGCCCGTCACTGGGCGTTGAATTAACAAATAAATCTAAAGTTGGAAGAATTAGACTTTGTGTTTCATCCATAGAACTTGTGAATAATAATAATATTATGCAAATTTAATTTATAAATTATGATTTTTTAAATTAAAGCTAAGTACACTACTCTCATGCCCATGAGAAGTGCTAGCCTTTGAGAGCCTTTTATTTCTTTCTTTGGCGAGATAACTCTTATAGTATGGAGCTGATGGTCAGTTTCAAATTTGATAATAGTTTTAGTTTTAAGAATAATATATCTTCTCTTTGTTAGGTTAATAAATATCTTGACATACATGTTTAGCCTCATTAATAAACATCGCGCCATACATGCTCTCTTATTATTCTTACTTTGTATATTACCATCTTTCAAAATCTCATTTATATAATCTGACCCCTACTTCTCTCATTCCACTTGTTTCAACCTTGTATACATTCTTTGTCGGGTGTTAATAAATGACATATAATTAACTAAACATCGCGCCATACATGCTCTCTTATTATTCTTACTTTGTATATTACCATCTTTCAAAATCTCATTTATATAATCTGACCCCTACTTCTCTCATTCCACTTGTTTCAACCTTGTATACATTCTTTGTCGGGTGTTAATAAATGACATATAATTAAATAAACATCGCGCCATACATGCTCTCTTATTATTTTTACTTTGTATATTACCATCTTTCAAAATCTCATTTATATAATCTGACCCCTACTTCTCTCATTCCACTTGTTTCAACCTTGTATACATTCTTTGTCGGGTGTTAATAAATGACATATAATTAAATAAACATCGCGCCATACATGCTCTCTTATTATTCTTACTTTGTATATTACCATCTTTCAAAATCTCATTTATATAATCTGACCCCTACTTCTCTCATTCCACTTGTTTCAACCTTGTATACATTCTTTGTCGGGTGTTAATAAATGACATATAATTAACTAAACATCGCGCCATACATGCTCTCTTATTATTCTTACTTTGTATATTACCATCTTTCAAAATCTCATTTATATAATCTGACCCCTACTTCTCTCATTCCACTTGTTTCAACCTTGTATACATTCTTTGTCGGGTGTTAATAAATGACATATAATTAAATAAACATCGCGCCATACATGCTCTCTTATTATTCTTACTTTGTATATTACTATCTTTCAAAATCTCATTTATATAATCTGACCCCTACTTCTCTCATTCTACTTGTTTCAACCTTGTATACATTCTTTGTCGGGTGTTAATAAATGACATATAATTAAAAGACACATAATATGAACATAAATGAATAAATCAACATATTTTGGTTTAAATAAAACTAGTTGCATGTAACACATGAGATCCAACTGTCGATAGCGATAGTATGTATAGTTGAAGAATAAGAATCAAAGTATAAACCCATAAATACAAATTATTGAAAATTTTAACACATGTTGGTATGTATGTCAAGATAGGACAGTATGGAGGTCAGTCCTCTTTTCCTACCCGGAATATGAAAACAGCATGATGGTTCTGTATGTATGTTTGGAGATTAAGTACCTATCAAACTATTAAGTCTTCTTACATATTGTGTATAGGCGACTGCCATACAAATTGTATGAAGCAATGTCATCACTAAAATCAATTTTCATAAAAATTGTTAAAAAAAAATTGAGATGTACTACTACAATTTTAATATTTTTATAGAAAATTAAATTATCTAGTTGGGGTGTTTCGCCTTTTTTCGATATTTTTAAAAACTTTGGAAATATAGGCAGTTAACTAAATTTGTCATAAAAAAAAATATTTTTCTTAATAAAAAATGATTGAGAAACTCTGGAATTTTTTTGAAAAATCAAATTTGAGATTTTGTATTTTTCTATATTTATACAAATTTTCAGCGTTCTAGCTTTTATGGTTTCTGAGATGTATGGATAAAATAAAGTAAAAATTCAAAAGTTGATAACCCCTGATTGAAACAAAAATTCACAATTCTGAGTATAAAAGTTTTGTAGACCTCTTACTGTTTATATATCCTGAAAATTTTGGCTCTGTAAATTGAGCGGATCAAAAGTTAATAGGGGGGACGGACACACACACACAGACACACAAAATGTTGTACTCCGAAGTTTTTTGACTTCAAAGTTGGAAACACCGTGAAAAATATTGACCCCTGCATACAATCTTGCGTATCATGGATTTAAACTGCCTCTTCCTTCAATAGAATTTAAATAATAATAAATCAAATCTTGATGATGTTTCTTTAAACAAATTTCGATATTATTTAATTGTATATATCTTGTTTACTGCTATGAAGCAATGTCAGAATGTTAATGGGCAGTGGAATCTTATGCTTTGGGTAAAACAAAAGGCTTATTGATAATATACATTGTGAAATGATTCTTTAGATCAAGATAAAACTTTTTTTTATTCCACAGCGAAATAAGTAAAAAAGATGCAGCCCGTTGTTATCAATTTGTCAAATTAAGGTTTAAATGTTGAGTAATATGCATTTAATAAATATAATTTTAATGATTATACCTGCAAAGTAGCTGCTACCATGAAGTATTCTTGTTTTAGACGAAGTTCCTTTCCTTCAAAGAAGTTGTCATTAGGATAAAGTACCCTACTGATGTTCTCAGCCACATTACGGTCCAACACGGCCTGGATATAATCTCCGTCATTGACTGCAACAATAATTTTACTGTTATAAATTTCTAAGCATGTCATAAATTAGTGTTTTTGTTTATTTATATTGCACTAGAGCGACTGGTAACTGCAGAGTTGATTCATTTTGTATCATTTTTATTTAGAAGATCAAATCTTAATATTCTCTTCTTTTTAAAGCATTTAGAAGTTCCAAGAAAAGATGTCAGCTTCATCAGAGAAGCCATTAAATAAAGTTGAACGGGGTATTTCGGGCAATCAAATCTACATAATATGAATAGCAACGAAATTACACAACTATAAAAAACACATTCGGGTGATAAATTAATTATGATGTGAAGTGTCTTTTGCAAGACAAATATTCATTTTTTGATTTATAGTTGGCAGAGTCATCTTTTGAGAAACCTCAAAACACACTTATTAAACTAGTTCTATATGTATATACTCACAGAACTTAAGATTGAAGTCGATTGGACTCTTAGCTGACCATAACCTCAAAGTGTTGACAACATTGTTACGATAACCAGGAACTGGGCTGTCATAAGGCATAGCAAACACAACCTAAAACAATTAGTAGATTTATTAATAAGTGAGTTTAAGGGGCAGGGTAAGGCAATGTAGGCAGGTCAAATGCAAACTTTATTAACTATTGTATGAGAATGAACGTCTTTAAAGATTACAATCGTGCATTCCCAAGTTAGTGTATTTGAATTGATTTTACAAAAAAGTGAGAACATTGTGTGAAAACGTATGGAGCCAATGTTTAGATTTATAAAATACCTATCATTAAAAAAAACATTCATGTTTCTAAGCCTTATAAGTTTTGAGTAATGGATAAAAAATCTGAAAAAACAGGTATTATTAAAAAAAATATATTAGGAAAAAAGTACACAAAATGAAAGAAAGTTTATCGGGCCAATGTATAGACAAATAATGAGAGAATAATATATATTTTTGTTGAAGACGTAACTTTTAAGAATACGGCGTAATGAGCATCCAAAAAAATATCTTGGAGCCTATACAGTCACCTTAAATAAAATATATTAAAAAAATTAAGACCATTATTAAAAATTGTATTTCACAAAAAATGGTATAACATCTCATGTCTGATCAGCTTAGTATTTAAACTTAAGAAATGATAAAGATCCCAATGGCACCTACCTGAGTGTCAACCCATTTGTGACCCTGCGGTGTTTCTTCCACACGACCATAGAAGTTGACCGGCAACATGAACTCTGGTCGGGCCTTTTCCCATGGGTTTCCATACCTCAACCAGTCATCGGGCTCTTCAGTTTGCTCTCCATTCTGGATCTTTTGAGCGAAGATACCATACTCATACCTGATACCTAAAATATATTCAATTGTCAAAAATGTTTCTTTGAATTCAAATCATTTAATTAGTAAAAATTGTTTTAATGTAATGGTATATAATATTATGCTTGTTCGCCTATAATGAATTACAATGGTTTAAAACATATTTTAAATGCTACAACACTCAAGGATTATGTGGAAATATGCATAAATTATACCCTTATATCAATAACTATTAAAATGACAAAACTAATAGTATGCACTCTGTACATCACATCCGCTAAGAAGTTATGTAAAAAAAATATGCAAAAAACTTGTGAAATCATAGCCTTAGGTAAATTATTCCAAAGAAATAGAGAATATAAAAATAGTGCAACTGAAGTTTATTTTTTTTTATATTAGTTAGTAAGAGCGTCGTCGCCTCACATGCGTGAGGTGGACGGTTCGATCCGGGCGGGGCATGCACCTCTGGATTTTTAAAAATCTATGTGCGGATTTATATCACTAGCTATGTGTAGCCATAATCCAATATGTCTGGTTCCCCTTTCTAAGGGTTACGAAGGTCAGATGGCAGTCGCTTCAATGTAATAATCAGACTCGCCAATTCCAGGATCATGGTCAAAACATACCCCGATAGAAACGGGACAAAAAGCGCTAATGGGAAAGAGATTAGTTATTAAAAAAGCCAATTGGCTCATGACAGTAATTCTTAGTTTAACATTGTAAAAATAATAGGCATTCATATTATACATCAACACTTCACTTCTTAATATAGCCTTGTTTTCAATTTCCATTGGAATGCTTTTTCATTCATAGTTTTCAGTTGTTCTGTTAATTTATTGTAGACACACAAACCACAGCCACATTATTCTTTCGTTATTCATTATATTTTCGTTCAGTTGTTCTGATAATTTATTGTAGACACACAAACCACAGCCACATTATTCTTTCGTTATTCATTATATTTTCGTTCAGTTGTTCTGATAATTTATTGTAGACACACAAACCACAGCCACATTATTCTTTCGTTATTCATTATATTTTCGTTCAGTTGTTCTGATAATTTATTGTAGACACACAAACCACAGCCACATTATTCTTTCGTTATTCATTATATTTTCGTTCAGTTGTTCTGATAATTTATTGTAGACACACAAACCACAGCCACATTATTCTTTCGTTATTCATTATATTTTCGTTCAGTTGTTCTGATAATTTATTGTAGACACACAAACCACAGCCACATTATTCTTTCGTTATTCATTATATTTTCGTTCAGTTGTTCTGATAATTTATTGTAGACACACAAACCACAGCCACATTATTCTTTCGTTATTCATTATATTTTCGTTCAGTTGTTCTGATAATTTATTGTAGACACACAAACCACAGCCACATTATTCTTTCGTTATTCATTATATTTTCGTTCAGTTGTTCTGATAATTTATTGTAGACACACAAACCACAGCCACATTATTCTTTCGTTATTCATTATATTTTCGTTCAGTTGTTCTGATAATTTATTGTAGACACACAAACCACAGCCACATTATTCTTTCGTTATTCATTATATTTTCGTTCAGTTGTTCTGATAATTTATTGTAGACACACAAACCACAGCCACATTATTCTTTCGTTATTCATTATATTTTCGTTCAGTTGTTCTGATAATTTATTGTAGACACACAAACCACAGCCACATTATTCTTTCGTTATTCATTATATTTTCGTTCAGTTGTTCTGATAATTTATTGTAGACACACAAACCACAGCCACATTATTCTTTCGTTATTCATTATATTTTTGTTATTTTTATTAGTAGTTGTTTCATAAATATTTGCCAGTTCATTCGTTTTACAGATATATCTTTTTTCTCTTTATTTTTATTTACTATTTTATATATAAATAAATTTTCATTAATTTTAGGCTACGACTATTTACACGACTCAACCATAGACGAAAACCAAAAATAACCACAGAAAACGCAGATAAATCAAGTTATAAAAATATTAACCTTTGTTTATACTTTGTTATAATTGTAGATCTCGATGAAAAAATGATTTATAAAATTAAGTAAATGTAATAAGATGCCAATATTATCTATTTTTTCTTTAAGTTGGTTTCCATGATGCATTTTTATGACCATTGAAAAAATGACAAAGGTAAATATTTTTGTATTTTGATTTATCTGCGCTTTCTATGGTTATAAATGACCTAAAAACATCCGACAATTCCGGTCGTGAAAATAGTGGCACCGTTAATTTTATTGTTTCAATTTGAAAAATCCTTTGTTATAAATATTGTAATTTCACTACCTTTAGAATTTTTATTCATGATCTTAATAAATTATTTATAAACTTCTAACCATATCCATAAGCAGCAAGTCCCAATGTAGCCATAGAATCCAAGAAGCAGGCGGCAAGTCTTCCCAAACCACCGTTGCCGAGACCAGCATCCTCCTCAAGAGACTCCAACTCCTCAATGTCAAGTCCAAGTTGGTAGAGTGCTTCGTCGCATGCCCCTTGGATTCCCAGATTGTTCATGGTGTTCTGCAGGGACCTGCCCATGTAGTACTCCAGAGACAGGTAGTATACACGCTAAAGAAATAAAAACGTTACATTGGTATATTGAGTTACTTTGTCAACGGAAATTTATTGGTGAAATTCCACAATGACATCAAATAACACACTGTCCATTTCAGTTAATAAATCCTTTTGTATTTTTGTGTTGATACGCTTGCATTCATCAGCCTTCAGGCTGGTGTCAATTGGATGCATAGAGTACAAGATAGTGGCTTGGAAGATGGAGGAGGCCTTCATCCAGGAGTGAACGGGATTAGGCTGAGAAGAAGAAGCTTGCATGGTTATCAGTTTGGTCAATTTAGTTTTACGTAGTTGAACATTTGAAACATTTCACTACTCTTCGAATTTACAAAGACTTTGCTTTTATAAATAAATTCAAAACTATTTCATATTGTTTTTGGGGGTACATCAAAAAACAACTATTTCTACTCTTACTTTGTCACAAATACTGAAAAATTTATTTATGATGTACATGTAGCCACATATGGCAAATTTAATTCTAACAAAACTAAAAAAAATTTACCATGACGCAAAAATAAAAAAGGAATTATTAACTGAAACAGACATCATGATAACATTTTTGACAGTTGGAAGTTTCATAATTATTGAAAACTATGTGTATTGGGTCAAAAATTGTACCTCATTAAGTATAGTTATCGTAAAACTACTTAAACCAGTCACATGGGTGCGCAGATCGCAAAATTGTGTCTTTTGCTTGTCGGTTTATGTGCAAATCGCCCCCCTCTGTGGCGAAAAGGCTCAAGAATTTTGGTGGAATTTATAGTCATTTTATTTTACATTGCTTCTCGGGCAACTAACAGGTCCTATGTCAAGTATTAATTTAACACGCACCCAATAACAAGTCGTCGCATTCTGGAGACTTACGATGTTTATCGTCTCACAGATCCAGACTGAAAACACAATTAAAAACCGTCTCTCCACCGGGAATCGAACCCGGGACCTTTGGCTTAGCAGTCAGATATCTAACCAACTGAGCCATGAAGGTCATACACAATGAAGTGCGATATTTGTTCCTCACGCTTAACTTTCAATAATTACAGAACATAATGAAATGTCAAAATGGTCATAAATACGTTGCCATTAGTAAAGTCACTGTTAATTTATAGAAGGTCATCATTAGAATGCAATATCGAAGACCATCATCATCTTTTATAGACCATAACCAGTTAGTGTCCTCAACATTAAACTGAATCCAAAACTAGTGTTTATTTTATGACATAACAAGTCCCAGATATGAGGAAAGGAAAAAAATTAAAGAATATCAATCTTAATTGTAATCTAATGTAACTTAATTTACTTATTTACTGTGTCAAGATAGTCTTTGAATAGGTAAAACACATCAAGAGTGCCGACCGCCGTTGCAATTGGCTAGCCGATGGTCTCTGTGTGGACATTCTGGGTTTGATACCCGGCAGAGGAGAAATTTATTTAAATTCATTTCTCCCAAATATTGCTTCTCGGGGCTGGAAACATTGGTTAGTCGGAAGAAAAGCCACATGGCAACAAACTAATAAGAGTTAATATAAAAACATGTAAATCTTTCATAGCAAATTAACAATGCTGGAACAATGGAAATGTGAAAATCTAATTGAAACAGAAAAATAGTATCAGGCATGTACTCACTTATCATTAGGTAATATTATTGAATTAAATCATAATATTCACATGAAAGTGTGAAGTCAAATATACTATTTGTAGATCCTTCATATTGAACAACAGGAAAAAAAAACTATATGAAATGGTGAAAATATTGTGATGTTTACACAATAAAATGTCTTGAAAATTTGTGTTCAAGATAAACATTGACTTCTTTTTATATATTATGTGCGATGTGATGTGAAATAAAAATTTGTTTAAAGCTATAACTCAACATGAACTTGACAATCGGTATATTTGAGTAAGCAAACTATTACATGATCTTTTAAATTTGGCAAACTATCAACTGTTAATATCTTGCATCACATATTAACATATTATAATGTACATGCCCATTTGTACAATATTCAAATCGTTGTTGTTTATCAATTCAATATTCAATTACTAAAACAATATAGAGACATTTATAATTAGGTGTTTTATTATACAAAATAAAGTTTTTGATTATTATTTAAGAGGCCAAATAGTAAATTTTGAAAATTGTTTCTTCGGTACCCTCAAAAGATATGTCTTTGTAATAAAGAATAGATTATTTTTACATCTATATTCGAAATTTGAATTTGTTAATACTTGTAAAATTAGTTTTAGTAAAAAAAAACCTTTTTTACTGTAACTAAAAAACTATAAGGCCTATGAAGTAGATATTTACTTCATTCAAAAAAGAATATGAAAATTTAATATTTTAATTATTATTCTTGCTATTTAAAAAAAACTCTAAATTTTTAAAAAAATTTTTTGATTATGAAAATATATTGTACCTATATCACAGATTTAGTGATTTTTTTTCATATTTCATACATTAGAAGGTCATTTAGTGTGACTTCTGAATGAGTTCTTTTTGTTGGTGTATTTTATAACAGTGTTTGTTCTGAAAAAGAAGTGAATTGTTTTGAAACAGCTTAAAAAATACTGTTGTAGTTATGCATAAAAAAAATATGTATAAAGGTGTTATATCCAGTCAACCAGGGGGGCATGTCTGGATCAATCGGCGAAATCAAAACCCTCACTATATAAAAATTGTTTGGGTATAAGTATACCTATGGTTTAGAACTACCATTCCTAAATGAATACATTTTTGTAGGAATAGTAAATCATGGAACCAAGTATTCTCATGTTTAATTTAATTTTCTATTGATGTGTTTCTTTCTAAAATAAAGAATGTGAAAGGTTTTATAAATTAAAATAAGTTCTGTTCTGTTTCAAATTTTCTCTAAATGTAATAACACTCTGTATATTAAATCAAATATTTTTTTTAATTGCATATACGCAAACATTGGATTTTTTTCTCTGTATATCTATATTTATTTAAGCATCATGAAACTCTGTAAATTTATTTAAGCATCATGAAACTCTGTAAATTAATTTAAGCATCATGAAATGCCTAAATTAATACAAATGTATGTACAGTAAGATTAATATTGTAAAAAACAATAAATGAACAGAATTAAAATGACAAAGGAAAAAGATAGAATAATGAACTCTTCGTGAATCAGTATTATAATGAAAAGAAAAAACAAACCAGAGAACAATCATCATTTTATTAATTCATGACTAGAACAAAATTATCAAACAAATATTTGCTAGTTAATAAGAAATAATTGTGATAAATGGAGTCAATAGTATGTTTTCTGTTCACCCACAGACCACAGGGTCATCATTGTATGTCCCTCGTGGTGATAAAAGTTGAATATATTATTATAAATATACTATCGGGGCTAATTGACACTTTATTGACATATTTCATTATTGAATTGAAAATATAGGTACAGAAAATGAAACGAAAATATAATAACACAGAAATACATAACAACACAGATACTTCTAAATATATTAAAATTATTATGAATAAAATATTATTTTAAACCAGAGACTTTTGCTCTTTGACTTGTAGTGCAGTTAGATGACTTAATTACAAGATTTATAAGGATAACATAAACAATCAACTATTAATTTATGATTATAAAAAAAATCTAATGGCCTTTGCAGTTGCCACTGAGCTCATAATAATTAATAAATTGATATCTGAATGGGTATATTCTAATTTGAAATTGTTGTTGGGCTAGAAAAATAAAGTACTACAAGACAAATAATTTAAAATTCAAGATGAAATTATATGATACTCGTATCGATATATATTTAGTATAGATATTGAGGTTTTTCTGCAACTCTCCGGTAAAATAATACCAGCAAGCATTTTTTTAAAAAGAATGAAACAAGTACATAGTATGTTTATAATAAGTCTTTTTAAAATATAGTTATTTTTTTGTTATTGTTATGTATATGTGTAAATAATGGAAATAAATAATTTCATTTCATTTCAAGTACCTACACATACATCCTAATACATTCCCTAAATTAAGCATAAATTCTTGTGCTATGAGTGAACCGAATCGGTCGTGGCAGGATTCAAACTCGCAACCACTAGATTACTAACCCAGCGCGCTAACCACTCTGCCACCACCCATCTTTTTGCTTTGGTAATGTTGCGTCTTGATTGGTCTGTTTTTCATTAGAGGAAGCAGTATTACAGTAGTATAAAAAAATTAAGTAAAATTACATGAATACAAGCCACTTTTTACACAATTATGTTTTACAGCTAAAAATCTGACTGTGATAGTGCAATAGAAAGTTGTTTGACTAATGTACTGGCGTCCTATGTAGGTTGGATTGGCGTCCTAGTGGAGATATATTATTGAAAATTGTTTCTAACTGTGATAGTGCAATAGGAAGTTGTTTGACTTATGTGCTGGCATCCTATGTAGGTTGGATTGGCGTCCTAGTGGAGATATATTACTGAAAATTGTTTCTAACTGTGATAGTGCAATAGGAAGTTGTTTGACTTATGTGCTGGCATCCTATGTAGGTTGGATTGGCGTCCTAGTGGAGATATATTACTGAAAATTGTTTCTAACTGTGATAGTGCAATAGGAAGTTGTTTGACTTATGTGCTGGCGTCCTATGTAGGTTGGATTGGCGTCCTAGTGGAGATATATTATTGAAAATTGTTTCTAACTGTGATAGTGCAATAGGAAGTTGTTTGACTTATGTGCTGGCATCCTATGTAGGTTGGATTGGCGTCCTAGTGGAGATATATTACTGAAAATTGTTTCTAACTGTGATAGTGCAATAGGAAGTTGTTTGACTTATGTGCTGGCGTCCTATGTAGGTTGGATTGGCGTCCTAGTGGAGATATATTATTGAAAATTGTTTCTAACTGTGATAGTGCAATAGGAAGTTGTTTGACTTATGTGCTGGCATCCTATGTAGGTTGGATTGGCGTCCTAGTGGAGATATATTACTGAAAATTGTTTCTAACTGTGATAGTGCAATAGGAAGTTGTTTGACTTATGTGCTGGCGTCCTATGTAGGTTGGATTGGCGTCCTAGTGGAGATATATTACTGAAAATTGTTTCTAACTGTGATAGTGCAATAGGAAGTTGTTTGACTAATGTACTGGCGTCCTATGTAGGTTGGATTGGCGTCCTAGTGGAGATATATTACTGAAAATTGTTTCTAACTGTGATAGTGCAATAGGAAGTTGTTTGACTTATGTGCTGGCGTTCTATGTAGGTTGGATTGGCGTCCTAGTGGAGATATATTACTGAAAATTGTTTCTAACTGTGATAGTGCAATAGGAAGTTGTTTGACTTATGTACTGGCGTCCTATGTAGGTTGGATTGGCGTCCTAGTGGAGATATATTATTGAAAATTGTTTCTAACTGTGATAGTGCAAAAGGAAGTTGTTTGACTTATGTGCTGGCGTCCTATGTAGGTTGGATTGGCGTCCTAGTGGAGATATATTACTGAAAATTGTTTCTAACTGTGATAGTGCAATAGGAAGTTGTTTGACTTATGTGCTGGCGTCCTATGTAGGTTGGATTGGCGTCCTAGTGGAGATATATTACTGAAAATTGTTTCTAACTGTGATAGTGCAATAGGAAGTTGTTTGACTTATGTGCTGGCGTCCTATGTAGGTTGGATTGGCGTCCTAGTGGAGATATATTACTGAAAATTGTTTTAAAAACAATTGGTTTCAAATTTTGAAAGAATTATTTTCTGATAGTAAAATTGCTACTTGAGCTAGGTGCAATAAATGTGAGATTTCAAAAATTATATTTTGATGAAATTCAATAATTTACTGTTAAAAGATAAATTTTGTGCTTAAATTGATTCTGAGAGATATCAAATGAAAATGAGAAAATTTGTGTTTAATTTTAGTCAATTGAAAGACTACGAGCCTAATGCACAGTCCTAGGTAACTAAATATTAACTTATAATCTCACTGAAGTATTTAGTATTCTTAAGTAAGCAATTCCATTGCAGAGATATCACTAACTAAATACTAAATACTACGACAAACTTAAGGTTGGTGGTATAGCATTTCACATTATTGCATACGAAGAAAAGAGATAGATAGTTTTCTATGGGTTTAGACTGCCGTTTAAAATGTTTTTTTGTTGTAACAACACAAATACATGTAACCAAGATCACACTGACAGCTTAATGTCGCGATTTTTCTGAAATTCCAGCGAATTTTCGGCATCTCATAAAGTTTGTGAATAATAATAATAGTTCGCTGAATACTCAGTTTGGTGTTTGATTTGACAAAATTACCAAATACATATTTGACAAAGTCGCTAAAATCATCATCCATCGAAAACATCTCATATTTTAGTATTAAACCACTCGTAAGGTTTCTCGCGATCAACCTTACTTTTTGACAGTTCGCAAATGTTAGTTATCCATATGTATTATAATATACTCTTTGATGTTAGTTTACGTTGACGTGCATGCGCTAAGTGTTTAGATATGTCTCTGAAATGCAATTCTCATACAAAAACTTCGTAGCATTCTCCAGTTAGGAAGCCACGTGATCTCCTAACTTTAGTGAGCGACTGTGCAATGAAAACATGGTTAGTATTTAGAATTTAATATTTAGGTAGGACTCTGCATTTGGACCTAAGGCCTTAAGACTGAGCAAATTCACTTATGAAATAATTCCTGATATGATATTTGTTCTACTTCCAACATTTTATCCTTTCATTTTTAATTACTGTTACTAAATGTCTTAGTTTTTTACAGAGGGTACATTAAGATTTTGTGTAGATCTTTTTTTTCATCACTATTTTTGTCATTGATATATCATTATAGTAATCTTATCATAGGGTAATAAGACACAAGATAACTGCTAGAAAAATGAATTCACCATTTCACTAAAAGGAATATTATTGAGCTGATTTTAATTTAATAAATTGAATGCAAGGATGCACATTTTTTTTTCTTAATACTTGAAATATCATTTTAATTATAAACGCACAATTCATATCAATGTATACTTTGTTTTTTATGTGAATGAATTTGACCCTGAGTGACATCAATTAGTTTATTATGAAACATAGATATATCTTTTTAGAAGAATGAATATGTCCTTGTATCATCCTTATAAATTCCCTGAACTATACAAATGAACGAAATTGGTCAATGCAAGATTTAAACTTCATCCAAATACCTTCATGTTTAAATCCAAGTTATTAGTGGATTACTAATTTAGTTTGCTAGCCACTAATTCTAAACATTAAACATTAAAGCCCATTAATTTTAAACATTGAGAATTTTTATGAAGTCCACTACAGGATTATCAATAACCAAAGCCTTTTTATCTACCCAAGACCAACCTACGTAGAGGTGGACTATTGGGTAGGTGAACAAAGAAAGTACATTTTGTTAAAAAGAATTGGCATAAAGCTTCTATGTTCCTTTTATCAAATATAGATATATGTGTAATACCTATCATGGGAAAAAATAAAAGAAGCCAAAACTGGGAAAAGTTGACATCAGGGGGGAAGTGCGGTCAAACAGCGGAATGAAAACCCTCCATTTAGATATTCAATTTAATTTTTTTTATATATAGAATAGGCAATGGATATATATCGGCACAGAAATTGGTGTTGCCAGACACAAAAAAAAAGTGTGGACAGCACTTAAAAAAAAATATTCCAATTAATTCCTTGGTTGAATAATTGTAATAGAAACGGCTATAAACTAATGAAAAAAAAAATCAAATAGCAAACGTACTAATTTCAAATAACTAAAAGGAACAGTACTTTCATTTTTCTTAACATTTCCATAAATAAAAATAAACTCGCTTACTCTAATAATTATGAAACTGCCATTTAGTTTCTTTACTAACTTATTCATCTCTATTTTTGTCTGTTGCATCTCAATATTTCAATGAATACAAAATACAAATAAACTTAAGACAAACTAGCATAATAACGAAACTGTCATTTATATAATTTATTTTTTACTAACTCCTATATCTCTATATTTTAGCTTGTTCTGCTGCATCACTTCTTTAAGACTTCTGCATCACTTCCATTTTCCATTTTATTTGATGTTTGGATTCACATGATAATAATACAACAGGGTTTCATATTATAGTGGAATTGTTAATATTTTTTGTATGTTAATAATGATTTATCCAACTGTATTTTTTTGTTAATGATTTTAAGTGTCTCACAACACTATTACAATCTATCGGAAACGCCATCTTACGATGGCTCCAGTATAGATCAGCGATTCAAGCTTGCCATTCATGATCAGGTATTATATTTACTTACTGTACAGCTATCTACGGAGTCAGCTTTGATAAAACCTCATCTCTGAAACTTCAAATATGTCAAATTTACCATTCAACCGGCATATATATTCAAAGTTGCTGTGAAAACATCACAAGTGGGCACTTTGTTTAATAAAACAGTTATTAATGTAGGAAAATGGCATTTTGTTCAATCAGAGTGTATACAAATCTTCATCAGAGAATAAAAACGGGATAACAATTCGCTTACGGTAATTACGTATAAACATTTTAAAATTCTATTTTCGTTTGAGAAGGAATATTTCTGTGAATAGGAGAGATGAGCGGTCGCCCATATTGGCCAGTATTAGAACTGCAGTAGGCGTATTTACTTTTAAAATCAATTTGACAATCGAACCAAGTTTTGACGAGAGGTCTTATTACGTGTCAACAGTTTTCATAGAACATAAATTAGTATTATGCCTTGCAATTTAGGAAACTAAATTATATAAGTTTTAAATAAACACCTAAACAAAACTGTTTTTAATTATTATAGCCATACAATGTTTGATAAAAAAAATCGATCGACCGGCCAAGAACCGACACAAAAAAACAGCTGATAGCTGTCAAACGAAAAATCTGTGTCGACAAATAGACACTTTTGTCAACATTTGATGTGTTACCATAATAATCCTTACTTACGTTCGTAGAAGTTTGTGTGTTGCCATACATTTGTGCTTAGAAATTACTGGGTTGCCATATAAAAAACACTGGGTTGCCATATAAAAAAATAAATCTGTCTGTAGGAATTACAGCTACGTATAGAATATTCTTGCTAGGTACATAGTTTTATAACATGGATTACCACCACAATACGGGTAACCATGGAACAGGACTTGCCCTTCAGATTTGCGTGTCCCATTTTCATGAATAGTAAATCTATAATTTATATATATCTCAACATAGATTCAAATCGCTCATATGTAACTTGTAGTTAAAAACTACACGACTCAACCATAGACGAAAACCAAAAATAACCACAGAAAACGCAGATGAATCAAGTTATAAAAATATTTACCTTTGTTTATACTTTGTTATATTTGTAGATCTCGATGAAAAAATGATTTATAAAATTAAGTAAATGTAATAAGATGCCAATATTATTTATTTTTTTTTCAAGTTGGTTTCCATGATGCATTTTTATGACCATTGAAAAAATGACAAAGGTAAATATTTTTGTATTTTGATTTATCTGCGCTTTCTATGGTTATAAATGACCTAACAACATAGACGTCAGAAAATTTGTCGTGTAAATAGACACTTTTTGGCGGGAAAACGCTTTTCCTGCCAATTCCGGTCGTAAAAATAGACGAGCGTATATTCGCCAATCTATTCCCCCCACTCTAACGCTAAGTATAGTGTTGCCATTCAATAAAAAAATCCTTTTATTTTAAATAAAATTCTCGTTATATGGCAAGGAACGAATTGTATAACGCGGCAAGTCAAACAAAAATATTCTGTTAACTGACATACATAATAATATCAGCTTTTTTGTGTGTAAACCAAGGAATTGTGATGTCTTTAACATGTGGTATCTGCCAAAGAATCTTTCAGAAGAAATTTTTACTAACTAGGCACATGAAAGAAGTACATAATATTATGCCCAATACCACAAAATCCAAATATAAGTATGTTTGTCAGGAAAATAACTGCAATGCTTCATACCTGATGACAAGGGATTTGATATGTCATCTCCAAAATGAACATAATCAGGTTTTTGAAACCGAAAAATTTACTTTTGCTAACATAGCTGGTAAGTATGTTAACAAATATACCAATTTTTATTTTTGTAAAATAACATAATATTACATCAACATAAGGGTTAGTGAAGGCCTGAATCTAGAGACATTAATATAAAATTAGATGGGGGTGTAGGATGGTGGTTTTTTCGCAAATTGTCTGAAGCATGATGAGATGAAGATGTGTTTACGTACCTAGAAACTATATATATATATATATATATATATATATATATATATATATATATATATATATATATATATATATATATATATATATATATATATATATATATATATATATATATATATATATATATATATATATATATATATATATATATATATATATATAAAAAGATGAAGATAAATAAAGTGTAAACTACTAATAAAAATACCAAAAGGTCATTCGGAGGATGATATTTTTATGATGGGTTAGGACATTGTCATTCTACTTATATTGCTTAAATAGTTTTTTATAACATGATTATTTGTTATTTTTAGAATTCAAGAGTTGGAAACACGAAATCGAAAAAAACTTTGATTGTATGTATGTTGTTGCAAATCATAGCAAGGGGAAAGTTATATATTACAATTGTCACAGAACAAAAACAGGTGCATTATTTTAATAATCTAAATATTGGACGTCTTATTATCATCTTTCTATGTAAAAAAAACTTAAAAGGATGTTCAAAGTGTTTGTTAATTATACTACTTACCTTCATTTTTACTCACTTGAAAATATCCTCATTACTTGAACTCTATCCACCAATTATCAACTAGTATTAATAGATACATACATACCATCACGCCATCTCCCTCGCGGGGTAGGCAGAGATAACAGAATGACACACTATTCTATCTTGACATACATTTAATATAATGATAATACATTAAAAGGATGGGTGGTGGCTGAGCGGTTAGCGCACTGGGTTTGTAATCCAGAGGTCGTGAGTTCGAATCCAGCCACGACCGATTTCGTTCACCTATAGCACAAGCATTTATGCTTAATTTAGGGAATGTAGGAAGATGTATATGTACTTATTTAACAAGGACATATTCATTTTTTTTTAAAAAAAAAAAAAACTTGATGCAAGTTAGTGTTACATTATCCAATAAACAGTCCATTCACTGTTACTAAGAATGAATAATGAAATGTTAAAGTTATCATAGGTAGGTACTTAACAAATAATATTATAGTCATGATGGCGAAGGCATAAATACGCACATACACATACATGATGGCGAAGGCAAAACATTTTAATTGGGCTCAGGAGTACCTAGGGTAAATGATATATTTTAAAAAATATTGTTATAATATTTTTATCCAACAGGAAAACAATCGATATCGACAGGAAAGCGGCTTTCTAAAAGTCAAGGTAGCTGCAAATTAAATTATGGTTGTACAAGCCAAATAAAAGTATTGTACAATGAAGAAGAAAACAATCAGGTGACAGTATTTTGGCAACGGAAACATTATGGCCATACTATGGAGTTAGAGCATCTTAGGCTCTCCACTCAAGATAGAGACAAAATCGCTTTAAAATTAATCAACGGAATCCCCAAAACAAAGTATGTTGCATAAAAACCTTTTTTTATGTGTATTTTTTTAGTACTTACTAATTTTTTTTTTGTTTGTTTTTTTATTGTTTTCTTTCTTTATAATTGTTAAGTATGTAATTGTGAGATTTTTTTTTGTAAATGGTCTGATGAGCTTAAAAAAAATAATAACTATTATATTAAATCAACTATTATTTTACAGGATTATTGATCAGGCACGAGATGAAATAATTATAAAAGGAGAAGTGAAAAGAGAAAACTTAATAACAAATAGAGATTTGACGAATATTATTAATTCTTACAAAATAGATGTACAATATGGTAAACGTCATGAAAATGATGCAATATCTATAGATTTATGGGATCAAGATGAAATAATTATAAAAGGAGAAGTGAAAAGAGAAAACTTAATAACAAATAGAGATTTGACGAATATTATTAATTCTTACAAAATAGATGTACAATATGGTAAACGTCATGAAAATGATGCAATATCTATAGATTTATGGGATCAAGATGAAATAATTATAAAAGGAGAAGTGAAAAGAGAAAACTTAATAACAAATAGAGATTTGACGAATATTATTAATTCTTACAAAATAGATGTACAATATGGTAAACGTCATGAAAATGATGCAATATCTATAGATTTATGGGATCAAGATGAAATAATTATAAAAGGAGAAGTGAAAAGAGAAAACTTAATAACAAATAGAGATTTGACGAATATTATTAATTCTTACAAAATAGATGTACAATATGGTAAACGTCATGAAAATGATGCAATATCTATAGATTTATGGGATCAAGATGAAATAATTATAAAAGGAGAAGTGAAAAGAGAAAACTTAATAACAAATAGAGATTTGACGAATATTATTAATTCTTACAAAATAGATGTACAATATGGTAAACGTCATGAAAATGATGCAATATCTATAGATTTATGGGATCAAGATGAAATAATTATAAAAGGAGAAGTGAAAAGAGAAAACTTAATAACAAATAGAGATTTGACGAATATTATTAATTCTTACAAAATAGATGTACAATATGGTAAACGTCATGAAAATGATGCAATATCTATAGATTTATGGGATCAAGATGAAATAATTATAAAAGGAGAAGTGAAAAGAGAAAACTTAATAACAAATAGAGATTTGACGAATATTATTAATTCTTACAAAATAGATGTACAATATGGTAAACGTCATGAAAATGATGCAATATCTATAGATTTATGGGATCAAGATGAAATAATTATAAAAGGAGAAGTGAAAAGAGAAAACTTAATAACAAATAGAGATTTGACGAATATTATTAATTCTTACAAAATAGATGTACAATATGGTAAACGTCATGAAAATGATGCAATATCTATAGATTTATGGGATCAAGATGAAATAATTATAAAAGGAGAAGTGAAAAGAGAAAACTTAATAACAAATAGAGATTTGACGAATATTATTAATTCTTACAAAATAGATGTACAATATGGTAAACGTCATGAAAATGATGCAATATCTATAGATTTATGGGATCAAGATGAAATAATTATAAAAGGAGAAGTGAAAAGAGAAAACTTAATAACAAATAGAGATTTGACGAATATTATTAATTCTTACAAAATAGATGTACAATATGGTAAACGTCATGAAAATGATGCAATATCTATAGATTTATGGGATCAAGATGAAATAATTATAAAAGGAGAAGTGAAAAGAGAAAACTTAATAACAAATAGAGATTTGACGAATATTATTAATTCTTACAAAATAGATGTACAATATGGTAAACGTCATGAAAATGATGCAATATCTATAGATTTATGGGATCAAGATGAAATAATTATAAAAGGAGAAGTGAAAAGAGAAAACTTAATAACAAATAGAGATTTGACGAATATTATTAATTCTTACAAAATAGATGTACAATATGGTAAACGTCATGAAAATGATGCAATATCTATAGATTTATGGGATCAAGATGAAATAATTATAAAAGGAGAAGTGAAAAGAGAAAACTTAATAACAAATAGAGATTTGACGAATATTATTAATTCTTACAAAATAGATGTACAATATGGTAAACGTCATGAAAATGATGCAATATCTATAGATTTATGGGATCAAGATGAAATAATTATAAAAGGAGAAGTGAAAAGAGAAAACTTAATAACAAATAGAGATTTGACGAATATTATTAATTCTTACAAAATAGATGTACAATATGGTAAACGTCATGAAAATGATGCAATATCTATAGATTTATGGGATCAAGATGAAATAATTATAAAAGGAGAAGTGAAAAGAGAAAACTTAATAACAAATAGAGATTTGACGAATATTATTAATTCTTACAAAATAGATGTACAATATGGTAAACGTCATGAAAATGATGCAATATCTATAGATTTATGGGATCAAGATGAAATAATTATAAAAGGAGAAGTGAAAAGAGAAAACTTAATAACAAATAGAGATTTGACGAATATTATTAATTCTTACAAAATAGATGTACAATATGGTAAACGTCATGAAAATGATGCAATATCTATAGATTTATGGGATCAAGATGAAATAATTATAAAAGGAGAAGTGAAAAGAGAAAACTTAATAACAAATAGAGATTTGACGAATATTATTAATTCTTACAAAATAGATGTACAATATGGTAAACGTCATGAAAATGATGCAATATCTATAGATTTATGGGATCAAGATGAAATAATTATAAAAGGAGAAGTGAAAAGAGAAAACTTAATAACAAATAGAGATTTGACGAATATTATTAATTCTTACAAAATAGATGTACAATATGGTAAACGTCATGAAAATGATGCAATATCTATAGATTTATGGGATCAAGATGAAATAATTATAAAAGGAGAAGTGAAAAGAGAAAACTTAATAACAAATAGAGATTTGACGAATATTATTAATTCTTACAAAATAGATGTACAATATGGTAAACGTCATGAAAATGATGCAATATCTATAGATTTATGGGATCAAGATGAAATAATTATAAAAGGAGAAGTGAAAAGAGAAAACTTAATAACAAATAGAGATTTGACGAATATTATTAATTCTTACAAAATAGATGTACAATATGGTAAACGTCATGAAAATGATGCAATATCTATAGATTTATGGGATCAAGATGAAATAATTATAAAAGGAGAAGTGAAAAGAGAAAACTTAATAACAAATAGAGATTTGACGAATATTATTAATTCTTACAAAATAGATGTACAATATGGTAAACGTCATGAAAATGATGCAATATCTATAGATTTATGGGTTCAAGATGAAATTAAATCAAAAGAAAATAATGAATCTTCTATATTGTTGTATAAAAAACAGGGTGAAGTCTCCAATTTGTTAAAATCTACTGATTTTTGTTTGATCATTATGAACAAATTTCAGGAGTCAATGTTAAAAAAATTTGGAAGCAACATAATAACTATCGACGGCACCCATGGGTTGAATAATTATGCCTTCGAATTAACAACAGTGATGGTTGTTGATGAATTTGGGGAGGGATTTCCAGTCACCTTCATGTTTAGTAACAGGAAGGATACTTATATATATAAAGTATTGTTCCAATCTGTGAAAGATAAAGTGGGAACAATTACAGCCAAAACATTCATGTCTGACATGGATGAGACATTTTATAATGCATGGTCTCACATTATGAATCCTGTTACCTACAGACTATTTTGTTCTTGGCATGTTGATAGGGCATGGCAATCCAACTTGTCAAAAATAAATAACAAGGATAAGCGGAAGGATGTTTACAATATATTAAAAATGCTGCAACAAGAGATTGACGAAAATCAATTTAAAATAGACATTACAAAATCTTTCAAATTAATGTTAAACGATAAAGATACACAGAATTTTGGGAGCTATTTTAAGTCAAATTATTTTAGTAATTGTCAACAATGGGCATATTGTTATCGCAAAAATACGGGGATTAACACCAACATGAGACTAGAATCAATGCATAAAACTATAAAATATTTTTATTTGGACCATAAAAAAACCAAACGATTAGACAAAGGGTTACACTCGGTCTTAAAATTCTTACGGAACAAAAGTTTTGAGAGGTTGATAAAAATAGTGAAGGGAAAGAATACTATCTATAAGAGAGACATTTTTAAAAGACATAAGTCAGCAGGTAAAAGCAAATTTAATGTTACTGCACAAAGTGGTGATTCTTGGGCAGTCGACAAATATTTAGTGAAATATGTTTCACCCTTACGTTGTTGTGAAGTCAGTTGTTCTAGTTGCAATATTTGTGTTCACATGTATTCTTGCAATTGTTATGGCTATGCACATTTTTTAAGCATATGCAAGCATATACATTACATAATAATAATGAAGTTTGGTCCTCAAAGTAGTGAAGCTGATGTCTCTATCACAAGATCTTCTTCATCCAATAAGGATGATGATGAAATTCAGAATTTTTTTTCATGTACAAAGGCTAAATCTAAAAATGAAAGTACAAAAGATAAATTATACAAAGACATCAAGAAAATATGTCATGTACTAGAAAATAGTAATAATTTAGATGGTGATACTATGTCTTTAATTGCTGAGCAAATACGTGTAGCAAAGAATTTAGCAACTAATTCAGCAAGTCGTATTTCTTTTAACAACATGGAAAATCCCAAAGAACCATCAAATAAAAATATAAACCCTCAATTACGTTTTATATCCACCAAACAAAAAGCAAAACGTGGTAACAAAAGTATTTGCAAACCTAATAAAATGGAAATTGTTAAAATTAAAGCCATGTTAAGTGATGAATCAGAACTATTTATTTCTAATTGTGCAAATAATGACCACTGTTATTGTTAATTCTCTTCACTACTCACATTTTATTTATTTGTGTATTTATGTGTACCTTAATGTGAAGTGTACTATTTATGTGAAGATACAGTTCAATGCATCGAAAAAGTCGCTGCGTGGATGTCCCACAATAAGTTAAAGTTGAACCCAACAAAAACAGAGTTCATGTGGGTAGCATCACCACAACGACAACACCTTATTGAAAATACTCCCATACACATCAATGGAGAAAAGCTGAAGCCTGCTGCAAGCGTCAAGTTCTTAGGTGTTTACTTGGACAACAAGTTGTCACTTGATCTGCAAATTTCTAAAACGATCAGCTCATGTTTTTTCCAACTAAGACAGCTGAAAACCATTCGTCGAAGCTTGCCAAAGAATGAGACAAAAACACTCATAAATGCATTTGTCGTATCTCGGCTTGATTACTGCAACGGAATATAAGTATCAGCTCGATAGATTACAGATGGTGTTTAATGCAGCGGCTAGGTTAATTTACAGCGCAGATAAGCGATGTCATATAACACCTCTTCTTAACGAACTGCACTGGTTGAAGTGTCCAGAACGAATCGATTACAAAATCTGTCTGATGGTGTTTAATGCTTTGAATGATCTAGCACCGAATTACATACAAGAACTATGTCAAAGAAAAGAACTCTCTGGGAGGCACCTCACACTCAGGTCATCTGGATCACAGAGTACCAACTCCTTAAAGGAGGTGGACAGAGCCAACAAAGCGGCTTACTATGATCGATGCTTTAGTGTGAGTGGTCCATTAAAATGGAATAAACTACCTCCTGATGTTCGCGGTGCTCAAAGCAAAGACACATTCTCAAAAAAATTAAAAACAACTTTGTTTCGCAGAGCAATACAGAATTGAGCTATCAGCGCCCTTGGAATGATTTTAAATCATTAAACGGTGCTATATAAATTACAATTTATTATTATTATTATTATTACCTATATGTGCACATAGTGACCACTGTTATTGTTTATTTTTCTTCACTACTCACATTTAATTTTTTTGTTTATTTATGTGTACCTATATGTGCAAATAATGACCACTGTTATTGTTAATTCTTCTTTGTTACTCACATTTAATTTTTTTGTTTATTTATGTGTACCTATATGTGCAAATAATGACCACTGTTATTGTTAATTCTTCTTTGTTACTCACATTTAATTTTTTTGTTTATTTATGTGTACCTATATGTGCAAATAATGACCACTGTTATTGTTAATTCTTCTTTGTTACTCACATTTAATTTTTTTGTTTATTTATGTGTACCTATATGTGCAAATAATGACCACTGTTATTGTTAATTCTTCTTTGTTACTCACATTTAATTTTTTTGTTTATTTATGTGTACCTATATGTGCAAATAATGACCACTGTTATTGTTAATTCTTCTTTGTTACTCACATTTAATTTTTTTGTTTATTTATGTGTACCTATATGTGCAAATAATGACCACTGTTATTGTTAATTCTTCTTTGTTACTCACATTTAATTTTTTTTTTAATGAAAATGAATATGTCCTTGATAAATAAGTACATATACATCTTCCTACATTCCCTAAAATAAGCATAAATGCTTGTGCTATAGGTGAACGAAATCAGTAGAGGCTGGATTCAAACTCGCGACCTCTGGATTACAAACCCAGTGCGCTAACCGCTCAGCCACTACCCATCAATTTTTTGTGTATTTCTTATTTTTTTTTATCTTACCTTATTTTTAAATACATTTACAGACAGAATACTGAATAATACTCAAATGACATTATTATATGTATTATGTACACTTTTCTTCACCAGTAGCAATAAACATTTAGTAATTTTTAAATTTTATCACATACATACATATATGTTAAAACAATTATCAGTTATGTGTCTTTTTATAGTATTATTAAAATAATATTAATGTTTTACATTGTGAACAAATAAAATATACCCATGGGTATTCAAATCTTGTGAGGAATGCTGTATTTAAATACTACATTTGAAATATACTTTATCCTTCCCGTGTTTGTGCAGTCTTGATTTGATCCGGAATTTGTGTTCAAACTCCGCCGCCAAATCACTGTCTTTCAGTACAAATAGATATTTTTCTCCTGTGAAGTATTATAATATATTATGTACACTGCTAGCCCTAGAACAGGTATACCTAGTTGGGCAGCAGTTGTCTATTTTTAATGACGCATGTAAAATTTGGTGAGATAAATGAAATAAATAAAAAATTAGGTGATTAGCAGTTTTTTTCAATATGTTATGATGAATATTTTTTTAATTTCATATTCTCTTACAAAAGTGACCATTATTCAAAACCCACTTTAAATAACTTTTTTTAAAATCATAAGTTATATTTTTGTTTACTATTTATGATAGAGAATATTTCTGCATTCGACGCACCATATTTCCAATTTCGATTAAAGAAATTACAACAAGATTCATTTTAATTTATCAACAACATTTTATTTACATCTTACTTGTCGGCCTTCGTGACTCAGTTGGTTAGATATCTGAATTTCTGAGCCAAAGGTCCCGGGTTCGATTCCCATCACTATTTTCAATTGTGATTTCAGTCTAAATCTGTGAGACGATATATAAATATCTCAAGTCTCCAGAATGTGGCAACTTGTTATTGGGAGTGTGTTAAATTAATATTTGACTATAGTACCTGCTAGTTGCCCGAGAAGCAATACTGAATAAATAAATCTCACATTCCAAAATATATGGGCTATTGCTTTATAATGGGTGTATTATATTATTGTGACATTTATGTTATATTTATAATTAGGTGAAATATTTAACTACTTACCTCTTATTCTCTACTTACCAAATTAGAAAAAAATAATGTTTTCGCAATGTTTTTATAAAAAATACTTTATGAACCTAGAATTACATACATTTTTAATATATATTATCTAATGGGAAGAGACGATTCAATTACAAATTAGAGGCACTGTAGGTACACTATGGCGAACCTAACATTATACAGTTCATTAAAATAAGAAGACTGCAATAGTTGGGCCATGTCCACGGGATGAGTGATGATCGTACTCTGAACAAGGTTCTAAACAAACACCACACCAGACGGAAGAAGCAGAGGAAAATCAAAAATGAGATGGCTGGACGTTGTGTTATTATTATTATATATTTATTTTGTATTATTATATTCCTTTTATGTTTTTATTGTGATGAAAAGGAAAGAAATATATATTTTTACTTACACAATTTGTTTCTATAAGAACTAACTTGTGTAAATTTGCCACCCATTAGGCAGTGGCGTGTGGAAGACCTGGATTGGGTTGATAAAAATAATATTTGATGAATGTACCAAACTTGATTAGAATGAGGGCTATCAATCTTAAGTGATGGTATTTGTACATGGTGAAAATCAAACAAAATGTTAATAATGTAAAATTGGATGTACGGTACATTAATATTAGATCATGAGTGTATTTCAGCATGAAGATAAGAGGACTTTGTCCAAACCATAGGGTTTGACATAAAGTAAAATTCCAACTCTTATGAAAAACAGATCTTGTGTGTAATGAACCTGATTACACCATTTATATAAATGCATAATAAGACATTTATTTACATTTTGACATGTTTTGTTTTTTTCACGATCATATTAAACTATTTAATGCTTTGTCTATCCACGATCTTAGTATCTTTTACACATTTATACCGACCTTTAAGAAACTTATAGGTTATGTGTTGTGTCCTATGTCTAAAACTACAGTTTTTTTTTCAGAACAAAATGCGTTGTATAAAAACATAGGCGTCTTCGATATTTTAGAAAGTAATACTACATTTAAACATCTAACACCTGGAACATCAATAATCAACACAATTACGTGAATTCCATAAGTGAATAAATTCATCTGATTCACAGATTATATAGATTAAACTTTGATTTTTGATCTGATTAATCAAATATACTTTGACATCTGGTATGGTCAATATTTCCTTGCCATAGGTATAACATAAATTTGATTTAAAATACAATATTTTTTCCTATTATGGCAGTACTATCTGCGTAGGAGTGGGGGGAATAGATTGGCGAGTATACGCTCGTTAAAAATAGTGGCACCGTAAAAACTAATTGAACTTAGCTAAAAAAATAATAATTTCAAACTTTTATTTTATTTTCACATTAGGTTTTATTTTCCCCGAAATAAAATAGTCACTGCAGAATTTATAGATTTTTATAAAATGTTTTTTTTAAATATACCAGAGAAATAAGCAGGTACAGAAAAGGAGTGCTTTTTGGAAGAAAAATTTTCAGGAACTGTACAACTTTGACACGTGTCAGTGAGTAACTAGACCATCTAAATATAAGAAATGAAATCAGACAATAAAACAGCTGTTTAATGAAAAACAAAATCTTCAAGAGAAATTCACTCTAGAACTCTTAGAGAGGAATTCACCAATTATGGAATCTTCAAGATAAATTCACACTTGCACTCTTAGAGAAAAATTCACCAATTTTGGAATCTTCAAGAGAAATTCACTCACTATGAAATCTTTAAGAGAAATGCACTGACTGTGAAACCTTGAAGTGAAATTGCTAGTCATGTCATATTGTGCGTTAACTGACATAATCTCAATAATTACCAAAACAATAATAGGAAAGAGTAAGTACTAAATATTATTGCAATTACAAATATTACAAACTGGAGATGGACTGGACAGAAAGGCAGAAAATTCTGGAGAAGACCAAGAATCACAATGGGCTGTAACACCAATGTTTATTGATAATATATTATAGTTCCCGATCAAATTATTCTCGTCAATTTTAAAATACACTTTGTAAAGATTTTATTTAAATGACATCCCATATTGGGGATTATGTGATAATATAAGTAACAATCGTAGTGCCAACCCTTAACAATCGTAGTGCCAACCCTGACGTATGCAATTGAGACCTGGACATGGCAGAAGTTGCACGAAAGCAGAATAAATGCAGTTGAAATGAGATCGCTTAGAAGAATTTGTAACAGAACGATGTATGACAGAGTTCGGAATGAAGATACAAGGAAAGAATGTAAGATAAAGAAAGATGTAATTAACAGAATGAAAGTTAACACATTGAGATGGTTTGGCCACTTGGGGAGAATGAACGAAGAACGCCTGACGAAGAAAATATACAAAGCTGACAGGAACGGAATAAGAGGTCGCGGGCGCCCAAGAAAAGGATGGCACGACCATGTAAACGATATTTTGAATGATGGAAATGTAAGAAGCGTGAACAACAGACAAGCATGTATAAGACGATGTATGAATGTTGATGAGGCGATGAATGCGTGTCAAGATAGAAAAATGTGGCGTTCGGTTCTCTCTGCCTACCCCGTGAGGGACATGGCGTGATGGTATTTATGTATGTTAAATGTCAAGATTAAAAAATATATATTAATAGGATCAAACATAAAAAATAATTATTTTTTAAAATAAAATCACCTTATAAGGGTTATAATTGCTGCTAGTGCTGTCAATTAAATTTGAGTCTAAAATAAATTAGAAAAATAAAATATTTTGGAATGGGATTAGTGGACATCAGAAAAAATTATGAAAAGGGGTGGGGCAAAGAAAGGAACAAGAATCCTTACCTTGGGATCATTCTCATAATAGTGCTGCTGAGTGCGGATCCAACGGGAGACCAAGTGGTCTTTGACGGTGTGCGCCAATGCAAAATAATAATCCCTCGGGGTGGCCACATTCCTGTCCTTCACCAGGGTATAATGAAGGTGTCTGTTGAAAGTTTTCTTCACCTCCGTCACATTTTCTACAGCTACGATTCCCCTCACGCTGATCTGCTTGCGTTTTTCCTGGTCGCTTTGAACGCTCATTTTGATTTATATACCGGTGACGGCAGCGAAGAATTTAATATTTTCCAAATGCAGGAAGGTTCACCAAAAGACAATTGCGAATAAGACTGTTTGTACCGCTTGGTAGCGGTCAAATAACTAGAGCGCAAGTTATACTTATGTTAAATATCGCGGTCACCTTGCGTAAAGGTCATTCGGAATCGCGAAGGGTTGACAGATGAAAATTTGTAACACACATTGCTGAAATCTAATCAAAAATCAAGACAAGGAAATAAAATTTATACTGATATTTCGACCTCTACGAAAATGGTTCTAAAAATTAATATTACTTTTTTCTTGAGTTTTTTGACGTAATGTTATTGCATAAAACCTTGCAGGAGTAAATCAGATATTATATAAAAGTTAATATCGTTCAAAGAAAATGAACAAAAATACTTTCCTAAAATAAGTTTTTTTATAAATTTATATGGAATTCAAAATTATGTCAAGCACCAAATATTTTTTTAAATCGTGTAATAATGATTTTGAAAAATGCATAATAGGCCCTATTCAGATTCGACTAAAAATTTTATACGGAATTTTAGTATATGAGAAATGTCAAAAAGTTGACTGCATTTATACGGGACTCATAACGTCACACCGCGCGGATAAAATATTTTTATCCATGGTCGCCCGTTGGTTGCAGACGTTTTCGTACTCTGAAACGAATCAGAATTGGACATAATATCTATCTGCAGATTTAGAACATGACATGACATCTTGGTCAGGCCTGCAGGGCTACTTATGAAGTTTATTAAAGTAACATCATAGAACACACTAACTAAGATCAGCTTCAGACTTTTGCAATCTTTGAGGTTAAATTAATTGAATAATTATATTAATTTATAAAATAATCAATGACAATTTCATACTAAACGTTGATATTAACATTTTTATTATGATTTGATGTAGAGAACGATTAAAATTAGATTATGATCGAATACATTTTTAAGGCAAGATAATACGTATCATGAGTAGTCCCCTTGTTTTTTATTTCCTTCTTTCAAGATAACAACCACTTTGTCAAATTAATATTTTGTTGGGTAATGCCTACCTTTTCATATACCTACAAAAGAATCCCAATAAATCCAAAGTAAGCCACACGACAGTAAAAGAAATCCAACATTCGTATGTAGTTGTTGAGTTTTTGTTTTTTTTTCACATAGTGGCAACACTTCCACTCCTGAACAAAAGATGAAAAATTTGAATAAAAAATAAATAATAAAAATAATTTAATTTTTTGTAGCTAATGCTGTTATCCAGAGTACCTATATTATCAGAAATGAAATGACTGTAGTAAAATCATTTGTTTATTTTTATATCTTTATAAAATAGTTATATAATAATCATCATCATCATCATTGGCACTACAGTCCGCTACGGACCCTGGCCTCCTCCAGAAATTGTCTCCATCCCTCCCTGTCAACCGCCAGTCTTCTCCAATTTATCAGGTCCATTTCTCTTATATCACACAGCACATCGTCCAGCCATCTCAACCTAGGTCTGTCTCTACTTCTTCTGCCTTCGGGACAGGTGTCTAATACCTTTTTAGGAATACGGTCATCATCCATCCGGCAAACATGTCCTAGCCAACGTAGGCCCTGAATTTTAATAAATTGGACTATATTCGTTTCTTTGTACATTGTCTCTATGTCATGATTATACCGTATTCTCCAGACCCCTCCATCGTTAGTTGGGCCAAAGATTTTCCTTAATCCTTTCGAACACCAATAACATTTTTTCGTCCTCTTTAGTCAGTTCCCAAAATTCTCCGTATGTCAGGACTAGTCGGAGAAGAGTTTTGTATATAAGGACCTTAGTATTTCGCGAGAGTAGTCTTGACTTGAGATGTTTGAGTAGCCCGTAATAACATCTAGGTATAGGTTTTAATGTGACAAAATATTAAATATGCAAGGATCCCACCAATGCGAAGCCATAATATACATAATCAAAATAGATTTTTAAATAAATTAATTTTCTTTTTCATCAACAGACTCAGATCCACCGTGGTGGGTAGGAATATTAAGATTTAGCAAATATGAAGAGTTAGGATCCACCATCGCTACAAATACGCGGAACAGTTACCTCTACAACAGCAGATCTGATCTGAGTTTGCTTTTTATACTTACATTCGATGGTAAAATATTGAATGTTCTTGGTGATACGAAACAAGCATGTCTCTGTGCAATTCTCCATCTCCGCATGGGTACTCTAAAATATCCACTCGTTCTTGCTCTACTAACCGAAATATTTAAAGTAGTCTGGATGTTTGTGAATAAATTTAAGGCATTGTTGAATAAATAATATTTATCGGTAATAGCATGCTTTCAGAAAACAACAATTGTGTAGAAAATCTCGTTGGCTTCCCGTCCATAATTTTTATCGCCAGATTCTGCAAAATTTCAAGTGATCACAAGTGTGAATCATATGCTCCTCCCCAACTAGTCCGTATGTCAAAATGGACTGTACCAACGCAAAATAAACTATCCTACAAACAGATCCATTTAAGACAGTTTAATCTTTTAAAAATATGTACATATAAAGAAGTTGCCTTACCCTAATTTTGACAAGATAAATATTGTAACATTTTTTTCTTTTATATATTTAGAAATTTAATATTCAAAATAATGGATCTTAAGTCAAATGAATTTAAAAATGCATTTTCCATGATTTTAAAAGCTACTTAAACATCAGACGATGCTCTCATTCTTACTAATATTGCCTGTATTCTTTTATATTCGTCGTGTTTGAAATATCAAGCCATAAAATGAATACTGAGTAAGACCTTTGTAAAGTTTCCAAATATAATTAATAGAAATATAGTTTATAAAATGCGGAATATTAAAACAAAATGAGGAATATGAAATAATACAAAAAGTGTATAAAGCATAGTAATAATTTATTTTGAAATTCAAGTGATACAAGGCAAAACCATAAAATTCAATACATATAATTCAGTACCAAATAGTAACAAATTCATTCGAATATACAGACTATATAAACCCAAACATCACAATAGTATTTACAGATCTCAGATGCTGCATACTGATCACTGATCACGTTAATAAGCATACTCTCTACATCTAAACTATAAATATAACAGCTGAAAATAAAAAATAATTTAAATAACTCTTTTCTTGAGTGATATTAAGTAACACATTGAGCGAGTGAATGGAAAAAAAATGTCTGTTCTGCCACTCTGGCAGACAGAACTCGTTCATAATGTGACTCCTAGCACATTCACTAAATCATATGATATAGAATCACAAATCATACAAGATAGAATCAACAAGAACACTCCAGAACCTTCATAGTCATCCTCGCAAAAGTAACGACAGAATGACAGAAGGCAATGAGTCGAGAAAACAGGCTTAAAAATTTGGTCTTACATTTAAAGCATAATGTTTTTTATTAATGACATAAAAATTACATTTAAACAATCGAATTGTACAGTTAAATACCTTAATTCTATAAAAATGTACGACAGTTGAAAATGTAAAAACAACAAATCATCTTAGGATATTGTTGAAAGACCGGACCACTCGACGGGAATGTTTTGCAATGAAGATGATGAAAGGTTTACTTGACACTAACTAACGATGAACAATAACTAAGGTATAAGATAGTATCGCTGCTGACTCTCCAAATATCATCTGACATTTGTTCACTGAACATACATTATGGCCACGGCAGCTGTAGAATATATGATGTGCAATAAAAAACTTTTAGTAAAATTGAACTTTATTTAAATATTCCAAAGACAAGTGATGACACAACATAATGTAAAGGAAGATTCCGGGAGATGTGGTGGAGGTTTGCACGATGGTCACACTTGTCAGGCAATGGTAGCCACTGCACTGCACACAGGGGACACATATCTCTCTCTGTCACTTTCTTTCATTCTCGTGCCTCCGCCCTCCTGTGACTCTACTTCTCCTTCTCACTTTCTGCTTTCTTGCCAATGGGGATCGCTGCTCTCACTCTGGAAATACAAAAAAATATTGTTAACCTTTGTTTATCATCAAAATTATACAGTTTAATCTGTGTATTGGAAAAATACACAGGATAAAATGTATATTTGACAGATAAAATTTGTTAGTTTTAATTTTTTGATCGAAAGTTCTTGTGGAAAACCATTAAAATTTTTAATAAACATTTTTATTTTTTATAAATGTTATTAACGTTTTTTATATTTTCTTTTATTTTTAATGTTTATAAAAAAATTTAAGAAAAAAAAAGGATAAAATTTGTAGGAAAAATTTGATTTTTGTGAAAATTCAATAAAAATTAAGTGAAAGTGCACAAATTATTGAACAAATTTGAACCCATAATTTTCTTTTTGACTGGAAACATTTTTTAAATCATACTACTTTGTCCAAAAATATCTGTAAAACTCGTAAAACTATACCTTCATTTTTTACATGATTCAAGTAGGTACATGAAAATTCCTATAGATTCCCTAAATTAATCAATTGCTTATTCTATAGGCAAATGAAATTAATCCAGACTGCCCCCCTAGACAATGTGTCAATTAGCTCAAGAAAAGAAACAAGAAAAGATAACTCAATGTATGGAAGTGACAGTTGCCAGTCACATGACAACTGTCACTTCTATACATTGAGTTATCTTTTCTTGAGCTAAATGACACGTTGTCTAGGGGGGGGGGGCTGGTTTGAACCTGAGCCCATTGAACTGCAGGCCCACTCATGAAGTTGATTAAGCTAAGTTTAAGATCATTATTCAGACTCTTTGAGGTTAAAATTAATTGATTAAAAATAATAATTTATACAAAAATTAACGACAATATCATACTAGATTTTCATCTTAATATTTTTTTATGATCAATTATTCAATCATAGAATAATAATATAACTATAGAATACTCATTCCCATACAATACCTCACTGAGAAAGTGAGGCCGTTTACTGGCCATCTCGTGTCAATATATGTATGACTCTGCTGGTAGACATTGTTCATATAGTACTACTCATTGTGACTGCGTAAATAATTTTGCAAGCAGTTCCCTATTTGGAGAACGTATCACGCAGACGGCCAAATGATTACTGAATGCTCGTAGCAAAATGTTGACCAAATTAGTCAACATAAAGCAGTCGCGTTTACTGCAGGCTAAAGAGTATTCTATACTATTATAATTCCATGGATTCAATGTAAAATTAGATTAATGTTGGATTATGATTGAGTACTGTTTAATTTTTTAAGATTAAGGCAAGATAAGAACGTACTAAAAATGTATCACCATTGACATGTCTAAATTACAGATATTTATGTTTTTCAAATAAATATAGCAGAGTAAGTATATTGTTTTTTTTTTAATTATTTGGCGTTCCATCCTTTATTGGAATTAATATTGTGTTGAATAATGAACACACCATGTCAATAGTTATAGAATTTAAAAATAATATACTTCTATTACTTAATTTTGAAGATTAAAAAAATGCAGTGATGAAGAACACATTTTATTTGTGTGCGTATTTGCATATTAAAAATGTAAATAAAATGAATTGAAGTATATATTTTTGTTAATCCTTAGATGATATGAATTAAATTTTAAAGTAACAAATACACAAAACAAATAATTTTTACATACTTGTTGGTGATTTCTTGGAACTTGGCACTGACAACTTCAAGATTGGCATCAATCTGTGTCTTGTTGGTCTCATAAATTTTAGGGAGTGTAAACAGAGCCACATATCCTGAAAACAAATAAAAATAATCTACGTAAATATTTGTAGGGATAAAGAATATGTGCCATAAACAGGAATATTAAAAGAATGTACTATGAATGATTGACAAAAAATATAAAGAGATGTGTGACGCTTGGTAATTTCTCCATATCTCGAAAGTGACATGGGATGTTGAAATGTGTGTTATAAAATATAAAATTTGATTAATTTAAACCATAAATAACACTTTAGTATAAGACTGGATAATTTATCATAAATAGAATGAGACACTTTAGACACAATGAAATTAAAATTAAGTGAGAGTTGATTTCCCATAAATTAAGATAACATTCAAAATAGAACAAGTAGGTACATGATTTATTTAAAACATCAGAAATCTTGATATTGCATATTAGGAAAATATAAGTGGGTGTGAATTAATGTTATACTGTATGCTTATGTATAATAAAATATTTATTGCACTTATTAAATGAATATAATCATGTCTTTAGAGAAAGTGCAAATTTATCTTCAGCAAAAACAATACTATACTACACTATTTATGGCCTCACATTGCTTTGGTTGGTTGGAAGAAATTTCCTTATAGCAATAAACCCGCCATTGTATAGTATATTGTACATGAAGTAAAATAAATAAATAACCCATCTTCATATATACCTAATATATTTTAGCCTATAAAAAATCAGGAGAAGGCCTATTAAGAGGGAATATAACGCTAAATCTAGTGGCTGAAAACATGGTAATGTAAATGTAATATATATCTTTAAAAAAAGAGTGTTTTATATTACTTCTCGGGCAACTAACAGGTACTATGTCAAATATTAATTTATCACGTACCCAATAACAATTTGCCACATTATAGAGACTTACAATATTTACGTCTCACAGATCCAGACTAAAAACACAATTAAAAACTGTGTCTCAACCGGGTGTGGCAAACATTCACTATTTTTTTTTAGAAATACTATTTAACATATTTGTGAAATTTGATTTTAATTAGGGTGTTTAGGTCAATATGTACTTTTAAATCAAATTAAAGTATAATTAATATTAAGTATGTTAATTAACCAAAAATAAATGTAAGAAAAGAAAAATGTGAAATAATATACTTAATAATTTCAATTCATAATTATAAATTAAATTATTTATAAAAATAAATAAGAACACCCATTTTTAATCTACAAACGAGTATGAATTATGAGTCTAATCGCGTTTGCCGTACACAGCCGGCATCCAAAAGGAAAAACTCAAACTCTTTTTTGATTTTTGCCTCTGGATGCCGGCTGTGTCAGGCAAAAGTGCATAAACTCATTAAATTCATACTCAATAGTGGATTAAAACTGGGTGTTGTTATTTATTTTTATATACAATTTAATTTATGAAATAAACATAAGTTGACTTTAAGTAAGTATATGTCAGGATAAAGACACGTTATTTTCAAAATAAATCATAAATCAACTTATAAATAATATTGAAATAAATAGCTGTTAAATTGAAAACCCTCACCGATAATAATGAGTGTCATTCCATTGAACCACGCTCCCAAATAAGTGAGGCACCACAGCATCACAGAAAACTTCAGAGAGTCAATCAAATCTTCAACCAGGAATAACCTGCAATGTTGATAAAAATGCAATTAGAAATTAAGTAAACAAATATTTGAGTGTACTATGCGATAGAAAAATGGCTTCTTTAAAGTGCACGAATATATGAGTGCGTCTGAAGGTACATTTTCATTTGTAGATTTTGAATTTAAAAAATGACATATTTCAGAATCCATACAAAATATGAATATCTAACTGACGAATGTCTAACAAAATCTAAGCTTTAGAAGAATAAAATTGTGTCGCCACTGCAATGATGAAAAATATTTTAATGTCATCTATCTGTCTGAATATTTATATCTCCCAAATTATCCACTCTGCCCCCTAGACAACGTGTCATTTAGCTCAAGAAAAGAAACAAGAAAATATAACTCAATGTATGGAAGTGACAGTTGTCACGTGACTGGCAACTGTCACTTGTCATTCATTGAGTTATATATTCTTGAGCTAAATGACACATTGTCTAGGGGGAGCTGCTTCGCTTTTGTTAATTTCTCCAAGTATAGTTAGTAATATAATATCATGGCTTAAAAATCTCAGGCAGTAGTTCAGGATTCTGTATACGGCGTCACTCATAAAATTGTTGCAGGACCATGATAAGTTGGATGTGATGGTCGCCAATCTCTGTTAGGAGCAGCACAATAAGAAGAGGAATATTAAAATAAATAATATAGTTACCTGCGGAGTTCGCTGACTGCAGCATTAAGGTGAGCAGTTCCAAGCACCGCAAGCTCCTGAGCTCGTTCTGGTGACACCGTCAAGTCCGCTTCGAGGATATCTCTGAAATCATTCAAACACAACATGAACTTTGGAAACAAATAATTTTAAATTAAAAAAATAAGAGTCTCAATCAAATTGGAAAACATAATTAGATGGAAGATTGTAAATACAAAATTATAAACCGCCACTTGCGCAGAGTGCAAGGAAGAGTTAATTATAATTATGACATTTAGAATGGGTGGTGAACCTCATTGCTATTTTCGATTACCTGGTCTCTTACAGGACACCCGAAAACGATGGCAATAGAAAAGAGAGAAGTACTATTCTAAGCCGGTGTCTCACATTTCAAATACAAACAGTTGGTGATTTAAATAATATGTGTTGGAAGAAAAGTTAGATGGGTTGATGGCAGAGCAGTTAGTGCGCTGGGCTAGTCCAATGGTCGAAACTACGAATCCTGCCTCGAGCGATTTCGTTCACCTACAGCGCAAGCATTTATGCTTAATTTAGGGAATGTAGAAAGATGAATATGTACGTGATTAACAAGGACATATTCATTTAAAAAAAATGGTTTTAAGATAGTATACCTAATGTTATGAATGCAACATAAATGTGTTATAAATACAAATATATAATAACTAACTTGAATGGGTGTCCGTCTGAAGTTTTCTGCACAGCCTGTAAGATGGACTTGTATAGTCGGAAAGCGATTGTCCCCGTGAGTGTGAAGAGTGCCAGGTAGGCCAACACGCTGATTAGGGAACAGCATGCTAGGGCCAATAATAACACCAGACCTCCTCCGAGTGCTATGCCGGACTTTACCGGTGAGCGCCAGTACACCAGGGCCTCCACTGAAACGCAAATTAAATTATCATTAATTTAATGTACTTGCTAGAAAATAATTCAATACATATTTATAAATTACCCTAGGTGGGTATAGCAGGATTTATGTATAACATGTGAGTAAATGTATAACATGTGAGTATAACATGTGAGTATTTATAAATTACCCTAGGTGGGTATAGCAGGATTTATGTATAACATGTGAGTATAACATGTGAGTATTTATAAATTACCCTAGGTGGGTATAGCAGGATTTATGTATAACATGTGAGTAAATGGTGCAAGGAAGTGTTTATTATTAGTAAAAATAATAATAGTTTACAAAATAAAGATGGGTATACATCAGAGTGGTTTCAGTTTGTTTTGATTTAACTGCAGGTAGAGTGTATTTAATTCAAAACTGCACTTCGTCGTTATGTTGGTTGCATTTCGTGTTGTTATACATTAAAACAAGATATTCCCTACAATTAGGGATTTATTCCACTATTATAATTTTTCTAAAAAAAAAATTGTGTCAAATTGATAACTTCCTCCTTTTTTGAAGTTGATTAAAAATGACGACTGAATGATGGGTCGTTTTGGAATTACGGGCTATTTATAAAAGATATTATGGAAACCATTTAAGTACCTAATACAGTATTTACTAGCTGTAAAAACCTACGCATGTTTTATAATATTTATCTGATATGTACAGTTTTCACTCTCCTTATCACGCATGCTATTGTCGCATAATATTGTACCATGAAATTGAGTTCAGTTTTCTCATGCCTTTTTATGTGACTTGTATTCATTATAGGTGCAAATTTGTATCCTGGAGGGCAAGTCCAGTCAGATGGCCGAATCAAAATCCCCCATGTTTACCCATATCATGGATATTATTATCTTATGGAGTTCTACAATATCTTAAGATATCATGGATATAATAATCATATGGAGTTCTATAATAAATAAATAATGAACACTTCCTTGCACCCTGCGCAAGCGGCGAGTTTATTGCCGTATGGCAATTTCTTCCAACTAACCAGTGTTTCCAGCCCAGAGAAGCAATACTTGCGTGAGAAATGAATTTAAATAAATTTCTCCTCTAATGGGAATCGCACCCAGGACGCCGGCACAGAAACCGAACGGCTTACCAACTGTGCCACAGCGGTCGGCAAGAACGGTCGGTATTATAGAACTCCACATGATTATTATATCCATGATATGAGTAATGGATGATTTTGATTCCGCTGGATGACCAGACTTGCCCTCCTTGTTGCATTTTGTCCCAAATTATTCCAGTAGTGTACTTTTCATTTGCATTTCGCAGTTGGTATGATTGCATTTGGTGTTGGCATACGTTAAAAACAGGATATTCTTTAAAATTAGGGATTTTTTTCTTTGTAATTTTGAAGTAATTTCTAATTAATCTACACAAATCATAAAAAAATAAGTGTTTGTTTTTTTAATTAATATTATAATTATTGAAAAGAAGTTTAATTCTTTCATAAACTAACATAGGTTATTAAGATATTATTATTAGGTTAATTTATTACTTTTCTTTAACTTAGATTATTTTCATCTACAATTTCTTATTGTGAAGTTATAAATATGAGATTAGAGTAACTTAATTTGTTGATATGACTATATTATTCAGTTTATTTGACTGACAGACAGTTTATTTGAGTGTAACGCGGTAATTTTATTGCTCCTGATAAATACAACAGCTTTTACACATATATGATAATATTCCATGTAGCTTGTGAAGATTTTTGGAAAATTTGAGAAACTATAAAATCTGGAGAATATTGCGCTTTATGACAAATTCAAAAATATTTACTTCCTACTATATACATTTAAAAGCCTTTTTTTAAATAACCTTTTATAAGGGCTAAGAGAAAAAGAAGCTTTAGAAGCAATACGGATTTTCGAAAAACATAATCTTCTAGAAATAAATACATTCATCATTTCCTGCCCCTCTATCCCAGTTCATCCGGGGTCGGGCCTCCTAATCATCAGTTGGAGAAATAAATATATTGAATAAAATAAATAATAATAATGAACAATTTCTTACACCCTGCTCAAGTTGCGAGTTTATTGCTAAATGGCAATTTCTTCCGACAAACCAATGTTTCCAGCCCAGAGAAGCAAGAATTGCGTGAGAAATAATTTCTCCTCTGGCGGGGATCGAACCCAAGACGCCCGCACAGAAGCCAAACGACTAACCACTATGCTACGGCCGTGTATAATGTCGATCGTCGTGACATATTTGGTAAACCGCTTGGCTTCTGTGCGAGTGTCCTGGGTTCGATACCCAGCATAGGAAAAATTTAGTTAAATTCATTTCAAATCACTCAAATATCGCTTTTTGGACTGGAAACACTGGTTAGTTGGAAGAAATTGCCATATGTCAATAAACTCGCTACTAGCGCAGGTTGAAGTGCTAAATTATGATTTTAAATCTAATCTAAATACAAATTAGGAGTAACTTTTAAGAAGATAATTGTTTTTCTTGTCATGCGAAATTACGAATTAGTCCGAAAATCTCGCAAACTTTAGATGGGTGTAACTTTAGATAATATTATGAAACTAATTAATTGGTTATTCCAATGAACATGTTTTTCATAATTAGGTTTAATAGGAATAAAACGATCGATGATATATTGAAATAATTAATAATTGAGCTAAGTGACTGAGATTGACATTAAAAACTCGCATAGTTGTCATCAATAATAATTTGTGACTGACATAAAACCATCTTGAAAAAAAAAGTTTTGTAAGAAAAAAAATACTGAAAAAAATAATAGAATTTATGTACCTACTTAAACCAATGTTGCATGAGAAGAAAAATGGCTTCCAAATAAAAGAGAAACGTATTTTATATTTAAAACGTATGTAAACGTATTTATACATTTAAAAATAAATATCAGTGAAAAAATATTAAGTAACTTCAAAATTACCTATATATTATGTCGTGTAAATATGTACTTCCTTGCACCCTATACAAGTAGCGCACGATAGATTTGGGTGATAAATAATTTAAATTTAAAATGTATAATACCGACACGAATTTCAAAAATATTTTTTATACGTAATTTTATGATGAATGTGATAAGGTTGTTGTATGTATTTATTAAATTTCAGTCAATGTTTTCATACTTTAAAATCAAATACTTATAGAACAATAATGATATTTTTTTCAACATCAGTGAATGCATGAAAGTTTACTCGCTGAAATGGTGAGAGTTTGATAATATTAATACAATGATGTAGACTAGGTATGTATATTATTATTACAGTACAATATACCTAATCGGTAACAAGAAAACGGTACGCTGAAAACCAGTTAGACAAAGAGGTGCCAATTAATTTTATTATTATTTTTGTCTACAGCTAAGGTTCTCAAATTAATCGAGGAGTACCTACACCAATAGAAATATTATTTTTTATTCCAATCGCAATCACAGCGCAAAGATGAAACTCATACTTTACACTCTTTATATTATTATGATACTCGTTAAGAATTACAAATCAAAAATGCTTGTAGATACATTACAAAAATATAAACTGAAGTGCGTAAATCATAGAGGAATATCACTTCTATACACAGAATACAAAATGTTTACAACCATACTAAAGCAAAGAATTCAAGGGTACGCGGAAAATATTCTGGGAGAGTATCAGGCAGGTTTCCGGTGTGGCAGATCTACAACAGACCAACTTTTCACCGTCAGACAATTTCTGGCAAAATGCTGGGAATTTGACATAGATATTCACCAGCTGTTTATAGATTTCAAGCAAGCATATGATAGCATAGACAGGGAATGTCTGTATGATATATTGCTCAAATTCCAGATACCCCCGAAACTAGTCAGACTTGTAAAATCCACTATGTCTGACTCAAGATGCCAAATCAAGGTGGATGGAGAACTGACGGAAGAATTTACAGTGTCACAAGGGTTGAAACAGGGAGATGGGCTGGCTCCCACACTCTTCAACGTAGTCCTAGAACATGTTGTTAGACAAACATTAATAGATACCAACTCGAATATATGTTTCAAGAGCAGTCAAATAGTCGGGTATGCGGATGACCTCAACATTATTGGGAGATCAATTACAGCCATCAAGGAGGTCTTCGATCCTCTGGAGAATGCCGCTTGTGAAGTGGGGCTAAGCATAAACCAAGACAAAACCAAGTTAATGACACAAAGTAGAAGCCCAAGAGAAACAAGAGGTAGTGTGACGTTCAAGGATGTCTACTCCTTTTAAAAAGTGGACCAATTCACATATCTCGGCTCAACCATAACAGAATGTAATGAAGAACCAGTGGAAATCAGAGAGAGAATCTCAGCTGCAAATAAGACATATTTCTCCCTGCTGCCAGTATTTAAAACTCGAAACGTCCATAGGAAAACAAAACTGACGCTGTACAAGACAATTGTCAGAACGGTACTGGCGTATGGATGAGAGGCAATGACACTGTCAGTAAAAGCAGCTGATTCCCTGGACACATTCGAGCGGAAGGTGCTTCGTCGAATCTGTGGGCCCGTGAGGGACGGCAATGAATGGCGCGTTCGGCGCAATGATGAATTGTACAGCATCTACCAGGTCCCTAGTATCTCAACCCATATGTGAGGCTCTCGAGATTGAGATGGGCTGGACACGTACATAGAAAGCCAAACTCACGGGTACCCAAGAGGGTGATGATGGGGCATCCGGGGGGAAAGAGGAGGATAGGAAGACCAAGACTAAGATGGGAAGACGAAGTCACCAAAGATGCGAACCAGCTTCTCCAAGTGACCGGATGGAGAAAAATGGCTGAGGACAGGAATGGTTGGAGGCGAAATTTGGAGGAGGCCAAAGCCCGATTTGGGCTGTAGTGCCATTGAAGAAGAAGATATTACAAATATAAAAAAACACTTGGTATTAGTTCTAATGAAATTTATTTGATTATCGACGCGTTTCTGCAAGGCACATCGTCAGATTAATGAAACGCGTCAATAATCAAATAAATTACAATAGAACTAATACCCAAGTATTTTTTTTATATTTGTAATATACCTACATACAATGGAGCTCTATGAAGAATTGTCGATCGACAAACTAAACTTAGTAAAAAAATGCTTGATAAATGCGCTGTCATAATAATTGTCAACTGTACGATAAAATTATGTAGAACCTAGTGGAGAATAAAAATGGACGTTGTACCTACTTGTGCAACAAATATTGCACTGCAAATAAATTGTCTACAATTATTTATAATCTATCAAATAAAATGTCATAAATAAAGCATAATAAACAAAATGCATAGTTTCAAAGTGTACACCGGTCAAAGAAATAGTTCGAGTCATCGAATAATGATAACGAATCTATAGAACATGACATGTTTCACAATATACCTCATTGTCATAATATGCAGTTCTTAGAAGTTGGAAATCAACTTATTTTATTTTCAAAGAAAAGCCATTTGGACGATTTTGGCAATTGGACGATTGAAAAAATAAGTTAATTGTGTAAATAGTATTGCAAACTAATCAATATTAATCGACATGACAAATATTTAATAATTCTACTTAACTAGAACAAAATTAAAAATATATAAAAACAACTGCGTTGTGGTTAAAAAATATATATTCTTATAGGTATAAAAATCGTAACATTGACTAACCCCTTTGAAGAGACGAAGCACAAAGAACAGATTCTTTTGATAGGAAAATGCTAATATACTGCTGGAAAAAATCCTGAATCGTTCCGTAGAAGGAAAAAATAAGCTTGTGTATGAAACTAGAGCAAATTGATAGAATAAAATCTGTCTACGTATGTAAAATATCTACATCATCCAAATACACACGATTTGAATTTGATTTAACGAAAATAAATTTAGTGGGAAAATTTCGCATAAAACATTGAGAACCATAAACTTACCCACAAGGTGCTCTGAATCCATACGTTTAGTCTGAATTCTAAAAGAATTATTGTCAGTTGTACATTTTAATATATTAAAACGCACATAATTAAAGAATAAACACACTATTATATCTTCCTTTTCACCCTGGCCATTTATTCCCATTATGTGGGGTCGGCCCTCCTAGTTAGGTATATTATATAAATTAAATAATTGTTATGAGTAAAAATGGTTACTTTTTTGATATTCTAAAGATAACCGTAAGTTTGCTTTAATATTTTTAGAACAAATTGTGTGTAAGAATAACGAAAGCGAAATATACTAAAGAAATTCCTCACATGGCGCCGATAAAAAAAACTTTCAAATCAAATAGCAAAACGAGCGTAACGGTAAATTATTATCAATCAATAATTTGAATTAGAATGAATAAAAGTCAGTGAAATAAATAATATACAGAACAAAAATTTCTGTGAAAGGATTTCAAAGCACAAAAGGTGAAACATATAGGTATAAAGTAAGCCAACAAACTATGAGTGAACAATGAATTATTTGCTGTTTAAAATTAGATCAATAAACTAACATTTATTATATCATCGTATACCTTTGAATCAATTAATTAGGTTGCTGGAGATGTATAATATGAGTCCTGTAAACAACCAGGAACTTGTATGTTTTTGTACGGAAATAAACCGAAATATAAGGCACATCGTAAGTACCCATAGTTCAAAAACCTGGTATCAAAGTTTCATAAATGATGGACTATCATTATAATAACCTGAATAACGTAATCAACATGTCTCAAATTCTGGGGGAATTGAAAAACGAATAGTTGATTCCAGAATCAATCAACATACGACGAAATTATTATACAAACCTTTATTTTGATCGATATTTTTTAAAATACACGTTAAATTGATTATCTGTTTACTTCTCACTATCCCATTTTTTTATTTCAGATTATCAATTAGAATAAATATCGTTAAATATCTTGATCCTGGTATAGCGCAAATTTGTGTATTTTGCTTCATTGGTATACGTGCAAATCGCACTCCCTTCTCGGCGAAATGCCTCAAGATATTTGGCGACAGCTTACTATATCATACTAAGATTGTATTCTGAAAGTTTCATCACAATAATCTGTTTGTGTGCTGTGTACTACATGTGATATTACATATGTGCTATGTACGGCGTGTTTATTCTACTTTATCGATATTTGATCAGTGCTTTTTTTAACACGTGACTCTATGCTCAGGAAACTTCAAATTTGATATTTTTATATTCAAATTGATAAAAAGGCACATCACTTTTACTAAATGGCAATGTCAAGTTTTCATAATAAAATATTTAAATCAAAAATAATTTAACAAACTCATTTCATGAGAATGCTGTTAATTTTCCATACCAGATTTGAATACTTTGTGGAGTGACTTGGTAGTGAGGAGATAAGCGTTGGCCACAACACACTCTGTTTTTTTCAATGTTTGAAAATGTCACTTCACGATAGAACTCCATAATCTCATAGAATTTTGGCGAAAAAATAATATAAGTATAAATTTTTCGTTCTACTTTATTTGTTCAAAAACGCAACTCCCATTGACCGGTTTCGCTCAATGCCGAGCATTGGCCATTGAAAATTATGACCAATTCTGACGATGTTCGGCATTGAGCGATACCGGTGAATGGGAGTTGCATTTGCGAACAAAATTAAATAGAACGAAACATATATTTTTTCATCATAATTCTATGTGAATAGATAATAGATTATGTACATAGTGTAGTAAATTAGTTGTATATTAAAAAAAAAGAAATTTAAATCTTGATAAAAATGTACCTACATTTCAAAAACAATTCAAGATGTAATTCTCAGGTTTCGTTGACTCGGTATATAGGCAATTTCAAAATATTTAATCGCTTAGCGCTGCTTGATTCCAAATAATATCCAATTCGAAAAAAGATGAACGAAAGCAATTTAACTGATAATAATATTAATGTAGATGGGTTGGTTGGCAAAAGGGAAAATATGGATCGCAGTTGCACGAGGCCCCTCCCCACCCCCGCGACCCCGCGCCGCGTGGCACTGCGTGGTCCCCGTCACCTATCTCCGTTTCGAAACAAAACTGACACATCGGCATCGAACACACCGCACGTGACGTCATAAGACACATGGTTGACGATGCAAAACATTCATACACACATGCAGGTATTATTACACCGCTTTTGGTACAAAATAAAATGTTCCAATTTTAAAATGAAACGGAGGGAACCTGAATTTGTATTATGGCTAAAAATAGCAACCGAACTCATACAGTACTTTATAAAATAAACATCTTACACTAACTTAACGAAAAACGAAACGAAATTTATTATCAAATCGTAAAAATATTAGTTTATCTTACACAAATATAAAAAAAGATACATTTCAAACATAAAATAATACACTTTCTCACACATTTCAATATAGGTACTACATCATGAATACAACATCGAATAATGTAAGGAAGATTTACATAGAAATTTAAAAAGACGTGACGGGTTAGTTTTGTGACTAAAATAGTCCAATCCAAATATAAATTGTATTTATATAAATTAAAAAAAGTCGATACACAAACCCACAAAACAAGTTCACGGCCGATTTGACGCGACGGACGAATATCTTGGAAATGAAGTAATTATTAACATTTTGATTGTCGTTGCAACTCTGCACTGAAACATAGCTACGTGTCGAACATAATATTATGTTAATTTTCATAAATACGACACAATGGTATTTATTTGAGGTTAGAAAATGCCGGTATCTAAAGCGTTAAATATATTCCAGGTGATCCGTAGTAAAAAATGGTAGTTAAAGTTAGTATCAAAGTCACGATATTATAATCGATTATTGTCAGATGTGTATGTAATGTATGGTTATTGACCTAACCTGGACCGCGAGGGGGCAGGGCTTCCCGCCGCGAGGGCACGAAATTTCTGCGGACCATGATAGTTTCGCGGCTCCGACACAACTGAGAGGACCCCAGTAGGCAGGAGGCCGTGCGGGCCCTCTACCTCCCAGTGCCTCCCACCACTGCCCACCAAGATACAGAGACGGATCGGAACATCGAACGGGAAAATGACAAACGGTGGATTAACGAAGTGCATCGAACAAAAAATGACAAACGATAAATTTAACGAATTGCATCGATCTAAAAATGGCAAACGATAAATTTAAAGAAGTGCATCGATCGAAACATGACAAACGATAAATTTAACGAAGTGCATCGAACGAAAAATTACAAACGATAAATATAACGAAGTGCATCGATCGAAAAAATACAAACTATAAATTCAAAGAAGTGCAACGAACGAAAACATGACAAACGCTAAATTTGAAAAAATGCATAGAACGAAAAAATGACAAACCATAAATTTAAAGTGCATCGAACGAAAAAATGACCTAACAACAAATTCGAAGAAGTGCTTCGACAAAAAACGATAACGTCGATAACATTATACATATAATTTAATAAAGATAATTTTATTTAATAAAACGATAAACCAAGTGCATAAAAATCGACAAATCAAAGTTCAATCTTTTGGATCGAAATTTAAATTAAAACAAAAATAATTCAAATCCTGTTTTTTATTACATTGTACCTACTGATGAATGAAACGTTTAGGTTCATTATCATTTTTTAAGAGACAAATACATTAATCAATTTTATTTTTACATAATATATTGCATCTCGGGAATCTTACAGGTAGGTACTAACCCAATAACAAGTTGCCACATTTTGCTTTCGATAAACATTTATGTCAATGTGTTTGTTTCTACATTAATTATCAATCGTCTCACAAAATCCAGAAGAAAAAGCACAGGAAAAAACTGTCGGTCAACTGCAAAAGTTGTCAATAAATCATTTTTTTCAATAATAAGTGTCAAAAAAACTTAATTGCAAACAAAATATAAGAGAAGAATGATGCGAAAGTAGGTAGTCAACGAAGAATTTTTTCAATAATAGTGTCAATAAACAAACAAAAAAAGTTTAATATTCAAATGATATAATTAATTGTAGTGACGATTCGTCCCCACATTGACAAACAATCGATAAGAGCCACCAGTCGGAAACCACCAATAAACGTGGACATATAAATTAATCACAATCCTCAGTCATCTGTATTTTAGTCGCCATTGAAAAAAAATGACCGAATCTCCTCCCCACCACGTGATTTTTTATACCGTTAATAAATTGTTTAGTGTTTAGGACGTACATCATGTACGGTTCGAAACGCGGTGTCATGAATTTCGAAGAGAATTCATTGGAGGCGAAAGATGACTTGAAAGAAAAAAGAAAATAATTCTAAAGATTTGTTAGGAAGGCACTTCCATACGTCAATGCTGTCGTTGAAAAAATAACCGGAAAAGTAAAGACTGAGTTATATACCGGTTATGCACAGTGGCCAAGATTGTTGAACCAAAAAGAACAGGGTCGAACTGAATCGGTAATAGTGTTATATTATAGGTACCTACTAGTATATTAGTTACATTGTTAGCAACCAGAATGATTATGATCTTTGATACTGGGAAGAGGATTCTTGCAGCTAACCGGAGTTACTTTGGTTTATCTTAACATATTCCTCGGAGACCTGGACATTAACCAAGCAAGATGAAAACATACTGGAAGCCTGTAGAAGAAAGATCTTACGCAAAATATAATATGAAACTATTAACGACGGTCAAACTCGGCGTTAAACATATAATACCGAGCTCTATGATCTTTACCAGGACATCAACGTAGTCAAGTTCATTAAGATTAACTAACGCTGGTTGGGTCATTTACACCGCATGGATGATCTGGATCCCCAAAAAGGCTGTTGTTTAATGACCCAACCGGTAGAAGAAGCGTAGGGAGACCTAAACTACGATGGTTGGACGGCGTTGTCGCAGTATGGAGAAGATTATTGGAGGCAGCTAGGACTCATCAAGGGTTGTGACGCTGATGATGATGTACATTAATATAAAGGTGGCAGCCAACGATAGAGCAGTATGGAGAAGATTCTTGGAGGCAGCTAGGACCCATCAAGGTTTCTGACGCTGAGGATGATGATGATGAAATTAGAGCTGTCAAATATACTCAGCAAAAAAAATACTTAAAATTATCCCCAGTTAAATAATAATAATTCTCTCAAAATATTATGATGCAGTTCAAATTTGTTCCTATTATTTTATTCATTAGTTTCGGAATAGATAGAAAAAAAACAATATGAATTTAAATAAAAACACGACATTAGTGACATTATGTAGATAAAAGCTAAAAATTAATATACATGTTATGTATGTACCTATATATTGTTAAATATTTAATATTTTTTATTCAGCAAGTATTGTCATCGGAAACAAGCATGCATGGGAAGTGGTTAAAATTCGATTTCGAGATTATTTACTAACAAACATTATTCATGAAACTCACAAAATTCGGGTTGATTTAAAGCAAAAGTATTTAAATGGGTTGTGTTGTGACAGAGCGGTAATCAAGTGGTCGCGGTCGCGAGCTCAAATCCTGCCACGACCGATTTCGTTCACCTATAGCACAAGCAAATGCTCAATTTTGGGAATGTATGAGGATGTAAAAGTACTTGTTACAAGGACATATTCATTATTTAAAGTAAAAAGAAAGACTTTATAAATATTGGTAGAATAATACGTAGACAAACATCAATTTAAGATACAGACAGTTGTTATTCTTACAATGTAACAAAAATAATACAACTACACTATCTAGAGCGACACAATAAAACAAGTAAACAAAATAAATAAAACATTAATACATTTTGAAATGGCGATAATCACAGCTAGTCTTGTACAAAATACTAAATTATTAATTAGCAAATACAATAGACACTACTTTGTGCTTAAAATAAATCAATGATAATATATTACAGAAATCAGAGAGAGAAAGATAAATGGTAAAACATAAATTAAAATGTTATTCGAAATTTAAAAATAAAGGTCTAGAGTATGTGGTGTTCAAATCCGCATATATATATTTTCAAAACAATTTCAAAACTAGTGGGTTGAGGCCAACATTAAATTCTCTGTTAGATAGATGGATGTACCGACACTTTCTTCTTATTCAAAATTTGAATGTATTTTTGAGGAGTACATTTCAAAACAATTTTCCAATAAGTGAGTTCATTTTGAAAGTTATGACGTATGAAATCATAGAGAAGAAGTTGACCATTATCTATGGAAAAAAATCAACTCCAAGTTTACATTTATGCCATAAGTAATGCAGCGTACGCCCAAAAATATCATTAAGAGACTCTTAGCGTACTTATACTTTTTACACGATACCTGTTTTGACATTGATGTAAAAATTATGCTCAAAAATGGTGAAATTGTAATTCTACGATTAGTGGAGGGTAAAAAATATATATCAGCATCAATTTTGATAGATTAATAATGGTCAAATTTCTATTTGTCCGTCGTTGCAACTCTCCAATTTTTTTTTCGCAAACAGGTTCAATATATATTAGTGAAATGCACGATGGAATGGAACGATCAAGTCTCGACTTTAATCTCGCGCAGAATTAAATTAAAGCGTGCACTAATAAAATTAGCAACTTTGCTTTTTTTATTTTCGAGAAGACCGGTAAATAATTCTAAATGTACACGTGAACGGTCGGTGTGAAAGAATGACGCAAGTTTCCACATATTTTATTCAAAATATCAACCGAGATAACAAGATGGAATGCAGTCTGTGGTAGCTGGTAGCCATACCTCAAAACTGACAAATCGACACATTTACTTTAATAATCAAGTGCAGATGTTGTGATGGATAGATTGATATAGAAAGAACTCAAAATATCACAAACACTTGATAATAGAATGTGAACACAGATCTTTGTTTATAATTATTTCGTGAAAAATAGTTCGTAATTCTGTAAGGAAAAATATACCATTTGTACAGATACTAAACAGGTTTGGGCAATCTTGAAATAAATATCGATTTGGGAAAAATAAACAATATTATTTGATATCTTTTAACAGATTTTTAATTATCTCAATAGAGACGAAGTTGGAATATTTACTGTAGGAGAACCGGGAAATCAAGGCACCTACAGGGCTTACGACCTGTCATAGGCTGGTATAATTAAAAATCTGTTAAAAAATATCTTTGACTCCCGACAGGGAAAAAAATCTAATGTTTGCGCATATGCAATAATACAAATATTCGAATATTATTTGAATTAAATACTTTTGAGATAATAATAATTGACAAAATGCATGTTGCTATATGTGAAATACAAAGAAAATACTGATATATCAAAGAATTTCGAAACTTCGGTGATACTTCATATCAGATTATTGACTGACGAATTAAAAAGAAAGACAAAACTCTAATAAATGCACATGCAAATAAATTAAGCATATTTTGCTGTTTCCAAATAATCAAAGTATAGGTGATAATGGGTACCACAAGATAATTTAATAAATGATCGGTGTGACTTTGAGTATTATAATTCGTGATCAAAAAATAACTAATAACGATATAAGTCCCACAGAAACAGCCAGACATCAAATTATACTTAGTAATAATTGAAGCAAGTAAAGTATCTAGAGAAAAAAACGTAAATTATCTAGGAAAGCGGCATTTCAAAAATCATAAAATCCCGCATTTCAAACAAAAATAGGTAGAAGAAGATTATTCTAAATGTACGACAAAAATACTCGTCCGGAGAAAAATAAGAGCAGCACCATCATTCAAACATCACTCGAGACAATGTTAGAACACTATTTCTCGGATAGGTTTATAGCATAATAATATGTTGGCTTAGTATTAAAATACTCCACGGAACGCGAAACACACACGAAGAATATGAAATTTTCAAGAATATTTATATTTGCATGAAACTATAAAGTCCACCGGGAGACTCATCACGGTAGTATGAATTCGCGTTTCACCTGCGAGTTGTAAAGGAGATTCATATTATGGAACGATGAACAATAATGTGCACTATTGTGACATTAGCTAAGTATAATAAATTATACGTGTGCCACGGCGCAAGGGATTGTTGCGCCCGGCGGCAGCGACATAGACATAGAGCGTACAATGGGACGGCCTCGCGCTTAGCAATTCCCGACGGGTTCTAGAAATAGATTCGATTATAAATGAATGACACAACTGCAAAAGAATGATTGAGCGATATCGACACTGATTCAATCACTACACGAAACGATCGATTCTATACCGTATAAAGCGAAAAGCAACTATGTACAATCCAAACGTGTCTCACTGGCAAATGCACGACAGTTCCACAGTCTTCCAGTATACTCCGAGACGAGGTTGGCACGCGGGAAATTTCGACGTTACTAAAACTTCCAAACGAAACGGCAAAAATACGAAAATGCTGGATATATGCGAGAGTGGGAGGAGGTGAAGAGGTGACGCGCGATGCACGGTCAGGATATTCCACAAATCGACGGCACTCACCTTCCGGCCTCGTGAAGGAAAAGGAGAGGTCCATCTCGCGGCCTGAGGGAACGAACACTGGCCCGGGACCTGGCGCACGGTTATAGAGCGACGGCTCGGCCCAGTGGGACAGTCTCCAACTGGTCGCGGTCGTCTCCCCCCTTGCGTCGTGCCGCCCATAGCGGACGTGCAGTGGGGAAGACGCGACGCGTCGCCACACCGACGACGCTTGTACGTCGCGTGGGGCAATGCATGCATCTGTTCAAAGTTCAAGGCTCCGAAGAAAATAGACAATATTATGTTAACTTTTTGAAATAATGTCAAAATGGATGCAATGTACGTGCAATGCACATATTGCACATAATACTGGTTCACAGATTTGCCAAGTCGTCAACGGTGTTCGGTGCCAGAACGCAAGAAGTCAATGCCCAGAAGAAATTAACTTAAGTACATGACTTTGAACTGCATTAAATAAAATTTCAGAAAAGTACATAGTACAAGACCTACAATAACTTAAAATCAATAACAGATCGGTAAAATAAAAATTTGAATAAATATCCTATTTCCTATCCCATTGCTTTCTTCCAGTTCATTACCCGATTCACAGTTTCCAAACCATATCCTAAATCATATTCCTTGAACCGGTTTACCTGATGATGTTCTCTTCTTAAATACAATAATGTATAAATCTATATATATCTATATATATATACTTTTTGTAAAACATTACAAATGACTTATTTTGTATTGAATTATATAATTATATTATGTATTTTGTAAAAAAAAACACCAGTTTTGTTTCTAAATAAAATTAAATCTATTTAGAAATTGAAATTTCGCAGATTAAGTTAACGAAGCAAATTGAAACATACATTAATAAATTTTGAGCAATATCAACTATATTTGCACTTTCAAACATTGAAGTTATATTGTGACTGATTCAATAAGATTCTTGAAAATATACATTGTCTTAAGGTTGTACAGGGGACATTATTTTTTGATGGATTGAGTCATACGAAACTTATTGTGTACCTACACGTTGTACACATGGTGAACACTCTAGACATGACACACGTTGAAAATTTGTTACAAAAAATATTCATTAAAATTGTGAAACTAGAATTTTCCCTACAATACAGTAAGTAATAGAGAGTAAAAAAGTGTATTTTTGAGAAAGAGATTTTAATACTAAATTAAGAAGTACCAAGCGTGATAATGTAGTTTCTAGATAACAAAAATCTGATAAAGATGAGATCATCCCAATGGAGAATTCTCAAGGCCGTAGTAGATGCGCATGTCTGCCAAGAATTTAAACTACAAAGACAATACACGATGAATCAAGACATCAAACAGTAAAAAAACTGTCAAGCCATTAGAAGAGTAATCGAATTGCTAATGAGAAAAATCAGTAATAATAATTACAAATAGTTTCTAAAACTAAATTCATAATAATATAATCAATCAATCTCGATGCGACGATATTATTGACTCACATAACAAAAAGTCTTTGTGTATTTTTCAGGAAGACAGAGATTGAGTTTACATAGTTCAACAAGAACATCATTGGTCAGGTCGATGACATATACGGAATTAAGGAAGGAGTAAACGAAAACCTGGACAGAGTCCAAAATGAGGGACAAACATTTTTTCTCGACATTGTACCTACTCAGTAAAGACATTTTGAAGTTTCACCACAAAAAGGAACATTGAAATTTCTAATATCGTCGACCTTCGGGGTTCAGTTGGTTAGGTACTGCTGATCAAAAGGTCCCGGGTTCGATTCCCGGTGAAGACACAGTTTTAAATTGTGTTTTCAGTCTGGATCTGTGAGACGATGAATATCATCGGCAAAAAAATAACATCTTACGCTAATAAATTTATTAAACGTTGATTCCAATAATATTTCGAGAAATATTTGACATATTACATTCCAATTGTAAATAGGAATGAAGTGTCAACAAACTGAAGTGTATTTTCTAAAACAAGAATTACGACAAATCAGCTACTAAACTTGGAATCGGTAGTATGTGATCTAAAAATCACATTAATCTGAATTTTACAACTGTAAAATTGAATACAAAACAAAATAAAACGAATGGTGTAATATATAATGAATCAGTTACATATTTGCGAGTCGAGCCAAAAGAAAATATACATAGATATATATTATCTATACCCATATCCAATAATCCAATATCTAAACTTTCCCCAGATTTCGAAGATGAAATTAATAAAATATTGTGATAATGACGTGGTATTCCTTTTATGTGGTCTGTTCATATTTTTAGTTGATTGTGATGTAAGCAGACATGTAAAACTACACGGTACAAGTGAAGCATTGGCTGCTAGGAGAAGGTTGCAAAACCATAAGGATGTAATTGTTTTGGAAAGGTTATATAGACAGGCTTAAAGTAACCACCGATAAAATTTGGCAATGAATCACGCTGGAATAGGGTGTGAGCTTTGCGTGAAGTGAAAACTGATCCGTGACGCATAGGGCGGCGGCGTTGCAGTCGCCAGACGGAACAACGTACTGACGTGTCGGGGGAAAGGCGGCAGTCAGGACGAGGAGGTAGAAAGTAGGAGGTTGAGGGTGGGATATCGATCGACCTCCCTTAGTATCCCCATAACCCTGTCATGTCATATGGAAAGATCCCTTTGTTTGAGGGAACCAACTGACACACAAACTGGGTGATTGACACTTTGGTCTATATAATATACCCACGTTCTTATATAATTTCATCAGCTATGAACAAAATATATTGATACTAAATGGTATTAAATTATTATATTGGTACGTTTATCACCCAGAGGAAAACAAATGCTTCAAGATCCGACAAAGAAACAGCTTGCATGAAAGCAAGAGTATACAACAGCCTAAGGACGAGAAGAGCCGATCCTTATAGCCAATATAGGCATTAAGTTGGGACAATGCCAAGGAGACGAAATTGTATGAAATAATACCAATTACAGATTTACTGAAGATTAATATAAGGGGATTAAAGAAAATCTCTAAGAAACGAAAGAAAATGTGTACTTTATTATTTATTTATTTTATTTTTATATTACTTTTCGGGCAACTAACAAGTACTATATCAAATATTAATTTAACACGCACCCAATAACAAGTTGCCACATTCTGGAGACTTACGATATTAATCGTCTCACAGATCCCGACTGAAAACAATTAAAAACTGTCTCCACCGGGAATCGAATCCAGGATCTTTGGATCAGCAGTCAGATACTGAACCAACTGAGCCACGAATGCTGACGCCATTATTATGATAAACGAGTAGGTTATGGTCAAAATTTAACTTTTCACTACATACAGTAGTAAAGAATTCTGATAATTTGAGCGTACAAAGAACACTTTTTTCAAAGGCTGACAATCCCTGAATGTATTTTTATGAATCGCATTCCTATTATGTATACATTCTAAACGGAAATTGAAAAATTAAATTTTCAGTAAAATGAGCAATTTTTAAATTCGACAGATGAAATCATAAGGAAGAGATTAACCATTATCTAATGATAACCAATCAATTCTAGGTAAATGAACATATAATGGGTAAATATTCCGATAGATTAAAAAAGTATCTAGGTATCAATTTTCCAAGACACCTCTAATTTTTCACTTTTGATGGTCGATAACTTTCCGCTATTTTGCAGTTCAACGTCTTTGGACCCATAAAAATCTTGCTACATGAAATGAAATCACCCTTTCGGCCAGCGACAAACTAAATGAAATCCAATAAGCCGGAAAAACTCCGCAGGTACTAAATACTTTACTTAAGAAGGTGATATAGGTTAACAATATAACAAACTGAAAAAATGGGATAACTAAACAATTGGATACCGACATTTCAATGATTTTTTTAAAATAGTAATCAAAGATTGGTAATTATAACTTTACTGTATAGTTTGTGGCTATTGTGGCTATGTGCACAAAACATGAGTAAACTAATGTTGTAGTCATTTGGTTTGAAATTTTCACGGAACATAGAATATATTCCTTACTCCATGGAAATTTTGTTACTACTAACATTTTTTCAAAGCAGGTGTAACTGTGTTAAATCAATAAACGAAATGATTATACTAATGCGAAGCCACACCTTGGTAATTCCGTTTTATCAATAGTCGGTACAAGGTTGTTGAATGAAGAAAAAAATAAATCAATTACTGATGAACTGATAAAGAATAAACAAAAAAGCATTTGACATTTAAGAAGATTATACACATAAAATGATCCACCACTTTTCAAAGTCATCAAAAGGATTCTGAATAACACATATCTATAAACGTAGGTCAATATTCAAAACAATCAAGCAATAATGGAAAAATACATCACGAATAGAGGGAAAAGTATGTAAAAACGAGAGAATTGTGGCCTACATAAAGATAGTGTATCTACACTTCATAAATATGAATAAGACTGAACGTTCATTTAAGGACAGGTTTGTTTTATAAGGTTGTCGATTTAAGAATGCATTTTATACAGCCCATTAGAAATGAATACATCATTGAAACTAAAATTGAAAGAATTCCCATAATGTATGAACATTTTGATAAAGGGATTCAAAGATTATTAATGAACCATAGACACGAAACTTAATAGAACGTCATTCTCACGAAAACACTCCAGACGAAATTTCGATACGATGAAAACAATGCTTATGCTGGTTTATAAAACTGCTGTGAGACCTGCTATAACATACGGTGCGGAGTGCTGGACAGTAATAGGCACACATGAACAAAAACTACATGTGAATGAAATGAAAATATTGAGATGGGTAGGCGGAGTAACAAAGTTTGATAAAATTTGAAACGAGTTTATAAGAGGAAGCTTTGGAGTAGCCCCCATATCAGAAAAACTCACAGAGAGCCAACTCATGGTAAGGACATGTAATGAGAAGGTAAAATGATCATGTGGTGCAAACTGCTCTAGCACTCTGTGGTGGGGTAGTATGAGTAAGATCATGGATAAAGCCCAAATACCAGCCCCGACAATACAGGACAGATCATCCTGGCGCCGAAGGATTAGAAGAGCCGACCCTACCTAAAGTAGAACAAGGCTAAGAAAAAGAAGAAGACGGTGAAAACAATGCTAAAACTCTCCGCTGATGCATAGAAGTACTTAAAATTACAGCTTAAATGGGTCAAATTTCAGTCCAGGGTTCTGAAGTATAAGAATCAAGAATCTCAATAATGAATGAAAAAGTTTTCCCGGAGCTTCCAAGACACTTTTAAGAAACGAAATACAATAGTCAGATGGAAACCGAATATTGATCGGCACAAATAGGTCAACAGCATTGGAATAACGAAAAAAACATTAATTCTCGAAACAAAATTATAACATACGTAACTAGAATCTGAGGTAAGCACGGAGAGGTCTAAATTAAGAAATTGTTTTTGGACCTTTTGCGTGTTTGAGTAGGTACCTTTATTTTAGTGATTTAGCAAAATAAAATAATACACAAATCATGTCGAGAATTCTTTTTCAGTATGACACAGTATAACTCGAAAAAGATATGAATGTTTTACGCAAGATATTATTATTGCTTTAAAAAAGCCACAAAATAAATAAATATACATACAATCCCGCCATGTCCCTATAAGGATACTCAGAGAGAACCGAGCAGCACTCTTGACATAATATCTACATCATTCTTTGCTTCGTTTACGGACATACATCGGTTCATACATACACTCCTATTATGATGAGTTATCAGGTTACGTTTTTTTTAAATATCAATAATGTGGCCATGCCTGCTTTTAACGTCACTCAAAATAATACAACGAAATAACAAAATGATGGAAAGTGCTACTTAATTAAAAATTTATACAAAATACAATGAAAAAACCAAAAAATAAATTGTTTTTACAACAACTAAAATATACAAACTGAAAAAAAACACATGATTAAATATTCAAACAAAATATATAAGTACTTACCAAAACTGTCAAGTGCATTTTGAAGGCGTGCAGAAGTATGCTAGTGTCCCTAGACAACGTTTCAATTTCAGTTTCGCTCAAGAAAATATAACTCCATGTGTGGAAGTGAGAGTTGGCTGTCACGTGACAACTGTCACTTCCATACATTCGAGTTATTTTTTCTTGTTTCTTTTCTTGAGCTCAATGAAACGCTGTCTAGGAGGGCTGAGGGGATAAAGTAGAGTAGGGAGAAGACGGAAGAGAAGAAATAGATGACTCACCGTGTGGATGGAGTCTCTCCGGGTGAGCGAAGAGTGCGTCTGTAAGTCAAACAATGTTAGAGGTTAGGTTAGGTTAGTTATAGCGGCATTAGTATATACACAGCATACCGCTTATCAGTACTTATAATCACCAAATCATTCTTTAATTATAGAAAAAGATAAGCGTGTATAAAGAATTTAATACATTATGTACAAACACAGACCTTCAAATTGATAAAAAATTTCCAGCCAAAAGAAGCAATTATTGCGTCAAAATTTTATTTTCAATTATATCTAGTTCTTTGGATTGACAACACTGGTTGGTAAGAAGGAAAAGACCAAGAACCAGCGACTGCCAGAATTAAGGCTGATTTTTTTCTGTGAAAGGATACCACAGCAGGTAACAACGATAAACACCTTTAAAGAGACATAAAATAATAATAAAATTTAAAGTTGTCTCGCCGGGGGATTCCTCCAACCAAAGTAGCTGTCAATGGAAGGCGTGATATCTAATAGTCTTCCGTAGTAAATATACGCTTTATAACTGACGTGTTAAAAATAGCAATTTTCGACTTTTTAAAGGCTGTTATTTTCGAAAACCACCTGTACTCAGGGGTCATATTATCCAATATATGTTATCTGCTGTGGTATCCTTATGTAGAAAAAAAAAATAGCCTTTATACTGTGGCGTTAGTCTGGCCTATTTGTTACGGCGCGGTAAGTTCGGCAGTCGTTGGCTCTTGATCTAGAATTGCCATATCTCGATAAATTCTCTACTTACACACGACGCAAGGAAGTGTTCATTATAAAAATAACTATTTGAACTTTTTTCAAGCCATCCCACACAAAATCTGGAATCGCGCAAGACATTTTTTTTTATAAATAATGTATTTTGAAATATTAAATAAATCGAAAGTTTTTTTGGCAATTAGAAATACCTATATCTACATAAAGATGGTTAGTATCAAAACATGCTGTTTTAAAACAAAATAATCAAAGGCTAATTGAAAGGTTATCGATTAGGATATTAAAAAAAAAACCATCTAAAATTAAATTAAGCGACAAAATATACCTAACTAAACAATAATTGAAACAATCAACATGATATATACATGAACATGCAAGTTTTATCACCGTATGAAAAAAAAATCGAAAATATAAAAATCGATAAAATACCTAGAGTTATTTGAAGGTCTGTATACTAAAAAAAAAATTTCAGTATTTTATTTACAAGCTTCAATCAAAATTCAAAATTAAAACCATCATAATGCTGTATTCGATTATTTTGACTTTATTCTAGTTAATAATTTGTCAAAGTGCACGAAGAAACAGCTTACAGCATTGTGAAAGTTTATTTTTATATGCAGAAATTATTGTACCTACTTATACTTATTTAATATTAACACATTGAAATTAAGATGAACTTGAAAGGATTTAGTGATGAGCAAATCCATTTTTCTTATTAACACCGACTCACAGTAAAACTTCGATAGTTGGAAGTCAAGGACCCACTGGGCATGCGGACCTTGTAGCTAGGGTTGCCAACTTTTTTTGATAAAAAAAAGTTGAAAATGGTTTAAATAGGAAAAAAATAAAGTATTTGGAAGAAAAAAAAAGTATTTTTCAAATTTTATTTTTTTATTGCCTTAAAAACATATTTTTGTGTGCTTTTAGCACAAACTAACAATTTTTTGCTATCTTTAAATGTTTCAAAGCATGTTTGACAGTCAAAATTTAAATTTAAATTTAAATAAATAAACAATTCGTTTTTAATCAAATTTAATGACGCTCTATTTCTTTCTTCTCGCCACTTTAGATTCATTGCTGAAAAAATTCCTTCAGTGAAAGCTGAAGTGGCGGGAACAGACAGTAAAAAAGAAATATTTTTTTTTACATTTGGTAAGCTATCAGATGCATTTTTAAGTATATAGGTATTGCCATTTATCAGCTGTACTTTTCTTTGAAAATTATTCATCATCATTAGTGATTTTTCTATGCATCTCTTTAAGTATTATTGACTCGGAATATAAATCGTCCATCTTAATATTTAACATGTCTTGTAATTTTTAATTAAAAACTCAACAAAAAAAAGATTGAAAATAAAGTATTTTTACATACTTTATTTGTATGCAAAAGTATAAAGTATATTTACCAAAAATAAAGTAGGATACGTTTTTATAAAGTATGGTTGGCAACCCTACTTGTAGCCACGAAGAGCAACTTGAGGTCTTTCAAGACTTTCTGTCAAAAATACGGTTCAATCTTGCGGAAAGGAGATCCAATTGCTTACCTTTTAACTTCTGAAATTAATAGTTCGTTAAATTTTGCAAGCTTAGTCTTACACACACAAACACTTGGTGTTGCAGCTACATGTATTGTGCAGTATTGGCCTCGACTGCAAGACTCACAAGCAGTGGGGTATCTATTTAGACATTTTGGGCCGTCACACAAAGACTAAGTAAGAGGCCCTTTTTTTTAGTTATGAGCATATTTGCACATATATTTATATTCACTACTGTAGCTACGTATATGTACATAATAAATATTCCCATAATAGTTCATTTGAAAATCATTTAAGTGTAAATCACCGTCTTTTTTATTTTCTTCTATCATGTTTTGATATTGCGAAATTATCGATGTTTTTTTTTGTTATATTTTTTTTATAATACACTAAATAGTGTTGGTTCTGTTTGATTTTTTACTGTGATATATATTTTTTTCATATTGCGTTTAGAAATTCGGGACCCTTTTTAATCTGGACCCTGCTGTTTGGTAGGTATGCCACTGCTTCCAAAACTTTTTTGCTCACCACTAAAAGTATTACAAAATAAAATATATTTCTGTATTTTATGAACAAAAAACAATAAAAGTATTGTTGACATATCTTTGACTACAAGAAATATACATATTTCTTGTTTTATAACAATATACGAATAAATAAATAATTAAACAGCAAGAATAAACTAAACCATCAATACAAGGTAATATCAGGTAATATGGACAGTGTAATTATTGACATGATCTTCAATGAGAAGATACCTATACAAAAAATCATGGAAGTATATAAATACGTTTTCATATATTTTTTCTGCATTGTAATATGAAGTAATGTGTAATTTGTGATATTGAATGACTGAGAGGAATAGTTTGGCTTTATAATAATGATAACTCACTTATAATAATATATCAAATACCATATTATGTAATTAATAGGTAAATAAATAATATTCATTGTGTAATTTGAAAAATGAATCTACATTTCGTATTCAAAAAAAAAGTTTCATATGTTGTATACCTGTATACAACTTATGAAGCTTATTTCCTGTATAGGAACCATTTGATAAGCTTAGTATTATCCCCATTCGGTTCGAAAATCGATCATCGCGTTTTTTGAATTCATTTCGAATGAATGAAGAATTTATATCCAATGGCACAAATACAATGCAAATATGAAATACAATATTAACTATTACAATTTCAATTTACAATACAAATTTGGAAAATTTACTCTTCTCAGACAGTACTAGTTCAAAATTCCCATTGCCATTCTTGCGATCATAAGATTGATTTTTCTATATACATTTCTTCATACATTACACAGGACAAATGACAACCAGGATAAAAAAAGCAAAAAAGCTCTGCCTAACAGTCGTAAAGAAAAACAAATAAAATAAATCCCCATCAAGCCCTCACGGACAAAAACCTCAAAGGATCGCGAGAAACGGCCATCAAATACTTCATAGGAACATGTACCTCAAGAAATCCAAGAGTCCGGCTCAACGAACATCAGGTTTCATATGCTGGAACGAGAACAATAACTCTCCACTAAATAGTATGTGTCAATTTTTTTATGAAAAAGTAGCAAAGAGCAAAATATATAATTGTCTAAAGAAACATGTACAATATCAAGATATGAAGTTAGTCAATGATTATATAACCTCATACAGAAGCTATATACATATTTTATACAAATATGCCATTATATAACAGTCCATGATTTTTTCTTATTAATTGACAATCCCCGAATGCATAAATTAATTAAAATAAAAAAAAGTCTCAATTTTCCCGACCGCGTGAGAACACATGAAATCACAACGAAGAAATCAACGGACATCTATGGAAAACTCTTCAGATCTAAGTTTATGGACTTTACAATTATGATATCAATATGAAGCCGATCGGAATTATAGTTTGGACTGTAAAGAGGACACAAAAAGGATGCGGCATAAGGTGTACGTCATATAGGTATACAAACACATCACGACGAAACTCAATGTGCATTCTCAACACGATCCCGTTGAGAAATTGACGTAAAAAAATACGCTTAAAAATTGTGAAATCGTGGCTTTCCACTATTCCATAGAAGTGGAGAGAAAAAATACAGTATTGATATAAACGAAGTCATAGATTTTTATTATACTAGTTGCATGTAACACATGAGATCCAACTGTCGACAGCGATAGTATGTATAGTTGAAGAATAAGTACCAAACCCATATATACAAATTATTTATTATTTTATGATATTTAGTTTTCTATACAACACATGTACCTATAGGTAGTCAAGATAGGATAGTATGGAGGTCAGTCTTTTTTTCCTACCCGGAATATGAAAACAGCATGATGGTATATGTATATTGTATGTTTAGAGATGAAGTATCAAACTATTAAGTCTTCTTTGATATTGTGTATAGGTGACTACCATACAAATTGTATGAAGCGATGTCGTCACTAAATTCAATTTTTATAAAAATTGTTAAAAAAAATTTGAGATGTACTGCTACAATGTTAATATTTTTTATATAAAATTAAATTATCTAGTTGGGGTGTTTCGGCTTTTTTCTCTCCTGAACATATCGACAGTTGGAATATACTAGATGTAGTACTCCGTGCAAAGTGAGTCATGGAATATCGCGCGTTTGACGTTTTGATTGGCAACATATTTCAGTTATCCTTACATTTCAACACATTCTAGATAACTGTTCTCTAAACCTTAATAATTAAAATTGTTTTTTAGACAAATAAATCCGAAAACAATTCACATTAGTCGTTTTTCTCTATAGAAAAACGATGTGGTCTGGAACCAAACGTCAAAAATTCCCTCGGAAAAATGACTCACTTCGATTCACACAAAATTTGCTAACTGGGACATCTAGTATGTTATAATTACTAGTTGCATGTAACACATGAGATCCAACTGTCGATAGCGATTGTATGTATAGTTGAAGAATATGTACCAAACTATAATCCCATACATACAAATTATTTAATATTTTAAGATATTTGATTTTCTATACAACACATGTACCTACATATGTATGTATGTCAAGATAGGATAGTATGGAGGTCAGTCCTTTGATCCTATCCAGAATGTGAAAACAGAATGATGGTATGTATGTATGTTTGGAGATTCGTATCAAACAATTATGTCTTCTTAGATATCGTGTATAGACGAAAGTCATACGAATTGTATGAAGCGATGTCGTCACTAAATTCAATTTTTATAAAAATTGTTAAAAAAAAATTGAGATGTTCTAATACAATGTTAATATTTTTTATAGAAAATTAAATGATCTAGTTGGGGTGTTTCGGCTTTTTTTGATATTTTAAAAAAAATGGAAATATAAGTAGTTAAACTCATAAATTTATCATGAAAAAAATATTTTTCTTAATAAAAAATGTTTGAGAAACCCTGGATTTTTTAAAAAAAAACTCATTTGAGATTTTGTATTTGTCTATGTTTATACCAAATTTCAGCGTTCTAGCTTTTATGATTTCTGAGATATATGGAAAAATAAACCAAAATTTCAAAAGTTGATAACCCCTGACTGAAACAAAAATTCTCACTTCTGAGTATAAAAGTTTTGTAAGCCTATAACTGTTTATATATTCTGAAATTTTGGGCTCTGTAAATTGAGCGGATCAAAAGTTATAAGGGGGGGACGGACACACACACACACAGACACACACACACACACAGACACACACACACACACACAGACACACACACACACACAGACACACACACACAGACACACGAAATGTTCTACTCCGAATTCTGAGTAAATCCGTGTATGGAACATATATGCTGCGAAGCCTCTATGTTGGTGTTTTTTTACTTCAAAGTTGGAAAAGCCGTGAAAAAAGTAGACCTCTCCATACAATTCTCGCGTATTCTGGCTTGATACATTGTCGATATGTTAAGAGAACAAAGTTCTCCTGAACAAATCGACAGTTGGAAAACCAATGAACGAAGTGAAGCAACAGGTACTTCACAAAAAACAAAGATTTTGACAATCGTACTTCGAATGGTCGGTGTTTCAAAAATGTTAAACAGTAAAAAACACAATGATAAAAAATATCTAGCAGTTGTGGTATGGATGTGAATACAAATAAAATAAATCTCATTTGTTTTATACATGTATATTGTTGAGGGATTCATCCAATTAAACGTTATGAAAAATGAAGAACCATGGAATCAGAAAACATTCAAAATGAAGTAAAGGATTGATATTGATCGATATTATAGAATATGAAGTTAATTCATGCATGCTTACAACTAGCAAAGTCAGACTATACATGGCGTGTGTCTTAATAGAGTGGCTGAACTGAAGACCCTACGCAGGGAGAACCCTCAGGGACAAAACGAAATGGGGACCTAGCAGAACGCTTCTGAAGAGACCATGTCGAACGCATGTACGATAGAATTGTCAAAATTGTAAAGACAGAAATACCCAACAGTAGAAGACTACCCAGAAGACATGCGAAGAGATGGAAGGACAATTAGACTTCCTCCTCCCAGGATAGTCCACCTTCATGACAAATGACCTAATATTATAGGAAAATACTCGATGATGCAGTCAAAGGTGCAGGAAAAGTCGTAGCCACACAAAAAGTAAAGTAAGTACATAATATACGATGAAAAGGAAGAAATTAGTTCGCCCTATCACGAGAAGGGCAATTGAGATGCCCTAAAGGATAGATATGTCAGAGTTTCCAATCTGTTTCAATTCTGTTTTTTGGCTATCAAGTAGTTTGTGAGTGATCCTAGACAGAGTCAGTTGTTTGGTCAACATTAAACTATCAGTGCCCTTGGTATGATCTCGAATCATTAAACGGCGCTATACAAATAAATTATTATTATTATTATTGGTAACCAGGAAGAACATTGGCAACGATGAAAGTCCAAAAAATTGAAACAAGTTTAGCAAAACACTAAACAGTGAAGAAACAAACAAGCAGGGCTGAGTGAGAAACATAGTGAACTGTATGTAACAATTTAGGAAAGATTTACAATTCGTCATTTAAGTAATTAAGTAAATATCCAAAACGACAAACGTCAATGTAAACAATGCAAAGATGGGGACGAAAACAAAATTGAAATGACGTGGTGTTTGCCAATGTTACGAGAAAGGTCAAAGACCAAACAATCTATTGTTGGATTCCGTCAAAACGGTAGTAGGTAATATGATAATAGGTACAATAAATTGTGTTGAAAATAGTTTCAGTATAGGATATCCTTTCTGATGCACTCCAACAGATAACGGTTGTACTAAAACGAGCTTCCGCATTGTCAACGTTTGTAGAGTAGCCATTTCTACACCATGTAAACAGGCATGACATGTAACCTAAAATTCGAAATTGGGATCCGATTTCAGTGCAAAGAGCTAAGAGGCTAATGATATCGAAACAATTATTGGAATATGAACAGAAAGCGAGTGGGTTGTAGCTAACACTAAACTATCCACTACAAAGTTAGTATACATTGTACATTTTTCTTCTTGTAAGGTTGACAATCCCTTAATGCGTTACATAATCAAAATGTTAGTTTCACCCAGTCCTTAATCTGAACCAAATAATTACCTAGAGCAACGTTGATTATAAATGTTGTTTGTTTCCTTTCGGAAAGTAACTTAGTTAGGTACCTACTCAAAATACTTACTAGTTCCTTTCATCTTTTGCCAAATAAAAATAAGTGATCGGTATATTTCGACTGAATATATGATGTTATTACCGGGATGATGCCAAAATAATTGATTGGTAGATATTAATACATTTCGACTGAATATATGATGTTATTTCCGGGATGATGCCAAAATAATTGATTGGTAGATTTTAGTACATTTCGACTGAATATATGATGTTATTACCGGGATGATGCCAAAATAATTGATTGGTAGATTTTAATACATTTCGACTAAATATATGATGTTATTACCGGGATGATGCCAAAATAATTGATTGGTAGATTTTAATACATTTCGACTGAATATATGATGTTATTGCCGGGATGATACCAAAATAATTGTTTGGTAGATTTTAATACATTTCGACTGAATACCTATATGATGTTATTACCGGGATGATGCCAAAATAATTGATTGGTAGATTTTAATACATTTCAACTGAATATTAAGTATATGATGTTATTACCGGGATGATGCCAAAAATAATTAAAAACACATATGTAAGTAACTATAAAATAGCTTATCGCATATTAATTTTATCTATTTTGCAATGTTGAAAATAACAAAAAAAAAATGAATCAACAACATGTTCTTATATAAATAGAATGGAATCCTACCAAATAACATGCCGTCATGCATACATAACGTTTCGTTATTTATTTACATTGACAGTTTTTCATCATTATAATGCATCGTTCATTGATTATTGAATTGTTTTATTCTTTCTAGTTAATAATTTATGTTTATTATTTTGTTTTCGGATTTTTGTATGGTATCTGTGATTGTATATCATTTATAGATTTATAGTTATTATGCTTTTGTATGGTATCTAGTGATTTTATATCATTTCTAGATTTTTAGTTAAATGAAACAGCGCGCCAACTTCATGGCTATATATGTTCGATATTCAATAATTAATTGCCTTGAATTGAACACGTATTAGCAGGAACAGTTTGCGTCGCTAAACCGTATGCGTTTGGAGGACACGTACCTTGAATTCAACACGAGTTTTAAAGTGCACTAGCGCAACAAACTAGTGCATAATACGAGGCAGTACTTACCCCCTAATCAACACGGAAAGGTAAATACGCTCCCAGAGTAGCGTTATATAAACCAGGGGGGAAAGTCCGGTCAAGCGGCGAAATCAAAACCCTCATGATTACTCATATTGTGGATATAATTATCTTATAGAGTTGTATAATAGGGAGGCTCCGCTGGTTAGGACACGTGTATCGTATGGAAGATGACCAGACACCAAAAAGAATCCTCACAACGCGTCCGGAGGGAAGTAGTCGAGAGGGACCTTCAGATAGGCGGTGTGCGGAATTGGAGAAAAAAGGCCATGGATAGGGTGCAATGGAGACGATTCCTTGAGGAAGCCAAGCCCCATCCTGGGCTGTGGAGCCACTGATGATGATAATGAGAGTTGTATAATATCTTAATATATTATAGAACTCCATATGATAATTATATCCATGATATGGGTAATCATGAGCGTTTTCATTCCATTATTTAACAGAACTCATCCCCCAGTTCTATTATTACTCTCCACACTATGGAGTGATGATTTCACATTTTTTTATTCGTCATAGTGTTAATTTTTATAAGGTTTAGTGGTAGAATGATGTGAGACAGAGGTGCAAGTATAACTTTTAGTATAGTATGAAACATTGCTTAATGTAAAAAAGTTTAGTGCTAGTATAATTTTTATTTTTTTTAAATCAATTATGTAGTAATATTAGTAATTAACCAGGGGGGCAAGTCTGGTTCGACCGGCGAAATCGAAACCCCAGTGATTACCTATATCATGGATATAATTATCATATGGAGTTCTATGACATCTTAAGATATTGTAGAACTCCATATAATATTAATATCTATGATATGGGTAATCACGAGGGTTTTGATTTCGCCGATTGATCCAGACTTGCCCCCCAGTTGTTTGCTATAGCTTTCAATTTAATATATTATAAAACTTAAGTTTTTCGTTGACGACTAAATTGGGTACATATTATTATGATGTGGTTGTCCGAGGAATGGTCACAGTTGAGCGTTAATCAAACAACAAACCACAATGATTAGATAACGCATCAACAATTTCTGTCCACCAACTTATCCACTAAAGCGGGTCCATTGTTCAATGGTCACGCTGCGTTGACGTTCAATGTCAATAACTAAATGCATTATCATCAAATAATGATATAATATTAATTAGAAACATTATAATTTATAAAAGATAAATAACTAACTGGTATAAACGAAACTGCTAGTAAGGTATGGAAACGCAATCAAAGTGATTCTGATGAAGTTTTTTCAAAAGAGCATTGGTAATTATTTTATACACAAACATTTTGTGTATGTATTCTTGCTGTATAGGTATAACAAACGAGTGTCGCACTGTAACTGGCTGTTAGAGCTGTTATGCAAATTAATAAAAATAGGATAATGAGATAATATTTTTTTTTTATTAAGGCAGCCAGTCCCTATACAGGACTATTTGTGCCAAAGACGTTGATCAATGTGTATATTATGCAGTCAATAGTACAACTCTAGTGAGTGTGAAAAATATTTAGATATTGTGGGGGATAACAGTATAACTATATTTTTCTGTATGAACTAATGAAGCAGTTCATAAATTTCCGTTGATCCTAAAGATAGAAGGTAATGCATTGATAATGGGAATTGGAATTTTTCCTTCATCGAGCATCGGACATCATCCAATGCTCGATAAATGTCAAATGCATCTCTTAGACAATATTTATTTAAATCTTTTTAAGTTAATTTATAGATGGCGTATTTTGAACAATTTAATTTAATATAAATACATACCTACTGCATAGGTACCATCACAGCATACCTACTGCATAGGTACCATCACAGCACCTAAATTGTGGAAAAATCAGCGACAGGTTTGCGGGTGTGTAATACATTATATAACGTAGCACGACACATGCGTGTTTCCCCACACACCACTCTCGTCCTGCCTAAAAGTAAAACATTCAGAATGGGCTGTGAACCTCATTGCAGAACCTTGTGGAAAAACCAGCGACAGGTTTGCGGGTGTGTAATACATTATATAACGTAGCACGACACATGCGTGTTTCCCCACACACCACTCTCGTCCTGCCTAAAAGTAAAACATTCAGAATGGGCTGTGAACCTCATTGCAGAACCTTGTGGAAAAACCAGCGACAGGTTTGCGGGTGTGTAATACATTATATAACGTAGCACGACACATGCGTGTTTCCCCACACACCACTCTCGTCCTGCCTAAAAGTAAAACATTCAGAATGGGCTGTGAACCTCATTGCAGAACCGTGTGTTTTTTAGTAAGTACTCTATTATATGTTATATTGCCTCTTGTATTTTCGATTACCCGGATCTTATGGGACACCCGAAAACTATGACAATAGAAAAGAGTGGAAGCACTATTCTAAGCCGGTACTTCATAGCCGATATTTAGTTATCAAGTATTAATGATTTTGTTTAGCCGGTACCTCATAGCCGATATTTAGTTATCCAGTATTAATGATTTTGTTTAGCCGGTACCTCATAGCCGATATTTAGTTATCAAGTATTAATGATTTTGTTTAGCCGGTACCTCATAGCCGATATTTAGTTATCAAGTATTAATGATTTTGTTTAGCCGGTACCTCATAGCCGATATTTAGTTATCAAGTATTAATGATTTTGTTTAGCCGGTACCTCATAGCCGATATTTAGTTATCAAGTATTAATGATTTTGTTAAGATCACGAATGAGCTATTTCACACAACCAGTTTCAAGGCTGCATCTTCCTCAGTTGCTATCCGTCATATAATCAATAAAACAAATAAAAACGTTCTTAAAATAAGTATTGATGTATTCTTACGCGTCCGTCAAAGTGTGTAAATTAATGCTTGTTATATATATGCACATAGCTGAACGAAACCTGGTTTCATATTTGTGATTTCAGAATAACACTCATAATCAGTTATTGGTTTGTGATCTGGCAGGAACTAGGGGCCCCATGGATCGAAAATAGAATGGCCAAAGGAAAAAAAGATGCCTGATTGTGGAACTGGTTATGAATTCTCGTGTTTAAAACGAAGATCGAGTATATTTATGTTGAGTATATCCAATTAAAGTAATAATCTATAATCGACAAGGCCTTGACATTGCAAAAATAATGTAAAAAGTAATTGGCAATCAAAAATACACATGATACCAAAAAGACCAATGTTTTAATCTGCACTATGTTTCACCTTGAAGAAACTACCAGCAAATAATGACATTAGTGACGAGAAAGATTATGTTCCAAAGTACATACACACTATTGACAAAAGAACGGATACGGCCAAAACTTGGATGCAGCCCATGTACATAATATAGCGTATGGACATAGTTTCGATTCCTCCACAAAGTTTTTAACGTAGTTTTAAAAAACAAAAAAGCTAAACTAGTCAAAAGATTCATTTAATAAAATGAGAAATCTCCTTCGCAATGATCACATCAACCTGAAACTAGGCCAAAGGATGATAAAATGCTACGTATGGTCGGTCCTGTTCAACGGTGTCGAGGCATGGAACCTCAAGGTTAGTACCACAAACCGCTTGGAAGTGTTCGAAATATGGATTTAACGTGTGATGGTAAAGGATTATACAACGTGGTGAGGAACGCTGAAGCCATAGTAACAGACAGTTTACAACAACAGTCAAGCTCCGTAAGACTTCGTATTTTGGTCACATAACGAGAGGCGAGAAATACTCATTAAGGGGAAGATTAAGGTCCGTAGAAGGATCGGCAGTAAGCAGCTATCCTGGCTCCAAACATTCAGCGTGTGGATGACCTGTTCCGCACCGCACAGGAGAGGGAGAGTTTCTCCAAAGTGATCGACAACATCGGTGACAACCAACGGGACACTAGGGTAAAAGGGTAATTTGTCTACACGCTTTCATTTTTTTCTGAAAATTTTATTCAATAAATTCTACCGTATGGAGTGCAAAATCAACGTAACGTCCAGTGCCAAACTGGAATTAAGCTCATGGTCAAGTTCCAAATATGTTTTTGGTCAAAATTTGTTTGCAACAAGTACATATACAATATACATCCTCATACATTCCCTAAATTAAGCATATGCTTGTGCTATAGGTGAACGAAATCGGTCGTGGCAGGATTCGAACTCGCGACCACTGGATTATTAACACATTAGCGCTAACCGCTCTGCTACCACGCATCTCATCAGTTTGGAAGTAAACTTTGTTTTTTCATCTAATTTATTAATTTACTAGAGTGTATTTAGTGAGGCAACCTCTTTGAACCAACCCAAGCAACGTAAAGTCCCAAGTAAATTTGGTACTACAGTATATTATGGTACCAAAAAGAAAAGAATAAAAAGACTGGGCATAGTGGGCATAGCAATGAGGAAAGGACACAGAAATTTGGAATTATAAATAAAATGAAATACAAAAAAATAAAACACATATGTAGTTCTTGAGATTGATTCTTGTCTCTGAATCGGCCTCGTTAGGCGAAAGCGCTTAGGCTCTTAACGTCATTCTCATTTGTGTATTAAAACTACAAATGTGTTTACATTTATTTTTTATGCCTTATTAATTTAAAATTATGAACTTCTACTTTTTTAACGAAAAAACTCTGAAATTGAAGAGTTAATTTCATTTTACAAAGTCGTTTTTACAAAGACGACGTAACGAAGGAAAGAAATTCTTCAAAACCCCTTACATTACCATCTTCATTATTGAGGGAATTGAAACTATACAATCTATTTATTGTAAAGCTGAATTTATTGATCAAAAATAAGAGTACAATGAATAGGTACAACACACAAAATTATACAAATGTTTTCTGATAAAAAGACAAGTTTAAGTAACTAACTAAAAACAGCGACAATTCAACAATGTTTGAATATAAATTAAGATATAAGTATACTAGCAGGTAGAATAATAATATTATGGAAGTATAATGTATGTACGTAATGGTTGTAAATAAATATTGCGCAGTTGATGCTCAGTGGAATACGTCGTCATAGTAGGTGTATAATATATATAGAATGAATCCTCCTATTCCATACAAACAAACAAACACACAGGGAACCTTGAACCGGGAAAAGAAGCCACATATTTTTTTCGTTCTTGTAATACTAAATTAATTAAGTGAACATTTGAGCAATCGCAAATTGTTTAAGAAAATCTTCTTTTGGTGTTCAAAAAAGGATCGAGGCAAGGATGTGCATCCGAACATCAAGGATGACAAACAATCGAATGCTGTGGCATCGGTAGCCTTTATACTCTTGACACTCGAACCCGATTCCATTTTCGAATTACAGCCCAAATTATAGGTTCAATCGACCTCATATTGTTATCATGAAGTTCATAAACTTTAGTTGACTAATGACTAATGGTTTCATATTCAAAGTTTTCGCGTAATGGATAATTGATTTAATTTCGTTTGAATAATGTAAACAGGAGAAATGGATTCCAAAATCGCATCCAGAGAATGTCAACCTTTGTCTTCTGTACAGTTGAAACTATGAATCTACAACATATTAAAACCATTTAATTAGATGGATGGATGAAACAGAAAAATCGCAAGTATGATATCTGATTATAAATTAAATAAATAAAATGGAGTAAATAGAAAAGTGAATCCAAGGTAATACGACGTAAGGTCTAGGTAAGGTTGTTTGATGCAACGTACGTTCCTGACCGCAATGGATTGAACTCATGACCGCGATATTCAACCAAGTCGAATTAGACTAATTAACGCAAAGTATGTATATAGTAAGGCATCGCTGAATCATTTTCTACTGAACCATGGAAACTTGTAACAGGAACGAAGGTCGAAAAACAAACAGTTTTGGTGATTATCAAAACAACAGCTGTCTCATTTTTTCATAATCTCAATGGCATCCCTCAATGTCATACCCAGGGTACCTAATACGGTTAACCGACGATGTTGGTGAACAAGTACGAAGAGTTCAAAACAACATAAAAAACCAAGTCTTTGAACAACATTCCGCGATAATAATTCAACATTAAAACATGTGTATGTACATGTACATTGTATTTATGTAGTGAACCGTTGCTAATCAACATAAAACAAATACACCGACGATCAAGTAACGCTAGATCATCGAAATAGATCTTTCAATTAAAGTATCCTTATTGATGTGCAAAGCTAGTGGGCAAAGATCTACAGGCTATCTGGATCCCAAACTATACAATTACCTTATTAGTTACCGTGTCAGAGGTCATATAATATCAACTTTAATTAAAACAGATCTTTAGTGAAGATATTGTAAATAAAGGAAGAAGACATTACTTAGTATTTTGCTGAAATAATAAAACGAATTTACGATGTTCGTATTAATAATGTAGGTATGTATTTGGTGCTGCATTAATATTTTTGATTTTGGTCCTCTTTTGACGAAAAAGCCTGTTTACACTCAGAAGACAAAGAAAATTATTTTTATATTCATTTTATAATTTATCATAATTAAGAATTAATATAAAAATTATTTGAACTAAGAGAAACCAGAAAAAGATCATTAGAGTCACAGATGATTAGGTAGAGTTGTCGTTACTGATTCATAAAAACACTAAAAGAAGTAAGAACAATACATATTTTAACCAAGGATCGTAAAAAATGATTGCCATTAGACAAAAATGTCAAAAAGTAACACGAAATAAGTGAGATATAATGGATTAGATGAAGGAAAGTGCCTTAAAATGATTATCAATAGGTTAAGATGTCAAAAAAATTAACGAGGGGAAATAGGTTCCAAGAGCCATAAAAATGATCGTCACTATGCGAATATGTCAAAATAAGAAACTTTTGAGTCACACGCACACATTGGCAGCTAGACTAGTGGATATTCATTCACGAAACAGGTTGGTATTATAATCAATGAAGGTACAATAAGGTTTAATAGTTTTTTTGAAGTCTGACCTCGCAATAATATCAGTAAAAGCTTTCAAACTAATAAATCATAAAAGTGAACGTTTTTCCTTGTCACGAAAAATCTGAAGAAATTTCGATCGATTCGAGCGTCTCTAATACGCATAAACCCATAAATCCACCGTCTCTACTAGAACATTGTATATTATATACGTACGTACATACATAGGTCGTGGCCGATAAATCCATAAGTTATTTTGACACTTTGGTCATTTAAAGAAAGTTCAACTTTGAACCTCTGCCCCAAAAATAGGTTAAGTCGATTTCTAAACCAAAGGTGACAGACGCACATGACAAGTAGCATCGGAGTCGGGTAGATCAGGAAACAGAAACTGGAAACCACCGCACTAGGTGTCATTGAGAAACTACCAGAACACGATTCCTTGAATAATAAAAGAATAGAAGAGCAATCGATCCTAAATATTCGACTCCGAACAGGAAGACTGTAGACGAAAACACTGGTTAATATGACAACTGGAAATAAATAACTGACAAATGGTTCTACGACATAAAATAGTTAATATTTACACTGAATTATGATTATCAGAAAGGTTTAGAAATATTTCTCAAGAATCGAGAAAAGACTTGGCGAGGGTTTATTTCAAAAAGTACTTTGATTTATTTGGTAGAAAATTACTGAAACAGAAACGAGATACTGGAGAAATAATTCTAAGGGACGTTTATATACCTTATGAGTTTTCAAGTATTACAGTGTCCAGGACTACCATGGTCAGTTATTCTGACAGAACGGGAAGTAGGAAAAGGGAAGAAATGTGGTCGGGCGAATTGATGTGTGCCACCCCATCTCAAGGGCGCCTCCCGGGGTGGAATGTGAAGGTAGTTGGTAAAAAGAAGTGTGTTAGCTTACTGGGGCTGAATATTGAGAGAAGACAACACTGTCCCCCTTCCGGACAAGGGCCACCTCCCATGGCGTTCGGCAGGACCCCGAGTCACACACCAACACACACAAACACCTATCAGTGCACTGCACAACACAGCAGCCAGCAACTACGACACAACAAGACGACAACACACTGTGGGGATATGCGCGCGCTACGCCACACTGCTTTGGACTGATATATGTACTGGGACGTCGCGCCGAAACAGGCGTCGCGTCGCAAGCCGTGCGCCGTCTAGCCATAGTCTAGTGCGCCTGCGCTCTCAATACGCCCAGTGGACATTTCTACGTTTCGTTATCATTAGTCAACAATACTTTTATAAACGACCAACAGAGTTAGTATCATTCCCAATGGCAATAGAGTGAATTAACCAAAGAAAATATGTAATACTAAAACACAATATTACCGTATTTCGCATTCGAAAAGCATTGACTAAAGAATTATTGTTCTACAATAAACTTGTAGATATATTGTAGAACAATTTAGTAACACTGTATTGAGAAAAGGATAACATAAAAGAAACAGATCTCAATATATTAAATTTGTATTTGTTTATTCATCTTTCTGTACATAATATAAACAAATATGCTGTACACTGTCGGGCTTATTGTCATTAGGCAATTTCTTCCGACCAACCAGATTACAAAGTATAACAAAATTGCGTATGCAAAACATGAAAAGAATAAGATTAAAAGAAAACAAAGAAAAAAATCATAGTTAAAAAAAGGATAGGTTAAGGACAAGGAGAGGAAATCTTTTCAAATGTGTTATTTTTTTTATTAGTTTAAGGCAACCCACCCTATAAGGAGGGTGATTTGTGCCATGACACAACGAATATGTGTATCTTTATAAGGATTTCAATTTGTGGTATGAAAATATCTCTTAAAGATTTATTTAATTTAAATTAAGGAATTTTTTTGATATGATTGAGTAAACTTTAAACGAATTTAGGGAGAGAAGATGCGACATATTAACAGGCAGAGGGACACTCGGCTTGGAATAAAAGTCGAATTTATTGTGTATTGGACACTCCACGAAAACGTGATCCAAAGTTTCCACCTCTCCACAATCACACAAATGACTGTCCCTTATATGTATTTTGTAAAGGTGGTATGCGATCATGCAACGATCAATTCTCATTCTACAAATGTTTAAATGTATTGTAAGTTAAGTAATTTTTTGAATAATTTACACATTGCTAATAATTAATTAAAATTATTAAATTTGACTGATATGTAAATTATATTAACTTCTTTTTGTATAGATAATAGGCGTGATGACAGTAAGAAAAAATCATTGAAATTATGATTTTATTAGATAAAATATGTTATAAAGATTTGAAAAAATATATTTATTTTCATTTTAAAAGAGCGAATAATATTAATATTATTAAAATAAAAATACAAAATATGTTTGTCCGCCATTTTATGTGAAACACCAATCAGAGCGCATGACGTCACCATATTGTCACTGTCAATTGTGTTTGTTACTGTCAACTGTTGTGTTGTTCGAAATGGCTATTTTTTTCATAACAAGCTATATGGAATATGCTGCTTATTTTTAACATGCTATTTTTATTTATTGATTTATTTGGTTTATTTGGGACAATAAACCAAATAATATCGCTATCCGCTCTATTGAATCGTTGACGCATCTGTTATAACACGCACCGAGTATTGTAACGTGGTGGAGAATATTTAACGTTTCAGAAATAAATAACTTGGTGGCTTTCATTGCTTGATTATAAAATAAAATGATGTAATTAAATTGTTTGTGGGAGTTGTACAGTGTTACATGAGGTTGAAATGGAAATACACAATGTATTATGATGAATCTAATATACATATGGGATAACTGTTATGATTCATATACATATTATGATTAATATATTAAAATATGTAATAGGTGTGATGACTGTAAGAAAAAAATCATTGAAATTATGATTTTAGAAAATAAAATAGGTTATAAAGATTTAAAAAATGTTTTTTTTTTTAATTTATAGGAGTGAATAATAATAATATTATAAATATAAAAATACAAAATGTGTTAGTCCGCCATTTTATGAGAAAAAACAATCAGAGCGCACGACGTCATAGTATGGTCGCGTCAATTCTTCTGATAGTCTTCAATACAATATACGCATTAATTGTCGGTCTGGACTATGTTTATTTTGGTGTTATCGATATATTAATATTTTAATTAGATACTTAAAACTAAAACAAATTAAATATAAATGGAACAAGTATTCATCAAAGCAAATAGTTTCAATTTACCTAGATACTCGCCTACCTATCGGGGGACACTATGGGCCGGTATTACAGTGTCAGTTTAAGAGCTAAACTCAAGTTTTACAAAAATATAGCGTATTACAGTGTCCGTTTAGACCTAATCTTCCCTCAAATACGTCACTAAAACGACAAATATTTAACTCAACGTTTCTGGCAGATTAAGTACTTAACTGTGAGTCAACTGTCATTTGCTAGGCAACTCGTGTAGTTTCAGTTTCTATCACTAGAGGCGTTAGGCAACGTGTGTAGTTTCAGTGTTGTATCGAAGGTGGCGCCACACAACAAAACAAACTGACAGCCGTATTGAAACGAACACGGGCATTTAAAAGCATTATTTTGGTGAAAAAAATTAAATTTACCATGTTGGATAATAAAACAATGGTATTTAAAGTCGTAGCGTCCCGTTTTGTATTTCGTATTATTTGAGGTTATTTAAATTTGACAGATAATAACCACAGAAAAAGTGAAATATGTCTATAATTGAAGATTTAGTAACTGACATGTCATATTGCACTGTAATACGGAAATGGATTCAATCTCCCCTTAACATTAATCTTGAGTTTGGAAAACTCAATGAGTTGAGGGCCGACTGTAATATCGGGCCTATGTTAATTGTATTTTGTATGTAACATAGTTTTTATTGAATAAATAAATAAATAATGAACGCTCGCAACGTATGGTAAACTAATTTAGTTTTGGTATTCTACAATTTTGTCACGCGATGGTGAGCTGACGAACGTTCGACATGTTATGATGCTGGTCACTGCCAAACTAAACTAGCAAGCTATATTTTTTTCATGCAATGAAGCGATTTGCGAAACGACGGCGATTACGCGAAGCATGCGTTTTAAAACATCGTTACAATTTTAGCAGCATACGAATTATTACATAGCGCTCGTTATTTGTATTGTGTTCATAACAAGCTATATTTATCTGCTATCGTTATTTTTAGCAATAGCAGCCATAGTAGTTATTTTTCTGCCTGTCTTAACTACTCTTAACTAGAATGGAACTTTTGATGGTCGGATATTTCTTTGCGTCGAACAAAGACTTTTGTTCATCAGAATTTCGAAACGTAAAAACTTAATAATAAGTACATATAAGTACTTTATTTATCTGTAATTTAAATACAACTTACATCTCGAAAATCGATAAAATATGCTCCTTCTTCTCTCTACATTATGTGTTCATAAGCTAAAAACATACGCGGGAAACTTATGATGGCCTATTTTGACGTTTGGACATTAATGAAGTTCTTTATATGCTTATTGCCTAAATAATGGTAAATATTATATTATTGAGAGCTAAAAGTGGGGGAACAAATACTGTACTTCATTGTAAACGCGTACTTAATAAAATTCACTTGTGTCTCGCCGTGCGAAATTTAATCACTTATTTCTCTTTTTTTTCGCGTGGGACGAAAACAAATACCTGAGTAGGTGTTTTTTTCGTCGTGTTTGTACATTTAGGGACCGCACAACACTTATGCACTTTTGAATTGATTATAAATACACAAATCGTCTTAGAACACATATATTACATATAGTAGTGATATGCAGTTTACGATACCATGACGTCACCGTCAGGGTCGGCAGCCGCCATGATACTACAAGCGTTTTTTTGGCGTAAATGTCAAATTTGATTTTAAAATGGCGATTTTTGCTACTAAACCTTTATTTTATGTAGAAATGTATATATATTTGAAAACAGTGAATGCGTAAAAACATCGTGAGATAGTTTTTCAAAATTAGTCATCATGCCTATTATGTATATATAATATTTTGTGTCTTTTTTATTTCATTGTCTACTTTACACACGAGTGCTTGCACTCTGGTAAAAGGAAATATGTTTTTTCTTACTGTGCATCTTTTTCTATATACTTTGATTGTTTTATTTTTTGTATATGTATTGTATATTTAATAAAAATAATAAAAAATAATAATAATAAAACGACAAAATGCTCTGACGTTCCAGAAAACAAAATTATTTAAAACAAGTATAAATAAACGGTAAATGCCATCTTACGAATGCGTAAAGTAAAAGTAAGGAACTCTTTTGGAAGACGCGCATGCTCGTCAAACAGGAAAATTTTCAATTCTTATGGATAAAAAATGGCTATATTTTTTGGGGAAAGACGAAAAATCAAACTCGCACAGGATTTCAACAGAAGCAGACTTGCATCGTATGAATCGTTATTTTATTTTTTTTCTAATCGCATCACAGCCATCTTTCATCCTCACTTTATTTTTCCTAAATAATATATTTTTTCACCCCTTTTTTTCTTTATCCAACGTCTCTTTAAACCAGCGGTCGGGGAACTTTTTAAACCATTACCCCAAAATATTTTTGCGTAAGTCGATATTACCCCTTTCCCCCATTTTGAAAAGAAGACAATCAATGTATATTTAAATAAACATTATTTATTGAATTAATTCACACGGAAAATAAAAAAAAGGAACATGAAAATATTAAGAATTTAATAGACAAACAAAATAAAATTCTCAAATTGGCTCAAACAAAAATTCGGATTTTTAGGCTTCCCTTTCCGTTTTTGGAGAAATGATGTTGCTTCATGTTTGATGCAATTACTTCAAAATTGCGACTTTTTGATGTAAGTAGCACCTGAATTGATTAAGTTTGTAAAAATACTAACACGTTTATGAAAAAGCAAACTAGAAAAATTTCCTTATTACCCCAAAAAAAGCATTTTTATCCCATTTGGGTTAATTTACCCCGGTTCCCCGATCGCTGCTCTAAACTCTCTCGTTTCAGTTGTAAACACATATACTCAGGCACAAGCATTGTCGATTACATATTATATTAAGTTTTTTCTTTGGCGTTCATTTCACTTACTATGGTATGTTATTTCTACGAATCTTTGAGGCACTTTCTGAGCAATCTTTGAATGGTCCCCTAGGTGTCACCTATCTCATTATTTGGCTGGAATCTGTCATCGTTTCTCTTTCTATTTTAATAGAGTTAAAATTGTTTTTGCTATGAAGCGGCGGGTGTCCCATAGCCTTGTAATAGAAAATACAACACGCAACATAACATCTCACAAAGTTCAGCAATGAGGTTCCCTACCCATTCTGAATATTTTTTGGTGAAACGAGACGGGTGTGTGTGTGGACGGTTATAGATACTCGCACATCTGTCGCTGGTTACCCTACATAATGAGAAATGCCGTAATCGCATGAATGAATGAATGAATGTAAATTTGTTATTATACAATAGTTTTTTTTATTATTTACGCATGTCTTAAGTGTTTCTTTAAAACAATGATAAAAATGTAATTAAAATAGCAAATTCATACTAAATTAACTTAATATTCAACAAAATTAAAAAATATGTATAGAAGTTGTTAAATAAAATAAAAAAAATATTCAATGAATATTGTAATCAAAACACTTTTATTTAAATGGACAAGTCTCACAAGTCCACTGCATCAAATAATATTTAGTATCGACCGTAGTTTTGCGCAGTCGTAACGCTCAAGGGACCGCCCAATGGCGTTCAACCATCTACCGCAGAACTCTGCACACTGCCATCATCATTTTCTGTTATCCTAATCAGCACATTAAAAAAAACGTGAAGCCATCGTCCATTCACAGAACTCCATTCTTCCAGAAGAAAGAATCACCTACGTTAGACAAGATAAACGAGGGAGGCATTCAAGACAGCCAACCCTTCTGACACGTTCCCTTTGACAAATTATCCCCACCTGTTTACCTCCTAAATATTCTACTCTCCTGGTACGACTTTGCCACACATGGAACTAATATTTTTTTTATTGGGGTCATCCTAAATCCATTTACAATTTACGTATTTTAATAAAATCTTCATTGGCTCTTAATTGATCCGTTATGCGTTTCTGCTCTCCTGATTAGCCGTGTTTAGCAATGTTTCCAATATTTCAAAAAGCATTTTTTAAGAATGAAAATGTCCTTGAAATTAGCACATATACATCTAAATAAAGCAGAAATGCTAGTCCTATAGGTGAACGATTCGAACTAGTCATCGTCTGGTTTACGTGATCTTTTTATGCGCTTGCGCAACGTTCACCAATTATGCCTTTTTAATCCATTTTTTAACTGCGGGCATCCCCCACAGTTCTTAATATTTTATTCATAGACATTGTTGTTCTTGAACTGTTTTCACCATTGCCATCTATGAAATGACCACGAAACATTTTTGTAACGCAATCTATTGAGTAATTGGTTCGTAAACGATGAAAACCACAGTTCTTATACGGGAGGTAACAATGCTCTCACATAGATGTCACCACTGAACAGCACCGGAAATATTATTTAATATTGGCTTGTCATAAAAAAAATCACTAAAATATCATTAACTACCGACAGGGAAAAAATCCAATGTTTGTGTAGGTATATATAACATTGATTTATATGTTCAATGATATTTTATTTATTTATTTATTTATTCATACAAACATTGATTACATTACAATAATATATATGACATTACACAAATACTTAGTATTCAACAATAAATACTTAAATAATTCAAAATTAAAATTATTAACAACATGTGTATCAATGCCGTATTGTGTTTGCGATGCTCTTTGAGTAACACTTAAATATTTGATTTGACCAACATATTAACTAGTCTCTTTCTATGGCTCTGAAATAAAAATCGCGTCAGAGATTGGATTTATGACAGGTATTATGGCGGATATTGGGATCTGGTTGATCTGTTTTGTGTAAGCCTATATGTTTGTTGAGGTAATGATTGTGATTGCAGAAAGTTGAGATTGTGTACATATTTAGTGTGGAACGGGAAAAATCACCTGGTTCATAATTGCATATAATTGTCAATATAAATTGTAAACTGCTAGCCCTAGTACAGGATTTCCTAGTTGGGCAGCAGTAACCTACTTATTGTTGTCATTATAAATATGGTGTGATAAATACAAATAAATAAAATAATATAATGGAATCTGCAATGCCCCACTAGGCAAAAAACCTGTGCCGGGTCCGATGCATCTCGAGACAGTGACACTGTATTAGTAGTTGATGCCAACATCAATCGTAGGTAGGTATATAAAAAATGATAATATCACAAACAACAATATAATTATAACGACGTAAATATTTGATTGTGAAAAATATTATCATTCACGTTAGAATCACGTGTTATTTCGAGTTTTGAAATGAATAACAAATTTTAAAATATGCCGTGGCCATTAGTAAACAATATATACAATAATAATACACAGGGGCGAGTTTATAAATTGCCAAATGGTAATATCTTCCAACTTACAAGTGTTATTGTATTTTAGAGACATGGGGAGCAAGAATTGCATCACAAATATTTTTACTCTCCACACTATGGAATAGTGGAGTCATGATTTCACAATTATTAAGCGTATTTTTTTTACATCAATTTCTCAACGGGTATCATGTAGAGAGTGCACACTGTGAGATTCCTCATGATGTGTTTGTATGTATGGCGTACGCCGTACGGATTATCCTTTTTGTGTCTTCTCTAAAGCCCAAACTACAAGTCCGATCGACTTCATATTGACATCATATTATGTATAAAGTGCATAGATCTAGAGCTGATTAGTTTTCCATAGATATCTGTTACTTTCTTCTCTATGATTTCATCTGTCCAAATTTTCAAAATGCTCTCACTGTCTGGAAAATCAAGGTATTTTTATATTGTTTGAAATTTCGATACAACAAAAATGAACCCATAAAAAATGCATTCAAGGATTGCCAAAATTTAATGAAAAAAATCTATGGTCTGCCATAACAATGTGAAATAAATTTCATATTTGTATGAAAAATGTATATAACAGAAGTAAAATTGTTTCTGTAAGGGAAAATTGATTGATCAACTTCATATTGATATTGTATCTGTCTCTATAGACAAGTGTATTTTTTACTCTCCACTTCTATCTTCCTCAAGGGGTAGGCAGTGAGAACCGAACACCGCATTCTTCTATCTTGACACATACATCGCCTCATCAACATTGATACACTGTCTCATACATGCTCATCTTGCTAGCAATGCAATTTTACAACAGGTATCATGTAGAAAATGCATACTATGAGTTTCGTGACAATGTTTATGTGTATTTGGTGTATTGTGAAAACTTTTGTCCTCTGGGAATTTAATATAAATGTTCTTCATAAAAATGCATTTAGAGATTGTCAACCTTTCAAGAAGAAAAAAAGAACGCTTAATATGGTGTGGAGAGTTACGTATTTGCTACAACCCACTCGTTTTATGCTTGGAATTGAACCCGACATCCCCATATAATATTTAGAAGACATACTATAATTATTACAGAGCGGTTAGCGTGCTGGGTTAGTCTTCCAGTGGTCGCGAGTTTGAATCCTGCTACGACCGATTTCGTTCACCTTTAGGGAATAAAACATTAAAATATTCAACTTAAAAAATACTAATATCATGCAACTACGTAAAAAATGTGTTGAAAAATATAACTTAGGTATTTGAAATATGCGAATACACACAAAATAAACTAATAATATAAAGTATAATTATAGGTTAGGAATAAACTTATTCCTAACCTTAAATGACAAAGGTGTTGATGACATTTTTGCTGCAACAAATCTCCATTCAATTAATAAAGCAACTCGCACATGCGAGTCGCTATTACTAATTATGAATCAACCCATAAATTAAGGGAACAGAACTCAACCAAAAATTAAGTGGAATGGAGATTAACGCACACATCGTACTATTATTTCACTGTCGCATTATATTGCATGCCCTATAATTGTCGGTTAGGGTTAGTCTATAATGACAATAGCGACTCGCGTGAGTGAGTTGCTTTATACATTGAATGGAAATTGATTGCAAGAAAAATGTCATCAACACTTTTTTCATTTTGAGATTAGGAATAAGGTCTTGTTAATTATTGACAGGAAAAGTGCGGGATATAAAATTAGGACATTAGCAGTAACACTCACATAATATCAAAGACCACAGAAAAGATAGAATAAAACTTTCTTAGACTGAACGCTATTGGTTGCTCTTCTAGAGCTCCGATCGTCAACATGCATGTTTTAAATCTACCGATTGCCTGGTTTAACGCACACGCAGCAAACAGTAATGTACATACGCAATACGCATGGTAGAAAGTCAGGAGTAATTCTATGTGTGGTATACAAAATTAACATACGTAATAACTAGGAAACGGGAAAATTATATAAAAAATTGCGTGATAATAACCAATAAGCCAGGCATACGATTTTAATCTAGTGTAAATAGTTGATTTATTAAGCAAACAGACACTGTACATAGATAGACGAAGAAAATTTGTTCAACAAAGAAATAAACTCGCAATCAAAGAATACAAATTGATGTGTAGTCTCGTAGGGAACAATTAATTTGAAATATTCAAAACGGGTTTTGATTAAAAATACTTTTTCATTTTGATTTCCATAAAACATTAGTGCAGACTTTCTATTATGTAACATACACTTCATGTAATTCTCTGGGGGATTTAAGATACCCGTTAATATTAAAAATAGTAATGAGCAAAAGTCTTGCGTGTTTTCCAGTCTTGGTCATGCGAGACTTGCAAGATCAAGATCAGGCTTGGCAAGACCAAAATTATATAAACCTATTTATTTTTAATTAAAAAGGAAGCAATTTACTACGTTCTATCGACATTATACTATAAATTGATATGTTTTGTGTGCGATTAATGATATTTTTTTACCATGTCGTCCGAATTCGATTATTCCTTTTTATAAAAAGGGATTACTTCTGAAGTGGTTCTATTTGAACTAAGCCAATAGGTTTGATGATGGGATTCATGATAAATTACTTAAACTCATCAATTTGCGAAGAATTTACGTATTATTGTATAGGCGAATTGTATGATAGATAATAATATTACTACATACATAGACATCGCCAAGCGAAAGAATGCGGATGACATAACCTGTGCACAAACCAAGTTTAGTGCAGAAAAATACTCTAATTTGTATCAACCAATAAAATTAGTCGGCTCTCGACGTTGTGCAGCGAATTACGTGTCACTTTTTACCTGACTTTTGGATCCATAGATTTTCAACAACGCTTTATAAAACTGTCACCCGCATTCTCTTTCTATTTGTCGAGCCCTACATACCATCACGCCATTTATTCCCTACAGTGAAGGCAGAAAGAACTGAACACCACATTTTTCTTTCTTTACATACATTCATTTTGAAGTCGGTTCTTTTATATTGTGTTTTTTGATTTATTGTATAAAACAATTCTTTTGTTTACAGGGGCTCCATTGAAGCTAAGATGAAACTCGCCTCAAATATTATTTTCTTCAGAGCGCTACTATTACGCCTAAATATTGAAAATGGTAGTCAATTCTGGAGTGGCGCCCGCCAATGCCTTCTGAATACCCTCGATCGACGACCCATCATTGACTGATGGATTGCAATAACTAGACCACAGACGCAGGGTCGGTATACTAAGTTTATTCTATAGATACTACTACAGGAGATGCTCAAAAGAACTTGCTTCCCTGGTTCCTCTTCCACCCATTCACAATAGAGTCACTCGTTTTACTCAATCTCATCACCCGTTCACAGTAAACCTTCAATATACACGAACCAGTAGCTACTCGAACTCTTTTATAAACACAGCAGCCCGGCTGTGGAACGATCATTCGAATTCTGTGTTTCCACTTTCTTACAACCTGGGTCTTTTTTTAACCCGAATCAATATCTTCCTGAGTAGAATGCAAACCCTCCCCATCGCTACGTAGTGCTCTTCTTCGTATGAGTATAATGAACCCAAATTCTTAAAGCTGGTGTTCCCTTCGTGGCCACGTTAAAAAAATTTCATCCCGCATCTTATGGTCAGGTACATTAATTTCTGATAAGATGAAATTTCTAAATTCTGCGGAACACCTACATATCCTTATACATTCTAATAAAGAGAGTTTGTTTAGAATTCTAACGAACATAAATGTGTTAATATATAAACGCAGATGTGTCAATTTGTAAACTGATTGACATTCGATTATGAGACGTGCGAATGAACAGTGAGCGCTCTGTTGGTTAGCGATTTTCAGTTTAAAGATAAGTAGATACTTCCATAGTACAAACATGATTCTCTGACTGGACCTACCTCCGATGAACATCCATATTACCTTTAATGTTCCGCATCGCTTCGATAGTTTGAGCATTCAGGGTAAACATATACTAACAAACATGATTAGTCAACAACAACAAGACCCATATTTGATCCCGCATCAAATAATTGATGATATATACCCATTATCTTTGGTCATAATAATCCATTACATATATCATTTTATCTGTGAGTAATTCAAATGGTCTATTAAGAACTAATCAAGATGAAATTTATTCAATTACTTCAGTTCTATTACACTCGAAGTTACTAATAATTTAGTCCGATCAATAAAAGAGTTGTTTATTTTTACTCTCCACTACTATGGAATAGTGCAGTCATGATTTCACAATTTTCAAGCGTATTTTTTACATCAATTTCTCAACAGGTATCATGTAGAGAGTGCATACTATGAGTTTCGTGATAATGTTTTTAGATGTATGGTGTATTATGTTTTTTTTTTCCTCTGGGAAACTAATATTTCTTTAGGAATTTAATATAGAAATGTTCCTACTATGGATTGTCTACCTACCATTCAAAAATAAAAAATAAATGTACCCTTACTATGTAGTGGAGAGTTTAGTGTTGGTCACAACCCACTCATTTTCATAGGGTTATACAAAAAAATGAAAACAAGATGGATACGAAAAAACGTTATCAAATTCTGTCGAATATTAATGCCTGAATATTCGCAATTTGTATATTAATACTATACAAATTGCGAATATTCAGGCGCTGTACTATAATCTGTGACTATAATCACTAGTTGCATGTAACACATGAGATCCAACTGTCGATAGCGATAGTATGTATAGTTGAAGAATAAGTAACAAACTATAAACCCATAAATACAAATTATTTAATTTAAGATATTTGGTTTTCTATACAACACATGTACCTAGGTATGTATTTCAAGATATGTAGGATAGTATGGAGGTCAGTCCTTTGATCCTACCCAGAATATGAAAACCGCATGATGGTATGTATGTATGTTTAGAGATTAGTATCAAACTATTAAGTCTTCTTAGATATTGTCTGTAGGCTAAATTGTATGAAGCAATGTCGTCACTAAATTCAATTTTTATAAAAATTGTTAAAAAAAAATTGAGATGTGCTATCAAAATTATAATATTTTTTATAGAAAATTAAATTATCTACTTGGGGTGTTTCGGCTTTTTTCGATATTTTTTAAAATAATGGAAATATAGGCAGTTAAACTCATAAATTTATCATAAATAAAATATTTTTCTTAATAAAAAATGTTTGAGAAACCCTGGAATTTAAAAAAAAAATAATTTGGGATTTTGTATTTGTCTATGTTTATACCAATTTTCAGCGTTCTAGCTTTTATGGTTTCTGAGATATATGGAAAAATAAAGTAAAAAATCAAAAGTTGATAACCCCTGACTGAAACAAAAATTCACAATTCTGAGTATAAAAGTTTTGTAGGCCTATAACTGTTTATATATTCTGAAAATTTGGGCTCTGTAAATTGAGCGGATCAAAAGCTATAAGGGGGGGGGGGGGGACACACACGCCCACAGACACCCTCACACACACACCCACACAGACACACACACACACATACCCTCACACACACACACACCCACACACACACCCTCACACACACACGCACACGCACAAAACTCACATAAAATGTTCTACTCCGAATTCTGAGTAAATCCATGTATGGGAACATATATGCTGCGAGGCCTCTAGTTGGTGTTATTAGCATGCAAAAAGTCCACTACACCATACAAAATTTTCCTTCGTACACGCATCTTGGCTTAATAATGTCGATTCATTAAGAGAATTGAATTCTCATGAACAAATCGACAGTTGGATTATTGGATATTTCAACGAGTTTCAACGTATATTTTTTTACTAAAAATTCAATATTTTAATCTCAGAAAGTTCATAACAATTTTTGTATATTATAAAAAATAGACCCTAGTTTCTCAATCACTAACCTATTTAAACTTTATTAGCTAAATACATTTTTTTTATTTAAAGGAATTATTAAATTTAATGGAAAAAATACGTAGAACCTTTTTTATTTTGTACGTAGGGGAACCCTGGGCAGAACGGGGTACCGGGGCGGAATGAGAAAACGTCATAACTCTTCCCTGCAACGACTGAGCTGCGTGAATTTCGCGCACAATGTTCAGTCAGCTGTGTTGCTTTATTCGAAACGGTCACCATCAGTGTAAAAGTGCGCATGATTCGGATTTTTCGAAGGCCGACGAAAAAACTAGTAATTTCTAATTTTTGCTGTTCTACACCAAGGTGATTATACTATACAATATTATTTGTTACAAAATTTACATATATATCGTTGATTTTAATGTATTTTGACTATTTAAATTTGTAGTCATAAATTAAATCCAACAAACATAACCTCCAATAATACACGTGTTTATGAAAATGATGCTTCGGGGCAGAACGGGCGGGGCAGAATGGGACATATCCCATTCCGCCCCTGGTTGAGCTTCTCATATTAATGTGTATTTTATTTCTGCTATAGATGGTCCGAACATATGTAAGAAAGACTAATCTACAGACCTGCCCCCCTAGACAACATGCCATTTAAGCTAAGCGATAGTAAATGTATGGAATTGTGAATTGTATGTATGGAATTCACGTGACGTCACAGCCACCAATTCCATACATTTACTATCGCTTAGCGAGATAACGCTTAGCTTAAATGGCATGTTGTCTAGCGGGGCAGGTCTACAGATTCAATGAATGATGCTGTTGATGCGGTAATTAATGGACAGATGGGATACTTGGCAGCATCTAATCGATTTAACGTGCCATCATCAACACTGGAGAGGTATGTTAAGAAAAAGCGCATGAATCCAGAAGCAGTTATTGACAAAACATCAGGGAAATATACCAATGTTTTTACTGCTAATGAAGAACTAGAACTTGTCGATTATCTTAAAGACATACAAAAACTTGACTATGTCTATATGGTTTGACTATGAAAGAATTTCGTCGAATGGCATATCAGCTTGCAGAGAAAAATAATTGCACCCATAATTTTAACAGAGCTTTGGAAATGGCAGGAGAAGACTGGGTTTTGGCGTGTGCTGGTATATACAGTGACGACGATAAAACTGCTCTCATCTGTGAAGTATGTAAATAAATTGTAGATACCACATTGTGCCCCGTTTCTGTTTCCCATTGTACCCCAGGGGGTGGGGCAGAATGGGAAATTTCCCTTTTTTTTAAAAACTTATTTTTTTAATACAAATTAAGAGTTCATATTGATTTAATTATAATTTTTTCATAATAAAATGAGTAAATAAACATATGGATTTCTAAATAATGATGTAGTTTCATTCAAACACTCATAATTTGGAACCAAAGATTAGGTACCCCATTCCACCCCGGGTTCCCCTACATTTCATACTGTGTCGGACAGAGAAAAATTATAATATTAAATATCATGTACATATTCGTTCATTGTAATAATTAAAAAGACGAGTGGGTTATGGCCAACGCTATACTCCTCTCTGCCAAGTCACTTCACAAAGTATTTAAATTGATATATCGTCAATATCATTTTATGAAAGTGATGTGCATTTTTACCAATTTGAAAATAAATATTTCAAATTTTAAGTTTCCTGAGTACGGGGTCACTTATTTGACAGTTAAAAAAATTGAGAAGCACTATTCAGATAGGTATCCTTCGAAATCAAATGGGGGTCTTAATGAGTATTAGATATACAAATTTGCAAAATTTGAATAGAATCGAATGAGTATTTTAGTCTATAGTCGATTAAGTAAAATAAACACGCCGTACCTACATAGCATATAGCACGCAGCATATAGTACACACACACATATACATTGTGATGAAACTTTCAGAATACACTTTTATCATGATACTAGTTGATAATCTGCAATAAAAAAGTAACCTTAAAAATTGCGAAATCATAATTCCCCACAATATCCCCTTGGGTTAGTGAGGAGTAAAAATATAATTACATAGGAAAGAACAAAAACTTTTTTCCTAGTTCGCCATCTGACATACCAACAACACAACTAATTGGGCATTTCGCGAAAAATGTTCGTAATATAGCCGAATCCGAAGAGATGGCGCTAGTATCGCGTCGGGAAAATTCAATAACACAGTATTGGGAATGACCACCCCGACAGAGAAAATTCGGGAGGGTATATTATTATTATTTTATCTTTACCAAGCCAAGGCATGCTATGAATTTCTTTTATATCTCTACAATAAAAAGTATGGGTCTCGTTAAATAAATTTGTTATACATAGAAAATGTATAACATAATATTTTTTTTGAAAAACGAATTAATGATTTCATATATATGTAATGACATAATTTTGGAACCTAAAATATTCTTGACTAAAGTATCAGCTCCCCTAGACAACGTGTCATTTAGCTCAAGAAAAGAAACAAGAAAAGACAACTCATTGTATAGAAGTGACAGTTGCCAATAACGTGACAACTGTCACTTTCATACATCGAGTTATATTTTCTTGTTTCTTTTATTGAGCTAAATGACACGTTATCTAGGGGGGCTGAATAGAGCAAAAGCCAGCGACTTTGGTTACTAGAATGTAGTTTTTATTTTTCGTTTCGAGTTGCTCTGTTTTTTTATGGCGCCCTCTGTGTATCTGCGCCTGGTCTACCATCCCATTTTGAACATGCGGCGGATTTGTATCTTAGTGCGACCCAGCGCGACATAGGAAAAGTAGCGAAAGTTTCGATCGATAAATCAGTCTGGACTTTTGTTAAATTTTTCCACAATCCCAGATAAAATATAATGTAGGTCAAATTTTGGTTCAACGCACAAATAATGCTTATACACACTTATATATAAAGGTAAATCGCTCGTATACAATGTTCATGTTTTATACAAATTAAGCCATATACTACGCAATACGTTATATAAAAAAATATTACGTTCGGCTGACATAATATTGTGACAGTATAAATTGATAAATTCATTGTCATATCCGTCCGTCCTCAAATACCAAAATATATTCAATTGACACATACCTTGTAGGTACATAATATCCCTTAAAGGGTAGGTAGGGTGAGACTGATTCATCATTTCATTCAAGCTTTTGTTATTGACTCTTCACAAACTTCACTATAAAGATTTAGAAATTCATACAGGACTTCACCTACAACGAATTTATCCCCGTTAGTCATTAACCTTTGATGAAATGTCTAATTGGTGAAAAGAGCATTTTTTTTTCTGTATACAATTTTGGATATTTAAATTAACAATACATTATTTACAGCACCAATTACTGCATTCATTCATTTAAATAATACAATTAAAAATAAATTAATAGTTTGACAATAGTAATAGAGGAAAATTGGCGTTAGTGGCATAGCGTTTAGTGCGCTGGGTTAGTAATCCAGAGGTGGCGAGTTGCGAGCCTGCCACTACCAAGCATTTATACTACAAGCATTTATGCTAAATTTAGTGAATTTATGAGGATGTATATGTACTTGTTACAAGGACATACATTCGATAAAAAAATGAAACAGATAAGGTAAGAAAGAGCATAAAATGATAAAAAAAACAGTTAGAAGACAAATGTATCAATTCTGTAATGAATTTGTAAAAGACAAAGACAATTTATTCTATAAACACTAGCTAATTAATGATTTTATTAACTTAATAAAATAATTACAAAAACATTATTTAATTCAATAGTCCAACTGTCAATTTTTTTTTTTTTTTTTAAAATGAATATGTCCTTGTTAAACAAGTACATATACATCTTCCTACGTTCCCTAAACTAAGCATAAATGCTTGTCCTATAGGTGAACGAGATCGGTCGAGGCAGGATTCGAACTCGCGACCACTGGATTACTAACCCAGCGCGCTAACCGCTCTGCCATCCACCCATCCATCATTTGTTCAAGAGAATTTATTCTCTTAACATATCGACAAAGTATTAAGCCAAGACGAGTGTACCTATAAGGAATACTAGGAACATTTTGTATGGCGTAGTGGACTTTTTGCATGCTAAAAACACCAACTTAGAGGCTTCGCACCATATATTATGTTTCCATACATGGATTTACTCTGAATTCGGAGTAGAACATGTGAGTTTTGTGTGTCTGTGTGTCTGTCCCCCCCCCCTTATAACTTTTGATCCGCTGGATTCACAAAGCCTAAAATTTCAGAATGTATAGACAATTTTAGGTACACAAAACTTTTATACTCAGTATTTAGAATTTTGTTCCAGTCAGGGGTTATCAATATTTTAATTTTTATAGCATTTGTCCACATATCTCAAAAACTATAAAAGCCAGAACGCTGAAATTTTGTACAAATATCGTCAAATATAGTATCTCGAAATGGATTTTGAAAAACAGTTCCAGGGTTTCTCAAACTGTTTTTATTAAGAAGCAAAAAATTGATATGACTAATTTTTATCTTTAACTACCTTTATTTCCATTTCTTTTAAAAATATCGAAAAATGCCGAAACATGTAAACTAGAGAATTTATTTTTCTATAAAAAATGTGTACATTATAGTAATATATCTCAAACTTTTTTTAACAAAGTTTGAACAAATTAATATTAGTGACGACATCGCTTCATACAATTTGTATGGAATACACAATATCCAAATTCAACTATACATACTATCGCTATCGACAGTTGGATCTCATGTGTTACATGCAACTAGTTTATGGTAATTCGATGAAACTTATACGCATGATCACCTCTGAAGCACTCGCTTCCTATTAATAAATAAATCATTAAAATCGGATAATGTGGTAAAGAATTATAACTATCGCTGAAGTGAAAATTGAAGAGTTTGATGATTTTCCTATGGATCCCATCATCAGATATTAACCACATTGAAATGTGACCAATGGTGAAGATACCCCTTTTCTAATAAAAACGAATCATGGAAATCGGACAACGCAGTAAAAAGAAATCGCTGAACAAACAAAAAAACTTGTTTGTTTTCAACGACAGGATCCAATAAAAGTACACGTGGAGTGAAATGACAGTATCTTTCACAAAGGTCACAAAGAAATTCCTTTGTGACGGGAGTAAAAAGCGGATGATTGGACTCCATGACGAGTCAAAATTTAAATTTGTGCGGATATTCGACGAATTCAACACTCGAGTTCATTATTCACTCCGGGTGAAATCCTTAAACCCACTCACACTATTTTTGGAAGTTAATGTCACCGACATTTATACAATGAAAGAAACGTGGAAAGGCTATAAAAACATCATCTTGTTGATCCGAGTTTCAAGAGATGTGTAGAAAAGAATGTGACATGTAAAAAATAATGTATTTATTTTATTTTATATAAACATAGGTACAGCAATTTGCACAACACAAAAGACAAAATAGTTTCTTCATCACCATGCATTACATTATGCGTAATATAAAAACAAAATTACTTAAACATATGTCAATAGAAGAGTAAGTTTGAAATTAAAGATAAGATATTGAAATAAAATATAGAAAAAACAAAAATTAAATAAAACAAAGAAGACCATTCATGATACGTAATTCAAAATTTAAAATCTACAGATGATAATGGGATATGTACGAATTGGAGGAGTTAGGTATTCTATGCCTCATATCACAGCGTCATTGCCGATATACTCCTGCGATATTACGGATATGTGTTGTTGAATATATCAGTATCATAATAATAGTGAAATTTTCCGAGAAATACTTGGAATCATAAGATTGCATTATATAAAAACTGACGAAAAAAATATTTTTGCAAATCATGCTCTGAAATTAATCAACTAGTAGTAGTTGTAAACTTTATTTAGATGAAAAAACATATGTAAATTTTTTACATCTAGTTTAAACAAAAAATAAAAAAATACTTTTTTTAAATAAATAAGTATAGTAAGAGTATGACATTAATGTGATTCGCACTGCATAATCCAGACTGAACCTACTATGTAGAATAAGTATAGTAAGAGTATGACATTAATGTGATTCGCACTGCATAATCCAGACTGAACCTACTATGTAGAATAAGTATAGTAAGAGTATGACATTAATGTGATTCGCACTGCATAATCCAGACTGAACCTACTATGTAGAATAAGTATAGTAAGAGTATGACATTAATGTGATTCGCACTGCATAATCCAGACTGAACCTACTATGTAGAATAAGTATAGTAAGAGTATGACATTAATGTGATTCGCACTGCATAATCCAGACTGAACCTACTATGTAGAATAAGTATAGTAAGAGTATGACATTAATGTGATTCGCACTGCATAATCCAGACTGAACCTACTATGTAGAATAAGTATAGTAAGAGTATGACATTAATGTGATTCGCACTGCATAATCCAGACTGAACCTACTATGTAGAATAAGCGCCCTTTGTTGATTCGCTTCCCAACCCCATCTTTTGCAATTATTTACGTATTTAATAATAATTTATAAAGCGCTGTTTAATGATCACTCCAAGGGCGCTATAGCTTATTTGTTGGCTCTACGAAACAAGGCAGTCATAAATAGTGAACCGAAAGTGTTAATGCTCTGAGCTCCACGTTGCCAGGAGCCACGTATGACACATTTGCTTATTATTTACAACAATGATTATTTATCACCTCATCATGAAAGGAAAAAAATGAGGCTAGTGACGGTGTGGGTATGAGACAGATGCATTTGATAAGAAAAATCGGGGAATGGACCGGAATCCACTGAGTGGAGGAGCTGTTCCGGAAAGCTCAAGACGGAGATGCCTTTGCCAAAGTAGTAGTGGACGTTGGGGGAACCTGACATGGCACAGAAAGAAGATGATTTTGAAAGGTATCACTTAAAAAATGTCGAATTATTTTAATTTTACTACTGATGCAGAATATATCAAGATCTTGTTAAAATGCTACTGTGAGTATTTTGTAGACAAAATAAGATAAAAGTTAGTTGGCATTATACATGGAATATATTATTTCTAACACTCTAACTTTATATAACTTCATCCAATTACATGAGCGAAATAATATCCATTCATTCATACCATCATGGCATATCCCACTTCTTTCTTTTCGTGTCATGTCAAGTCCCCCCGACATAAACGACCACCATAGAGAAAGCCTCCCTGTTCTTGGGCAGTGCGAAACAGCACCTCCACAGTTCTCATACCGGGCATTTACCGGATGTTTCGAAGACAGGAAAGCTGCCTTCTTCCGACCCCTCTACGTCCCTCGATCTTCTCTTTCATGACAAGTTGAAGGAAGGTATATTTTTCAAGTCTCAGAATATGGCCGAAGTACGATGCTTTGCGAAGCTTAACATTGGTGAATAATTCTCTGTTAGTGTTGGCTCTACGTAGTACTTCAGTGTTAGTGACCATGTCAATCCATGATATTCTCAGCATTCTGCGGTGGATCCACATTTCATTTCTCACTGTGTGAGGGTAAATAGCGGCGGGTGTGCATAACGTTATAAAAGAAAGCACGATGCATGCGTGTATTCCGACACATCAATCTAGTCTCACCTAAAAAGGAAATAAGTACATTCAAAATGGGCATGGTTAACCTCATTGCTACACCATGTGAGAGTTTATTTTGTCTGTTGTATTTTCGATTATCCGGCTTTTGCGGGATTCCCGAAAACGATGATCATAGCGAAAAAAAAAATAATTTATCTCTTTTTAAAGTCAACTTCTGAATCAGATAAAAAAACGAATATTTATCGTAAAGCAACATGAGCCAGGCTTTTGGGTGCGCAGAATTTATGCACAGGGAATGATCGCAAATTTGTGTCTTTTTGCTTGGTGAGTATATGCGCAAATCGCCCCCCTCCACGGCGATATGGCTCAAGATTATATGAAGAAAACTATACAATGGATCGTTGTCAAAATTATTTTTATGCCGTTCCAAATGTCGATAAACAGACGATAAGAAGCATTGTTGTAAAATAAAGAGTGTCTCACATTAGCTTAGTTTGATATTTAAAACAACAGAGCAGTTCGGGTATAGTGTGAAAGCAAGACAAGACACAACAATAAAAGAGCGCAGAATACAGAATAATAGCCACCTACATTCACGTACCATAACAGAAGCGAGCGAATCTATAATAATGTGGAAGTATATATAGAGAGTTAGCTGCTTGGTACACACGGTATAAAGCCTTTGCACAGACAGGGCCGTATCCGTTTTATATTTATAAGGAGCAAATGCGCTTGGCGCATGTAAATCTGGGGGTGCCAAGAACAGATAATTTTCAAAAATAAAAAAGACGACAGCAAACATATAGAAAAATTAACGGCCGATGGCTTTGACACAAACTTAGCAAGAATGAATATAGAAATTCTAAAATAGATGTATAAGTCCAAAAAGAAGAGATGGCATGATCACACAAACATCATTTTAATTAATGTGCGCGTATGAAATCAAATAAAACCATAAAAGAACATCGTTATATGTAGTGGCAGTTTCGATACATTGCATTGCCAATCTATGTAGTTTTAAATGTTAAAAAAACAAAAATTTAACTATAATGTTTATTCAATAAATTGATTACTTGAATTTATATTTAATATAGAGGTCGCCCTAGAGGTAGTTATATGAACCAGCTAATCAGTGATATGCGCTGTAGCAGCTACCAGAGATGAAGTGGCTTGCGGACAACGCGGAGATAGAATGCTTCGTGCAAACCAATCTTAGGATTGTAACCATGAAAAAAATCTTATTTCATTTGCGCTTTTGAATTATGATTTTTTGTATTTTTTTAATATGTCACGTGTATTCATTTATAGCAATGTTTCTACACAGTTTTTTGATTCTTTAATATACACAACTGCTTGCCATACTCACTTTAGTTATATTTAATAAAAAATATTAACTCTGGATAGTTGTAAGAAATTTCCGAAAGGCCTATCAGTGCTAAATTATATGTGACAGAGCTAAACATAAATAAATTCAGTAAAAATGTTCCAAATTACAGAAAAGAACAGTGATTTTGATGTACAATGTGATTTTCGAACGAAAGGGGAGGAGTTATGGCGCTGAAAATCGTGGATTCGGCCCTGAATATGAATAAAACATTTTATATACCTACATATAAAGGTAAAAGTGAAACAAAAGAATATAAAGTACAGTTGCTGTACACATTATATAGTGATGCTGAATATTTAATGTATAACATAGTTCAAGATTTTAGTGGGTATATACAACAATCTTTTCTGCAGTATTTTTAAAGATTAGAAAGTTAAAATATGAAATCATGAGGAATTGTAAAAGATTATTTTGAAAAGTTCTGAATGACTCATTATATATTTACCAACCTAATACACTTATCGCAACCAACTTGATATAAGATGATTTTTGGACTACGTATCGAAATTCACAGTATTCCATTTTTAAACCAGAATATGTTTGTATTACAAGCCACAATCATCTTCATATTCGAAGAAAAATTCCATGTTTTGGTTTAAAAAAATATGATAAAAAACAGGAGAGAGCTTCGTAAATAAAAAATATATTATATACTTACCTAATGTATTCATAGAATTCTAATAAAGAGTAAATATAGGAAAATAATATATAGCGACTTTAATATATTCTTTCATATATGTTTAAATAGAAATACCCAAAAACTAAATTGAAACAAAAAATGAAATAATATTTGGTTTCCTTATACTGAATATTCGAATAGTTTCCATAATATTATGAACCTGCCCTAGAATATGCAAATACGATACAAACAAAATACACTATAGTTTGCATATTTAAATACTTGAAGTATTCAACTGGATTTGTGTTAATGATTAGTAGATACGTTGAAGACCTCAAATCTATTCATTATTTTAAAATATGTAGTTGATGATACTTAAGGCCGCACAGGCACTGGGAATTTTTAGCGAGTTGTACACTTCATGTGCTGAAAAAGAAGCGGTGTGGTTCGTCCCGAGTCCCGACACACATTTTGCACGACTTGACTAGCGCGAAACAGGAACAACGTAAGCGACAGTATGAATTGTACCTTTTTTTAAATCAAGACACAAATTCAAAAATCTAAAACAATCAAAGTTAACATAATACGATATTTTTGCTAAATTACAGTAAACGTCTGACAAATTAAACGGATAACGAGGGAATCCCCCAAATTTCAGCGGTACATTCGGAACTAGTTTTTATCGAGAGAATTTTCAAATATTGTGATTCTGGAACTGTCAAGTACTATGATTTATCCCTATCTTTAGTTTCAAGACGGTAATTTTTTATTAATGGCTGAGTACCTACCTAAATGAGGAAACTCCAATGTAACTAATCACATTTGAGAGACTGCGCGGCCTTAAAAATAAAAAAAAGGCTAAATAACTATGAATACTTATGTTTTTTTAAGATAGTTGATGACGTACATTGCATCAAGTAGCTATCAACCATAGGTTCTCAAACTTATAAGAATTATTGACCTCTTTGCACAATATATAATTTCGAAAATATTCAACGATATTGGAAATCTGATAACTGAGTCAAAGGTCTCGGGTTCTATTACCGAGGGGAATACAGTTTTTAATTGTGTTTTCAGTCAGCATCTGTGAAACGATAAACATCATAACTCTCCAGAATGTGGCAACTTGTTATTCAGTGCGTGTTGAAAGATATTTGAACATGGCTACATCTTGAACACCAGCTATTAGGATTGGGTCCATTATACTCTTCCGAAAAAGAGCACTACGTAGCGTTGGGGAAGGTTTGCAATCTGTTCAGGAAAATAATAATTCGGATTTTAAAAGACCCGGGTTGTATAAAGGTGGAAACACAAAATTCGGAAGATCGTTCCACAAATCTTCCGAAGATCAGAAGATTGTTGCATGAGACGGAATGAAACAGGATTGCCGAAGACCAACCGGAGTCGAGAAAGAGTTGCGCATTAGAGTGGATCGAAATCATGAAGTTAAAACAATATCAAAATTGGCATAGGCGGGATAGGTGCTCCTGGACAAGCTTATTTCAGGGTTTTATTTTTATTTTTGTAATGTCATCTTGAACTGCCAAAAGTAACATTTATTTTTAGATTTTGAGTATAAAATGACAAAAAACAATAGAAGAAAATCAAAAGAAAAAAATATTTTGAAAACGTTTACATTTATTTTTGTTATGCAAATATACCACATAAACATAAAAAAACAATAATAATTCAAATTCATATTCCTTTGATATCATTCAATTAAGATTGAAATAGGGGAAAATCTGATTATTTCAGTCATATTCAGCTTTAGTATTGAATTTTGGCATTATTATTCGAAACTCAATTCTAGATTCAATAAACCTATCTCGTCTTTCGGGACCACATACTGCACTAGAAGTTTCCGTCACTTATTTTACACATTATAAAAAAATAACCCATACAAAAGTAATCCACTCTAATGCGCATTGCTTTGCTACCAACTAATCTCAAGACTGAAAATGAAGAAGAAAAGTCATAAGTCAGTGGACAAAAAACTATAGCGTGTTTGAATATTATTAATTTCGCGTTCATTCATCGATATAAATGTCTTAAATCAAACAGTTCGAGAACCTTCATAGTAATTATAAATATTCAAACTTATTTAATGGAGTTAGTACCCCCTCAGTTATCAATGAGCATTACCGCTTCCCTAAGATCGTTTCAGCGCCCACTTTGGAAACCAATGTTGTAAATAATTATTAGTGCACGAAGAACGCTGTATAATATTGAAACCAGTATCAAGTACAATATGTGTGAAGAATAAATAGAGAAATCCATGTAAATCACGATGAATTGTAATGTAGGTGCCATAAGTATTTTAAGAGGACAGCGCGCGTTTCGGGACAGCGGTAGGTAGATAGGTCCCATCAACCAGCGTATGTAAAGCCAAAATTATAACATTAATTAAACAACATCATTATCCATGTTCCAGGTAGAACGGTTCGCCGACCTTCCCCCCTGGACAACGTGTCATTTAGCTCAAGAAAAGAAACAAGAAAAGATAACTCAATATATGGAAGTGACAGTTGTCACGTGACTGGCAACTGTCGCTTCCATACATTGAGTTATCTTTTCTAGTTTCTTTTCTTGAGCTAAATGACACGTTGTCTAGGCGGGCTGAACTCTTACATGCACCAGTATGTTGTACTAATGTAAGGAAAAACTAGTTTGTTTAAATTTTGTAACAACGATACATATTTATGTACAAGGCTCTGGTACCCATCATCATCACTGGCACTACAGTCCGCTACGGACCCTGGCCTCCTCCAGTAATCGTCTCCATCCCTCCATATCGACCCCCCTTATAACTTCTGATCCGCTCAATGCACAGACCCCAAAATTTTCGGATATGTAGATAGTTATAGGCCTACAAAACTTTGATACTCAGAATTTTTGAATTTTCGAATCAGTCAGGGGTTTTCAATTTTTGAATTTTTACTTAATATTACCATAAATCTCAAAAAACAAAAGCTAGAACACTAAAAATTGATATAAATATAGACAAACATAAAATCTCAAATTAGTTTTTTCCAAAGACCTTATAATATACTTTAGTATATTATAAGGTCTAAAAAAGTTCCAGAGTTTCTCAAACATTTTTTATTAAGAAAACAAAATTTTTATGATTTTATTTTGTATAACTGCCTATATTTCCAAAGTTTTCGAAAATATCGTAAAAGCCGAAACATTCCAACTAGAAAATTTAATTTTCTATAAAAAATATGAACAATGGCCCTGAGTCAAATTGAAAACGCTGTTCGTTATTGCCAAGCGCTATTTTTTTTTGTATGTGATTTGACGTTTGTTGTAGAAATTTTTTCTACAATAACAAACAACAAACGTCAAATCCCATACAAAAAAAAATTAGCGCTTGGCGATAACGAACAGCGTTTTCAATTTGACTTGGGGGCATTGTAGTAGTACATCTCAAACTTTTCTCAACAATTTTTATAAAAATTGAATTTAGTGACGACATCGCTTCATACAATTTGTAAGGCATTATACACTACACAATATCTCACTCAATTGTTTGATACCTCTTGTTTTACGTACATACGTTTGAGAGTTACCTAATGAAAGGTTTGCAAATGTCAATGAACAGTGATTATAGGTGTGTCGAAAACATATTTAAACTCAACTCGCTCTCGCGAGTCCCATGTATTATTGTTGTTTTGTGAGTACCGTGAGTAGGTACATTTTTCTTTACTATCTCTGGTCAACAATGGTCGTTACTTACATATGTAATGTTGTTCACGTGTTATTAAATTTGAATAAAATTATATAAAGAAGAAATTGATATTATTTATTTCAACAATCAACGAGTTAATAGAGTTTACTTAACAATATACAAACTTACCTAACCTAAACCATAATTACGTTGTTTTCGATATTCAGAGCTACAAATAATTAACAAGTAGGTATCTATTCAACATATTTAGTTTGATGAGCCTGTTTTTTTTAAAGAATATATCCCTGACTAATGCTTGTGCTGTAGCTGCAAGACATGAGTTAAGTCATAACTGATCCCGATTTCACTCTGGATTAAAAGAAGGCAGATTTCTAGCGAAGCGCATTGTTCAACTGCCAAAATGTGGTAAAAGGTTATTTCATTACTTTCTCGTTCAACGCACGCGAAATTCGTACCTCTCTCTCAGAAAATTTGCATATTTTTCTCTACGCCTTTAACTCGAAATGTTGGCAATACTGCCGTCGTGATCAGCTGATTAAACTCTTGTGTCTATCTATGATCCATTTCATGGTCGGTGTGGTACCTGACCATGCGCCGCTGTTCACTATATACCAGGGGAGCAGACGAGACTAGAAGGCGGCCTACCAGAGGACGCTGCACTCTGTTGCCAATTGGCTCCGTGACGGTGAACGACCTCCTCGTACTGCTGCCTCCCGTATGGTTCGATGCTATTATGTCATTATTTTTCGTCGATGTCCACAACGAACCATCTAACAAAACGCCTCAATTTCAATAAAAAAACTCCATACAACTAATGATCAAAATGATATTACAACACACAAGTTGTTTTTATACTCTCCACTGCTATGTTGAATTAGATTTGATAATCTGTGTACAATTTTTAGCTTGATATTTAATACAATTGAATTTAGATGTTTCGGTAGCAAAGCGGCTAGTGCGTTGGATTAGTAATCCAGTGGACGGTTCAAATCCAACCTCGATGTATACTTCTTTATTTATTTATTTATTTATTTAGGGACAAATACAGTCTTAAAATACTAAAATGGAATAATACACTATAAAATAAAAACAAACAGACCAATTACATATGTCCGCAGATATTAAATATAAAACATTTTAAACATCATAAATTTAAATATAACTAAGATGTATGTTTGCCTGTGACGGGAAAGGAAGGGAAGAGAAAAAAAAGGATGGGAAAAGGATTGTGACAGTTAAATTGTTATATTTTTGTTACAAACAACAACTCAAAATGTAAATAAAAGTATACAAAAGATAATATTAGAAAAAACACAAATAACTAACAAAAAAAAAAATGTCAACATACGAGTTCATGCTATGCACTTATAGAGAGAATTTTTGTATGCGTTATTACTAGCGGTGAATATATCAGAATGTGTGATACTGGCTGAGAGGTTGACATTATAGAAGTTACAAGCCCTTTTGATAAACTCATTTTGATTAGAATTAGTATTACTTCGAGGAACATAAAACAAGTAGTTCAATCTGCCATTTCGCAACGGCGCATGGAAATTAATTTTATTTAATAAATTAATTTTATTTTTACTTAATATAATATTCTTGATTCAATGACAATATGTATTTGATGAAGACTTTTATCATATCTGATTCCTCAGCCAAACGTCCCAGGTTCAATTCTCGGTGGAGAGTGGAGACACAGTTTTTAGTCTGAATCTATGAGCAGACTATTAACATCATTAGTGTCCAGAACGTGGCAACTTGTTATCGGTTGCGTGTCAAATTTATTTTCGACACAGTACCTACCCTTTAGTTTCCCGAGAACCAATAATAAAAAAGATTTTTTTTACATAATATTTTTGAATTTAAGGAACACAAGGAAATGTTTGCGAGTTCGTGTATTGATCTCTTCATAGTTCATATGTAAATTAATTCTAGAAATAGGCCAACGACACAGTCTGCTGGTGAATTCAGAGAGGGTGGGAATGTAAGCTCATCAAATTCTGCTTTAAAACACGTGAACTATCGACGTAACGAAACGTGAATAATGGATCCATGCTGAAACCATGGAACATTTTATATGTAAAAATATATTGCAAAAATAAGTTATTTGATCGTATAAATCAATTTAATGAATATTACTACACTATTCGGGCTCGTTCACCGAAAAATTACAACTTAGACAAATTGAAAACATAATTATTCAACATGAAGACTGAAAATAAAGTACCTATATGCTTACACGTTTGCTGCATTCAACATGTATTCAACACTCAAATATCAGAAATATGTATAATGAATTATATTAAAGCAATTTTAATTATTCAATACACGTGTGGATTCACGAGAAAATGACGAATCTTTGCATAGCCAACAGGAAATATAAATACATATTCCAAGCAGTTGTATTGACAAAAGTTTTTTTCTTATTATTATTGAGTAATGTTTGAGCAAAATATTTTATCATATTAAGGGGGCGACTGCTGCCAACGTACCTATTTTTCAATTTGATATACCATCATTATTTCTAATCAAATCGTTTTGAAAAAAATAATATAGATAGTTTGGGTATTAACAAAGAAAAATATACCTTAACTTTTTGATAATGTTCTGCATAAATTCTTCAAGAAAAATAATGGCATTACCCGATTTTCAACGTTTACCTACCTTATATTTTTAATACGGCGTAGAGCAATATATATTTTTTTAAATTAAAGAAGACAAAAATATCTGGAAAAATATGCCGTGATGTTGCATTACTGCTTCAGGTTTAGTAAAGATACCTAAAAAACATTTTTTTCCATTCAGCGCCATTGAGAAATAGAACTTATTTTTGGTTTATTTACTTAACCTGATGCATTATTGCAACGTCACGACATATTTTTTCATATATTTTGTTCTTCTTTAATTTAAAATAATATATATTGCTCTATACCTTATAGTTTTTTTTAGAAATAAAAGATAAATGTCAAAAATCGGAGTATGCTAATTATTTTTCTACAAGAATAGGTATATAATATGATACAGAACATAATGAAAGAGTTTAGGTATATTTTTCTTTATTAATATCCAAACTAAGTTATTTTTTTCAAAATTATTCGATTTGTAGTAATGATGCAATATCAAATAGGTACGTTGGCAGCAGTCGCCCTCTTAACATATACTGTGTTAATCGATATCATTCTTCAATCATCGCTGGTACATGTTCACTTAATTGCATTATCTACAAATGTATTTTTATTATAAAATGTTATTGTAATATTTTATAATTCAACCAGAAAGTTAAATTTGATAGGTATGTTTTATTGAAATAGTTCAAAATGGGATATTTGATAAACCGGATCATCTATTGATCAAACAACCAAAAACTGTGCTGAAAAAAATGCGTTTTCAAAGGTTTTGACTAACTATTCTAACGCTATTCCCTTCAACAGCACTCATGGTCGGAATTTTAGGTAAACAGCTCAAAGAAATCTAAATATTTATTGTTACTGAAGAAATTCCTACATTATGTCTAATGGACGACTTCTTCTAAGGAAAAAAAATAATACATACAAAATACCATAATACCACTATGTGGGGTAACCAGCGACAGGTGTGCGGGTGTGTTTTGCAAAGTTGCAAACGTAGTCTTGTACAATTGATACAATATAGATGGGTAGTGGCAGAGCGGTTAACGCACTGGGTTAGTAATCCAGTGGTCGCGAGTTCAAATCCTGTCACGACAGATATTTATTTCACCTATAGTACAAGCATGTATGTATATATGGTTAGTTTAGGGAATGTATGAGGATATATATGTACCTGTTTCAAAGACATATTCCAACTTCTTTAAAAATAAATGACTTAAGATTGTTCTACCTCCTTTCTGCATAGGTACCTATCTATAGAGTGTCCCAAGAAAAACAACGTCAAAATGAAAAGGGCTGCAGCTCATTAGCTATCCGATTAAGTAACTTTGATCTCAATAAAAATATTACAGTTTTTGAGATATTGGCACTTTTATAAAACTCGTAGTTTTTGATACCTTAATTCAGTGCCACGACTACAAATTTAGGTATTTACATAGCTAAGTGTTATTTGCTTGACGGTACCAAAGAACTGTACAATCGAATTTTATCGAAAATTTTGTCCATGTTATAATGCTGTAACCGTAAAAATACATGCTAATAACTGTCCTACTAGCTCTCTTTGTTTTGAGGTTGGTTCTTGGGACGCCCTGTCTTACATGTACATATTAAATGGTTTTTATGTTGTATCATGGTATAATAATAGTACCTACGTAAACATGAAGTATAAAAATGAGACGTTTCCATATTATAAGATGACTCATAGCCGTATTGCGAACAGAATATTCCAACCAAGAACTGGATCGATCCCTATACAAGATGACGTAATAATGTCTACACCATAATATTATAGTGTGATACGCAATACGCACCCCACCTTTAATGAATATAATATATTAGTAGGTACCTACTTACATAGACACAGATAACATCGTATCGTATCGTGCCAATGCAAATATGCAATTGAAATTATCGCAGTAGTCATGACAATGAATCGTTTATAGATAGGTACCTACATATACTGTGTTTCAATTAAATGTGCACCTCATAGTAATATTTATAGGACTGTCAGTCAGTCAAATAAACTGAATAATGTTGTCAAATTAAGTTCCTCTAATCTTTTTTATTTTTAGATAACTTCTCGGGCAAATTAAATTTTTTGATTTGTTTATTTTCTGGTTTAAAAATAGAATATGTAATAGTACCCCCTATTCAGCAACTATTGTAACTAAATTAGGAACGTTCTAAAATTGCAGATTTTAGATTTACGGTCTTATTTCAGCGTTATAAAATATCAGCTTGGACTAAATGGAATAGGAACGTGCCTATTTTGGCCGGAACGTTCTTAAAAATTTCCTGAATTAGACGTTTTATGAATAATTGTGAAAATTGAGGGAATGAGAATATTGGCAGCAAGGTACATAACCAACTGAGCCACTAAGGCCGACAAATCTCATATTTAAATCTTCACACCAAGAAATTGCAAAGTAAAACAATCTAAGTTTTATATGAAAAAATACAATTTGTCTTCTATAATTTATTATTTTATACAAAACGCACATGTTTTTCATAAGATTTCTGCAGATTTATCAGAAATAACTATTACAAAAGATGAATATCCGGTTTTTAACATCTAACAACACCGAATGCAAACATTCCAACATAACCACGAAGTGCACTTTTACATGAAACGTACTCTACTGAAATGAGTCAGGACAAAATGCAACGAGGACACGAGGAGAAAGCTGAACTCAATGTACAATATTATTGCAAGCGTGATAAGGAGAGAGTAAAAACTGTAGATGTCAGATAAATATTATAAACATGCGTAGGTTTTTACTGTTAGCTGATACTGTACATTGTAGGTATAATATTTTATCAATTATCCTTAATACCAAAATAACCCATCATGCAATAGTCATTTTTTAACCGGTTTCAAAAAAATATGAAGTTATAATTCGAAACGATTTTTTTATTAGAATGGGGGTACCTCATTAGTGGTTCTATATTATTTTGATGGTCTGCTGAAGGGATCCATGAGAAAATCATCAAACTCTTCAATTTGCAGATAATGAACGAATAATTCTTTACTAAATTTGTCTGATATCAATGTAGAAAGAAGGTAAGTACATCAGGTGCGGTCCCATTTTAATCTGGTCAAGATCTGATGACGGGATCCATTAGAAAATGATCAAAATCTTAAATTTGCTGATAATGGTCGAATAATTCTTTACCAAATCGACAGATTTTTCGGAGTTGGTTATTTATATTAAAGTTCAAATGTTTTCTTACCTCTTCAAAACATATTTTTAGAGTTCCCGGACTCTTCCTATGATTTTTAAGAGTTCCGCGAGGGGCCGTTATTATTTGTCCCCATAAACAGAACAGACGATGCTGCTCTTAGGTAATAATGATACTATAACGTGTATGATACTAACAGACGATGCAGCAGTAGATAATAATGATACTATAACTCGTTTTCGAGTCTCCGTGCAGACAAATTAATGGTGAATGTGGGTGGAAGTTTTGGGAGCGCTGCAAGTTCTACCTATATTTGGCTCTGATGACAGAACAATCATAAAAAAGAAATAGCTTGAGGAATAAAAGTTTGGTTTACAATCCTCTCTATTTGTCGATCGTGACTTTCTAAGTTTTATTTAAATATATCTATTTATTTTAAACATATTGTACAGATGTGCACAATGGCGGACTTTTGCAATGTGGCAATATCTTCCAACGAAACATATTATTTTGGTGAGGTAATTTATTTTTATGACACGTTTCAACTTATGTACATAAAATATATATTGAAACATTATAAAAAAAACAATAAAAACGGCGGGAGAGGAGGGGAGGGGATAAGGATATGATAAGGAAACAAATTAAAGTGTTATATGTAAGAAAATGATTCTTTTGAAAGCGGGAAGTGTTGATGAAACTCGAAGTTGCGATAGGGTGTGATTCCAAAGACGAGCTGCTTGTACGGAGAAATATGTGGTGAAAAAGGAAGTATTGTGTACTGGGATACTGAGCGTTCTTTCAGTATTTGAACGTAGAGGCAATTCTTGTTTTGGGAGGAAGTGAAATTTATTAGGTACGTTTTGAAAATTGAAATTTTGTACTGGATTCACATTTAAACAATAAACGAAGTACGTAATGTTCCCAATCATTTCGATAGTAAAATAAGTACAATTCGTTGGTGGAAATTTCTTTTCAAAATTTTGATATATTTTTTATTTATGGTCCTTTAATATGTTTGATAGATCCATCACATCAAGGAGCAAGTAAGACAGAGTTTCAAAAGGAAAATATATCTGAAAAAATATTTTTTTAAATAATCATTTTTCTTCCGAATGTCTAATAATATAAATATGAACATATTAACTCTATTTTGTTGTGAGGCACCGTCTTAAAATAATGCTTCCATTCGAAAATCTAACAAACAAAATAACATCATAAAATAGTTCAGCAATGAGGTTCACCACCCTTTCTGAATGTAGTGCCTTTTTAGGTGAGACGAGGCTTGTGCGTATGAGGATACACGCACGTATCATGCTTCCTTTTGTAAGGTACTGCATACCCGCACACCTGTCGCTAGTTACCCCACATTGTGGGATATGCCGCGTTGGGATGAACTCTACGTGCAGCAAATAAATAAGAATATACAAAAGCACTAAAAGAGAGGCTAGAGCACTGAATTAGTAATCCAGAGGTCGCAAGTTCGAATCCTGCCTCGATCGATTTCGTTCACCTACAGCACAAGCATTTATACTTAATTTAGGGATGGTATGTACTTGAAACAAGGATATATTAATTACTTCTAATTTATCGACTGCTAATACGTGATGGAATTCCATTATCAATATTATAAAATTACTTAAAAAAATAAGTAAAAACACATTTTTTTAACTTTATTCCACTAATTTAAAGTGTTGACCGCTGACGCGTTTCGCTCAAAAAGCATCTACTGAATGGAGTTCGGCATCTACTGAATGGAATTCAGTTATATAAATTAGTGGAATAAAGTTAAAAAAATTGTGTTTTTACTTATTTTTTTTAAAGTAATTTTATAATATTCATATTAATTACTTTTATAAAACAAGTATATAGGAATTTATTTTATTTTAATTTGTCAAGGTTACTTACAAGGTAACATTTTTTTTATAATAAACATAAAAACTAAAAATTAATTAACAAATACGAAACCAAGAATTTAACACCAATTACTAAGATACGGTCTAAAAAAATAAAACAACGAAAATTACCATATATAAAAAAACAGGGATACAAAAAAAAACATCAATATTAATCAAGTAAATAAATAGATGCATAAAAGCTAGGATGTTTATGACAGGACAATTGATAGGAATGAGAAAATAAGGAAAAGAAAATCAATCATTCAGAAAGCCTCAACATTTTATTAAAAATGCCCGGTGAGCCAAATATGTCGAGACTCGCGAACTTTGCATAAAATAGCTTTCATGCTCTATAAACAAAAACATTCCCAGCATGGTTAGTTCCAACAATTGGCATATTGAATAAATTGTCTGTTAAAAACTGTCAATCCTTGTTAATCGCGCAGGGACTCTAAGGTTATTTTGTCCTAGTAAATTAGCAGTATCAACGCGGTTATTCAATATGTTATATAGAAACATCAAGTATATGTCTCTTCTGTAAAATGGGTAAAGAATATATATTTCACACAACGAACAAGGTAAGTAAGGGGAATGTAGGTACTTTAATAAAAATTATAACTATTATTTATTTATATACGCAGGCAGCCAAGGCTGATGTGCCTATATCAACTGTCGAATTTTATCATTTGTTTGTGACTATTTTGCTGTGTCCAAAAAAAAATCCAGTCTTTTATTGAAAATATTAACATTATTAGCATTCCAAACATGTTGGGGCAGTTTATTCCAAGTATTCACCACTCTATTAGAAAGAAAATGCTTTCGAAGATTTGTCGAGAACCTACTTTTAACAAGTTTAAGCTTTAAAATTAAAAGGAAAATTTAATATTAAAAAAAAACGTTAATTAATCGATAAAACATTTAAGATTGGTCGATGTTCAAGACATTAAGTAGGTATGCTTTATTTTATTTACAATAAACATTCTAAAAATGGATTTCGCCCACATGGTCTACCATCACCTACACTGAAGGTACTACAAACACACGCTGGACATATGTGAGATAAATGACTAATACTTACTTATCTTAGTTTTGGACAAAATCAGCAATTTAAAACTGTGATATTTTCTCTCTTATTTCATTGTTCCAAGTAAATATATCCAGCCCAGCAGAAAGCTAGGAAACCATATTTCTTTATAACTAGTGAAAAACATTCACAATAAGAAAAAAAACTATTTAGCATCTTACTGAAAAGCCAATTCGAAAGTAGAATGTAACTCGTACTTATATATGTATATTACATAGAATAATAATAAAACTAGTATATTAGTAGAATATACATACGGTCCACAATATCCTTAAAGAAGGTTATTGAAAACAGAATGACATTAAACACGGTTTGTAACGGTTTTCCCACACGAAAGGAATGAATAAATAAAAACGGCCACAGAAAAATTATAGACATGATAGAGAGGGAATGAGAATTAGGCACGAAAATACCGAATAATTGAATAAAATATTGGCACGATAGCGAAAACAAATATTGAGAAATTAGTTTAAACAACAAACGAGCATATATGAGACAGTAAAATGCAGTTGAAATGAGATCGCTAAGAATATTTTGTAATAGAACGACGTACCTATAACAGAGTAAGAAATGAGGACACAAGGAAAGAATGTAAGATGAAGAATGGTGTAATTGATAGAATAAAAGTTAACACAGTGAGATGGTTTGGGCAAATTGGAAAAATGAATGAAGAACACCTGACGAAGAAAATATACAAAAATGACAAGAATGGAAAAAGAGGTCAGGGACGCCCTAGAAAAGGATGGCACGACCATGTGAACGATATTCTCAAAGTCGAAAATGTAATGAAGCCTGAACAACAGACGAATATGCATGAGACGAAGCATGAATGTTGACGAGGCGGTGAATATGTGTCAAGATAAAAAATGTGTTCTGTTCTCTCTGCCTACCCCGCGGGGGACATGGCGTGATGGTATGTATGTATGAAACGGTGTACGGATGTGACGATAAATTTATGCAAAGGCGCCAGGTTCTCTCTGTCTACTTCAATAACAGAGAAACGACCTGATGGTATATACGTACAAAAATGATATACGAATCTCGCATAAGATTATTATATACAGGTCTCTAAACAAGTTTATATTATTTATGACTAACTATAGTTTCCGTCAAACTTCTTGAGACTTTTAATCGTGGAGGGAGACGATTTGCACAAATACCAACCGAACAAAAAGACAAATTTGCGCTCTGCGCACCCACGTGACTGGCTCAAATTTTACAATAACTATACATAGGTAATATTCGTAATTCGTTTTGAAGAACGCTGTTTCAAGCATTTTGAGTATCTCTCGTTCCGGCTCTGTCAGAAGGCTCCCAAGTAAGTGTCATCAATCTTATGTTTGCGGTTTTAACAGGAAATGCAAGTATGGTGTGTAGTGTACAGTACACACGGTAAGTCAGTACCTACAGACATCAATTTACCGATCAAAATAATATTATGAATAATGTACCTAAATAAAATACAGCTAAGTAGTAGACAATTTAATGGTTTATGCGACGACTGAGTTACTTCCTTTGTATTGAAATGGTTTCCTGAATATATAAAAACTTAGACAGGACATGAGGATCAGAAAGAAAGTACATAATGAGTGGCAATGATGGACAGACAAGATGATCAATTCCTTTACTGACCCAAACATATTCTGCGCATCTGATAACAATATACTTAATTATTGATCATTATATTCCATTATCAAGCACACCATATTATATAGGTATTATATCATTAAATATATTATTTCTAATCAAAACCACAGTAAAATATCAAATCTTAGTTCTAACAACGTTCTAACCATTCATAAAGTATATTCCAGAAGTTTTGTCATAGTTATGGCGCTTTACATTGTTATATTCCCAGTAGGTTAATATTTTACAGAGATCTTGGTCATACCCCTGATATTTCTTATTTAAAAAGATCTGAAGTCCACGAGTGTGAATCTTCCATTCACATTCGTCGATTGTTCTTTTGCACTATGGTACCGAGATTGCTAATCTAGAAGGCTCCTTATGCTATTTTTCGTGCTATGCATGTGGTGGGAGTAGCGAAAAAAAAGTACATTTCATTATTAGCAATTTAAATTTAAAAAATAGATAAATAAACAATCGTGCATGCTAGCCAAAGTTGATAAAATTACTTTCAAGTAGAATAATATTTGTGTGTTAATTGTCAACAATAAATAGGAATTAAAACAAGATCTAGGTATATAATTTACAGCTCAATAATATAGGTGCATACAAATCTATAAAATATATTAGTAAGTATACGAGAAGCCAATATTCTACAAGCATTATAATAATTTATGCGTTGTATATTTTTGTATTTCCATCTGGAAGTAGCGAACGGAAATCGTGCAATAAATTCCAAAGAAAATGATTCCATCTCTTCAGATATATTTGGCAATTTTCTATGATGAAAGTGTAAAAATAGCTATGATTAATTTTCAAATGCGTTCGAACATCGTCTAATACATTTATATGCTATGTTTATAATAAGTAAGTACATACAAAACGTTAAAAACTTGCGTCGATAAACTTGCCATTTTGATTTTACACGGATCTCGAAATGATGTAATATGTAAGAAAAATAAAATAAATGAAAGAATTAATAATATTTGCACAAATTTGATTCGACAATGAACTAAAGAAAGTAGAAATTTGCTACGTGTTCAACTGCATAAGGAGCATCGATCCAGTCGTGCGGAAAATTTATTACACTTTTCCAACGAGATACTTTTGGCACGGAAACACAAAATTTGCAGGACGGTGAAAATTAATAAATTTTCCAGAAAGACAGGATGCCTAAGACGCAAATAAAAATATAATAATCACAGTACATAAAGAGTGCTAGTTTGTTAATACTTACATTTTCCAGAAGCGATATCATAATCAAACAAAATAAAAGGGAAAAGTTAAATAAAAAACAAAGAAGTAAATGTCAAAAGGATAAAACATGAGGGGCGGGGCGATATAAAAGAGACTCACAGAGGCCTAGTTGCTCCAGCAACGGACGAGCTGCACCCGCCACCATGAAGACAGGCTGGACCCGCTGGGGCTCCTGTTCGTCTTCACTGAGCTCCTCTCTGCTGTCAGCAAAAACTGGTTCCTTTTCTTTTTCGTGCTTCGGTGACGGCTGGTGCACTGGAGCACGAGGAGGCGACGGTTGACGAACAGGTGCGCGAGGCGGTGACGGCTGACGGACCGGAACGGGAGGGGGCGAGGGCTCCCTGACTGGTGATGGTTCCCTCACGGGGGAAGGTTCGCGTACGGGAGAAGGTTCCCTGATCGGAGACGGCGGCTTCCTTACTGGTGAAAGCTGTCTAACCGGAGAAGGTTCTCTGATAGGTGGAGGAGAAGGTTCCCTGGTAACCACGCGAGGTGGAGACGGCTCTCTGGGAGCGATGGGCTTAGGTAACTCTAAAACTTCATCTCGCTCCGAATCTAGAAAAGCTTGCAAAGAGCCTAATCCAACGTCTCCGGAAGCAACTCGTTCGGGGGTGCCGAAGGCTGCCTCTTCTGGAGTGTGAGCGCGTACTCCGTCTTTCTCGAGGTGCTCGAAATCGTCCAGAGAATCCTTCTCCCTTCGAATCGGCTCCAAGGGCGGGGCGTGATTTGGAGATTCTCCTATATTAATGAGAGATTCCTCAAAATTATAATCTGTTTTTTGTCCGCCGGTATCGGCTTTCACAGTTACGTTGCTATCGGGAATTTCCATGTCTGATATCTAGACACGCGCGGCCAGCGGGTAGCGGGTACTGCGGAGTCGCGCCGCCCCGATCTGTCAAACGTCATTCGGTTGGATTCGTGACTCATCGGCTCGTTCGGTTGTTGTCGTTAGCGTTCGGTACTTTCCGTACAACCACATGCTGTAGTATAACCGCGAACATTTGATTTTTCATATGAAAAACATGTAGAACAATAATAAAAATTATAAGTATCCAGTATCCGAATAATCCGAATACGTGTGATCAGTTCACAGCAATAATAATATAATTTGTAATTAACTTATTTTTCTTATTAAATGAAGGTTTGTTTTTAAAAATATTGTTTTAAAATGCGTTATGAAAATATCAATGGATAGTTCACTAAATTAACATGTTACAAAGAATAATATCAAAGACATATTTAAGTTAAATTAACTATTCAAATGTACATAATAGAATAAGCATTGATTCTGAATGGTTTATCTCGTTTTTATTCCTCCAAGGGTTTATCTGTGTCAGTATTTTAGTAATCTGTATAATACAGAGTTACGGTTACGAATAAACAATGCAAATAATTATCATTTTCCTTGTTCGTGAAAAATTTAAAAATCATTGTTCCTCCAAATAAAAATCATTTTATACGTTTAAAAATTAAAAAGTTTATGTTGTACATGAAGCATTATGTATTGTATCGGATAGGTATGTATATAATATACTGAAAATTTATCGGAAATATTCGAGCATTGTCGGTTGTCGCCTGTCGGACGTGATCGTACCCATCGTACCCAATCATATTCGACCAATCACTGCAATGGAAATTGGGTACTTATGAAATTGGTCAAAGTCAAACGCAGTCAAACGATTAATGTTTTTTACTATATCTACGAGGAAATAATTTAAAATAAGATATTAGATTCATTTACAATTGAACCGTCGTCGCGGCGTATCAAAATGGTTATTGACAACGGAGTTGTAAACAATAACGCTAATGGATTTGACAGCAATGGCACTAATGGACATTTTAAGGTTAGAATGTGTTTTTATTCAAATTTGAGTGAAATTAATATCCACACTGCAATCTGACTAAATTTCTTTTAAACTAGCCGATTTACGTATCTTTTGTTTATTTAATTTCTGGATATTACAGGATGGAGAGGCATCTAGATTACGTTTAGAAATGATTGACTGGGCGGGCCTAGAATCGCCGGCCTCAAAAGAATCTTTTGAAGAAAGTTCTGTGATTACTTCTGGCCTCACTTATTTGGGATTTTATATTCTTATGTTATTAGGATACATCAATCAATTACTTTTCACCCCGAAGGTAGCTACCGAATATGATCGAGAGGTATGTTTTCAATTTAATTTTAGGTCACTATGATTTATAAGATAAGAATCCTATATAATTGTTTCGATAATAGTTTACACCCTTTAGAACACACACAATAATCAAGTTAATGCTGATTTTCGCCAACAATTGAAATGTTATTTAATTTTCTTATTTATATGTTTAATCAATGATTTTTTTAGAAACAATATGATTCATCTTTAAATGTATGTCTTGGTAATTATTTTACTGATAAAAACATTTATGTCTTCTTTATGAATATACTAAACGATTGTCACACTGTAACTGGCTGTTATGCGAATTAATAAAAATAGGAAAATGAGAAATTAAATATTTTAAAAATTTTCTTTAAAATGCTAAATCCCGACTATCAACTCCACTTTTAAATCAATTATTTTATATTAATATACAGATGTGTAGATAAAAATAACTGTGAGTGTGCATTTATGTATATTTTTATTTGTGTCCTGTTGTATATTGTTTTACTTTTATCAAGAGTCCCTTCATTTCCACCGTGTTATATTCTACTACAATGTGTCATCTGTCAGGTCCTTTAGTCTAACTCTTGACACTTGATTCCAATTTCAATCTACTCTTCGAACCTACTTACCTGATGCCTTATTATCTATTATTAAGCTTAGAATCTACCTGCCTACCGCCTTTTTCTACTATGGGAAATAATTTCAAAACGTATTGATTTGAAATTGGGACTATAATCATGTGTCATGCTACTTGTCTCACTAACATCGGTACGACCAATGAAGTTCAGTGAGTTTTGCTCGTCTTGAAATAATCTAATTGGCAATTATTGATCTATGATTATTTATTTTACTTGCATGTACAATATTGTACAATGGCAGATTTATTGCCATTTAAGTCAATTTCTTCCATCCAACCGAAGCAACGTGAGGACATAAGTAGTGTAGTGGTAGGTACATTAAATTTATAACAAAAAACAAACAAATAGATAAACATGTACCATTATTAAATTTAAAATCGAAAAAGAGAAACTGAGAAATTCAGTAGAATGAATGGGAATAGCTAGTGTAGTACGATCAGCAGATCCAATAGGCAGACCTATGACTATTTACTCTATTGAAACTTTCCCATTTTTCCTGATATTACAAATATTTGCCAACTTGTTAGATCTCTTTATCATTTACAGCAACAAAGAACGGAGGGAATTTAGAGGTTGTGGGATGTGAGAGAGGATGGGGAAGGAGTGTCAATAAAGAGTTATTAGTTAGGTATAACAGCTTTAGTCTTTTTTTGTAGTTGAATCGATTGAGACGTATTATCATCACTTAAGTGTTCCATAGTCTTGCTGATTGTACTTCAAAAGAGGAACTGAGAAATTCGGTAGAATGAATGGGAATAGCTAGTGTGGTACGATCAGCAGATCCAAGAGGCAGACCTATGACTATTTACTCTATCGAAACTTTCTCATTTTTCCTAATATAACAAATATTTGCCAACTTGTTAGATCTCTATCATTCAATCATAGTATTAATCGATATATACTTAGTTTTTTAGCATTGGGTCTGATTCTGAAAACGCACTAAATTTTTAATGAATAGTCAAATTTAGTCTATTCAAGTATTTTTTTTTGCTATTCTGAAGATTGAGAAGAAATAAAAGAAGTTTAAAGCGTAGCGTCCACAGGGGCACAGCGGATGGATCAAATTTATGTCTCCCTAACAACGATGTTGTTATAGCCGCCAATCCGATGCGCACTCATTAATTCTTATATAGAATACTAAAATCCCTTATATGATTAAAATGACAAAAGAAAATAACTGGTGTATTATAAAATGCACATAGTTTAATGTAACAGTTCTGTTGAACTCTTTTTTGTTTTTAATGATTTTAATGTTCATTTAAATTGAAATTTGTCTTTGCAATTATCCCCATTGTGTATTTCACAAGCCAAATGTCCTGTGTATATTTACGGACACCTTTAAAAATTGGAGTTTGTACAGTTTAATTCAAGGGTATAAGTATATTATAAAGTAGCAAAAAGTATTTATAAGGTAATAAAATATATAGTCAAGTAAATACCTAATAATACATTTGAATAATCAAAATTTAGGAATGTGCATATTATGTGTTTGCAAATATATCTTAATTTTCCTGCTAATTTTTTGTCACACAATACGTAAGTTGTGTGCCAAGATGATAAATAAACAATAAACTTTGGATCATATTAAATTGAGTAAAAAACTGTTGTTCCTTTTTATTTCTCTTATATTCAGCGATGAGTATGTTATTATTACATTTCTTTAATTGTGTTGTACATGGACTGTTTAGTATTGTATATAACTAACTCGTTTGATAGTTTATAATTTTTCAATAACAAGCTGCTATGATCTTTGGTGACTTATGATGTTGACAATTCCAAAAATGATCTGAAAACATAAAACTGTGTCCCCATCAGGAACCAAACTTGATGTTGACCTGACATAAGGTATAATTCCATGTCATATTCTAAATCACTGGAATGTATGCTTCTTCTTTTTATCAGCCATGTTCGATCCACTGCTGGATTAAGGCCTCTTCTAAACTTTTCCACTTAGTTTTGTCATCTGTCTTCTTATGTCTCTTTTGTTGGTTCAGGGCCTCCACTTCGGGACTCTAGATGATCATCTGTTACTGTCTTGTTTCACCGCATGCCCTTTTATGTGGACTCATAAAAATGCCTTATTGATATACAAAATAGACGTAAATTCTTTGAAACCTCTTATAATTGTTTGATAGTCAATAAATGGTGTAATCGAGTTCATGTTATATTCCCAGAAAAATTTCAGCATGCTCTATTACGTCAGGTCAGATATAGGCTCTACATATTTTTTTAAATATATCATAGTAGGTATCCGACATCTTATTACATAATCTCATTGTTATTATGGTGAATAAAAAATATTATTATTATTACTTAAATGGCTCTTGTAACCTCAATAAAAAATAAAAATAAATAAATAACCTGGATAAAAAAAAAATAATAATTGACACTTCCTTGCACCCTGTGAAAGTGGCAAGTTTATTGCCGTATGGCAATTTCTTCCAACTAACCAGTGTTTCCAGCCCAGAGAAATTAAAATAAATTTCTCCTCTGCTGGGAATCAAACCCAGGACGCCCCAAAGAAACCGAACGTCTTACCAACTGTGCCATGGTGATCAACAATAAAAAATACACGAAAAAAGAGCTCTAACATATCCTTACTGTTTTCATCAATACCGAGACAATGTATGAATAGATATAATTATTCTGAATATAAAACAGCCATTTGCCTAATATTATATTTTTCACACAATCTTTCTACAATGTTGATATCCATTATAATATATACCAAGGCTGTTTGGTATTTTCGGTGTGAAATTATATATTTTTATTTATTCAATCGTATTTTATTTTCTCCGATATTATCACAGGAATATCCGTCATTAATTTACATATTAGCATTTATAAAATTTGAATTCTTAATGATTGGTTATATGAAAAATGTACTGTATAAGTTCCAACGCTTTATTTTATTTATAATAAAAATATCTGCGTCCACCTATGCAATATTTATGAAAGAAAGCATGAATTAGTTTTCCCAAAACATTGATCTTTTTTACTCTCCACTGTGAAAAAGTGAATGATTTCACAATTTTTAAGCACACACAATACATGAATCATGTAGTGAGTCCCCCTACTATGAATTTTATCTTGATGTTTTTGTGTGTATATCATACTATTAATTTGTGTCCTCTGTACAGCCCAAATTATAATTTCAATCAACTTCATATTGCGTAAAGTACATTAATTTAACGCCGCTTACTTTATCTTGTAGAACATTTAATAATTCCATACCTCATATTTGTCAAAATGTTTCCACTTTATGGAAAATTTTGTTTTAAACAGTTTTTGTTCGAAAATTGTATATATATATATATTTTTTTTTTTAATAAAAAAATGAATATGTCCTTGTTAAACAAGTGCATATACATCTTCCTACGTTCCCTAAAATAAGCAAATAAATGCTTGTGCTATAGGTGAACGAAATCGGTCGAGGCAGGATTCGAACTCGCGACCACTGGATTACTATTCCAGCGCGCTAACCGCTCTGCCATCGACCCATCTAGAATTATTTATTTATTTATCTTGTATATGCAATAACTTCCAAGCAACCGATACAATATGCAGTATACAATATAATATTATATGCATTTAGGCATTTGTCAACTTTAAAAAATTGTTTTTTTTTTTGCTTGAAAACTCACAATTACAGAAAAATTCACAATAAAGACAGATTTATCATTCAAAGATAGACTCTTATTATTTTTTATGTTGATTAAATTGGATATTATAAATAATATTAATAAAAAGCACCCTGTTGTGTTTTGATTGAATCTTTGTTTTTTTTTTATTCAGATACACGGTTAATATATCCTCTGATGTTTTCCAGGGTTACCCGAACTTGTACAACACTTTTGAACAATTTTACTCCCGTTATTTGTATAGAAGGGTGCGGGACTGTTGGAATCGTCCCATCTGCTCGTCACCAGGAGCTGAACTTACCCTCAAGGACAGAGTGACACATGATTATGGCTGGACATTCCAGTAAGATATACATATAATAATTCATGTTTCAGTTTTGATTATTTTCTATCGAGTTGAATTATGTTATAATTCTGAATCAAAATTGAAGTTAGGCACAAAAGGACAACCGGGCTCATGAAAACGTAGAAAAGAATTCTTTAGTCAATTTTGTTTTTATTTTTTCGATGTTGATGGCACTGATAATAAGTGGTATATGAATTTCATAACAATGTATTTTTGTGCACCTTTTTTTCTCTATCTGCTGAGTTACGACATTGAAAATAAAATCTGAGTACAAATACACAATATTGTAATTAGCATGTATTAGCATGATTTTTTTTTGTATGAAAATATCAATGTCATTGAGACAATGAGATAATATTATTGTTTAAACATAATATGTAGGTAATGCATATGTTGCTATGTTGCTTCCTTTTATTAGGTAATGCACATCTGTCGCTGGTTACCCCACAATGTGGGATATCCCATGATAGTGTGTAGTTATTTTTATGTTTGCTAAACCAGCTAATAGCAGGCAAGTCAACGTTCGGGTAGCACAGTGTCTTGTCGAGTCCGCTAGTTGTAAAAATATATTCAGAATTACAATTTAATGAACTCTTTTATTGCACATTTCACTGGGGAACCTTATAGCAATATATTCAGGCAATAATTTTATACTTAAAGAGAGTCAAAATTACCTATTATATGTACTTAAATTATTGACCAAAATATCAGTGTCCTTGAAATGATCCTGAATCATACCATCACACCATTTCTCTATTTGGGGTAGGCAGAGAGAACCGGATGCTAGACTCCTCTTTCTTGAAATATATTTCTCGCTTCATTCATGTCTATGCATCGTCTCATACACATTCTTATTTTTATCGTCTCCATCTTCCAAAATTCCGTTTATGTGATCATGCCAACTTTTCCTTGGCCGACCTTTACGTTTCGTTCCTCTTTTATCAGCCCTTTATATATTTTTTTGTCAGACGGTCATCACTCATTCTTTCTATGTGGCCAAACCACCTTAGGGCATTTATTTTCATCTTACAATATCTCTTTCAATCATACATTCTGGTGTAATATCAGTATTTCTTATTGAATCATACAAAGTTTTACCACATATTTCAATCGTGTTGATTCTACACTTTCATGCATTTTCTGGCATGTCCATGTCGCACTAACATACATTAGATTCGGTATGACGATACCATTGTGTAACTACTGCGAGCTTTGCTTGCCTCGAAATAATTTTTAATGCACTATTCACTCTATTTATTGCCTTCCGTTACTCTTCTTTCTATATTATTTTCCAGTCTTCCATCACGCTGAAACACGCTTCCTATGTATAAATATTCATCCACTTGTTCTAATTGTACATTCTCCACTCGTATATCGCATTTTGTTCATCTTTCACTCTTCTCAAATACCATCGCTTTAGATTTAGTTGCACTCATTCTCAGTCCATGTTGCATGCTTCCATCGAATACTATTTTAACCAAACATTCCGAGTTTTCCACACCCTGAATCATAAACGGTGCTATCAAAATGATTATAACCTTGTTCTTTTTAGTCGATTAAATATAAGAGAGGGTGCCATCTGCCATTTCCTTTTGTACCAGCAGCCTAATTGCCTACAATATTTACATTATCACAAATAAAAATTAATTATATTAGAAAACTGCAGTGCATATTATGTGTGTGAGCATTGTTAATTTATTGTGATTTAACTATATTCATTTGTATTAAGGGGGGGACTGCTGCCTACGTACCTATTTTTCAATTAGATATACCAACATTATTTCTAATCAAATCGTTTCGAAAAAAATAATTTAGATAATTTGGGTATTAATAAAGAAAAATATACCTTAACTTTTTGGTAATGTTCTGTATAAATTCTTGTAGAAAAATAATGTCATACCCCGATTTTCAACGTTTATCTTATATTTTTAACAAACTATAAGGCGTTGTTCAATATATTTTTTTGTAAAGTAAAGAAGGCAAAAATACCTAGAAAAATATGATGTGACGTTGAATTAATGCATCAGGTTAAGTAAATAAACCTAAAAAACATTTATTTTCCATTCAGCGCCATTACCAAATAAAAGTTTTTTTGGTTTATTTACTTAACCTGATGCATTAATGCAACGTCACATCATATTTTTCCAGATATTTTGTTCTTCTTTAATTTATAAAAAAAAATATTGTTCTATACCTTATATTTTTTAGAAATTTAAGAAAAATGTCAAAAATCGGGGTATGCTTATTATTTTCCTACAAGAATATATACAGAACATAATTAAAAAGTTAAGGTATATTTTTCTTTGTTAATATCCAAACTAACTAGGTTATTTTTTTCAAAATGATTAGTTTTGTAGTAATGATGCAATTTCAAATTGAAAAAATAGGTACGTTGGCAGCAGTCACTCTCTTAAAAAGAGACTTAATTTGCCGATAAACAGAGAAGTCTATAGTTTTCACATAGCGCAGTTGTTGAGTAAATTTGATACTACTTCTTTTAATTTTTCTATGTTTATTTATTTTTCTATTTATTCTAAAATTAAAAAATTTATTTACATTTTGAATAATGTAATTCTTGTAGTGTTCCAACACCCAACATTAACATTTGTTATGTTTTCATTTTCTCAAACCATCAGTAACATTCTTTTTGAATATTTATTTTCCTTTTGTTTCTAAATATTGATTATGATGTGAATTTGTGCAGGTACACCGGAACTGAAACCCGCTGTGTCAATCTTGGTTCATATAATTACCTGGGATTCGCAGAGTCGGAGGGACCATGTGCCGATGCTGCTGAAAAGGCTATCCATGCCTTTGGTCTTACGTTAGCCAGCCCTCGTTCGGAATTAGGTAAGTCTAAAAACATATTAATTACAATTATGATCCATGTGATGTCATTGTTGATATGACACTCTGAAATTGGTCAAATGATACTTCTTTTTAATACATTATTAAATTTTAGGTGAAATTAATTACTATAGTGATGTTTTTTCAAACATATCTGATACAATTCATTGTAATTTTAACATCATTAAGAAATTGTTTTCATCTATCTTGACACTAGTTGTTTTCTTCTTGTTTCTTGTGCCAAAATAATCCAGATATTAAGTATACTTCACTTATTCAGTATTGCTCATATTTCTTCCAATTTTCTCATCTATTCAATTAAATAAGAATTGTGAATCATTGTGGTCTGATTTTTTTTTCATGTTTAGTGAATTATTACTAGAAGTTACGATATTTTAGGATAATTACGACAAAGTGGTACAAATATGGCTAGTCATAAATATATACCTATGTTAAATTAATTAAACAAATGGTTTTGGTATAATAAAACAATTGCTTTTAATATTTTGTTTGTGAAGGTTCAATATGGGTAGGACTCACAGCTTAAAGTATATACAGAGCTGACATAAAATGCAATTTTAGACCAGGGAATTGGTCCATAAAGTGAGGTGGAACGGAGGTGTCCCAAAAACATTCAACATTTAATCTAATATCAATAACACATTTATATAGCAGTAAAAGTATTTTATTTTTTTCGTAATTGAAATCTCTTTGTTAAGTACTTTTTGATATTAGTATTGAGTACTGTTTCAATTTTCATTTCGAATCATTCCGAAAATATTCAAATACGTTATATTGATGGTCACCAAATTTGTACCAAGAAATATTCCTTTTGACATGTCCATACAAATGTTTTGATAATTGTTATGCTAGGATTATATTAAGATGTATATAAACAAATATATTGCACATTGGCGTGCTTATTGCCATTAGGCAATTTCTTCCAACCAACCAGATTACAAAGTATGACAAAATTGTGTATGTACATCATCAAAAGAATGAAAGCAAATAATCAAAGAAAACATAGGTATATTACACTAAGATGACAGTTAAAATGAAAATACTTAATAGCAAAAAAAGGATAAGGAACGGACAAGGAGAGAAAATCTGGATCATTAGCCTTACTCTTGAAACTCAAATCTCGATTTAAAATTTTCATTTAAAACTTACCCACCTACTGCATTATTCTCTATTGCAATGGAAGGATCTTAGTGAGTTGGATCGGATTTGCAGTGGGGAGTAAGGCTGCTGGTGTTTCTTCTTCTCTTCTTCTTCTTCTTCAGCCTATTTCCGTCCACTCCTGAACGAAGGCCTCCTCCATTTGACTTCTGGCTACGTGTCCCGCCCATTTCCATTTCAGAGTCGCCACACGGTGGATTATATTGCTAGTGTTTAGCTAGTAAATATTCTTTGTTTTGTTCATTATTTCCCTTTCCTTGGAGTTATTTTGTATCACTAAACCGCACTTTATAAATTATTATTATTTTTGTATTATTTGTCTTGAAATGCTTGTATAATTGAAGAATCCCAAATATCTTATATTATATATTTAACTTTTGTAGGTACGTGTGTGCTTCACAAGGAGCTAGAAGAATTAACCGCACAGTTTTTGGGTGTGGAGTCAGCGTTGGTGGTCGGCATGGGTTTTGCCACAAACGCTCTGGGCCTTCCCGCCATCCTCGGTCCGGGTTGTCTGGCCATCAGCGACGAGCGTAATCACGCATCTCTCATTCTCGGCCTGCGAATCTCCCGCGCCACTGTCACCATCTTCAACCACAACAACATGGAGCACCTGGAAAAGGTTGTCCGCTCGAGCATCAAGACAGGTCAAGGTCCGCCCGGAGCTCCGTACAAACCGTGGAAGAAGATATTCATAATTGTGGAGGGAGTATATTCCATGGAGGGAAGCGTCGTTAAGTTGCCACAGGTTTTGGCCATCAAGCAAAAATATGGCTGTTATCTGTATTTGGATGAAGTAAGTTTTTTTTTAATTCATTGGTAATTTTAAAATTTGGATTATGTTAGATAATTTTTTGTTGAAGATAATTATTTAAAAAACATATTAGATCCTTATTCATTTTAAAAATATGCTTGGTTACAGCTTTGTAAGATGTCAATTTTTTTCTATACATGTATGTCAGTCACTTCCTCTTTACCCTGGCCACTTATTACTTACTCTTCCTCATTTGCCAAGTCTTTTGCTCCTGTGCGTCTCCTTCGCGCAAGTCTTCCTCCCACAACTTTCTTGATGGTGGATTGCCACATTGTCAGCGGTCTGCCTGGTCTTCTGGCCTGCACTCGGATGTCCAATGTTCTGCGTATCATATTGTCCTCTGGTCGCCTAATGACGTGTCCATACCATCTCAATCTGCTCTCGAGCAATTTATCGGTGAATGAGGCTACCCCAAAGCTTCCTCGGACATGGGCATACTGCTCTCTGTCCATCATAATCACGCCATCCGCCCATCTCAGCATTCTCATTTCCGCTGTGTAGATGCTCTGTTGGTGGCTCTTCTTCAGAACCCAACACTCAGCAGCAAAACTCATGACTGGTCTGATGACAGTTTTATAAAGCCGACCTTTTATTTTGATGGGCATTCTACGATCACAGATGTATATCAGCCCCTATAGTGATTTCAATGTAATAATCAAACACAGTGGTATAGTTATCGTCAAACATCTAAATTAATTATGTGGGTGCGCAGAAGACGTCTTTGGGTTTTTTGCTTGGTTGGTTTGATCACGTGTGTGCTCCAGGCTGAAAAATTTCAAGATGATTGGTGATAGCCAAACATCTTGTTTCGTAAAATTATTTGCTTTTTTTATCTCATTCTCTCGAGGGAATCAGTATCAACTAATTTTAATCTAAACAAATCTGAATATTGAAAACTCACAGTGTGTGCTATCTATTATAAAATACTATGTACATATTTTGATAAATTGTTGAAATGAAAATACATTTTTATTATTATTTTCCACTATAGATATTTTCAATGGGATTTTCGATATTTCAGAGCCAGATTGATACATGTTTTATACTTTTTTTTGTATTAGGCAATCCACCCTGAAAAGAGTGCTTTGTGCCAATTTAATGTTTACTGTTTATAAGGAAAATTATTTTTGATCATGTTAAAATTATTTTATAATATAAATTTTGAAATGACATACAATACACGAGAATTTTGGAGAGACAAAAGATGTTGGATTATGAGTAATCTGTATATACTTTTGAAATTGTATTTTTTTTACAGTTAAAAAATACGTGATTAATTGTTTCATCCTCCTCACCACACTGACAAAAAGGACCACTTAAAACCCTAATTCTATACAGATGGGAAGCAATTGAACAGCGGCCAAATCTCATTCTGGAAATACATGATATAAACCTTTGAAAATTTCCTTTTATGAAACCATGTTCTTGAAGAGATTTTTTGCTGGATACCTGCATAATATGATCCTTTGTATTTTTTTGTTGTGGACCAATTTTCTTCCCAATTTTCAATTTATTTTTTATTTTATACTTGTATTGCCGATTGTTTACATTATTTGTAATGTGTCTTTGTTAGGCTCATTCAGTTGGTGCGATGGGTCCCAGAGGACGCGGAGTAACTGACTTTTATGGTGTGGATCCTAAACAGGTAGATGTGCTGATGGGAACCTTCACAAAAAGTTTTGGTTCAGCTGGTGGATATATTGCAGGTTCTAAGGTACATATAATAATTTTTTTATTCAAATTTCAAGTCTCTAAATGACTTGATTCTGCACAGATTTATCTCAAAATCATTTTTCAGAGATATATCTTTGAGATTCAGATTGTTTGAAACATAGAGTATATTATTTTATTTTTACATTACTTCTCGGGCAACTAACAGGTACTATGTCAAATATTAATTCAACACGCACCCAATAACAAGTTGCCACATTCTGGAGACTTACGATATTGATCGTTTCATAGATCCAGACTGAAAACACAATTTAATAACTGTGTCTCCACCGGGAATCGAACCCGGGACCTTTCGATCAGCAGTCAGATACCCAACCAACTGAGCCACTAAAGCTGTTATTGATTGTTTAATGAAAGATTCAATATATGGGTGGATGGCAGAGCGGTTAGCGCGCTGGGTTAGTAATCCAGTGGTCGCGAGTTCGAATCCTGCCTCGACCGATCTCGTTCACCTATAGGACAAGCATTTATGCTTAGTTTAGGGAACGTAGGAAGATGTATATGTACTTGTTTAACAAGGACATATTCATTTTTTATTATTAAAAAAAAAAAAAAAAATATATAGCAGCCTCTAGTGTTTTTAGTGGAGGTAGACAAGGTTGTGTGAAAATTATTTACTAAACTTATTACTGTTTTTAGTGGAGGTAGACAAGGTTGTGTGAGAATTATTTACTAAACTTATTAGTGTTTTTAGTGGAAGTAGACAAGGTTGTGTGAGAATTATTTACTAAACTTATTAGTGTTTTTAGTGGAGGTAGACAAGGTTGTGTGAGAATTATTTACTAAACTTATTAGTGTTTTTAGTGGAGATAGACAAGGTTGTGTGAGAATTATTTACTAAACTTATTAGTGTTTTTAGTGGAGGTAGACAAGGTTGTGTGAGAATTATTTACTAAACTTATTAGTGTATTTAGTGGAGGTAGACAAGGTTGTGTGAGAATTATTTACTAAACTTATTAGTGTTTTTAGTGGAGGTAGACAAGGTTGTGTGAGAATTATTTACTAAACTTATTAGTGTTTTTAGTGGAGATAGACAAGGTTGTGTGAGAATTATTTACTAAACTTATTAGTGTTTTTAGTGGAGGTAGACAAGGTTGTGTGAGAATTATTTACTAAACTTATTAGTGTTTTTAGTGGAGGAAGACAAGGTTGTGTGAGAATTATTTATTTTTATAAATTTATTCTCTGTTAGGAACCAAACCATTGTCAAAATGAAAATCCATCAATATACCATTGTTCTATGAATGGCGATCCACCATTAACTAATACATTACATTATTCTCATTCATCATCGTAAGCTCAACAATCCTGGGTTGGTCGTAGCTGAATCCAGGAAACATTGTTGTTAGGTGGCTGTAACAAACTGATAACCTGAAATTATTTATCAGGTGAATGTCTCGATGGGGAACCAACATGTAAAAAAATGACAAAATTCAGCCTATTTGCACATGACATTTTTAAACAAAATGATATTTTGATTGCAGAAATTAATACAGTATGTAAAGAAGAACGGTCATGCTGGAGTTTACGCGTACAGTATGTCTCCTCCTATTGCGCAGCAGATTATCAGCAGCATGCGTATCATTATGGGTCTAGATTGTGGACAGGAAGGTGCTAAGAGGATAGCGGCACTCGCTAGAAACACCAGGTTTGTTTCATTATATTAATTATATTGATATTCAGAATTCATAGAGTGGAGGAACTGTTCCAACTATCAAAGTACAGAGAATTTAAAGGGCCACTACATCTGCTGTTTGCGCTAACAAACACCCATTTTTATAATGTTTTATCATTTGAACATGCTCTTCAATTGTGTAACTTGCCATGATGATTTGGCATCAGTGACTGAATAATAAACAACAGATTTGACAGTCCCCACCATAACAACATGACCACCAAAGCCTGTTAACATCGACCCATCCCTATTGAATAGCTCTTTATAATATCTTGCATACTTTTATTTAGTAATATTCAATCGAATATTTTTATTATTGCATATGCGCAAACATTGGATTTTTTTCCCTGTCGGGAGTCAAAGGTATTTTTTAACAGATTTTTAATTATCTCAATAGAGACGAAGTTGGAATATTTACTGTAGGAGAACCGGGAAATCAAGGCACCTACAGGGCTTTCGACCTGTCATCGGCTGGTTTACGTGATCACTTTATTTATGCCTTTTTAATGAGATCCCTATCAATTCAATTTTGAAAGTTCTATATATTGTAATACTGAAATTCTTTTCGCTTGAAAGTAAGGAATTTTTACTACAGCCATCTATGTGTGAAATTATGAACAACATTCTTATTATTTTTTATTTATTTTTGTTGTAACGCCATCTATTGAGATATTCAATGACTATTTTTTATTTAAATTTTTTTATATTAGGTATAGTACGTAAGAGGTTCATTTCTTATTTGTATTTCTGTTTATTTTCTTTTAATCATCGTATCCATGTACTGTGTGCTGTCCTTTTTACGATAATATAAAAATGACTAATAATGATTTAATCAAAAGATTAATTTGCATTGTATTGAAATTTTGTCTTAGATGTAGTAAAGATAATAATTATTAATGAGTAAATATTGAAGCATGCCATTATCAATATTATCAGATACTAGTCATAATACAAATTCATATTAGTTGTTTATTATATAATTCTGTCTGACCTATTCTATAATCAACATGTTTTTTTTTTGTTTATTTACTATGTTAATTATACATATTTATTTATTAAGGTCATTTGAATATATTTATCATGTTATCATTCATTTTGGTAATACTTTGTAACATTATTTTGATATAATAAAGTAACTATGATGATTTGGCAGTTTAACATTGAAAGTAAATTATATAATTATTTCTTGTAGATATTTCCGTCGGCGCTTGAACCAAATTGGTGTTATTACATACGGACATGAAGATTCTCCAGTTGTACCCATGTTGGTGTTTTTGTATTCCAAAATTGGGTAAGATCTGTTATGTATTTGGGTGAAGAAATTAATGTTTTATTTTTATTTAGCTTAACAAGAACACCGCTGCTCTGATGATCTTTACTTTGAAATGCCCAATTAGTAATGGTTCAACACAGACAATACAAAAATATATTTTCCTAATAGAAACTGAAAAAATCAGGCATCTGAGGGACTTGTGAAAATCATTTATTTATTTATTAAAAGTAACACCAACAGAACATAGGAATACACATAAAACATATAGACAGTTTGAATCAGCATATAGTAGTTCCAGTGCTCCAATAACAGGTGTTTTCTACATAATATATGTATAAATCATAATTGATTAAATTTTCCTTTAAAAATAAAAATTAATTTAGGTAACTGTATCATTTATAGTGTAGCTGTTTATTGTTAAAAACGTGCTTCAGAATAACTTTGATTAAGAAACAAAATGTAGAAGGAAAAATATCTCACAATGATTGTTGACTTGCTTTTATCAAAAGCTTGGTGCTGAGGCTGTTTGAGAATATGTCGACGTTCTCAATTTTTGTGTGTAAAGAATTATAGGAACACATCATTCTACTCAGTGGACTGAAATGGCCTACATTGTTGTAGTATCTACTTAAACAAAATACTTTCGGGTTTCTCACTGCAACATTGGCATTGATGTTAATTTTCTCTATAACATTGGTATCAACCATACTATTTAGTATCTTGTAAAGAAATATAAACTTTGATGTTGCTCTTCTCTCCGATAGTCTTTCAATATTAAAGTGTTTTTGACGTTCAGAATACGACAGATCATCACCGACTTATCATTTTCATATTGTTTTTTGCTAAAAATGTACCTAGTTTAAATGTACCTACATTCAAATATGTTAGTGTGTTTCATTTAAAAGTGCACTTTGTGATTAAGTTGGTATAATTTGATTTGGTGTTGTTATACATTAAAAACAAGATATTCTTTTTAATTCGTTTTTTTTTCTTTTATAATATATGTAAAAGTTATTTCTGATAAACCTTTTTTGTTTTGTTTAAAATAATTTTAGAAAACGTGTAACATTCTGTCATATTGAACTCTAGATTGTTTTCTTTCATATTTCTTGTGTTTTAAATATGAGTTTATAGAGGAACTTAATTTGGAGATATGGCAACATTATTCAGTTTGACTGACTGGCAGTTGTACCAACATTACCATGAAGTTCAATTATAGCTATTTATTGTACGCCACAGTTGTGTCTAGTTTCTGATGTATATTATTCAAAGTTGAATTACTTTTGTAGGGCCTTTTTCACTATCCATGATTCATTTCAGAAAAATGCATTGAATTCTCTAACAAAAGTATCGCAATGTCAGTTATTGTTTCTCAGGCAACTACTACTATGTAAAATATTAATACTACTAGTGCATTGCCGGCACCATTAAAACCCTTAGTCTTACTTTGAAAGTAAAGTAACTCTTCAATTTTAGATGTGTTGTTCGTGACTTGGCAAAAGCGGGCATCGCAGTAGTAGGAGTTGGATTTCCCGCCACACAGTTGATGATGTGTCGTATCAGATTCTGTTTATCTGCCGCACATACAAAAGAGCAACTGGACCACTGCTTGGATACCATCGAGAAAATGTCCACTTACATAGGACTCGACTACTCCCGAAAACCACGAGATCCCAACCCCATTGCCTATTAAATCTTCAATTTTCTTTGACATTGGTTTATTTTTATTTAGATGAATTTCATTATTCAACTCATGTTTTGAAAGATAAAAAGCTTTGGATTTGAAAATACACAAATGTGATTTATTACAATTGTGTGAAAATTTACCATTATTCAGATAACAATAATTTAATATAATTTTAATAGAAGATCTTTTGATTATTTTGAAATTGAACAGTAATATAAATTATAGTAAAATTTAAAATTTCTAACATTCAAACACATAGAAGTGGGTATTTTGTTAAATTCTGCTGTTAAAAGTATGATATTTTTGTAATGTTAACATTCAAAGAAAAAAAATTGGAGAAAATGTGAATGAAATTTTACTATTTTTAAATCGATGTTAAATAATATTGCGAACAAATTCAAAATTTTGTAAACAATGAATAGAAAAGCAACGAATGTCAATGAGTGTCATGGTTTCATAATCTATGTAATTATAGTAAAGTGAAAATTTTGGATCCATTTTAAGCAAATTCGCATGGTGGAGTTTGAGATTTGACATACATAGTTAAAATTTATATTTCGAAAAACTGCAGAACGCTAAAATTCATGTATAATATGTGCACTATGAATGCTGAAATTCATATACATGTGTTAAAATTACATCAAATTAAATAATATTTCACGTCAAACTATAGATTGTTTACTTTCACACTGCCAATGTCAAACGCAGTTGTTTTATATAATTAAAATAAATTCTAATTGTCAAACGCAGTTGTTTTATATAATTAAAATAAATTCTAATTGTCAAACGCAGTTGTTTTATATAATTAAAATAAATTCTAATTATCAAACGCAGTTGTTTTATATAATTAAAATAAATTCTAATTGTCAACCGCAGTTGTTTTATATAATTAAAATAAATTCTAATTGTCAAACGCAGTTGTTTTATATAATTAAAATAAATTCTAATACAGAACATGATAAAGAAAAAATACTGAAACAATAATTAAATTTATTTGCACTATCTGCTAGAAGAGTAAATTTTGTACCCCTTGGTGAGACTTTTTAAAAATAATTACTGTCGAATTTTGAACTCTGTGCTGTCGCTAGTATAAATAATTGAGTTATTTATTCTTGACAATTATCACCATAGTATTTTTTCTCTTTATTATCTAATTAAAGTAATATGTATTCACATAATACTAGAACGCACTTGGGGTTTTTTTGTCTTTCAAATAACCCATATTCGATTTGCACTTATTTTACTCCTAAGACTTCACGATGCTACTTAAAATACATAGTGTAGTTTTACTATAGAATCATTTTACAATATTGCTATACTTAGAATTTTAGAAAATGCATACTTTTATCTATTCTCACTTAGTATTTTAGAAACAGCCACACTTCAATTTATACAACATTAGAACAAGTTGATTTATTTATGTGATTTTATTTCTAATTTGGATCGGTAGATACTTATTACTTAATTTCTTGTTCTTGTTGGAATTGAATAATTTACTTTTCTCTAACCATATTACTTTTTCAAATCTTCAGAGAATCCCATCTCTTAATATTGTATATTATTTATAATATAATAGACATATGCTTCAAATTCCCTGGAAGGCGAGAAGGACAAACATATCCTAAGAGCTAAAGATAGAGGACAGATTATCCGCCATATGCCTTAAGCGTGTCCTTCAGTTCTTTCCCTCAATAAATGAGGAATACGACACTGATGATGATGATATAATATGATTATAAAAACCAGTAGTAATACCTCTATGATTAAAACATTGTACCAGCATGCCAATGAAGGTAAATTATAAAAAAAATTGTTCCTTAGTTGGTCCTTTGGCTTTCGATAATAAATTACTGTGTAGAGCCACATAAAAATTTGTGAGATTTTAAAAATGGTCTGAAATTTTTAAAATATGAATATGAATAAATTCATCACAGTGAAAAGTCTGTGTTCTTACCGGCAATCAAACCTTTAGCTTAGACATCAGATCTCAACCAAGGCTAAAAAATTATCATTCCTTTTGCTGGTTTTAAAATGTTAATATCTATTCAAAATACATTAATTTTATTTACATAGATTTGTTATGTATGTACTTGTTAATACATATATTGATGTTTATTAAGTATTATACATACATATAATAAGGGACCAAAGATAATAATATTCCTAGACCTAGACAATGAGTTTATATAACATTAAATTTTAACATGCAGTATTGAAATGTTTATTCAAGGTTGTGGATTTTGCACAATTAAATAGGAATAGAACTCTTTTTTCTGTTATATCCAAATTTTTTTTTTCAATTTTTATTCACCAAATAGTTAAATTTTAAATATCATTGCTATCCTTTTACATGGAAAATATGCTATAAATATATCCCCAAGGAAGTAAATTAAAAAGTTTTTTGATCATCATGTGATAAAGCATATTTTGTTTTATCATTATAAATTGGTAAAAGTACATTTGTGCTGTAAATCAACAAAGTTTTGGTCACATAAATCCAATCCTTCAACACGCTTGCAGATTAAAAAGTGCATCGTCTAGGTACAAGATTTGAAATTATAGTCTACGATGGATACATAATATGTATGTACTTATATTTTGGTGGAATTAAAAATCAACATATAGTCAAACTTAGGTTTATGGAGCCAGAGAAAACCATCTTAATTTCAAATTTAATTACATTTATAGATTTATTTGTATTACTGTATGCACCAATGTATTATTGTCATCAACATATTGCCCCACAGTTTACAAGCAAAAATGACATTAATCAAACTGTTATTTGATTTTTGAAGTCTTCAACATTCAAAGCAATCAATAAAATTTATAGTTTTATATATAACTCCTTAATCATGGTATAATTATGAAGAATATTTTAAGGAATTTTGATGAGGGAAATAATTCATAGATTTCTGTGGATCTGAATATCAACAAATTCAATTATTAAGATAGTAGTTCCAATTCAAATTTTAAAATATGTATTAATATTCAGATTTACATTTTTTTAGTAATAATAGATTTACTATATTGCAATTTTTGACTTTGTAGGGCAGGCCAATTATTTAAAATGATATTCACTAATTATTATTAATCAGAATTGAATCTATGATTTTAATTTAGATTTAATTTTTTTATTATGATTTAATTTTTAGATGGGTCGGTGGCAGAGCGGTTAGCGCATTGGGTTAGTAATCCAGTAGTCGCGAGTTCGAATCCTGCCTCGACCGATTTCGTTCACCTATAGCACAAACATTTATGCTTATTTTAGGGAACGTAGGAAGATGTATATGTACTTGTTCAACAAGGACATATTCATTTTTAAAAAAAAAAAAATATGAGTGGATATAGAGCTATTGTTTAGTTAATGTTTAATAATAATATAGCATTGTTGGAAACAATATGATACAAAATATTTAACAAAAAAATATTTTGATAGCTGTGGTTTTCTTTATGAGTCGATCAAAAAACATGTCATATTTTCTTGCAGATCAATTTGCTGCACATTAGTTATATATCTTACCAGTATTTTCAAGCACGAATACATGTACAGTATTTTAGTTTTGTTGCTTATGAATAAATATTAAATTACATGTTTACTTTTGTGTTTAATGTTGTTTACTGTTATTTTCTTATTTATATACGTGAAAAGTCGAAATATATTTATTTCTTATCCTAAATTATTTTTTATTTATTAATTTCCTTAACCATTTCATGCTCTTGAACGAGCAGTGTTCGCGAGCGGTGTTGTCGTTCTATTGTGCCAATCCGAGCACTTCGTGTGTTTCGACTTATTCACTTAACACAAACAATCTGTGCTTGCCAGGTGCCACTACCTTGAATAGGTGTAATAAAATTGTTTCTTATGCTTTAACTTATTGAAAAACATAATAATTATTATTAACTCCACCAAAACACAAAATGTCAACAAACTTTGTTCGATGTGGATGATACATGTAATTTTACAGAAGTAATTTACTTTTTAGTATTTCTTAGCATAATGTGATTTCCAAAATTCATCAAATTTTGCTAATTAAAAAGTCACTAATTAAAAAATGTAATTCAAAAGATCCCGCCACCACCTTGTCTATCAATGAGTAAATCATCAGGGCCGGATCTACCCAATTACCCAATTTGGCGTGCACCCACCACATTTCCTTTTTTTTCTTCAAGGAAAATAGGACACCATATGAATTATTTTATAAATATAATATAAATACACTCCAGAGTGTGGCAACTTGTGATTGGGTGCGGGGTAAATTAATATTTGACATAGTATCTGTTAGTTGCCCGAGAAGCAGTATAAAATTAATAAATGCAATACACATAGGAAGTCACTGCATTGTTTTTTTTAATTTAATGCATTGGAAAAAATATTCACCTTTGAATAAGCATCTAATGATCGATTAAATAATTGATGATATTGACTGCTTTGAAGTCAAGCCTAATCGTGACGGTGGGAGTCGAAGTCCGATATTTAATTTATCAATGTATTTAGTTTTCTCTTTGTAGTACCTACATTATTTAAAAAATTATATTTACATTGTTCTATAATTTTCAGTTTTCTACTCCCCGATTTTTATTATTTTTTGTAAAGAATAGTCTAAATCGATTATATTATGTAAGCAAGTAAATGATAAGTATGTAAATAATTTGCTAAAACATACGTGAATTACGCAACAGATTGAATGTAATTGTAAACTGAATATAACTAACTCGACTAACTTACATTTTTAATGCGAAGTGTAAAAGAGGTCTATTAATAAATATTGTCTTAATTATTTCGATACAGATACTATGATTTTTTTAAATACAAGTTTTTTGTTACATTCATTTTTACCGTCGCGAAGGCGCTAGATGGTAATAGTCTATTGGGATGTACGAAGAACAAAAAAGTGTCCACTAGTAGTGGACTCTGATTAGTACATTAGTATATTATCACGAAACATTTTTTTAATTGGCGTTGGGGTATGTTGTGCCGTACTTTCTAAATGCAGACGCAACAAATAAATAAATTTTGTAGAATAAGTAAAAAAAAATCTGTCTTTTCTTTAAATTAGTATGCACCTTTTAAATAAGTGTCCGGCACCAACGGCGGTGCAACATTATTCCGGCAATTCCACTACACGTAAATCTCGTGTGTAATGCACGATAGGTATGTATGTGTATACATGGTACGATGGTACGGGCGGATTATAGGTACTGCCTCCCTGACCAGCCAGCTGGTTAAAAATTATTTGACCAGCACCAATTTAGTTATTTTATTTTAATATTATACTTACTTTATTTAATATATAATGCAACTGGCTCACGCCAGTCGCAATTATAACTACAAACAAACATAACCAACCTATTTTTACCAAAATTTTGTAGGTTAGGTTTAAAACATCGGTGTACATTCTAGGCTATCGTGGCTGGTCAGGGAGGCAGTACCCGGATTATAATAATATACATATTTTAAGGCGTAAAGTACCTACCTACTGTTACTTTCGGCGCGAGATTCAAATTAGATTATTATTGAAATTCGTATTTATTATATTTTAAGCATTATTATTACTATGCAAATGCCGTTTTCGTTGTGTACCACTTCGAATAATAATATTAAGTATAAATTAAATATAATCATTCGTATTTAGTATTTACCTATTTAAAATAACTCATCATCGACAGCTCTGGATTGTTAATAGATAATTATAATAGTAGTAGTAATTGAATTCAAATTCACTCGTGATATTTTTTTCTGTTTCGGGATTTAGGTAGGTATATATTTTTGGTCTTTTTTATATATTTGTTGAATCTTTTTTGTTATATTTGGCGCCCCAGATTTATTTGCGCCAGGCGCAACTGCACCGTTTGAACCTATGGTGGATCCGGCCCTGTAAATCATAGAAGTATGGTTGTCGCCAAATAAGTTGAACTTTTAGCCGAGAAGGGGGGCGATTTGCACGTAAACCAACGAAGCAAAAATACACAAATTTGCGCTCTGCGCAACCGGAATCTCGTTCAAGATGTTTGGCGAAAATTATAAAGAAGGATAAAATTGTCAAGAGAATGAAGATAGAATTATTGTGTTCTGTGGACAGAATATTATAAGAAAATACCAAAAATGGTATTAAATTCTCTAAAAATCACAAAATATACCAAAAAATACAAAAAATTTGAAAAATACTAAAAAAATACCATACGTGTTCCAAAGTGGCGAAAAAAAAAACCAAAAACGGTCACACTGACGTCTAGGGGGGCTGTGCATAGAAAAGAAATATATTTGACCTGGGTACGTTCGGAAAGTCACTCGACGATGTTAAAGCGACCTCCCAAGCGTTCGTAATTTATCGAGCGATTCAGCGATTCGCTCTGCCCGTTCAGAATCACGGTTGACTCCATGGATGTATATAAGGTAATATAAAATTGTTGTAACCGCGGGGGGGGGGGGGTCGCCGCCATCTTGCTCGAACCAAGTTTCATAGTGACCACGGATGTAACTAAAGTAATGGATGTATGCATTGATCAAATTTTTGAAGCTGCAGGGCGATTTCAAGGAAGTGCTGATTATCTTCATATATATAATTTATTTTAGTAAATGAAGCACAAGATTGGTGTAAACTGGAGTAAATAAAACCATTATTTCACTATAGAAAACAAATATATTATATGTATATAGAAAACTGTATATTTTCAAGACTTTACTGTACCTACATACTCAAAGCAAAGGAATATAAAAAAAAATATAAAATGTATACAATGTATAACAACAATAAAATTATAAAATGTATAATTTATAAAATGTAAATAAAGCAAAGCAATAAAAATTATTATGTACTTTTAGAAATTATCCGAATAAGTACAATATATTTACAATATTATATAATGGCCAAATTGTATTAAAAATAAAAACTGGTGAAAATAATTTTTTTTCTTGATTTTTTAATGGAGTTCTACATGTTAACACCGTCAGCGATAAAAATGCGGTACCTACAATTTATATTTTCAAATGAGATTAGATTAAAAAATGCGTTTTATCTTTAAAAAAAAACACGTGTGCTCCCAGAAAATACACGTGTTATTTTAATTTTGTATTGCTTCTCGGGCAACTAACAGGTAGGTGCTATGTCAAATATTAATTCAACACGCACCCAATGACAAGTTGCCACATTCGGGAGATTTGTGATATTTATGTGTCCCCACCGGGAATCGAACCCGGGACCTTTAGCTCAGATACCGAACCAACTGGGCCATGAAGGCCGACAAATGTTAAAAAAACACAAGTTACTTTAGGGACATTATTTTTGTCTGTAGAATACCTAAAGCCCAATTTCTAATGTATATACATACATATAACAACAATTTCAAAGAACATATTAACGGTGAAAATAATGTTAAAAAAATCTAAAAAACCATTAATATTAAATGCAACACAAATCCACTTACCTAAAATGTGACAATCCTCTTTCTTGGGATGATTTAAATCTACTCGATCGACTTTTGCAACCAAAAGCAGCACACATCAACATATTTGTTTTTATTTAATATTTCATAGAACAAATAATACACTGTTTCAACACAAAAATGATTTTAAAAATAATAAATTAGGTATGCAAAGGACACCCTGACAGCTAGACGCCAAACGACAGACTGGTTGGAATAACGCGCGGCTTCAAAAATATTACGAATGCCTCTATCTATCCAGTTAGTGTACATCCTTGTGCTACCAGTGCTACATTTGGGTCGACCAAGATGGCCGCCAGGGGGTTTCTCCACACCCCCTATTGGACTCAAATGTCTAATACATATTGGTTCGAAAGTTCCATCCATTACATCCATGGTTGACTCGTACCAATGTCGCTCAAGTCTATCTATGAAATAGTAAGGTGAATGTCGCTCCTGTCAAATTAATTTTTTTTTGGCGGGAATTATGAATTTTCGCAGTCAAAGTGACATTTTGTTTGGCGGCAAATTATACTTTTTCACATAGTCGTCAGCACTTTTAGTTCGGTGTGGTTTGGTCGGTTTTATTTTTATTTATAATTCAATGGATATGAATTCATATAAATTTATCATGGATAATAATGGTCAACCACAAAGAAATGTGGAAGGCCATTATTTAATGATAAACATCAACAGTAAGTGTATTTTATTTTATGAAAATAAAGCATATTGAAATGAGTGTTTTATCATTTTTAAGGGAAATAAACAATTTTTGAATGCCCAAAACACAAAAAACACAAACACCCAAAGATCAATTTTAAGTCTAATAGAAAGAAAATAATTTGTATTAAAACTAACCAAAATATCTACGTAAAAGAAGAAGAAGATGAATTAGACTAAACGAAATAGTTTGTATAAAACTGACCAAAAGGTCTACGTAAAAGAAGAAGAAGATGAATTAGACTAAAGGAAATAGTTTGTATAAAAACTGACCAAAATGTCTACGTAAAAGAAGAAGAAGATGAATTAGACTATAAGAAATAGTTTGTATAAAAACTCACCCAAGGTCTACATAAAATAAAAAGAAGATGAATAAGAACATAGGAAATAGTTTGTATAAAAACTGACCAAAGGTATACATAAAAAAAGGAGGAGATATATTTGAGTAAAATAAATATTTTGTATAAAAACTCACCCAAGGTCTCCATAAAATTAGAAAATGAAGAATACGACTAAAGGATATAGTTCGTATAAAAACTGACCAAAGGTCTATATAAAAGAAGAAGATATATTTGAGTGTAGTAAATAGTTTGTATGAAAATTCACCCAAAGGTCTACAAAAAAGAAGAAGAAAAAATACTATAGGAAATTTCGTTGGTATGGCATAGTTGTCGCCAAATATCTAGAGCCGTTTCGCCGAGAAGTGGGGCTATTTGCACGTACATTACCAACGAAGCAAAAGACACGATATAATTTTCGAATTGGTAGGTATATACCTTAGATTTTTATTATAATATACTATATGAAAACCTATGGTATAATATTCGCCAAACATCTTGAACGAGCTTCCGGTTGCGCAGAGCACAAATTTGTGTCTTTTTGCTTCGTTGGTATAAGTGCAAATCGCCCCCCTTCTCGGCTAAAAGTTCAAGTTATTTGGCGACAACTATACATACATTAGTTTGTTCAAAGTCAGAAAAACTAAATTCAACAAATGTGTTTAAAGTAAATCCACCCCGAAATTATTTTCTGGTTACGGTCTTGTACACATCGCCCAAATGTCGCTTTCGTTGCAACTTCAGGTCGTACCAACAGAGCGATTCACTCTGATTTGGAACGTACCATTGTGTGAAACATTTTGTCCAATTTTGTCCTTTGCTTCAGTGTGACCGTTTTTTGGTATTTTTAGTACTAAATTTGATATATACATAGGTATTATGATCAAGATATTACTATGGGTTATGGTAGCATAGAAGCCAAACATCTATTATTTTGTTTCAACAAAATACCTTGATTCTTGGAAAACTTTCTCTTATAATGGTTTTATCATATTAACGGGTCTTTGGGTCCTTAATGTGTTTAAACAATGTTTATATTTTGTAAATATGTCATTTCTAATAATTTTATATTCAATGCATATTCCTGGAACTTTATACTTTCTAACTTGGTAGGTGAAATGGAGGCTTCCTATTGGTAGATGGTAGAATGCGCCCCGCCGCGCGGTGGGGTAGCTCCTCCCCCCCCTGTCCCAGGCGGTGGACGCGATAGCTGGTTTGAATCAGTATTTGAGTGGACGCTTGGTCGGGATAGACGAATTTTAACTCACGCGTACGAAAGATAACTTATATATATATTTTTTAAAAACAAACGTAGACCGCGAACGTTGAAAGAGAAAATCTTATCTCTGCGAGGCGTCTGCTTGAAGCTCAGCATTAAATTTCATATTTGCATGGTAGTGCATAAGTGTGTTTCAGGTCCATACATAACCAACGAGGGGTGAATTTAAGATAGTTTAAGTTACTATTAAAAATAACTTTTAAGAATAAACATAACTTAAATAATCGTATAATAGTGAATAAGTGTGTTTCAGGTCCATATATCCAACGAGGGGTGAATTTAAGATAGTTTTAAGTTATTTTCAATTAATAAAAAGTGATATTATGTAGTGTAAGTGTTTCATCTATAGACCCGGAACGAGAGCAGCGGTTGGTAAGATCTTTCTGATTTATTATTATTTGTTTTCTTTGCTCTGAACGTTTCGTTTCGTAATTCATTTTAGCAAAATTGTCATCAATATTACACGTGCATTTCATGTATTTGATTATTCTTTTCAGCACTATTATTCTCTGTTCCACGTGTATTTCCTGTATTTAATAATTCTTTTCAGCGGCCGTCATCACTGGTTTTTCTAATTTATTTTCTTTTTAATTTTACAGCAATTTTTATTAACCGATAATTACTATTACGCGTGTATTTCTGTCAATTTAAGCATTGTTTTATTTTATACGCTCAACACATTCTTTCGTCTCCACCATATTTAATTATTGTATTGACTAGCCGGCATGTAAACACCTTTATCAACGCTCTTCTTTGTTATATGCGATAACAATTTGGCGCTATCCAACGTGTAGCCATTTTTAAAAACAGTAGTTTTTATCGAACCACCCTGAGGTTTTGAGCATTTACTTTTCGTTTGTTTTTTTTCTCGTATTAACAAAAAAAAATGTTATTTCAACTTATTTTTCGTTTATTTAAATATCTTATTTTCGAAGTAGTAGAGCGCGAAAACGATGGCGGCGGAGGAGATAGTAGACGGGTTACTAGGGCAAGAACAAATGATAATGTTATCCGCGATTTTCCAGAACCCCCAAGAAACGATAGCCCGGGAATTGAACATTTATTCCCATATTTACAACGTCGCGAACTGGAAGATACGTTCAGCGGTCTTCCAGAAGAAGACCCTGTGTTATTTATCACGGCATGCGAAACGTTCTTCGGCCACATGTTTTGTTCTCCTGCGTCAATGGTCGGTCGTGTATCTCAGAGGTTGCGAGGAGAAGCCAAGCGTTGGTGGTCTCCTCATGCGCAGGGTAAATGGACGTGGGATGAATTCAGAGGTTTTTTAATTGGTAGATACGGAATAGACGTTGCCCGGTCTTCGCTTATGGCTAATTATTATGGTGACCGTCAGCGTGCGGATGAGGGTGGAATCGCATTCCTTAAGCGGAAGGAAGCGGTTCATATGCGGCTCTTTGGAACGGCTCCGTCGGATGCTACATGTGCTGACTTAATATATCTGATGAGAGACACGTATCGCAGTATTTTAGACGTTGGAGTGATTTTCGGAAATTTTACGTTCACGTCGCTTAAAGAAAAAGTTATGATGATTGATTTCCCCCGACAAACGTTATTTCAGCCAGTTGCCGAACGTAGTCATGAAAATAGAAATACCCAACATGATAATTCTCGCGAAAGCAGTGTTATCTATAATACCCCAACGTACCGGCAGGATAATTATAATATGCGTCCAAACAACAGCCGTAATGCAAATTCGCGCCCGAACAATAATAGCCCGGTAAACAGAATGCAATTACCAAAATGTCAATTTTGCCCTGGTCGTCATTTTAATAAAGATTGCGTGGAAAGAAACGAGTTTATCGCATCGAAATCGGGAAACGCTCGCCGCCCCGACAGGAACACAAATTACGGACCTCGACCTGTCGCGGGCTCCCGAAGAAATTAAACCTGCGTTCCACCAGGTTAACAAACGTGGAACTGGCGCCCTGTACTGATAATGAGAATGTTATAGAAAATTTTTCTACCTCACGGGAGGCTATTAATATGATTGAGTCTGTTGATGAAGTAGTTTTAGAAAAAGACGATCAAAAATCTGTAGGTTTTACTGTGATGTTGGTAGAGGCTGACGTGCATAGAGAGGATGATGACGAGGATAGCAATAATAAACATGAATATAAAAACTGCAATAAAAAAACATGGATAGGAATATTGAAATCCGTGGGTGCCCTGAAGTAAAAAATGAGAACCTTCTAGATATATTTAAAAACATATCCAAATTGGTCAATTTCACACACAAAACGGATGACATCAAAACAACTCAACGAGTGATGACATTTCCATCTAGAACGAATTCGAGGCCAGTTATCATAACTTTTGAGACAAACAATCTACGGGACAATTTCCTTAGTGTATATAAAAGTTATTGTAGAGATGTAGGAAGCAGTGATGGCAATTTTAGAAAAATTTTATCAACTGATATAGGTTTGTCGGGTGAGTCGCAACCAATATATATATCTGAACACATAACTCAAAGATCCAAGTTCATATTGGCCCAATCCAAAATTATTGCGAAGCAAAAAAATATTAAATATGTATGGATTAAATCCGGAAAAGTATTTGCTCGACTCAATGAAAAAACTAAGGTCATCTTGGTCAATACTCTTAATGATTTAAATAAGATTTGACTAGATAGACGGGAGTTGAATATTTTCTGTTTGATAGTGATTTATTTTATGTTTGATTTTCTTTTGATAGGTTACCATGCTTTTTATATCCGTATTTTATCTTCAATATGTACTTGTGTTAATTTTATCCTTATAACTTTTATCTTTACTATTTCTTGTTTGTTTTTATGCTATCCCATAACATTTTACTTTAAGTTTATGAAAATTCTCAGTGTGCCTTTTGCTATCGTACATAGCAGTTGCAGTAGTATATTGTTATCTCATGTTAAATATTTCCACAATTATAATATTATTTACCCCTTTTTACTATGAGTGACTTTATAAATCTGGAGCTTGACAACATTTTTTCGGTACCAACTCTTGAATTATCGAATCCAGTTGAATGTGAGGAATTGTTGAAACAATTTTCTAGTCTTAAAATAATTTCTACCAACATTAGAAGTATCACCAAAAACTTTGATGATTTCTTAATTCTACTGGCAGATATTAAAATTGAGTTTGATATTATTGTGCTTTCTGAATGTTGGATTACTGATATATATCATCCAAAGCAGATTAATGGATATTCATCTTTTCACACTACTATTAATAGATCACAAGCCGATGGAGTTGTTGTTTACATTAAAGGTAATTTGCAACACGAAGTGATTGAAATAGACTTGGCAGATGCGAACTGTTTAAAAATCAATCTTAAACATATGTCACTCTTCGCAATTTATAGGTCACCAAGAGTATATAATATTGATTCTTTCGTTTCATCATTGAATGCTGTACTTTGTGAGTGCTCAAATGAAATTATGTTGATAGGTGATATAAATATTGATATACTAAAACCTCTGCGAGGTATGAATGATGAATACCTCAACTTACTTAGCAGCCATGGTATGTCTTCACATATCAATGCAAACACGAGAGTTACCCAAACTACACAATCATGCATTGATCATATTATGTTAAGATCCAAATTAAAATCCATAGCTATTGTATTTACATCAACCATAACGGATCATTACTCTACAATTATAGGTTTTTCTGGAAAAAACTGTTCATATGAAAAGCCAAAAACACTCTCTAAAATAACAATTGACTATTCAAAGCTAAACCTTAAACTAAAATCAGAAAATTGGAGCCAAACGCTAATGTGTACAGATACAGATATAGCGTTTGATCAATTCATGTTAACTTATTCGCGATACATTGAAGATGCAAAAACTATTTCTATTATTAAACAAAAAAAACATAAATTAAAGCCATGGATAACAGAAGGTTTATTATTTTCAATCAACAAACGAAACAAACTCCATAAAGCGCTTAAACATAATTTAGACCCACATGCATTAATCTATTATAAAAGATACAGAAATATTTGCAAAAAACTTCTTAAAGATACTAAATGTAATTATTATAAACAAAAACTTGAGGAGGCTGGAGGTAATCAAAAAACTATCTGGAGTATCATTAAGGAAGCGTCAGATATAAAGAAAACAAACATTGTTCCATCAACGCTAAATATAAATAATGAGAACATAACATTTGCAGATGACCCTTGTAAAATAACAAATTACATAAATGACTACTTTTGTGATATTGGGGATAAATTAGCAACAGAATTACTAAATCAAACATCAAAAACCGAAATTGAACTTGCTAACAATATAACACAGTCAGCAGTCTATTCACCGAATCTATTAATTTTGACTCCTTCAACAAGTGCAGAAGTAGACCTCGTAATTCAGTCACTAAACGATACTAAATCTCCAGGTCATGATAAATTAACAACTTCATTATTAAAAACTACCAGACAATTTATTACTACACCCTTAAATCATATTATAAATCTGAGTTTCTCATCTGGAGTTTTTCCAAAAGGTTTAAAGCGTTCTATAATATTACCAATCCATAAAAATGGGAACTCGACCGATATAAATAATTTCCGACCAATCTCTATACTGTGTGTAATCTCGAAAGTCATTGAAAAAATTGTTAAACGAAGGCTTAATGGGTTCTTGGATAAACATGAAATTATATCTGAGTATCAATTTGGTTTTCGAGAAGGATACTCTACTGATTCGGCTGTATTAGAATTGACAAAAAATATCACAACGGCGTTAGATAGAGGTAATAAATGTTTAGCAATATTTTTAGATCTGTCTAAAGCATTCGACACTGTGTCACACCAAATTTTGATTGCTAAACTCTTTAAAATAGGAATAAGACACCGCTCTCTTGACTGGTTTACCTCGTATTTGTCTAATAGAACACAATCAGTGTCACTACTGGGTCATAACTCATCGGATAGAACTGTGAAATTTGGAGTACCACAGGGAAGTGTATTGGGTCCCATTTTATTCTTGATTTATATAAATGATTTGTGCGCGTTATGTGAGAGTACTACGACGATAGCATTTGCTGATGATACAACCCTGTTTATTGAGGGAAAGACTTGGCATGATACTTTTGTAATAGCGGAACGCTCAATTAATATTGTAAGGAATTGGCTTGATGCAAACTTGCTAACTTTGAACTCGAATAAAACGAAATTTATTCCATTTAGTTTAAATAACTCGACGCAACCTCCTATAAATCTTATTATCCACATAAATAATAACTCAAAACAGGATGCAATTGGTAGAGTTACATCTATCAAATATTTGGGTGTTTATATCGACAGAAATCTGCGTTGGGATGCACATGTGGATAATTTGTCTATTCGTGTTAGAAAACTAGTACATGTATTTAGATGTATTAGAAATATATTGTCATCAAGTGTATTAAAACAGGTATATTTTGCGTTGTGTCAGTCTATTTTGTCATATGCAATAATTGTGTGGGGTGGATGTGCCAATGCTATTATGGATCCTTTACAGAGGGCGCACAAAAGTATAATAAAAGTTATCAACAAATGGCCTAGAGACTATCCATCAATAACACTATTTAAAAATTACAAAGTACTCGATATAAAACAAATTTATATAAGATCGGCAACAACGCACTTCTTTTACAATGATCGCTCTAAATTTAGATCACAACAAAGCCGTAACACCCGTCAATCAGTAAATATTAATTTTTGTATACCTTATTGTAGAACAACAATGGCACAGCATCAGTTTGCTTTTAGAGCACCGACTGCATTTAATCGGCTTCCTGTGGAACTTAAAGCTTTAGAAAATAAAAATAGGTTTAAGACAGATATCACTGCACGATTACTGGATAAGACCATAGATACATTCTATTTACTTACTTGAGTTTTTGCAAGCTGACGTGTGGCGTGTGACGAAGGGTACACTGAGACTGAGATTTAGATTTAAATTCACTAAGGAAATAATTGTTTGCATGTTTTTGGGATTTACTTAGTTCATTTTTAAATATTTTGATATAATTTTGTTGTATGAATATGTGTATGTTTATGTATATATATGTAAACATGTTTGTATTGTATTCATAATTTTAGGCGATGGAATTTATATTGTATTTATATTGTAAGGCTATTTACATTGTATTCATTTAGAAATGGCCATCATATTTTTATCATTCTTTCCATCATCTTTTCTTTTTAATAAATTTATATTATTGTAGCCATTATATTTTATACTATTTTAACAATCATTTTAGTTATCTTTTTAATATTTTATGTAATTTTATTGTGTTAATATGTGTATGTTTGTATTGTATTCATAATTTTATACGAAAGAAATAGCCATCATGTTTTTATCATTTTTTCAATATTTTTTTTTTTGTTGGAGATCATCTAAATTTTTTTTTTTTTCTAAATTTTTTTTTTTAAATATGTTTATATAATTGTAAAAAAGCCATTATATTTTATAGTATTTTAGTATATTTTTTTCTTAAATATTTTTATACAATTGTATTGTGTTAATATGTGTATGCTTATACTGTATTCATAATTTTATGCGAAAGAAATAGCCATCAAGACACAGGCTTTGCCTAGTTTGATGGTGATTAAAACACCTTAATGACACTGCTTTCTGCATCACTGTATAATATAATATGTATTTGTTAATAATAATATGAATTATAAGTGTATCAATATTTGTCAGACATGAATAAATAAATAAATAAATAAAATAGCATTGAGACCGTGGAGGCTAATAATGAAAAGATTGAATCTGTTGATGAAGTAATGGTAGAAAAAGGCGATCAAAACTCTGTAGGTTTTACTGAGATGGTGGTAGAGGCTGATGTGCATAGAGAAGATGATGAGGAGAGTATTGAAACCGTGGAGGATAATAATGAGAAGGCAGGTTACATACGAGATAGTTCGAAATTCGCGTCGGAGGTAGAGTTGGTAGATATGTTGAACGATAGGGAGTTGATAGTTGCGTCAGGTACGTCGGATGATGAGAAGCTGGTAGTTGCGTCAGAGGAGTTCGAAGAGAGGAAACCGGTTGTCGCGCCGGATCACGAATTAGGTACGACAGTAGTTGCGCTGGGTAGTAATGAGATGGCGAAAATGATGAGTAGGTACGAAGAGGAGTACAGTGACGGAATTTGCGAACTAGAACATAAAGTAGACGGTGTATGTGCGATTGGTAAAGTTAGCCTCCCACGGATAAGCGTGACGATCGAGGATCGTCTCTATGTAGCGTTAGTAGACTCTGCCGCCTCTCACAGTTTAATTCGTGCAGATTTAGTACACGAGTATAGAAGAAAATTTTGTGATGTAAAGAGTTTAAATCTTGCACATGCTTCGGCCAAAATGACGGTAGTAGCGAAAGCGGAAATAGACTGCTCGATAGCAGACGTTAGGATGAAAAATGAATTTTTAGTAGTCGACGGCCTACGAGATGACGTAATATTAGGTATAGATTGGCTAATAGCGGAACACGGCGTGATTGATTTTATTCGTGGAGCATTGTATTTCGGCAAGAAGGAAAGGATTACGGCATATTTTCATTCGACGAAGCGTCAACCAAATTTAACTAACGTACAGTTACCAAATATTACGAACGACTTATCTAATGCGAAAAAAAATGAATTACATAAAATATTGCGAGAATTTAATGCTTTATTTACCCCATATGCAGGCCCTGCTCGCTTGCAGCCGCACGTTATCCGGCTGAAAGATGAGACACCCATTCGTATCCCACCGTACCGTTTATCAGACGCTAAGAAACGTAATTTACATAAACAAATCGAAGAAATGTTAACTGATGACGTAATCGAAGCGAGTAGATCTCCGTATTGTTTTCCTATCGTGATGGCTCCGAAAAAGGGAGATAATGATTATCGTATCTGTGTAGACTTCCGTCGGTTAAATGACGTCACTGAGGGCGAGGTCTCCACTTTACCGGTCATCCACGAAACATTAAAGGATCTCGGAAACGCAAAGATATTTTCCACGTTAGATTTAACAAAGGGGTATTGGCAAGTGCCTCTCGATCCTGCTTCTAAACCATATACGGCATTTTCTACTCCTGACGGTGCGTTATATCAATTTAAGGTTATGCCCTTCGGACTTAAGGGAGCCCCGAGCTGCTTTCAGAAAGCGATGTGTCAGCAGGTTCTTGCCGGTTATTTAAGAGAATTTTGCATTGTATATATAGACGATATTGTAATCTATTCTTCTGACTGGGAGAGTCATCTTCATCACTTAAGACTGGTTTTTGAAAGGTTAGATCAGTTCGGGTTGAGATGCTCGCCTGATAAATGTAAATTAGCCACGTCAGAAATAGAGTATTTGGGACATGTTGTTACTGCGGAAGGAAATTATCCTCAAATGTCTCATTGCAAGGAGATTTTCTCTGCACCAGCTCCGCGAACTCGTAAAGAACTACGTGGCTTCTTAGGACTGTGTAATTGGTTACGAGAGTATGTACCGCGATTCTCTGAGATTGCTGCTCCGTTAACCGATTTATTAAAAGTTAATCGGCCGTATCGGTGGAATAGCCAAGCCGATACCGCTATGCGTAATATTAAGTTGGCTATGTCACAACCGTTAAAATTGTCACGACCCGATTTTAATCGCGAATTCATTTTACAAACAGACGCGAGTAAGTTAGGTATTGCGGCCGTATTATATCATCCACGCTCTGACGGAGAACGGGATGTTATATCATATGCGAGTATGCGTTTTTCACCGGCCGAACAAAAATGGCATTCGAATGAGCAGGAAGCGTTTGCGGCCGTGTGGGCCATTAAAAGATACCGTCCGTATTTAGAAGGACAATCGTTTAAGCTACGTACGGATAATAAAGCATTAACGTGGTTGAATACGGCGAAAAATGATAGGGCAAAGCTCATCAGATGGGCACTCCTCTTACAGGAATTTGATTTTACAGTTGAACATTGTCCCGGTCGTAAAAATGAACTCCCTGATGCGTTATCCCGAAATCCCGAATCGTCCCCAATAGTAACGGAGGCAGACACAAAAGATTTAAGTCGCATGATGTACCCATCAACGGAAACGAATGAGATAACGGCACAAGTACATCAAACGGAAGATGAAACGGAGGTGACGGAGGACCAGCCGGACGCGGTTGAGTCATCCGACGATGTTGAGGTAGTAGATGTAAGTCTTGCGGAAGAAATACGGTTACGACAGAAAAGAGATACCGATGTACAACGACGTATAAATAGGTTGCGTATATTATTATCTCGACCAAATACATCGACGGCACGTCACGAACAACAATATTTACGTGATTATGCATTATTAGGTGATTATCTTTGGAGAAAATTTGCGGATGATGATATGCGTTTATTTGTACCCCGATCGATGGTTTTGAAGGTTATATCTACGTATCATGATAATCGTGTGGCAGGTCATCCCGGAGTTAAAGAAACGACTCGGGCTGCGGCACGCCATTTCTTTTGGCCGAACATGCGTACTGACGTTGAGCAATATGTGAGAGCGTGTATGACGTGTGCTCTATCGAGAGCCGTACCGACTCGTCCTGCGGCCCCATTAGGTAATACTCACGTACATAAACCATTTGACGTATGCGCAGTCGATTTGATGGGACCCTATCCTATATCCACACACGGCAAGCGTTTTATTGTAGTAGTTACGGATTTATATACACGATGGGTGGAAGCGTTTGCGGTACGATCGAGTAGAGCTCCGATTATAATTAAAATATTAGAAGATGACGTATTCTCTCGTTACGGATATCCAAAAGCGATCTTGTCGGATAATGCCACTAATTTTAAGAATCGTTTGTGGACCGGCGCACTAGATAGATGGCAATGTTTGCACTGGACAACGGCAGTGTACCATCCACGAGCGAATATTACGGAACGTAGAAACCAAGAAATTAAGAAAGCGTTGCGTATTTATTTACAAGGTCAACCTCATAATCGTTGGGATGAACATTTACCGACTATTTTATATGCGTTACGTGGTCGTCGTAATGAGTCAACAGGCGTATCTCCTAGCACGGCATTATTAGGTTACGACATTCCCCGTCCAGGTGAATGGATGATTCATTCTCCCGATGGAGATATCTTCCCAACAGCGGGAGCACGTGAGCGTACCCAGTTAGATAACGAAATACGAGCGTCTCAGGAGGAATATCGACAACGTTACGCACCTGATAATGATACGGTTTCGAAATACGTTATAGGGCAGGCTGTATTAATTAGAGAACACCCTCAGTCTGATATGAATACCGGTTTTCACGCTGGATTTGCTCCTAAATGGAGTGGTCCGCATCGGATCTTATTGCCCATCGGAAGAGGACACGTTTACTGGGTAGAACGTCGCGGGAAGCCTGTTAAAGTTCATGCCGATGAGATTCGTTCAGCTCCGGCATAATAGTTTTGTCTACTTACATGATGTTTGGTTTCTTTGGTCTTCACATGGTATATCTTGATCAAAAAAGAGGGCCGATTGATATATACATAGGTATTATGATCAAGATATTACTATGGGTTATGGTAGCATAGAAGCCAAACATCTATTATTTTGTTTCAACAAAATACCTTGATTCTTGGAAAACTTTCTCTTATAATGGTTTTATCATATTAACGGGTCTTTGGGTCCTTAATGTGTTTAAACAATGTTTATATTTTGTAAATATGTCATTTCTAATAATTTTATATTCAATGCATATTCCTGGAACTTTATACTTTCTAACTTGGTAGGTGAAATGGAGGCTTCCTATTGGTAGATGGTAGAATGCGCCCCGCCGCGCGGTGGGGTAGCTCCTCCCCCCCCTGTCCCAGGCGGTGGACGCGATAGCTGGTTTGAATCAGTATTTGAGTGGACGCTTGGTCGGGATAGACGAATTTTAACTCACGCGTACGAAAGATAACTTATATATATATTTTTTAAAAACAAACGTAGACCGCGAACGTTGAAAGAGAAAATCTTATCTCTGCGAGGCGTCTGCTTGAAGCTCAGCATTAAATTTCATATTTGCATGGTAGTGCATAAGTGTGTTTCAGGTCCATACATAACCAACGAGGGGTGAATTTAAGATAGTTTAAGTTACTATTAAAAATAACTTTTAAGAATAAACATAACTTAAATAATCGTATAATAGTGAATAAGTGTGTTTCAGGTCCATATATCCAACGAGGGGTGAATTTAAGATAGTTTTAAGTTATTTTCAATTAATAAAAAGTGATATTATGTAGTGTAAGTGTTTCATCTATAGACCCGGAACGAGAGCAGCGGTTGGTAAGATCTTTCTGATTTATTATTATTTGTTTTCTTTGCTCTGAACGTTTCGTTTCGTAATTCATTTTAGCAAAATTGTCATCAATATTACACGTGCATTTCATGTATTTGATTATTCTTTTCAGCACTATTATTCTCTGTTCCACGTGTATTTCCTGTATTTAATAATTCTTTTCAGCGGCCGTCATCACTGGTTTTTCTAATTTATTTTCTTTTTAATTTTACAGCAATTTTTATTAACCGATAATTACTATTACGCGTGTATTTCTGTCAATTTAAGCATTGTTTTATTTTATACGCTCAACACATTCTTTCGTCTCCACCATATTTAATTATTGTATTGACTAGCCGGCATGTAAACACCTTTATCAACACTCTTCTTTGTTATATGCGATAACAATTTGGTATTTTTTCGCCACTTTGGAACACGTTTGGTATTTTTTTAGTATTTTTCCAATTTTTGGTATTTTTTGGTATATTTTGTGATTTTTGGAAAATTAAATACCATTTTTTGGTATTTTTTTAATATTCTGTCTGCATTCACTTTTTTCTCTATGATAATTTTATCGCTCTTTACTTCTATTTACTCATTGATGGACATGGTGGTGGCGGGATCTTTTGAATTACATTTTTCAATTGGTGACTCTTAAATTAGCAAAATTTGATGAATTTCTTAAATCACATTATTTTAAAAAATACTAAAAAGTATCTAACATTAAATAACTTCTGTAAAATCGTCCACATTGAACAAAATTTGTTGACTTTTTGTGTTTTGGTGGAATTAATAATAATTATTATGAAGCGAAAGTACGAACAAGAATATTGTCCTGAAAAGGAACAGAAATGAATTTTCTTTCAGATGAACCATCTTAAATCTTTAAGTAATCTCAATCTTTTGTTAATCATACTCTGTAGGAAAAATTAAGTTTTTTTTTATATCTACGGGGCGATTAAAAATATCTTTTTTTTTCGAAAGTAGTTAAGTGACAGTGCTAAGTATTTGATTAAAAGCTCCAGTCGAGAAGCAGCTCAGATTCAGAATATAATATTTGGATTTTCAGATACATGACAGCCGATTATTTATTAATTCTTTTCAGCAAAAGCTAATGTGTTAAATTTGACTTTTCTTCAAAGATGATCATTATTATTCTGTACATAAAACCGAATTTCATATGATTCCTTTTTTTTCTCACGACACATTCTTTCTCCCCAGCCATATTATTTTGTTAATCCGGTGTTTAACTCGTTTTCCACACTCTTCCTTCTTATATACATAACAATTTTAATATAAATATATGCGTGTTTTCTTAGTATGCTCCCAAATATCGTTAAAAAATTTAGTATTTTTTTGGTATTTTTTCACATTGGGTTTAGTATATTTTAGTATATTTTCGCCACAAGTTTGGTATTTTCGGCAGTTTAGAAAACGGTCACACTGCCACACACTGCTTTGCTTTCATGCTGTGGCTGTCATCTGTCATTCTGTCAAGATTTTGTATCACAGATGGAGAAACGTTAGAGAACTTTATTTTGTATTTTTTGTCCTTTGCTGCGCTTGGTAGAATTTATTAAAATAAATTATATAGTAAATATTAATAAATTCGAAGAATTTATACATATTTCCAAAATGAACCGTCAATACGAATATGCTGGGTAAAAACTTTTTGCTTGTATTTGTGCACATAACCAAACAAATGAATCACTTGATGTATTTAAATTTTAGTTCTTAATTTTAGCAATATGTTGTTGAGTCAATAATATTATTTTAGACGACATAACGATGCCATTAATAGTGAATATTAATGACATCGTTTATAATGAATTATATTGTCGGGTAAATAAGTATTTAAATCAATTAACAACGTGGATAAATCCCCTGGATGAAAATTTGGTAAAATAGTTAGTCATCATAAATTAAAATATGTAAATAAAACATTTAAACCAAAAATAACCACAGAAAACGCAGATAAATCAAGTTATAAAAATATTTACCTTTGTTATAATTGTATATCTCGATGAAAAAATGATTTATAAAATTAAGTAAATGTAATAAGATGCCAATATTATTTATTTTTTCTTCAAGTTGGTTTCCATGATGCATTTTTATGACCATTGAAAAAATGACAAAGGTAAATATTTTTGTATTTTGATTTATCTGCGCTTTATATGGTTATAAATGACCTAAAAACATAGAAGACGTCAGAAAATTTGTCGAGTAAATAGACACTTTTTGGCGGGAAAACGCTTTTCCCGCCAATTCCGGTCGTAAAAATAGTGGCACCGTAATTTATAAAACTAATTTAATAAATTAAAAAAAATTGTCATAAAAACAATGTGACATAAAATGTATGACAACAGTGTGAACATATATTATTGTAAAAGATTAACAAACATGTAAAATAAATATTCAAAGTTTGAGAAACATTGGAATAGTACAATGTGCATGTTGATGAATGTTAAATATTATTATTTAAGATAAATACATACATACCATCACGCCATGTCCCTTGCGGAGTAGGCAGAGAGAACCGAACGCCACTTATTTCTATTTTGACACACATTCATCGCCCCGTCGACATTCACACATTCATTCATTCATACATGTTCTTCTGTTATTCATGCTTCTGACATTTCCGTCTTTATACATACTGTTCACATGGACGTGCAATCCCTTCCTCGGGCGGCTCCGACCTCTCATTCCATTCCTGTCCGCAATGTATATTTTCTTCATCAGGCGTTCCTCATTTATTCTCCCCATGTGGCCAAACCATCTCAATGTGTTCACTTTCATTCTATTAATGACATCTTTCTTTATTTTACATTCTTTCCTTATGTCCTCATTTCTGACCCTGTCATACATCGTCCTATTACAGATTCTTCTTAGCGATCTCATTTAAATTGCATTTATTCTGCTTTCGTGCGACTTCTGCCATGTCCAGGTTTCACTTGCATACGTCAAGGTTGGCACTTAGATGGCATTATGAATGGCAACTTTAGCTTCCTTCGATATGTTGTGATCATTTATAACTGATTAAAACTATGAAAAAAATTATTTTTTATTTTTTATTTTACGTCATTTATAACTGGTCTTAGTCCTCCATTCACTCTGTTTCCTACCATAACTCTTCTTTCGATCTCCTTATCAATCCGTCCATTGCGTTGAAACATGCTTCCCAGATAGACATATTCGTCAACTTGCTCGAGCCATTCGTTCTCTACTTTTATTTGGCACGCTGTTCTGCTTTCACTCTTTTCAAACACCATAACCTTTGATTTGCTGGCATTCATCCTCAGATCGTTATCTATGCATCCTTCATATACCATGCTTACAAGATACTTTAACTCTTCCATACTTTCTGCTAGCAGAACTTTATCATCTGCATACATCAAATCTTGCACTATTACAGTACTCAATTTGAGACCCTTGCTTTCATCCTTAAGGGCTCTTATGCAGAAATCAATGTACAGGTTGAAGAGCCATGGAAATAGCATGCACCCTTGTCTAACTCCATTATTTATAGAGAACCACATTGTCACTGTGTCGTTCACACAAACACATGTTCTCATACAATGAACAATGACGCAATTGCGCGTATCAGCTTGCTCTTCACTCCATATACTGCTAGTATTTCCCATAATTTTTCTCTAACAACTTTAACATAAGCCTTTTCTAGGTCTATAAATGCACAATGCAAAAGAAATATAAATGCAAAAGAAAATTTTCTGGTTTTTATCCAGAACCTTTTCTGTGACCGTACGCTGAGAAAAAAATTGGTCTATACATCCTCTGCCACCCACAAACGCACCTTGGGCATCCCATATCTTGCTTTTTGTAATCTTTCGCACTCTTTGATCTAGAATCCTTGCATACATCTTACCAACTGAGCTTAACAAACTTATGGCTCTATAGTTTTTGCAGTCGAGCTTCGAGCCTTTACCTTCATACAAAGGTACCCCGACTGCATTTCTCCAGTCCGAAGGAGTGTGTCCTGCTTCCCAACATATGTAGAGAGACACCACTCCAACGTCTGCTCGCTGCCATATTTTATAAGTTCAGCTGATACTCTATCATACCCGGCAGCTTTCAAGCTTGCGCTCTTTCAAGAAAGCACTATAACTGAGTTCACAAGTTGTAAAATAGAAGTATTTACAAAGTTTGTGTTATATTTTTATTTTTTTTATTAATATTAAATTGCTCCGAAAAGACTCCTCCACCCATCATACCTTCTAGTTTTGACCCATCAGTGTAAAACACCCGGGATTCACGATGATGAATCAAACTCTCCTTTCACATCTCCCTCAAGGGGATTTGGGTGGAGAACCTGTTCTCGAAGAAGGGTTTGGGAATGACGTAGTCGATACCTTCGGATGGTTTTTTGAACTCCTGAAGTATTGTGGAGTGCACAATTCATTCTTATGGTAGCTTTCATTGCTATTTGTTTTCCCAGGAGGTCCAGCAGAAACAGATAATTTGTTACTAATGTTGAATATAATTTTAGACGCAGAATGACACCAACAATTGAAGTGCAGAATTTGGACCTAAAAATGGGCAAGAAATATTTTTTCAATAAGTTTTACAAGTATGGTCTAATAGTTGTTAATATACTGAGAAAACAAAAACTGGCTCTCCTTATATTTACGAGTTTAAGGTGAGATCATTGATTATAAAGTTTTTATTATCTTTTTCTACATAGATATACATATTTTTACCTCTCAAAGGTGTACTAGAGAATACTTATTAAAAACTGACTCCAAACAAATGTGTGGTTGCATGATTAGGAAAGCTGCGCTGCATTCTCCATTCTTATTGGAAGAAGTTTCATTGAGCCTATTTATAAATAAAATGTCATTGGCAGTACCTCTGAAATTTGTACAAAATTGTGTTTATTGAATATTTATATTAAATCATGAAGTAAAATATTTATTTACTAATTTCACCATAAAATTATAGTGACTATGACTGGTTTTGTGCAATGCACAATTTCAACTGGTAATTAAATTAGAACTTGATAGGGTGTTTATAAAAAAACATTACACAAAGTATTCTTAAATTAAAATAATATATTTTTTGTTTACACCACTTTTGAGTATTTAATTTTAACCGGTTTCAGAGCTGACTCGCTCCATCATCCAAACAAACTTATACTAAACTTAAAATTATGTTAAAACCGTGTGTAGTACTACTGTCGTTTATTTAACAACAGTTTAGCATTTTAGTTTTTATTTTAATTTATTAGTTACAAAGTAATAGTTGCAAAGTATCAAGACAATGTAGGTATTCTTAGTTATATTTTAGATCACTTTTGAATCCTGTGATTGTATGCTTTCAGTGGAGCTCAGCAAGTGCTAGAAGACTGGAACAATAAAGCTCCATTATTTCTACAGATGAAACTTTTGACTGACGAGGATTCTGTAAGATTACCTTTACCATTTATTTCTTTGAGAACACAATTTTATTCATATAATGTACCTACCTATTTAAAATATTTTTGCTAAATGCTGTGGTATGTCTTTTCATTTTTGTGCTAGTATCCTAATTACAATTCCCAGCAGAGTGTATGTTTATTAAAATTTAATTTATCTTTTCTGGGACGCTAAATTTTAGTAGGAAGAAATTTACCTATGGTAATGGTATCGGTAAACGTTTTGACAATTTTCGGTGTAGTGGGAGGAAGATTTGCACATCTACCAATTAAGCGAAAACTCAAAAATTGTGTACTGCGCAGTGACACCATTATTCAAGATGTTTGCCATTCACTCTAATAAACAAAGTGTTTATCATTATTTTAATTAAGCCATGGTTTTTAAATGAACTCAGGATTGTGATTTTTACTATAATCGGGTCCATTATGACATTATTGACAGCTAAACAAATGCTGAACTTTATTGTGTATGCCTACTTATTTAAGTAGTAATCGTTTTTAAACTTTAAGAGTCCCAAAAGGTCAAAAAGACCATCCTGCGTTGCTCCAAGAATAGAAACCCTTGTAGAAGTAGGAACGGTTGGTTTAGAACAAAAATAGAAGAAGGGAACGATTGATTTCCGCCGACCGCCGTGGCACAGTTGGTAAGCCGTTCGGTTTCTGTGCGGGCGTCCTGGGTTCGATTCCCAGCAGAGGAGAAATTTAATTAAATTCATTTCTCACGCAAATATTGTTTTTCTGGGCTGGAAACACTGGTTAGTTGGAAGAAATTGCCATACGGCAATACTCGCCACTTGCGTAGGGTGCAAGGAAGTGTTCATTATTTATTTATTATTTCCCAAGCATTTGTTGTGATCAAAAACATAAAATAAATAGTGTAATTAACTGAGTGTGTTTTATTTAATATTTTAAATTATGAATTTTCCTAAAGTAGATGCTTTTGATTATTTAAAAACCCTTTATTTTAAAATTGTTTTCTAGGATCAAACACTGGCTCACGAAGTTGGTGGTAAGGAGCATGAAACAACACCAGCTGATTTGAAGAAGTTCTTTAATGAACTGACATTGTATGTAGAAGGAGGACTGTTGGAGGGTGAAGCAGGTGCTTTAGACTGTCTTCGTGCCACTCACCGCATATTGAAAGCTTTCACAGGAAAACAGTCTACTCTGGTTTAAATTTTTTAATATTTATTGTGGTTAAATGGTTGTAATTGTTATATAACCCACATTGTGATTGACTCGTAGAAATTGCCTACTTGCAATATTGTAGCCCAAAATACAAATACAACTAAATTGTCTTATATTTAGGAAAATATTTTAGTTGGATCTGGTGCGGATCCAGCAATTTTTAAGAAACTCCTCAAAAATCCTGCTGGATTGAACATACTCCTTAAATTTTTCTTCAAAGATTGCAATTGGATTTAAATTTAGGTTCACCAGATTGCCAGTAGTCAACATTGTGTGTTAGGTGTGGTTTGTTGATGTAATAAATATTATGTTCTGTCAGGTTCAGGATGCTGATCAAATCCGACAAACGAAGGAGGAAGGCAGCTGTATGGGGTGCTTGAAGCCTTTAGGTCTCGGTGTGTGCTGTTTCTGTGAAACTTCTTTCTGTTCATTGTCTTGTCAGCGTAGTCCGGGTGGACTCATGCACATGGTTCACTGTGCCAGGTACGTTTCACATTGAAATAATGAATCTTATTTTGGTATTTTCTAATGTATGTAGGTCTTTTAACCAAAGCTGACACATACACAGTACTCACCACAGATCAATAATCTATAGACATGAAAAAAGCAATATTTTCCTGTGACTGCCACCAAATATTAGCAGAAAGGTTGCAGATAAAAATTTAAATGGCTGCCATTCTCATTTTATCCATTAAGTTGAACACTTTGAAACAAATTAAAGGAATACAACACTATTATATTATCTAGTACTCTAACATTTTGTAAAAATTGAGGTAAATAAGGAAAAGAAAAGAATTATGGCCTTAAATTTCATTGATATTTATAATCTCCTTCCTCCCTTTCTTTTTTATGCATGACACGGTCAAATTAAAAAAACCAAACTTTAATTTGAATTGTAAAAAAATTCTAAATTCTAGATATTACGGTTTCCAGCAAATAACTTAGAATTATCGTTGTGGAGAGGAGCGCATTGCGTAAATAACAACCAAGCAAAAAAACAAAAATTTTCTCTCTGCGCACCCCACATAGTGTACTCAACATTTTTGCTGCTAACTGTACACATGCAATAAAATTAAATGTAAATTTACTTGAAACCGAACATAGCATATATTATTTTATTTTTACTTTTACTACAAAACTATTTTCAATCTAAATAAAACATGCTGTACATGTTGTTAACAAAGGGAATTAAATTTTGAAAGGCAAACACTTGCTCCTATATAAATGTGATATTAATATCTGATTTATATATGACCAATGAATATGTTTGGTATACTCCTCGTGCCTCCTCTTTTCGTGTACCAATTTCCTGGTCTAAAGTCGTAGTTTATGTTAGCTCTGTATATATTTCTTACTCTATGGTACTCACACAAATTCATTTTAAATATTATACAGAGTGTTGAAAAATATAGCTGAGTGTTCAATGTTTTTTAAATCTGTTGGATATATATTGTACGCGTCAACTTTCATTAATTACATTAAATATTTTAGGTTGGGTTATTTCTTATTAATCATTTTTAGTCTGCGTAATTGCCTATAGCCCGATTATTTTCATAAATGTATGTTCATTTAATGATTTGTCAACTTTCATTAATTACATTAAATATTTTAGGTTGGGTTATTTCTTATTAATCATTTTTAGTCTGCGTAATTGCCTATAGCCCGATTATTTTCATAAATGTATGTTCATTTAATGATTTGTCAACTTTCATTAATTACATTAAATATTTTAGGTTGGGTTATTTCTTATTAATCATTTTTAGTCTGCATAATTGCCTATAGCCCGATTATTTTCATAAATGTATGTTCATTTAATGATTTGTTTATTTTTCAGACTCTTGATGAACAATGGAACTGTGGAACCAAATAGACAAGAACGACTCAATTTTGTCAAAAAGAAAATACAAAGAACAATATCTTCAACAAATTCATCAACAGCTCCTTCCACAGTTAATGGTGATTTTTTTACTAGTACATATTATTTAATGATTGTATGTAAATACAATCGTTACTAGTATAAATTAAGTTTTATACTAGTATTGAAATAGCAAACAGAACCCATCAAAATCGAACCACTAGAATGGCATTATCCTTAAACTATATGGCTGTAAATGCAAGAACATCTTTTGGTCAAAATAATAATTTTCTATTTCAAGCTTCTTTTATGTTTAACAATCTTCCCGAATGCCTTAAAAAATAAATTCATTTCCATTGTTCAAAAAAAAAACTCTAAATTTAAGCTAAATTTATATACTCACCTGATATCATTTGTAATTTGTTTTTTCTTTAATATTACTATGTTTAAAATATTTTGATTGTGTGATCACCCTGTTATTTATATCCATGTACCTTGCATTAATTGTACCAGTTGGGTGTGCATATTTTTTTTGATGTGGAATAATATTATTGTCACAATAGTGATTTAAGGTACCCAACTGCGTATAGTAAATATTGTATTTGTTGTGTGGTGGGTGCATGTATGTAGATGTAATGTATCAATATAATATTGTAAATCTCCAACCTCGGAACTGGCGTAGTCCTAGTGAGGTTGGGATAGTATTTATAAATAATGTAATAAATATCGAGATGGTATAAAATAAAATAAATACAACAGGTTATTCTAACCTGAAACGATAAATAGCAAAATTGGCTAAAAAGTTATACAGATTCATAATCCAATTGAAAAATATCAACCTTCTATTACTATATAGATCATCCCTGGGCAAACTGTGGGCAGCCGCCGCATAACTCAGCGAGGCACACGAGCAATATGCGTCAATATCAGAAAAACATTTTTTTTCTTTAAAAAATACTTCAAACTTGACCATTTCAATTGTACACATTGCAATCAAAAAGGAAAATAAACTATCAAAATACACAAAAAAAAACTGAAATTTTCTAGCTGTGCAGATTTTTTTTGATTGGATTAGAAAAGAAATGAAGTAAATTTCTTTTGGCAGCAGAGAATAAATTTATGTAAATTAATTTTTCATGCAAATATTGCTTCTCTTGTCTGGAAACACTAGTGAGTTGGAAGAAATTACCATTTGGCAATAAGCTCGCCACTTGCGCAGGGTGCAAGGAAGTGATTATTATTAAAATATCTCATTGCACAGAATTTTTTTCTATTGGGAATAAACAATAGTAAATTGAAAAATTTTCAACAACATTTTTTGCGGCAACATTTTTTGTTCTATGAATTCTTAGAAAACGAATTTTATGTATAATTATAATATATGTTTTTCTCCATATTTGTCAAATTGTGATATTAAATTTCTGCGGCCCGCCATTCATTTTGAATTTCTTAATATGGCCCTTTGTTCCAAAAGTTTATTTCTTAATATGGACCTTTGTTCTAAAAGTTTATTTCTTAATATGGCGCTTTGTTCCAAAAGTTTGCCCAGCCCTGCTATAGTTGATTATCTCAATAACTATATATTATGTTGATTATTTAAATAACTAACAAATGGATATATTGCGATGTCCAAAATTTTAGTATTAGCACCCTTAATGTTTAAAACTGGTTTATTATTATTACCAACATTATGTGAAACATGGAAGTGCACGGAAGTGTTATTGTTGTATTTAAAAATTATTATTGGCTGGTATTTAAAAATTTCAGAAAAAAGTTTAACAAAATCCGTATCAGAAGTCAAACATCAAGTATTGAAGAAAGGAGAGCCTTTGTTGGTGACAGAGTGTTCCCAGCTGGCGCAAGGGGTGCTCTTCTGTTGTCCTTCCAACTCTGAACTTCTTGCACAAATTGACATCCTGTCTAACTTGGTAAATTACATAATTGAAACATTTTGAGACTGATCGAGACTTAGAAATAGTCTTTAGGTATTTGGAACATTTACACTTATTTTCCCACTGTAAATTATTCAATTATAGTTGGCAAAACCAATAAAATGTAGTTTTTTTTTACTGTGTGCCAAAAAGTTAAGTGTTTTGTGAAATTTAAATGGAACATAAAAATGTTCTGGAAAAGATATGTTGCATGCAATAAAAAACAAAAAATATGAGTTGATCAAAGTGTATTTATATATAATATAACATGGTAGAAATAGAAATATGTTTATGGATGCAGCAATATTTTGAAGTAAACTAAGTGAAAATATTAATATGATAAAAAACATGGAATAAATAATTTATGTATGTATTTTTATTACAAAAAGGTAATGCTCTAAATAATATATTAATGTATGTTTATTACAAAAAGCTAATTATCTAAATAATGTATGAATATATTTTTATTACAAAAAGGTAATTATCTAAATAATGTATGAATGTGTGTTTATTACAAAAAAGATAAAGCTCTAATTAATGTATGAATTTTTGTATATTACAAAAAAGTTTTAAGTCAGAGGTCCCCAAATTTTTATTTCTCGTAGACCACTTGCTATATTTTTCGGTTTTGGGTAGACCGCCTGCTCATATTTTTGACAGGTAATCACTGAAATATTTAAATTTCCAAATGTAGTGAAGAGTAGTGTGTAAAACATATTAAGTTTTATGTGATGTTGAAAATTCTTATTTTTTTTTAGATCAGCCAAGAATGTACCAAATCACATGAGCCATATAACCCAAAAGAAAATGAAATATGTCTTGTTAGATTTGATGGTAAGTTTACAAATTATATAAAAATTAAAATACTCCTTGATTTTAAGAAGACTTCCTTTATTATTCTTTCATTTATTTTGAATAAGAAATTTACTAACATAACAATTTGTTTTTATTTTTATTTTAGATGGTTTGTGGTACCGCGCTGGTGTACTGTGTTGGGAAGGTGATACTGCTGTAGTCGGTTTTCTCGACTATGGGAATAGAGCAAAAGTTCTTCCAAAAGATATTAGACCTTGTCCCAATAAATTTTTAGAACTTCCTATACTAACTTCACAGTGTGCAATACAAGGTACGACTTTTGAAATGAATATACTCTTATATCTCTTATCTCTCTCTCTCTAATAAAGACGAGCGTTGTTCAATTTGAAATAACTGGTTAACTCATCCCTGAGGAGAAATTAATTAAAATACATTCAAGTAACTGTCCCGGATGAACACTCCAATTATAAAGGTAACGAGGAAGAGGAAGCTGATGCTCTGGCAAATAGGGGAGCGGACACAGCTACCTATGGGCCGGAGCCTCACTGTCTCCTAGCTAATAGTATTGTTAAATCAACACTTTACCAAAGAATGCTTGACAATGCCACTGAACTCTGGTTATCTACTCCAGGACATAGACATTCAAAAGCACTTATTTCAGGATACTCTTCAACACACTCTAAGCGGATCCTAATAATGAGCAGGAACAACCTTAGGATTCTTACTAGAATCTTAACAGGTCACTGTAGACTCAATAAACATCTATGCACGATGAATTTATCGGAAATGCACCTATGCAGGTTCTGCATGGATGAACATGAAACACCGATGCATCTACTTACAGAATGTGGCCCACTAATGCAAACAAGAGTAAAGAAAATAGGTTTGCATATTGCTGATCAAAAGCAAATCAGAGACACCGATCCACAAAGGATTTTACAGTTCTTCCAGGAGATAGGACTATGGAATGACATCCAGGAGGCAAATTACCACAATGGACTACTATTGAGTCGACGTGGGAAGGTCTCTAGATGGGTTTTTATTAAAAAAAAAAAATCTGTCCCGGATCTGATAAATGTTATGACGATGAATATTTAGCATATAATATTTAGGTATTAATGTCGACAGAGAAAATAAGTGTAATGAGCCGGATCTGTCCCGGATCTGATAAATGTTATGACGATGAATATTTAGCATATAATATTTAGGTATTAATGTCGACAGAGAAAATAAGTGGAATGAGCATATGAATCCATCTTCAGGAACTTGTCTATGTAAGACGTGAGTGTGGAGAGTTTGGTGGAGGCAGGGGGCGGGAGGGGACCTTAACAGGATCGGGGCAGGGGTGTACGGTTTTTTACACCATAAGTGCCCTTGAAAAAGGCACTATAAATATCATCCTAATTTATTATCTTATTATTAAAAGGGGCAGAGGTAGAGAGGTGATGGAAGGACTGGATATTTAGTAGAAATGTTTGAATATTTTCCGCATGGTACGGAATGATAATTGAAACAGTACTCAACACTGATATCAAGAAGTACATGTTGTTAACAAAGAGATTTATATTTCGAAAAGCAAATAATTTTACTGCTATATAAATGTGTCATTAAGGCTAGCCTCCATACAGGTGCATCAGACAGATTTGTTTGTGGCAGTGCGTTCACAGAGGCGCACCAATTGGATTACCGACACAACCGTCATTTGGATTTGTTGACAATGTCCCATAGTAAATGCAAATACAAAATGATTATTTTTTCGGCTTGCTCTTACATGATTTTATTCAATGAAAATCAGAATGAATGTATAAAATGTGTAGACCATAGTTTTTTCTAGGATCTTAATGCCAAATTTCATCCAAAATCTATCGGCCGTTTTTGCGTGATTGAGTAACATACATCTAAACATACAAACATTTGAATTTATAATATTATTGAGATACTTCCACTATGTAACTACGTAAAAATGATGAAAATCTTTATAAAAATATTTTTAATGACATTTTCCATAAAGAAATGTGATATAACATCACTATAGAAAATGCACATACAAAAATGATAGATCCGATGGGATTTTTGTCTTTCCTAGCAACGGCGTCAGCAATCCGATGTGCGCTCTCCGTCCGATGCCGATTGGTGGATGCACTTGTATGAATTCCTATACAAAGAATTCTAAAAATCTGTCTGATGCGCTCCGTCTGCTGCGCCTGTATTGACGCTAGCCTTAAATATCCACTTTAAATTTAAACATTGAATGTGTATAAGAATACTCCCTTTCCACCTAACTTTGTGAACCAATTCCCTGGCCTTATGTCGTAGCATATGTCAGGTCTGTGATATTATATATTGATACAAAGTTCACGCTTAATATACAAATGTATATTGCTTTTAGTTTCCACTTTAAAATAAAATTTTATTAGAATAAGATAACTCAGTGGTAGAGCAATAAGTAATGAGAGCGTATTCAAATATTGCCTTAATTTATTTCATTCTGCAAGTTTATAATCTATATTCTTTATTTTTTTATTACTCTTTAATATACTATATCTGTACTCTGTTAAACAATGATGTCATGTTTGTTAATTCGGGATAATAAACAAGACTTCTTGAGTTTAAACTGAACAAAAAGTTTTATTTAAATGAAAAACACATACACAATGCACAGTAAAACTACATGACAGGTCGCATACAACAATAGTGCCATCTGGTGTTATATTCAGATATATAATTTAATCCAATAATGTTATCTCAATGTGTTATATCAATTATTGTGACCATAATATTGTGAACCATGTAACGATGAACCCAAGTGTTCTGTAAAGAACCTAGGGGGGATAAAATACAATAAACAATTAAAATAGTGGTAAATCCATAATGGTTACTCTAGGTAAATCTTTTTAAATAGTGATATGATGTATCAGAGATATTTCCAATTTTGTTCACCTGTAGCACAAGGATTAATTCTTTTTAGGGAACGCAAGATGATGTATATGTACTTGTTACAACGACATATTTATTCTTTTCTAAAAAAAAAGAAAATAATAATTTGAGCTATTTGTTGTTCCAGGTTTTCCACAAAATTTTACCAAAGATCAGATAGCGAAGATTCATAATGAGATTGTAGAGGGATGTCATTTGGAGCCAACAGAAATACATTCTTTAGCAGGAGGTCGCTACCTTCTGACAATATCAAACTTGTTGGAAAATTCTCCCTGAATATTAAGTTGTGTTCCTAAACATTCTAGTCTTGTTTAATCTAAGTTTATAGTATTTTATAATCTTAATAATAATATGTATTGCCACCTTGCCGCTGCTTTAAACACCGTCTGTAGTCTATTGAGTTGATACTTCGGTATAATCCAGCATAAATGCCGTTGCAGTAATCAAGCTGAGACATGACAAATGCATTTATAAGTGTATTTGTTTCATTTTTGGGTAGAATTCGATGAATGTTTTTCAGTTTTCTTAGTTGAAAAAAACATGAACTGACCATAAGTTTTCAAAGTTCTTATTATTCACACTGTGGAATGCCATTATAAATTATTTATATTGATTAAACTATTTAGAAGACACGTTTTACTTCCACTCAATAAATTAACTTTTATAAATTAATTATTGGAACGTTTTCGGACTTTCGTCCATCATCAGCAACGTCGTTACTTAAAGTTAACGTTGTTACGTCGTTACTTAAGTTTAAGTAACGACGTTGCTGATGATGGACGAAAGTCCGAAAACGTTCCAATAATTAATTTATAAAAGTTAATTTATTGAGTGGAAGTAAAACTATAGTGTCTTCTAAATAGTTAAGTCAATATAAATAATGAACTGACCGTTTTCGAGATTTGAAGGTCAAGTGAAAAATGATTGTCCATGTGAACACGTAAGAATTTGACACTTGTAGAAGGTACGAGTGATTTTCTGTCGGTGTTAATAAAAGTACAATGAGGTGCTATTGCAGTGGTGAAGCTACCCACACAAACTCTGTTTTTGTTGGGTTCAGTTTAAGCTTATTACAAGACACCCTTGAAGCGATTTTTTCAACACACTCAAGAGTATCTACATCCTGACGATCTTTGCATATCAGCTATGCAAAAAAATAATCTAATAATCTTAATATCTCAACAGAGATGAACTTGCAATATATATTTATTTATATGTGAATTGGGAAATTTGGCTTACGACCTGTTATCGACTGGTTTATGTCATCACTTTAAGTGCTTTAAAAAAGTTTCACTGTTATTCCATAGATGGTGACGTGTTTTCAGCTTACTTCCAAGTGGTAGATAATATATAATTCAACATAATATATAGAATTTTTGTAATTTGCTCGCTTAGTTCGCTTGCTTCAAGATCTGGAAGCGAGAAGGAAGAAAAAGCTAAAAATAAATATAATGAGTACAAGAGAAAGAAATATCGTAAGTAAGATGAAAATAAATGACCTGTTTGCACAATCACCTAAATGCAATTCTGAAAGATGGAGATGTTAGAAGTAATAATAGCAGAAGAGCCCGCATGAAACGATGCATGGATGTGAACAAAGCGAGAAATGTATGTCAAGAGAGAGGAGTCTGGCGTTCAGTTTTCTCTGCCTATCCCAAATAGGGAAAGGGTGTGATGGTATGAGGATTGATAATGGAAGTCGATTAAAAGGTACAACTGATGTATGTTGGGCAGGCGCATTAAGTGATCACGTAAACCAGCCAATGATAGGTCGTTAGCCCTGTAGGTGCTTGATTTCCCAGTTCTCCAAAGTGAGGAATTATGGACATTTCTCGACGTCCATAAAAACTTTTCAGTTCAGGTTTGTTGACATTCCTATGAGAAATAACTTCAAAATATGCATAGCAGAGGCATCTATGGACAATATTCTAAATCATTTTATAAAGACAACACAGTTTTTAAAGTGTTATCGACATAGTAGTAATATTTTTTAGTTGTCATATGTGAAAAAAACTAAACCCCAGAGCACTACGTTTCACTTACAGGGCACTCCCCCACTTGTTACTATTGTCAAATAATAGCATTAAGAACCCCACAGGGAAAAAATCCAATGTTTGCGTATATATGTTATCTTCTTCTTCTTTTATGTAGACCTTTGGTTTTGTTTTAAGAGGTCTGAAGTGGAGGAGCAGACTTCTACCAATGTGATGTGAGTTTATTATTTATATTTTTGTATAAATACAATTAAGGAAGTTGTGGAAAGAATTTACTTGCACCTGTTTTAGTATGAGGATTCTTCGCTAAATGCATAATATATTGTCTCATGTTTTGTGGATTATCAGGCATCAAAGAACCATTTTTGAACCATTTGGTCTTTTGATTTGAATTCTATTAAGGGTTGTTACATAAATTCTCGCCAAATCAAAAATGTGCTTGATTCCACCATTTCTTATGTATTAGCCAAAGTACTAACTTGTTGTTTCCTGCGTTTGCAAGTCTAATCAACTGGCGGAATCAAAACCATCCATGTTTACCCATATCATGGATGGTTTTGATTACGACGGTTGGCCAGACTTGCCCCCCAGAATGCAACAAATGGAATTGAATCAAACACATTTTTGATGCAATCAAACTAATCTCAAACTGTAAATGAGATTCTTAAGAAAAATAATGTATTTATACAAATAATGGTTTCAACTCTAAAAACGCACAAACATTTTAATGAAATGTGAAATTTATTCATTTTATTTACTTTTGCTATTCTGAAGATTGAATAAAATAAAGGAGGTTTAATAGGATTAAAATGACTAAAGATCATTACTATATATTTAATGTGACATTTCTGATGAACAATTTTTTTTTCATTGACATGACATTGATTTTTTCATTGAATCTTCATTCAAATTTTAATTTGTCTTCGGAATTGAACCCATTATATTATTATATGATATATTTTTAATTGATTAATAATGATACGTATATGCACATCAAATATTCACACTTAATTGAAAGTGAACAATACTGGTGTTGTATATCAGGAGAGGAAAACATGTTTTTTTTTGGTTGTGAATAATTTCCACAAAAGCTGTCTGAAAGAAATAAATCATGAAAATAACTATAAATATTTAAATGTTTATCTTAAGAAACCATTACTTCTTAAACTAGCATGTTATTAAATGCAGTTTTGAGTTGCTTAAATATATGGTTTTAAAACACAAATTTGCATATCAATATTTATTATATAAATCTTCCCCATTATCTGTTTTTTTTGTTGTATAATTATATGTGCATATAGCAAATGACACATGGTGATATCCGTCACCGCCTACAAGAATGGTAAGGTCTGAGGTACGAACATGTAAAGTTAGTAAGAAGTTCAGCCCATTGAAAACTTTAATATACCCTGGCATAAGTATTAGTGCATATCCCTGATATCGAGTGTACATATACATTGTGATTGTATTAGTACAAGCGCCATTGGCCGATCACACACACATACTAATCAGTACCACTTCAGACTTGAAAGTATAGGGTGTTTTGCATAATAATATTGATTTTAATAAAAGTTCTTTTTTTAATTAAAATAACATAATAGTTTTTTTAGTGAAGTATATAATAGTTTCTTTCAATATGTCACAAAATACAAAATTATACCTCTTTCCCGTCAATCCAAAGAACTCATTTTTAATATGTACGATTATTTCCGGGGACAATATAAAAACAATAATAATACAATATCTCCGTTAGAACAAACATCAAAAGCGGCTAAATTATCTATTGCGACTGTAAAAGATTTAATAAGGGAAAAATAAATTTACTCCCGATTGTTCTACTTCTTTTTCTTCTCCGAAAAAAATGGAAGTTACTTTATAAAAATTAATGTCGATAGATTCGACAATGTAGTTATAAGATGTTGCATACATGATTTTCATGTTACGAAAAACATTCTGGAGACTTACGATATTAATAATCTCACAGATCCAGACTGAAAACACAATTAAAACTGTGTCTCCACCGGGAATCAAACTCGGGACCTTTGGCTCAGCAGTCAGATATCTAACCAACTGAGCCACGAAGGCCGACAAAGAATGGGCGAATCGGGCGAATGTTTGATACTAATTTGTTCTCGTCATTTTCATCTGATCACAAAATAAAATTGAGACTTTCTGTAATTTGCATAATTTTTATAGAAAATTTAATTATCTAGTTAGGGTGTTGCGGCGTTTTTGTTTTTTTTTTAATATGTATAAGTAGTTATGTTTGATTGTACCTATGTACTAAAAGTTATTGTGTATGTTTAGAATGTTGTGTAGGTACCTAATTGATAAAATAAATATTTAAAAAATTAATATTTTTTTTATAAAAAAAAATTGTAACCATCCTGTTACTAACACTTATGCAAGGGACTATTAAAGCTCTGAATGGACTGTACATAATTTAACACAGCAAAATAATAATTTATATTCCACATGCAAAATAGTCAAAATGAAATAAATTGCTGAGAAATTACCTTATATAATTTAATTTCCCTCTCATCTACTGGTTTATTTTTATTTATTGAACTTACATACATACATATATGAAAAGTAAAATGAAAGTGAATTCCTTGAGGTGGTTTGGACATATAGAAAGAACAAATGATGAACGACTGACCAAAAAAATACATGGGTGTAAGAGATGGAGTGAATAGCAGGAGCCACCCCAGAAAGGGATAGCATGACCATGTGAATAATATTTTGAAAGAAGGAAATATAAGAAGCTAGGAATGTGTGTAAAAATAGAGGAGTATGGCGCTTGGTTCTCTCTGCTTACCCCATTAGGAATATGGCGTGATGGTATGTATGTAAGATCAGATCCTCAGAAGGATCTTTTGTCAATCGACGTTTCGCCAGAATGTCATTACACTGAAGAAATGTTCCCTTTTGCATTGTGGGTCAGATTAACTTTACTTCCATTGTTTCACCGATTTAGCTGTCAAATATGTAATTATTTACAAGTGGCCTATAACACCAATTTTATTGAAATTTTGTTTATAGATAGACAATATTATACATATTAGGGGAAAATATAGTAATTTTTAATAGAGAAGTGTTTGCAAGTAAAAATTATTATTAGTGTGATTTTTTCCTGGTGGATATATTTTAAAATAATGCATTTAATGAAAATTTTTACAAAAAATCTCTTCAATGGGACCTTGTATTTTGGTGACCATCTTAGTACCTATACTTAACTTGATTTCCCCAAAATGCCCACTTAACGACATCTTCCAGTAAGCAGACGATATCATATCACATCAACTGAAGATCGCAACTGTATACAATCTGAAATGCAGTGGTTGTAGTAACTATTGGAAGCGTACGTCCTACGTAGGCGATTCAAAGCGAACGCGATTGCGAAGCGATGCGGTGCGACGCGGCGGCTCTATCCTACGTGTGCGCGAATCGTTCCCTCTGCCGCCAGCTACTGTCATGGATGTACGTATATAAAATACTCAAAAAGTATGTACGGCAGAGAAGTGAAACTAATATTGTGTACTTAGAGAGGCATATTTATGGGGGATATCACGATTTGTATGAAGAATTACGTGATCTTGAATTAATAAATGAGACTGAATTTACATTTTTCCGGGAAACATCAAAATTTGACATTCGTGCAAGCGAGAGAAAACTTTGTGTGTTTTGAACAACATCCTATTGTAAAATAGCAATAGTATATAAATGTGTTTACTTGTAGTCCCATTTATTTTTGCCAAATCCTAAAATTCGCGGTTCGATAATAATTTGTCCCATAATATGGGACGTTCATGGACAGAAATTAAAATTTCTGTTTCTGACATGTCAAAAAACAATGGCGCCGCTATCAATTCGCGCGAAAATATCAAACCAACTGATCGCGTTTGCTTCGCATCGCGCCGCGCCGCATCGAAACCAACTCACGGTCGGTAACGTAGGACACTACCATAGTTACCGACTGTTTGTTATTTTCGAGTCGCGCCGCGCCGCTTCGCATTCGCTTTGAATCGCCTACGTAGGACGTTGCGTTACTGTTTATTTGATAAAAAAGAACACTAGAAAGATGAAATTTAAAATAAAAAATGCATATTTTGACATCAACATTTATTTTTTACATGAATACAATATAAAGTTTATTTTACACTCATTGTGCCTATTTTCTAAAATTCATATTGTCTGCAAAATGTATTGATGTAATACTATTTATACTTTTGTGATTAAACTTTCAACAAACAAGATTCCAATTGATAAATACAGTACAAATTGTCGGCTTCCAACCTAATTACTTAAAATATTTTCCATTCGAGATGTTTGCACATTGACTAGTATTGCATATAACAACTTTGTTCGCAATTTTGTACATAAATATATTTTATAATGGCGACTACCCTCTACTATGTGCTATCTAAATTGCAACACAAGATAGCCATTTCATCACATATTATTTAATTTATATTGCAATAACAATCTTCAAATTAGTGAATAACATTTATATATTTCATCTCTGTAACTACATCTCAATAAACTTATCTTTCAACTTACATTTTGGGTATACAATAAATTACAATTTCATAATACTTATCCGAATACAAAATTTATTTATATTTCAAATTATTTGCTAGTTGTGTTGTTACGTATCGTTATTTCATACATTTTTTTAAATATTTAATTGATTCAATCTTTCAAAATCAATGAGAGAATTTTATTTAGAGATTCTATCGTTTCAATGACCATTATTAAGTGCTAACCAAAAGAAAGTTCAAATATTTTAAATAAGATGATGGGATGGGGGATTTCAATTAAGTAATAAAAATTGTTAGATCTTTATTATCGGAATAGAAACTTTAGTAAAACACAACATATTTTAATAAGTGAAAATAACGAATAATTCAAAATATGTCATAAATTTTTGGTAAAATAATAACAAAATTAATAACAATAAAAATACACAAATTAAAACAACCTAAGGCAGAGAGGTATCAAGTTAATGTAGCACATCCCTTATGTATTAGTAACTAAAGTTGTAGGGTGACCACGTGGCATATGTTTTCTACACAGAATATAAATATTATTATTTAATATTACACACCAACTAAAATGTATCACAAATAAATATTTTTTTTAATATCGGAATAAGATTAAATAGAGTAAATTAAAAGTGCTTACATGTAAGTAGTAAATATTCTTAAAACGATAAAATAAGATGAAATAGTGTAAAATAGAACATCGAATTGCCATTATATGAATTAGCAAAAATCAAATATTGATTTGATTACTCATACAAACAAGATTGGTATCGAATAACATCTTACTGACTGATGGAAAAAATAAAACAATAATTGACATACAGCTAAAAAATATTACTATTATAAAACAGTCTTAAAAATCACTATACTCACTATCACTACTACTACCACTACTACTTTCACTGTTACTGACATTAAATACAAACGATGAATCGTCAAAATAATCAAGTGTGATTTCTCTATTCATCATATTATGTTCAATTTATTCGACGTGTCTTCATACATACTTCCACTCATGTGAGATCTGTTGACCTTATCAATAGTATGTTTTTTAACGGTCTCTCCGTTAAGGGTAACATTCTTGCTTGCAAGGTATCCCTTGAGCACTGCAAAAGTTTTTTTCAATTCAGGATGATATGGAGGCATTTGTGGCCCTGTTCTCTTAAAATTTTGCCAATTTTGTAGGTTTTGTGTTTTTCTTTATGCTGAAAATAAGGTGATATAGTTCAGCTTTCAGTTTGGTGGCGTAATAATTCCCCTATCTTCTAGCCATTGAAGGATCTCCCCTTTCCTGGAGTTTGATGATGGTGCTGAATTTTCGACATCATTGTGGTAGGAGACATTGTCGATTAATTATTATTATTATATTTTTTTATAATTCTTGAAAAAAGAAGCAAAAATTTTTCTCAACTTATTTCTACTAATATTTTAATTTATAAAAATGAGGCTGTTGCTGATAATTTCACCACCTGAGATTCTAAACATGGAATCTTAACCAGTTGAAATAACTATGTACATCAAATATGAGCAGTAAAATATAGTAAAACAATAAAATAAAATGCATGCCTAGTAGATATATAATAAAGGAACTTACTAAGTCTGTAATGGGTATCACTGATGAGTTGTTTTCATAATCTTCTTTACAATATTTATCACTATTTATTTAGACTGTTTATGCATTGGTTTGCTTTGTTCACTTTTACATCTATTTTCCATCTTGGAAAAAAATAAAAACTTAAAAAAAAATATAAAGTGTGGTCACCTTTTGCTAACACAAATTCTCACTTTGAGAGCTTTCAATGTACTGACTGTCACATTAATAAACAACTATGGAACCCAGCCCGTGTCAGTATACACTCACAGAACATTTTGTGAACATTAGCCCTATAGGGATATGTCTAGATGTCACTAATACATAAGCAATACATTAGTTTAAGCTGATTTCTCTCTACTTAATGTAAAGCTTCGTAAGCTTCAAATCAACAATAATACATAATTTTAAAGTCTCAAAATACCAAATTTTCTTATCTTAGTTAAATAATACCAAGAAAAATAATAAGTTAAAAATTTTTGATAAATCTCAGAACAGTAAATTATATAAAATTAAATTAATTTCAAATTAAAGTGAAGAAAAAAGCTTCACAAGTATAAAAAATATTCTAATAATACATATTATGACACAATTTATAAAATAATATTTGATACTACTCTTAAAATCATATTTAGAATGTGTAGACTTTTTTAACGAGGCTAATGGCATTAAATTTTTGTATTTGAATATAGTAACACACTGTTAAATCATAATATAAATAAAAATACTCCAAACACTGTTAATTTTGTTAGTACTTTGATTACCGATTTTAAGTTGGTTGTGATTAGGTGAGTATATAAATTTGAAAAGAGAGCACTGTAGAACAACATGCTCAAAAAAGTCTACTTCTATGGTTTATTAGAACGTAGAATCTTGGAACGAAAATTTTTATTTCATATAGAACTAGTTAGAAAAATACACAACAAAGTTAATCCAGAGCAGTCGAAGAATGCAGATTAAAAAATAATGAAAACTTAGTCGAGAATTTTTTTTTTTTTAAATTAAACAATGAATAATGGAATTCAATATGAGTTTTGTGTGTGTTTCTGAATTTTGCAGCTCAACACAAAGATCACTACAGTATCATAATTTGATCAGAACCTTTATATTGTAGCAACAAAGCACAACATGATTACTCCCATCTCATCAACTAATGCATCTATGTACATTCGCAGATTGTGTAAGTATGTCAGAAGATTTATTAACCATTTTTCAATTAATGATTCTCGATAATTTATCACATACAATTCAAAGTATTTAAGTAGGTATGATTTTTTATCAATACAAAACTGAAGATTATGCCCCGGTATTACAGTCTCAGTTTAAGAGCTAAACTCAAGTTTTACAAAAATATAGCGTATTACAGTGTCCGTTTAGGCCTAATCTTCCCTCAAATGCGTCACTAAAATGACAAATATTTAACTCAACGTTTCTGGCGGATTAAGTACTTAACGGTGAGTTAACTGTCATTTGCTAGGCAACGCGTGTAGTTTCAGTGTTCTATCACTAGAGGCGTTAGTTGTATCGACGGTGGCGCCACACAACAAAACAAACTGACAGCCATATTGAAACGAACATGGGCATTTTAAAGCATTATTTTGGTGAAAAAAATTAAATTTACCATGTTGGATAATAAAATAATAGTATTTCAAGTCATAGCGTCCCGTTTTGTAGTTCGTATTATTGGAGGTTATATAAAATTTGACAGATAATAACCACAGAAAAAGTAAAATATGTCTATAATTGAAGATTTAGTAACTGACATGTCATATTGCACTGTAATACGGAAATGGATTCAATATCCCCTTAACATTAATCTTGAGTTTAACAAACTCAATGAGTTGAGGGCCGACTGTAATACCGGGCCTATATTAAGCAATATTAAATTGGTATCCTAAGATAACCATAACAAAACAAAGTAGGTATGTCTTTCTTAGAAAAGTAAATACATAATAAAGAATGATAGAGATGAGAAGAGATAAAAAGGTAAATTATATTTCTGTTAAAGATTTCACCTGATAACTGTGAGTTTATAACAAATAAGTAGTACAAAAAATAATGAATATGCCATTACAAGGTTACACACTTACATAAAATAAAAAAAAGTATAAAACTTGTATAGAAAATGTGCATTATCAAAAGAATAAATGTAAAAACAATGTATAATCTTAGGTATAAGTCATACATCAATAAAAAAAATACATACTTCTGAGAATACTAAGTATTTTGTATTATTTGTAATGGAACTTAACTAAACACACACCAAATATGTAAATATAAGGTAATTATTTGTATTTCCATGAAGTAACAAATAATAATGATTAGGAAATAATTGTGCACTTTCAAATGCATAAAGAAGTATTTAAACCATAGCTAATTCTATAAATCAGGAATATTTTAAAAATAATCATGCCGTTGAAAAATAAATAATTGGAGTAAAAATGTTCAGAATATAATAAAACTTAAAAATTTAATAATAAAATATTTTAAAGTGTAATTTATCCAAGAAACATTGATCTTCAAAATAATGGAATGGGCGATAAAGAGATAACTATGAAATGGAATAAATAACAATATATTAATACTATCTTTGTTAAGGAATCAGGGAATGTTCTAGAATTTTAAATAGTATGTTTCGGTTTGTTTTATTTAACAATTGTTTTTTAAATGTAATTCATCATTCGACATTGAAATCCTTCATTTAGATAAAATAAAAATTAATAAAAATCCGAGTGATGACTTGCCAACATTTTTTTTAATACTAATCTTTATCTTCTTTATCTTAAATCTTCTTTATCTTAAAATCTTTAAATGAAAAAAAAAATATCAATTCAATAAATATTTTGGCTTAAAAATTTATAAGAACTATTTAGATTTGATTTTTTTTAAATTTTTTAGAAAGCTTAGATATTAATGGTGACCCATGTTGAATAATTTGGTCAAACTCCAAACAAAAAATAGTGCATTTAAATTAATGACTGTAGGAAACATAATATTTAAACTTACATATTAGGCGAGTCGGAATAACAACAAATTAATAGAGCATAATGCAGGATAAAATATAAAATAGCATTTTCTGTGAAAGTTTTAATAAAAGACAATCAAAGTCAGGTCTTATGCATTTTTATCATATTTTATAAATGTTAAATGTGATGTACATGTTAAAATTATTAATGTAAAAAATATACATTAAATATTTATAAAGGAGAGTACATCATGGGCTTTAAATTACATTATAAAGACTATAGTATAATATTGTATGAAAATTTGTTCAAAACTTATTTACTAATAAATTGATTTCGTTCATAAGTTAATAGATGACACACATGTGTTACTAATGTTATATCGAATTAATATAGATCTTCCTTAATTATTTGGAATTTGTCAACAACATTAGAACAATTTTTAAGGTCATTTATATTTTAATTTTCTAATTTATTATAGTAGTTATATATAATATGTAGGGATTTACAATATATTTTGTAAGCTAACAACTTGCACAAAATCCATGAAAAGTCACACTTTTATTTTGATGATTTTTATCCATGTTTTTTTTATTTGAATAATAATGGAAATTGCTTTATGGCAATTAACCTGTAAAATAAATGAATAAATAAAACATAACGCAAATACGAAACTTAATATCCTTCGAACACAAGGTCCGATCTCAACCGAGGGATGAATAAATCTTTAAATATGATTTGATTTCAAGATATTTATTATTATAATGTTACATACATACATCATACATACCATCACGCCATGTCCCTTGCGGGGTAGGCAGAGAGAACCGAATGCCACATTTTTCTATCTTGGCACGCATCCCTCGCCTCGTCCACATTCATGCATCGTCTCATACATGTTCGTCTATTGCTTATACTTCTAACATTTCCGTCTTTCAAAATTTCGTTCACATGGTCGTGCCATCCCTTTCTTGGGCGTCCCCGACCTCTCATTCCTTTCCGCTCTGTATATTTTCTTCGTCAGGCGTTCCTCATTCATTCTCTCCATGTGACGAAACCATCTCAATGTGTTCACTTTCATTCTAGTGTGTTCTTTCATTCAATTATAATGTTAATTTGTATAAAAGTATGTATCTAATTTTTATTAAATAAATAAAATATATAATAGTTACAAAATGTGTATGCATTATTAAATTATAATTAGAATACTTTGTGGAATTTTCTACAATTTATTTACTGACCATAATTTGTGTGAAGAGTTTATTGTCATATGGCAATTTCTTCCAACTAACCAAGGGGGGCTACTCATAACACATTCTTAATACTTTTTTAGCTTGCCTTAATCTTAAAAACGTATAAAACAGTACTCGATTAAAATCCAATCCATATCTTTCTCTAGATTTAATCATGAAAATTTGTTAATATCAACGTTTAGTTTGAAATTGTCATTAATTGTTGTATTTATTTTATTTAATTTTATTGAAAGTACACAAACAATGACTGGACAAGTAAAATGGTGATATACAATATAAAAAAATAGTCACGCCCAGCATCAATTAAATGTATACATTATTACCTTATAAATTATAGTAGTGTAAGAAAAAAACAATGAATATTAAGTAAGGCAAAAGTTAAAACAACAATATATGCTACCTTGTGTGTGTGTGTGAGAGTGTGTGAGTATGTGTGGGTGTGTGTATGTATGTGCGTGAATTTTTATGCGATACACCCAATTCATCAGAGTGGAAAGTTAAGATTATGGCAGAATGCTTAATAATTTATTTTTTATTGTAATTAATGGGGAGTTAAAAAGATCTGTATCACTAATCTGGGAGTTATAAAAATGGGAAGTGCGGTATATGAAGGAGTTCTGTCTGGCATTTGTGTTGCAAATGGGGAGGTAAAGTAAGTTAGTCAGTCTAGTCGGTCTTGTTGGCACTCTCAGAGTCAAGCGTTCTAGCAGATCAGGGCAGTCAACCGTTGAATTAGCAATTTTGAATAAAAAAATAATATCTGCCACAGTTCTACGGCTTTCAAGTGAAGTCATTTTGTAGTGCTTCAATGAGTCAGAATAACTGATGTGGTCTCTATGTGTACATAAATTTATATATTATAAATTTATAGTATTATTTAATTAATTTAACCTCAAAGATTGCTAAAGTCTGAAGCTGATCTTAATTTTAGTGTAATCAACTTCATGAGTAAACTAAATATTTATAATCTGCTTACAATATATGAATGAAAAAATTATTCTTTGTGAATAATTTTTTTCTAGATTGCAAACCCCTCCCAACGCTACGTAGTGCGCTTCTTCGGAAGAGTAAAATGGACCCAAATCCTAATAGCTGGCGTCCCCTACGTAGACATGTTAAAAAAAAAAAAAAATGGAAAAGTGATATTTGATTAATTCGCTGGTGGAAATTTATCAACACTTACATTTACAATTAAAATAAGAATAAGATTTGTAATTTAAATTGAAAATAAGTTGCTTTAATGTCAGCCATTGTGGCCCAGTTGGTTAGATATCTGATTGCTGAGCCAAAGGTCTCGGGTTCGATTCCCGGTGGACACAATTATTAGTCTGGATCTGAGACGATAAATATCGTAGGTCTCCAGAATGCGGCAACTTGTTGTTGGGTGCGTGTTAAATAAATATTTGACACAATACTTGTTGGTTGACTGCGACGCAATAAAAAAAAGGTAAATTTAAAATATAAATTATCTTTCATACAAGTAATATTTTGCATTAGAATTTATTTTGACGAATATTTTTGTACAGGTGTGTGTACCTGATGTATTATAATATGATGTATTAGTATGTACTTCAGGACAGCCAAATGCCACACATTTTTACATTCACTTAGCTCACAACTTTTCTTTCTTTCAATATCTCATATAGTCATAAAATTTCTTTTTTGTTTGACCTATATTCTCATTTCAACTCTCTCAGTTTACTTTTTCTCTCAGTTATTCATTATTTTTATGTATATCATATAAAATATAATAACCTTTCGTGGCATGAACAGGTATCGCATGTCAGTAAATCTATTTTCTTTGCCCTACATTCACTTAATGACCTTAAAAACCTGCCATTCCGTTGTAAAATATCTCTAGCACAATCACTTCTTCATTCATTGCTTGATTATGCCGATGTATGCAAATGAAGAGCATCTCAATAAACTTGAACGTCTTCAAAATATATGTATCAGATTCATCTTTGGGTTGAAAAAATTTGTTCATGTATCTTACTGCATTCTTCGTTGGCCCAAGATACGCCAGCGGCGCAATATACACATTCTGTCACTATTGTACAATATTCTCTCTAATCCAAACCTCAAACACAGTACCTCAAAAACAAATTCACTTATTCATATTTGTTCCAATCATGGACATTCACTCCGATCTGCTGAACGTACAACACTATCCATCCCTATCCACAATACAGAATTTTTCAGCTCGTCGTTCGAAGTACAATCAGCAAGATTATGGAATAGCCTACATAAGTCCGGATGTTGCGTCGTCTAACTCACTTTGTATTTTCAAGAAAAAACTAAAGAAGGAATATTTATTTATCCCTGAAGACCTTGTCCTTACCCTATCCTTTTTTTTCTATGTAGAATTTTTATTTTTTTCTGTTTTAATTGTTATCTTAGTATAATATATATTTTGTTGATGTACCTACATTAAAAATTTTGTGTTACTTTGTGATCTGGTTGGTTGGAAGAAATTGCTTAATGCCAATAAGCCCTCAGTGTGCAATATATATTTTTTATATTATTTACAAAAAGATAAATAAATAAATAAATAAAATAACTAAAATGTGTTCCTAGTTTAAATATGATAAATTGATCTATAAAATAAATTAAAACTTAATCAAATAAAATTATTAAATGTCATATCAACCAAATATATTTTTAATGATTATGCTTGTGTGAAAAAAAAACAGCGTGTTATAAGAGTATGGCAGAATTGTAGTAAAATAGCAAAAATACAAGGTTATAAAAAACATTCTCTTTAAAAAAAAAAATAGTATAAAATAATAGATACGTTGAATTTTATTAAATTGATACTACAATTTTCAAGAAGGGACTATTAATATTGATATACAAATCTAGAAGTATTAAATATTATATCCTATTGATTTATTGGTCTATTACATTATGATTGGTGAGCCATAGACAAAAATGATTTAAAGACAACAAGTGTCAATTAGAATAAATGGGATTATAGTATTATTTGGCACCAATATCTTTTATTTAGGTGTTCAATTTGTTGATGTCCTACTATCAGTTGAGTTCATATGTATATCACAAAAACACATTTAATAAATTATTATAGGTATCAACATTGGAAAGGTTCAATAAATCATACTGACTGAACGTTCATTTTTATATTGTACAGCAGAGCTGAAAAAAGCTTTCAAAAACAGAAAAAAAAAATGAGTTTGTTTTAGCATTATGTAGAAGTAAATGACACACCATAAACTGTGTACAGCGTTTTATGGTAACCCAAACAGTCTTACTTATAAAAGTAAACTATCTTTAGTACCTGGTACTAGAGCGTGATTAACGAAAAAGTGTCCTTATAAACCGTTAAGTACACCATTATTTAGTAGACGTCATGTAAGTACAGGTTGACAGGTAATTTAAGGCTTGACTAACGCGTCATAGGACCAAATATTTTTAAAATGGCCGATACTTTCGTACATGATACGACACACATTTGAGATTGACAGATAATTTTAACACTTGGAGATCTAAATAAATATATAAAAGGTATTGTCCTCTTAAAGCACTAATAGATTATGATTTTAAAAGGAAATATATTATAAATATGACAGGGCAAAAGGAAATTGAAATTGTCAAACCAGACGGGTTCATACAAAATAGCACAAATTAAAATATGTACATCAAAAATATTATAATTAAATATTTGTCGGCCTTCGTGGCTCAGTTGGTTGGGTATCTGACTGTTGATCCAAAGGTTCCTGGTTCGATTCCCGGTAGAGACACAGTTTTTAATTGTGTTTTCAGTCTGGATCTGTGAGACGATTAATATCGTAAGTCTCCAGAATGTGGCAACTTGTTATTGGGTGCGTATTAAATTAATATTTGACATAGTAGGTACCCGTTAGTTGCCCGAGAAGTAATAAATAAATAAATTATGTAGGTATATATATATATATATATATATATATATATATATATATATATATATATATATATATATATATATATATATATATATATATATATATATATATATATATATATATATATATATATATATATATATATATATATATATATATATATATATATATATATTACTACTTCTTTCAATGTTGTTCTTATATTTTGTACACATGAAGCAATATCTTAGTTATATATTATGATCTCTTGGCATCTTTTTACAATATAAATAAGGGTTTATTTTATTTTTGTTAAGATTTTGTATCAACACTCTTGTCTTTGATTGTGTGTAATTTTTCCTTCACGCATTTCCGTAATAATATGCAATTTGAATTACTTGTTTTTTCATCGCAATAGTTTTCAAATTAACTAAACACGGCACAACATGGTGTTTGTTTCGATATTTCGATGTGAGATATCCAAGGATTACATGATTTATCTATTTTTTTGAAATGTGTGAAGCCAATGCGGTCATATGAAAAAATAAATTAGGGTGTTCGAAAACAATTTGGTGAACTGGTTAGTCATATCATAGTATATGTTTATAAGTAAGATTTTTTAATACCGATATTAACTATTTTAGTCGCAATTATCTAGGTGCGCGATTAGTAAGTTTTTAACGAAATCCACTAAGTAAGACCAAAGTCTCTATCTAACGTATACAGTTTATTTATTTATGGTATAAATTGCCTTTTACAAACAAAAATAAAAGATACACTCATGTTGAATACAAATAAGTAGTTTAAATCAAAAATATTTTTATTTGCTCAAATTAAATTATAATAAAGAAAACAATTTGTTTGATTTGAATTACGTAGAATCGAATCAATTGTTTTATTACTTTAATTAATAATGGAATTTTTTTATTAATTGGATTAAGTAGCTTTTTTTGACCCTAATGTTGCTTCAAGTATTTCTCCTTTCCAATTTTGATAAAATTCCTATCAAATGACATTATTTCTATTATAAATAAATACACAAATTATTTTATTTGACATAGATACAAAATGAAAACATTCTATTTAAGCAAAATATTATGCATTCATTCATCGGAGATAAATAGATAGTTATAATTATTATAAAAATATATACATAATATTATTGCGGTAAAGATTTCAACATTTTTTCTATACTTTTAATTAAATATAACGATGAATGAGTGATTATTTTCATTTTTAAATTCTAATATTAATAATTTACATCATTTTACTCATGTATTATTCGCATTAAATTGATACATACATAATATTACAAAATACAATCTACGTTTAATAAAATTCTCTAGAAAAAGTACAAAGGATTATTGATTTATTTGATTTGAGTAAAATTTGCGAAATAGATATTAGATCATAATATGAATATTGCACCAGTAAAATATTGAATGATAATCGAGTAAAAGGTACATAATAATTTCATTTAAGCTAAACATAAGAGCTCTGTTTACACAAATCATAATATGTAAGCTTCATTAGTTCACTCAAATATATATGAACACCTTAAGTTTTTTTTTATTGTCGCTTTGAAACAAAATGTGGACGTTAATAACGTTTCATTATCAACGATATAATTCTACTTAAAAATTTAAACATACCATTTGTAAAATTTAAATAAATAAATAAATAAAATAAAATCTATTTTCTAATCATGCAACAGACATGCAATCGTTTATATTATTGTATAGAATGCCATAATTTCATTGTGAGAATGATATAACTTAATATGGGATTTTTTACTGACTAAATATAATGTCATTATGTTAATTATTTAACAATATTTTCAATTCAATAAATTCCGATCATTTGCGTTTAGTTTAGAATTTGATTTCCTTCAATTGCCACTTTCTTCGGACTTTTGTAGCTCCGCGTGACAAGCCTGGCAGACCCTAACAGGTCTGAGTATCCTGAGTCGGGCCACGGCTGCTTCGTATCGAGAGCATCGACCGCAGAAGACTCTGCCGCAACTCCGACAATGGTGTCTCCTCTCGTACAAGGTGAATCGAGTACCGCAGGCTGTACAAGATGCGGCCCCCGAATCACGCACCCAATGATCGCCACCTCGGCCACCTGCATCTCCTACTAACCATCGGAATATCTGCAAAGATATGAAAGGTTGTACGTAGGTGAGTGGTGAGCGTGACTTGAGTCATAAAGGGGCCCTTTAAGCCCACATCCATGGTCGAAAGCCCACGTGGCTTGTCTATTCTGACTTTCACTGGATCCATGAATCCAGTGAAACCATGATTGCTTTTCTCTTTTGTATCTTCTAAGGGTCGGTCTTATAAACGATTGTTAGTAATATTTCAGATTTTTTTTCTTTTTTCAAAGAATGAATATGTACTTGGAACAAGTGCATATACATCCTCATTCATTCCCTAAACAAAGCATAAATGTTAGTACTATAGGTGAACAAAAATCGGTCGAGACAGGATTCAAACTCGCAGCCACTGTATTACTAACCCAGGGCGCTAACCGCTCTGCCACCACCCATTGAAACCCAAATGCTCTTCTTTTTGTCTAACAACAAAATTTTAGCATATATGTTCTATATACACAGAATTCGGAGTAGAAACACCCCAACTAGATAATTTAATTTTCTATAAAAAATATGAATATTGTAGTAGTACATCTCAAACTTTTTTTAACAATTTTTATTAATATTGAATTTAGTAATGACATTGTTTCATATAATTTGTAAGGCAGTATACAGTACACAAAATGTCCTATTCTGATTCGTCTAAATTTATCCGTCAGAGTTTTAGTAAATGAGAAATGTCAAAAAGTTGACTGCATGTATACGGGACTTATTACGTTACTCGCGCGCTAAAATTCCTTTTATCCACGGTCGCCCGTTGGTCATAGGCGTTTTCGTACTCTGAAACTAATCGGAATAGGATATAATATGTCCTATTCTGATTTGTCTACAATTTATCCGTATGAATTTTAGTATATGAGAAATGTCAAAAAGTTGACTGCATTTATACGAGACTTATTACGTTACCCGCGTGTTAAAATTCCTTTTATTCACGGTTGCCCGTTGGTTATAAGCGTTTTCGTACTCTGAAACGAATCAGAATAGGACATAAAATGTCCTATTCTGATTCGTCTAAATTTATCCGTATGAATTTTAGTATATGAGAAATGTCAAAAAGTTGACTGTATTTACACGGGACTCATTACGTCACACCACGTGAATAAAATCCTTTTATCCACGGTCACCCGTTAATTTAGACGTTTTCGTACTCTGAAATGAATCAGAATTGGACATAATATCTACAGGGACTCAATAGTTTGATACTTAATCTTCAACAAACATACATACCTACATGTTTTATATAGAAAACAAAATATCTTAAAATATTTATTAATTATACATATTTTCGCCATCGACAGTTGGATCTCATGTGTTACATGCGAGTAGTATAAAAAAACATACCCTTCCTCTTGCATCACCAACAGCAACTCCTCTTCCATCTTTTGAGGCTGTAACACAAGTAACAGAAGCTGGACTTGTGTTGTCTTTTCTATCATACGCAGTGTGCATGGTCAGCTTACTTCGAAACACCAGTTGCCTTTGCCATTTCAAACCTAATAAAAGAATGTCATGTTATTACATTCAAACCATGATTCAAAAATATGATAATGTACATCAATTATACACTGATAAAGAATACAGAGTAAAGAGAAACAAGTAGAAATATATTATGCTTTTCAAAAGATAATTTCTTTATAAGGTCTGCAATTAAATGACGTTGGAAAAATATCAAGGAATTAATATATTTTTTATTAATTTCATTATTTCTAAGAACAGTTACAGTATGATGAAAGAGATTTTGTTAAAAATCTTTAACAGTTATTTGTATACCCACTGAGTGTTTTTATCTGAATTTAGTGGTGCCAATCTCGAGTATTATGTATTCACCCTCCGTGGTACCTAGTCTTCTTAATGTGACTTGCTATAGGAAGAACAATTGATTTGCTAACTAGAGCTTACCTTTATTATTATTTTTATTAGAGGGTGCAATGTTCTTATGTATTGCGACCTTTAGGTTTTTTTTGCATTCCCCCCTATTTGCTTACCGGGTTTCCTGTTACAGTATCCCCTCGAGTGTTAGCTCTCTTAGGAAGTTTAGGACTCGCAGGGGATTTAATGAGGGTATGCATTTGGGGTTTTCCCAAGGTCGGTCCTCATTCTAACTTGTGTCACAGCATCACACTGCACGAGGAGATGGTGTGGCGTTTCAGCCCCCTCCCTACAGAATCTGCATGTGCCGTCTTCTTCTAGTCCTATTTTTCGCTGATGTTCCCCAAGTCTACAATGGCCTGTGAGGAACCCTGTCAGAGTTTTTAGGGCTTTCCTGCCGAGGTTCACATATGTTCTGGACCTTTTTCGGTCATAGAGCTTACCTTTACTTGGCGGATATTCCTGTCCTGGTGACCCTATTTCTCTTCTTGATAATTGTTCTCTAGCATGTCACGTTGAGAAGCTACTCGGGAACTACATCCCTTCTGGAGTCAGTTCAACTAATATTGGACTATACAGAGTTGAGGTCACGGTCGGGTATGACCCTGATATACCAGTTTCAGCCTCAACCTTAACACCCAACATCGGTGACTTACCGAGCAGTGTCGGTTAACTCTTAACCAGTTATCCAGGGATACCAGTAGGCTGCGACCAAAAAGGGCTCAGTCCAAAATAAAAATTAAAGTTTGAAAGAATACTTCCAAGCAACAAGAGTTTCCAGTTCAAAAATCTATGACAATTTTAATGAACATTAAAGTTTGAAAGAATACTTTCAAGCAACAAGAGTTTCCAGTTCAAAAATCTATGACAATTTTAATGAACATTAAAGTTTGAAAGAATACTTTCAAGCAACAAGAGTTTCCAGTTCAAAAATCTATGACAATTTTAATGAACATTAAAGTTTGAAAGAATACTTTCAAGCAACAAGAGTTTCCAGTTCAAAAATCTATGACAATTTTAATTAACATTAATGTTTGAAAGAATACCAAGCAACAAGAGTTTTCAGTTCAAAAAGTGAACAGTTATAACCGTGTTGTAAATTTAATACATTTATGTATAGAAAAATTTTGTGTCCGGCTTTTCAACATACGTCAGGTCAAATATAAAAATTCAAGTACAATACCTTCTTTTAAATGGTTTTGTGTCTGTAGAGATTTTCTTTTAGTTGTGGAGTCATCAATTTGTGTTACGCTGCTGGCCGGTGGAATCACAACAAAGGAGTCAGTCAAGCTGGTATCAGATTTGCTGGCTCTCATTCCAGTGCTGGGTTGAGGATATGTGCAGTCGTCTTGGGATATCCCAGTGAAGTCAGAGTGGCCAGCAGACACTGGCAGAGGACTCTCCGATGATGTTGGGATTCCCCCAGAGTCTGTTGAATCACCCATACTGCCACCTATAGACAAAAAAATATCAAATGAATATTATTGAATTGAAAGATGAAACATGGAAAATAAATCTCTCGTTCATTCCTTTAGGACTCATTAGTTGTCTTATCTTTTGTTATTGCTGTGTGCAGTTAACATATTTTCAAATTTATTGATTGTGTACTAATTATTTTGCTTCAATTAATTTTATTTTATTAAATTGCTATTACATAATATATCAAAAAAATAGAGAAAAAGATGCATACTAAGAAATTATCGTCACAATTTGTTTTTTATTGTGATGAATTCTGATTGGTTGACACTAAAAGTTGAAGACATTAACCAGAGAAAGTTTAGTCTTCGAAAATTTTACAACACAATTTTCCCTACCAATCAATAAAGTAGAAATCAAATCTATGACTGCATTTTCATTGCGTAAATAATTTGTGAACACTAACTGTCTTACTTATAAACGTAAACTATCTATGGTACCAGGGGGCCTAGGCAATATGCCATGTTATCTTATATTCGTTGAAGAAAAGAGTGTTCTTAAATTGGATCAGCGAAATAAATTTCGTAGGCAAGTGACACATTACAAGAATAAGCAACGCTACAGCGTCGTTGGCATCCAAAAGTTAAAACCATCGACTACAATTAAATATTATAATGGTTAGGTTGGCAGTCTGTTTATTTTCTCAATCTGACTGTCATTGCCTATTTGGCGCACGTTATCCGTAGGTTATATTCTCTTTGACGCGCGTTCGGTTATTATTTAATTAAATGTATCTTGATTTGTTATCCTACACAATATGTATTGACATATTTTGTTTTGGTATTTTAAGTATGTGTTTACTATTTCTACGATATAAAACCCAAATATTATATTAAACACAAAAATCATCAAACAAAATATCAATTTGCACGGTAACTTTTTCACTCTAGAATTTTAATATGCAAAAATATATATTTGCGTATATTTTAATACATGTTCACATAATGTATTAAAACTAAAATGTATTTCAAGTATACAGGGTGTCCCATAAGTCAACGTATTCCTTTTAAGGGCTGTTATACCAACTCATGACTCGCCAGAATATGCAAATATGACCTTCGTAAAAGTTCCTTAGTTTTCGAGATATTGCCACTTTTACAAAGTGCCCGAAAATCTCTGCCTTAGATTGGTTTTTCCAGTGCCATATTTACATATTTCAATATTTTGGAATTTTAATTTATGTTTTACAATCTTGAATAACTCAGCTGTTGATCACAATCCAAAATAATAATAAAACTTTTTTTTTTGGTGCGAAAAAAATATTTATGTCCCGGGTTATGAATTTAAAAAAAAATATTACTCAACTTTGATTGTTCACACTGAAAAAAAAAAATGTATGACGCCAACCTGGCAAATTGTTGCAAAAGTTGGCGCAATTATTGTTATTTCCAAAATAGTTTAACAATTACTATGTTTTACAGTAAAAAAATAGATATTGCTATTTTACTTCAAAATGAGCTGATTGTGAAATTATTTCATTTATTAGGATTTCCGGCGTAAAACATAAATTAAAATTCCCAAATATTGAAATATGTAAATATGGCACTGGAAAAACCAATCTAAGGCGGAGATTTTCGGGCACTTTGTAAAAGTGGCAATATCTCGAAAACTAAGGAACTTTTACGAAGGTCATATTTGCATATTCTGGCGAGTCATGAGTTGGTATAACAGCCCTTATAAGGCACTACATTCAGAAAGGGTGGTGAACCTCATTGCTGAACTATGTCAGATGTTATTGTTGCCTGATGTATTTTCGATTACCCGGCTCTTACGGGACACTCGAAAACAATAATAGAAAAGAGTGGAAGCACTATTCTAAGCCGGCATTACTTAATCCTAGACTCTGGTTGTAAGCAAACCTTAAGACCCGAATGCACAGTCCTAGGTACCTTTATACTAACTCCTAACCTCACTAAAGTTAGCAATTACGTTGCAGAGATATCACTAACTAAATACTTAATACTACGCCAAACTTAAGGTCAATGGCGTAGCATTGCACATTATTGTATATGAAGAAAAGAGATAGACAGTTTCTATGGGTTTAGATTGATGTTTAAAATGTTTTTTTGTCATAACAACTTAAACACATTTAACCAAGATCACACTGACAGCTCGATGTAGCGATTTTTCTGAAATTCCAGCGAATTTTCGGCATCTCGTACGGATCACTGAATACTCTGTTTGGTATTTGATTTGACAAAATTACCAAATACATATTCAACGAAGCCAATAAAATCATCATCCACCGAAAAAATCTCGTATTTTAGTATTAAACCACTCGTAAGGTTCCTCGCTATCAACCTTACTTTTTGACAATTCGCAAATGTTTGTTTACGCCGACGCGCATGCGCTAAGTATTTAGATATGTCTCTACAATTCAAGTCTCATAGAAAAACGTTGTAGCATCCTCCAGTTAGGAAGCCACGTGATCTCCTAACTTAAGTGAGCGACTGTGCAATAAAAACATGGTTAGTATTGAGGTAGGACTCTGCATTCGGACTTATGACTGAATACCTGGTTCAGTAAGAAATACACTTGACAAAAGTGAAGTACTGCCTGCCTGGACCCTGGCTTATGCTGGTATACCGGGGCAGTTTCGCTTCCCTTAAACACCGAGAATCGACAAATCGCTAAATTGGGCGATCACTGTAGTGAGGCCATTGGTGTACAGGTCAGGCAACAGTGCCCAGTGAATATGCTCGGGTATAAGATAACAAAGGTCCACCAGCGTGCGTCTGCAACAATGCCTATTTTAGATATAATTAATAAAAATGAAATTAGTTTTACACTTGATACATATTTTAAAAATTTATTGAGTTACCTTCGCTTTTTCTAAAAAGAGGGTTTCCTCTTGACTTTCTTCTCATGACAACAGCTCCCTGTTTCTGTATCTTTCTTCTCTCCGGCACTTCTTCACACGCTGGTGGCACGGCTGATTCTACTTTGTCTTCTTCTTGACTCTGCATCGACGGTGTTCTATTCCATTCAGGCTTGTACACTTGGTCCCTGTCGCTGTTTTCACTCTCCGTTCGAGGTTTGTAGCCGTGAGGAGGTTCGTTGGAAGGATAATCAGAATTGTCTTTGCTGTAAGGTTGATTTTCTTCATTGTCACTGCACGTTTCCTTTTCTTCGTGCTTTTGTAATGATTCTTTGGTACTTGTTGTATCACCGGCCTCCGATAGTGAACTCTCCGATCCTGATTTCATCAAAATGCCTACAGAAATAGAATCGTAATGAGATAAATATGATAATACATACCATCACGTCACACAAAAAAAAAGAGAACTTTCATAATGTCACAGTCCTTTTTATATTTGCAATATTTGTTTCTTTTACACTCATACTTTTCAATTATTATTCTGAAGTCATCTCTCAAGTAGGGTATATACATTCATCATTAATTATTCATATGAGGCTAAATTATATCGAGGCTATAATTTCATCTTGCAATATCTATTTTAGTCATATTATATTTTTGTATTTTGTTTCTTATCTTGTCATTTATATTTCACCACAGATTCATATAAGAGACGACCACACACTGGGCCACTAATGGCGACTACTAGCGGTTCTTGTATAGATACCATTTAAAATGTATGAAAAATATCGTCTAAAACTAGTGGCGGCCACTATTTGCTTTGCTGTGGCTGTCACTAGTGGCCCAGTGTATGACTACTCTTAATATCCAATTTATTTATTTAGGGACAAATACAGTCTTAAAATACTAAAATAGAATAATACACTATAAAATAAAAACAAACAGACCAATTACATATGATATCCAATGTATTTATTCAATTTCATGTGTCTTTTGCCATATCCTATGTCTTCCAGGTGTACATTAACAATATTGCATTTACCTTAACTTATCTTTTTGTACTTTTCACTCTTTCCTCTCACAACAATGAAATATTATAAAATGTACACTATACCATTATCATCATTGGAGAGGCTCATTTGTTTGACCATTTCTTCGACACGTTTCTTGGCAATGGACGTATCACAGACAATCTTATTTTTAGCTGCTGCCTTTTCGCTATCACCGAGGCTGCATTCCGTGGAGACTTTACTGTGCGAAGGGTTTTGGACACTCTTTGATGGTGATACAGGAATTTTGTCTGGTAGTTCCTCGTCGGTGGGAACTTGTACATAATCAATAGACCACATCTGCAACACAAAACATATTACTTAAATTATTGAAATCTAAGGTAAGGCGCGCATGGAAGCTTAAATAAATCGGCCGATTATTATCGGCCGATAAAAAATCGGCCGATCGGTTCTAACGCGCATGGAAGCTTCTAGAATCGTACAATTGGAAATAACACGGCGGTCAACATTCATATGATTAGAAATAATTGACAGATCATAATTTACCGAACTTAATCAAAAAATCATTAACTTGGGCTCCATGCGCCTGTACAACAAGCGGGAAAAAGAAAAAACATTGCGCGGGAAACAGAAAACTGCGGTACCTTTGTATTGCGCGGTAAAAGGTGTGGTATTGCACGGGAAAAGATAAATAAATTGACAGATCATAATTTACCAAACATAACCTAGAAATCATTATGATGGGCTCCGCGCGCGTAAAAGCGGGAAAATACAAACATTGCGCGGGAAACAGAAAAGAACTATTGTGTGATAGAGCAAATGTACAGACGCAATAGTGAACCAAGTATATATAATATAAAACTTTTTTTAAGGTTTTTTCGTTGACACAGTTGAAGTTCATAATTATAAATTGTAAAAAAAAACACTTGAAACACAGTTAAGTTTTTATTCATTAAGTGGAATATTTATTAAATTACCTATGTAACTATTATTCAATTAAGTAATAACTTACCCAATTCAGTTCTTTTATTATGATTTAGCTGTTCCCAGCCAGTTATTAATAATTCGCTTATCTCCAACCATAATTTTTGCTTAATTTGGCGGTTACTATAATTTTTTATCATATAATGAAGGACGTGCTTCAACTAATATAATTAATTTTTCCGAATCAAAATTTATTTCATCTGACATTTCGTTTGGCAGCACTGAGAACGTACTTCTCGATCTACTGCGCTCGGACGATTAAATTATCGGTGAGCATGCGCCATGCGCGCCCTCTCATACAACAAGATTGGTTACAAAAAATCGGCCGATCTCGATCGGCCGATTTTTTTGTGTCTCTTCACAGATTTTAAAATCGGCCGATTCTGTTAGCTTTCATGCGCGCTCTTACATGTAATTCGTATGTTGTAACTCACCGATTATTAATCGGCCAATGAAATTAGCTTCCATGCGCGCCTACCTTAAAGCTATACTTTAGAAAATTACAAATTAAATTAGATATTTTAAATGTTATTCAATATAAACACTGATTCATGTTTCTTCGTTTTTATCAAAAGAATGATTTTTGTCAATTAAATGATTTGTAGATTCCGAATAGTTATCACTATGAAGGCATCTTAAATGTTCTCTAACTTCTCTTATTTCAAAATTTCTAATTGTTTTCCCTATATAAAAGTTATCACAATCTTTGCAATTTAACTGATATACTCTAGACTTCTTCATGGCTAAATCTTTATCTTTATTACTTAATACATATTTTTTAACTAATTGTTAGTATAAAACAATAAGTTAAAAAAAATACGTAAAATATTAAGTTAAAAACTATTAAACATATTTCCATTATAATATTTTTGTAAATTTATGTTTAATTTTTTTATATAAATAATGTTTCCTTACATATTATAACCCTACCTTTCCTAACCCCTTCCATTCTCTCCCACTTTCTGCTATTATCTATTGTTCGCTGAGTTCATTGTTATACATTTAAAATTTTTGCTTATTATTAACTAGTATACAAATTTTCCTGAGGAAGAGAACACCGTTCTCGAAACATGTTGACGGTTATCAAATAAAGTGGTGTTATACAAAGTAATTTTGTTATTTTTATTTATTCAGTCATTTTACATTAGATTATGTGATTGGACTCACTCTAACGACACCATCTGTGGATCCAGTGATGATGACATTGAGACAGTCCCATTCTCTGGTTTGTGAGAAGGCCACACAGAGTATCTGCTGCATTCGATCAGCTCTACCAACGCACGTGTCAACTGATCCGAGCACATCTCCGTTGATGGACCACACGTGTAACCAGGTACCAGAACATGTTGCTATGTCACCCTGAATAAGAAACACACACACATATATGTTAATATTTCACAATTTAAAAATTACGACACAGTCATTTTGAATATTTACAGATCAACGAAGGCACAGAAAAGATTCTCTTATCAACTTCAAAAAGAAAAACAGTCTTTATTTTTTAAACAATATCTACTATACATAATATACATTTTATATCACAATCCATGGGAGAATCTAAGTTGTACAAGAATCCAGTATGATTGCCATTAAAATATGCATACACATTTTAATGTTGTATGGAAATAGGTGGTGTAAAGAATGGTTACTAGTTTGCGAATTATGTTGTGATCAATGAAGGTGCGTAACTGCGATGTGCACGCCGGTTATGTGCGACTGTCTGTGACTGATGGCTGGACGCGATTGCGTCTCCTGGAAGACTGGAAATGGCGATGTTGGAAGTTTTGTAATGAAATTATGTAGATCTGGCTACGAGCATCTGGAATGTTCTAGATGTGTAGGGACATGTTGTTACCCAGATGTGCGAGGAAAGATGGAAGGACGTGATATTTTTATTGATGTATGTAGGTATATATGTGACACTACAGTTGTCTACCCGTATTTTTACTTATTTACATACATACCTACATGTTTTTTTTTCTGTCATCGTAGTATTGCAACATTAACTTGTGACTGACTTCTTCTATAGTTTAAATGGCATTCCACCCAATCATTAGGATGATATTTGCCAGTTTTAAATTGTTTTTGAATTATTTTGAAAGTTGGGGTTGTTAGATTATAAGTTAAAACCACAATAGCGAAGAAATTTTGGTATATGGAAATAGATATGCTGAGAATTTAATAACAGATGTGACATATTGCCAGGAAGTGGGGTATTAAAAGTATATAATACAAATCATTTTCGCTGTGAATTGGGCACTCAAAAAGCACATGGTCCAGAGTTTACTCTCCACAAGCACCCAAAGGGCTATCCCTTACATGTATCTTGTGGAGGTGACTGTTAATAAGGCAGTGTCCTAGTCTGATGCGACATATATTTGACATATCTCGTTTGGCCATGCCCTTCTTGTAAAACCATAGTTTAGAAGGAATTGAAATTTGTAAATGTAAATCTTCGTAAACGAGTGCCTCCATCATATTTATTTTTCCAAGTCAAAATCCATAGAATGTTATATTAAATAATTTGATTACTCACAGTCAAGTCGTTGACAGTGACGGCAGTGATGGCACCCGTATGTCCGATGAGCTGTCTCACAAAGAGACACCTGGACAAGTCCCAAACGATGGCGGTTCCGTCTCTACTGCCGCTGACCACTACGTTGTAGGCTGGACTTGCCGCTAAACACGTCACAGCCTCCGTATGACCGTACAGGTTGTGCTTCACAGTCAACAGCTTCCTGTTTGCATCATACTGCCAGACTGTCAATACCTGGATATTGAGATCAAATATTTTTTATTATATTAAAAGAGAATTATAAGATACACAACTGAGTTTGAGTCTTAATGTAATAATTTTGACGCATAATAAAATTGAACAAAAGCTATCAATTCCACAACCATGTGAAAATACGTGAATTATCAGTTATTAATTTTTTTACTAAAAACTTATGTAAAAGTTTGGACAGCAAAAATATATCTTTTGTACAAATTTTGAAAATGATTGCCACATAATATTTCACAATTAAACAGTAAGGTGAAAAATTGTGAACAAATAAGTATAGGTTAACATGTAGAGTATAAGGATTGATAAAAACCTTACCGTGCTAGTGCCAGCTGTAACCAGAACCTTGGCTGATGGAACCGCACAACAGAGTATCTCCCCGCATGCTTGTGCTACAGTCTCGCACACAAATGTGGTTTTGTCGTTGTCGTAGTTGCCTATTCTGAGAGAGTGATCGGCAAATCCCCAAGCCACATATTTGTTGTAAGTCGGAGGCATTAGCACTTTGTTTTGTTCAACAGCCAATATTGTCTTGTCTGTGTACAATATTTGACCAACCGGACCTTTCACTTCTGAAATTACATAAATAAAATGAATTACTTATAATACACTTAAATATATTGACTATTTCGTAGATACTAGTGAGATCCTCACATGGCCTTAACTTACGGTCCCTCACTTACTTCACTTACCTCACATGGCCTTAACTTACGGTCCCAACATAATAGCACACTTACAATACCAATACACCACACCTCTACTTATACTTACTCGTTCACAGTTCATGCAGCTCGGATGTGGAATCTATCCAGCAGCCGGAGAGTATTCAGAGATGCCACTAATTTGATAGCATTCAAAAAGCGTCTGAAGTCACACTTTCTATCCACATAAACACAAATTCACGTCTTTTTCCCTTTATCCCTCTTCCTTTCTCCTCTCCTATCCTCCATCCAATAAACATAGTGTATCTATCTGATGTATTTTTTTTATTCTTATTTTTGTTCTTATTCATACATATATTTTTTTTGGTTTTTTATATTTATTTTATATTTTTAATTTATGATTGATTTTTTTTTCTATTTTTCTATTTGTATTCTTCTACCCCTGTTACTGACTGTATTTACCATGGTGGATGACTGGTAGAGATTGCCTGCGGGCAATAAGTCTGCCACGTTGTATAAATCAATAAAAGTATTTTATTATTATTATTAGATCCAAGGACTTAAGGGGGAACCCAATCAGAAGAATATTTAGGTTTCAAACTGCTGTTGAGATGACTCGAAATGGAGAAGCACTATAGATCTCAGATGGGGTTGTATTACAAAAGTCCCACACCTAATTATTAATTCCACAAAGGAAAAATATATAATAAAACCTTTTTATGACAAAGTAAGAAATGAGGAAAAGAGTGTCAGAACAGAAAAATTTACACAAGAAGAAAAATGGATGTAGAAAGATAAATACAAACACATTTATCAAATGTAACATAGAAACAAAATTAAAAACAATTTTTACCTTTGACAGGTTGCAATGTGGGTTTCAAATTGTCAAGGTTATGGAAGAAGAGTTTTTCTGGAGGAGTTATTCCCACAGTTGGATTGATGATGTTGGGGTCCAGTATGGTTGAGCTACGCTGTGACATCTTCTTGCTGGGATGGGCCTTGCGGAATAGCTGTTTGGGGATCTGACCAAAGTTGTTGATGAAACCGATTGTGGCATTCTTCTTTAGTGGATCATCGATGCTAGAGTAAAAATATAAATCAAGATTAGTGGGTAAACGGTGGAAAGACAAATGCTCAGTGTGAACCTTCAAGATAGATTAAGAATCAAAGTTGCTGTCAACATTAAACCCTTGAAAAGATGGTTTCATGACATTGTCCAGTTGGCTGGAAGAACCTGGATGAGGAAGATACAAGATATAAATGAGTGAAGGGAAGAAGGCTAAGGTAGAAGTAGGAAAACAAATAATCTAAATTATGAGTAAAGATTACCCCTGAATTAATTGCAATTTTTATAATATGGGTATGTAATTATAAATAATCATTTATACAAAAAAACAACTTCATAATGAATGTGTTTCAAAATAGAAAAAAATGTGGCATTTGGTTCTTTCTGCCTATCCCATGAGGGAGATGGCGTGTTGGTATGTGTGTATGTAGTAATATTATCTTTCATACAATACATGTATAAAATAATATGCAAATCCATAGCAAATTGATGAGTTTCATGGTTTCTCATGATACCCATCATCAAATCTCTTGGCTTAGTTTGGATGGAACCACCCCAGAAGTAATCTCTTTCTAATAAAAAAAGGAATCGTCACGTTCAGTCAACGTGGTGAAGAATTATTATTAATTGCAGATGACTTGGCAAATTGAAGAGTTTGATATTTTTTTCTCATGAGTTCCATCATCAGAACTTGAAGAATTTATATGTGTAAACACCTCTGAAGCACTCCCATTTTAATAAAAAAGGGATAATTAAAATTGGATAATGTGGTAAATAAATACTATTGCTCAAGTGAAAATTGAAGAATTTGATAATTTTCTCATGGATCCCATCATCAGATCTTGACTAAATTAAATCGGGACCAAATGGAAGATACCCCCTTTCTAATCAAAAAAAGATTCATCAAAATCAAACAGTGTGGTAAAAAGTTATCGCTAAAAATACATATAAAAAGTTCATGTTGAATTAATAACCATCCCTTTTTGGAAGTTGGTTGAAAATAGCATTAGAAGATGATCAACATTAAAAATTCAAAACACTTTGCAGTATGTAACTATTGCAGTTATAGTTATAAAAATACGATACATGTCATGTAACCACTGAGTACAAAATTAAAATAAGTATGAGAAAAAATAATAAATTGCCATTGATTTAATACTTTATGCATATAACGATAGATCAACATAACATTTAACGATAGGCATATTATGTAAAGAATGATAAAATATTAGACTAACTTGTATATATCAACATTCCCTTCATAGAAGAGATGATGGAAGACATTGAGACTGTCCACTGCAGGTTGTCCCTGTTGCTTGTATCCAAATATAAGATCTATCCAGTGGTGAAGATGGTGGGACACATAGTCACTCTCCAGAGCCTCCCGATGGACCCTGATAAACTCCCGAGGATCGCTCTTTGCCCACGGCGGGAGGACCACATCACCGAGAGCCACTCCAGATTGCTTGCACCCTGGGAATTAAAACAAAATATAAAATTTCTTTACTTGACATTTAGAGCATTGCAAGTTATAATCAAACACATATATTATATCCTGACAGAATTTTTTGTTCTTTTATTTCTATGCACTAGTTTATGAAATTTCTTATATTTTTTGAGTGTAATGTCACCGTTACTGCAGTACTCTATTTTAAATTCACTTTAAACCTACACATTACTCGATACTACGTCCAATTCAGTAAGTTTTTTAACTAAAATAGGAGCATTCTAAATTTTAGAATTAAGGTCATTTGAACTTATTTTCGTATTCTGTAATGGTAGAGTATCCACATTAGAAACGACCTTTACCCATCTGTTTAACAAATGAAAAGTATTTTATATCAAATTTAGTATGATAAAAAATACATCACAAAATATATCACAGTGGGTTGGCTAAAAAATTCCTGTCCAGACTATGATTAAATTAAAATTAAAAAAAAAAAATTAACATTGCACCTATTTGTTTAATGAAGAAATTTTATACCAATCAAAATTATGTGGCCTTATAGAATATAGAAACGTTAAGTTGTTTATTTATTTCCTAGGCTAACTATTGGGTTGACAGGTATAAACAGAGAGGTTGATACTAGTAATTTACACCCATCTGCTTAGTAAATTAATCAAAATAAACGTTTTATCATTGCGTACACGGAGATTTGTGGTTGTCTACGAAAAATCTGGCCTGAATAACCATTGACGAGTTTTAAAAAGTGAAATTTTGATGCCAACTATAATGTGCGACAATGAGGTCCGTGCGAACTATCCCGTGGGATAGAAGAGGATACAGCGTGTCTGTCGGATGAAAGAGAGTGCACATGCAATTTGTTCGTGCAATTGAGGAGGATAACTATAGACTAAAATATTATGTTATATTTTACTACACAATTTTGTCTCAGTATTTTTACTAAATAGCATTTATTCACAATGACATTGTGTTGGGAGTTAGGCTTCTTTTAATACTTTAACACATGCCATCACTGACAATAATATGTAATTCACTCGCTATTTTCTACCAAAACTTGTTTCTCAATATCTTTTTAGAGTATTTCATTTTATTGAAAATACACATGGTAAATTAGTACAGTGGAACCTCTCTTAACGAGCACCTCTCATAAAGAGTAATTCGCATAATGAGAAAAAAAAATGTGAAAAAATTGCTCCCTTTACGAGCGACATTTCGCGTAACGAGTGACGCAGAATATGATCTCAGAAGAACCAGAGAAATGCTCTCGTTCAGAAGAGACTCACTCGCCAGAGTCATATCAGTATAAACGGGACACTGGGTTATAGGAAAGCATGCCAGAAGGCTAGGGCTACGATTACTACAGAGCATGCCAAGACGAGGAGGAGGAGACGGTGGTCCACTTCCTCTGTAACTGTCCTGCTCTCTCTAGAATTAGGAGAAGCTCCTTGGGAAGTTTCTTCTATGATGATTTAATTGACATAGCGTCGGCCGACATTATGACATTCATTAGCCACTCAGGCTGGTTCAAGGGGGATGAGGGAGTGGGAGGACAGCCCTATTGTGGTATCACAAAGGGCCAATTGGCTTAAGTGTGTTCTCCTTAAGAACTGCCACCCACAAAAAAAAAAAAAAGAGTGACGCAGAAAGGGGAAGTCACATAATGTATGACACACTTGTGAGCCGGGACTTCCGTGTCATTATGTCAGTCTGCGTTTAGCACTCGTACCGTTAGCACGTTAGTGTCCCATGTGATCACACATTTTTCTAAACTTATGTTCAGACATTATTTGTCGGACATTATTTGGCCGATCGCCGTGGCACAGTTGGTAAGCCGTTCGGTTTCTGTCCGGGTGTCCTGGGTTCGATTCCCAGCAGAGGAGAAATTTATTTCTCATGCAAATATTGCTTCTCTGGGCTGGAAACACTGGTTAGTTGGAAGAAATTGCCATAGGTAATAAACTCGCCACTTGCTCAGGGTGCAAGGAAGTGTTCATTATTATTTGTATTTTTTTTGTGCAAAGTATAAAATGTACCAAAATACCCCTTGCAAAAATGTACCCGAAGAAAAAGCCACACGAAGGCAGCCATAAGAGAATAAAAGTAACTGTAGAAATGAAAATTAAAATCATTAAAAAGCGAGAAGGTGGTAAAGTGTAGCTGATCAAGCGCGCTCATACAATCCATCTATGATTTGCACTATTCTCAAGAACAAGGACAAAATTAAGGAGATAAATTATTTGAATAAACGTTAAAAAAAATATTTCGCATGGAACGCATTATCGTGTTTTACGTTGATTTATATGGGAAAATTAGTTTCGCATAGCGAGTGTTTCACATAACGAGCAAGATTCTGGAACGAATTATGTTCGTTATGAGAGGTTCCACTGTAAAACTAAAATAAATATATTTTTACCTAGATCAAAATTATTTGAATTGCACAAGAACTCTGGCAAATAGAAGAATTCCGGTATTAGCTCTTTCACATCGGCCATGTTGTGTTTGGAAGCAGACTTCCAGGCTTCCTTGACCGAATTGAACATTCTATCGGCTAAATCAAAATGTCCGCCTTGCAAGCGTAGAAAGTGTTGTGTGAAAGGTTCCATCCTGACTAAATAAGAACAGACAATCATTGCGGATGAGTAATGGGTTCCGTAGTGATATGGTGGTGTCTCTCCGTGAGGATCGTCCCATTCCTGAAATAAACAAATATTTGTTTTATAAATGTTCTCATTAGATTATCAAGTTATGGGAAAACATGCAATTATCACTCTTCCTCGTGATGGTGCCGCCTTGACGTGGCGAGGAGGCTTGCGAGTTTCAAGGAAGGATTAGGCTATGCCGGAGAGGGTCACCCATACCGGAAAGGCTATTCCTGAGGAACCAGACTAAGAGCATCATCCCCCCTAATCCAGGGTGTAATGCGTACCGTGCCCATTGGAGGTTTGCAGCCAGGGGGTAATACAGGCTGTATTATAACGGAGCCTTTTCAGACACCTGTCCGCATCTGAAAGTGTAGATTAGGACTTGCCATGACGAGGGGCGCCGTCATGGTGGACGTTTATTTCCCCTCACACACAAAGGTCTGGAGGTTGCCTTGTCGACTGAAAGACCGTACGAACCAGAATGTACAAAAATATAAAGAATAAAACTTTACTTCCGTATCCACTGATGGGTCGGAGGAGCAGAGGGCCCTGCATGGGAGTGGTTCAGATTAATCTGCACCACTCCAGGGCGGCGTCAGCTGCGTTACTCCTCCGACTTACATCGAAAGGAGAGGACATAATTCTAGTCCAAGAGCCATGGGTGGTAAAAGACCAAGTGGCGGGACTAAAATCCAAAGACTACAAGATCTTTTACTTAAGGGGAACTGGTAAACCTAGATCTTGCATTCTCATTAAGAAAGAGCTCAACGCCTTCATGGTGACAGAGTTCTGCAATAAAGACATCATAGTGCTGGCAGTAGAACTTCAATCCCAAACCATATGGATGGTTTCTGCATACCTAGCACATGACCATGAAGAACCGCCCCCCCCGAGTATCCTTCAAGAAGCTATCGCAAAAGCAGGCAATGTGAAGATACCAGTGGTCATAGGTGCGGATGCCAATGCACACCACACGATCTGGGGCAGTACGGACACAAATGAAAGAGGTGAGTTACTTTTTGAATATATCATGTGTAATAACCTTGAAATTTGCAATGAAGGTGATTCTCCAACCTTTATCACCGCAATAAGGCGCGAAGTTCTGGACATAACGTGTGTCAATGAACAAGCTGCCCAATATGTAAGAGATTGGAAAGTCTCAGATGACCATTCCTTCTCTGACCACCAGTACATAGAATTCAGTCTGGACCTTCAGAAGCCGGACAAAATTAGGTACCGTAACAGAAAGAAGACGCAATGGGATAAGTATAACACTGCCCTCAGCGAACTTCTATTAGAAATACCGCCCAGACCTTCCACAATAGAAGAACTGGACGATACGATAGAAACCTTTACCAATGCTTGTAATCAGGCAACCAGGGTATCATGCCCGGTTCGCACGGTTAAAGGAAGACAGAGACCACCTTGGTGGACAAAAGAGATCATTACCCTGAGAAAGGAATGTCGGAGATTATTCAATCTAGCCAAGGTAACCAACAATTGGGAAAACTATAAGGCTAGTCAAAGAGTTTTCAAAAGCAAATTAAAAACAGCGAAAAAAGCCTCCTGGGAAACTTTCTGCACTATGATTGAAACAATCCCTGAGGGAAATAGGATTCGCAAAATCCTAGCAACGGATCCAGTAATGCCCGAGTACATAAAAAGGCAAGACGGCAGCTGGACCACAAGCAGCTCTGAGACATTAGAGCTATTAACTAAGACACACTTTCCTGGATGTAAGCAGGAGTTGCCAAGAGCAACAAACCAAACCAGGAAACAAAGAAGCGCCCAAAGACTTTTCAGTAAAGAAGCAATTTCTTGGGCTTTATTTGGGTTCGAACCTTACAAATCGCCAGGTCCGGATGGAATCATACCGGCGGAACTACAGGCGGCCTCAGAGATTGTCATACCTTGGTTGGAGACAGTCTTTGAGGCATGTATAGAACTCTGTTATACCCCCAAAATATGGAGGGAAGTAAAAGTGGTGTTCATACCCAAAGGAGGTAAAACATCTAACGCTACAACCAAGGATTTCAGACCAATAAGTCTATCCTCGTTTGTCATGAAAACGCTAGAGAGACTCATAGAGACACACATCAGGAGTAAAATTGAACCTTCAATGTGGTCAGAGTCCCAGCATGCATACAGTAAAGGGAAATCTGTTGAAACAGCCCTACATACTCTAGTACAGAAAATTGAGAAATCGATGAAGTACAAAGAATATACATTGGTAGCCTTTCTAGATATAGAAGGAGCCTTTAATAATATTAAATACGAAAAGATAGCTCAGTCCTTGGAGAAACTAGGGATAGAGACTTCGCTTACAGAGTTTATCGATCATATGTTGAGAAATAGGGTCATAAACTCGGAACTTGGAGGCTCAAAGATAAGAAGATACCCAGTGAAGGGTACACCCCAAGGGGGTGTTCTATCACCTCTTCTATGGAATTTAGCCTTAAACGAACTGTTGATGGAATTGGACAACATTGGCGTTACGGTAATCGCGTATGCGGACGACCTCGCCATAGCAGTGTCGGGGAAGATTCCCAACATATTCACATCTCTTTTACAGAGAGCATTAGGTAGGATAACTCGATGGTGTAACAGCAGTGGGTTGGGAGTCAACCCAAGGAAAACGGAGTTAGTCCTATTCACAAATAAACGGGTAATCCCGACCTTCACGTTGCCAACCCTGGAGGGAGTGACACTAGAGATCTCAGCCCAAGCTAAATATCTGGGACTAATTCTGGATAGGAAGCTGAACTGGAAGCCCAATATGCAGGAGAGAGTACGGAAAGCTACAAATGCGCTGTACACCTGCAAAAAGATCGTGGGAAAAAGCTGGGGAGTGCACCCGAAGATAACCCACTGGATGTACAAGGCGGTCATAAGGCCAATCATGATGTATGGGGTGGTGGTATGGTGGCATTCCTTGAAAAAAGGGGCACACCTTAAGGAGCTGGCAAAAGTTCAAAGACTAGCTGAAGTGACAATCACTGGCTGTCTAAGAACTACACCAACTAAAGCTCTTGACACCATCCTGCACCTGATTCCGCTTGACCTCCTTGGGAAACAAATGGCGGCAAACGCTGCCCTAAGAATGAATAATGTTAACCCTTGGAAGGGGACTCATATTGGGCACTCCATGATTCTTCAGGAGTACAAACAACCATCCGAAGGTATTGACCACACCATTCCCAAACCCTTCTTCGAGAATGGGTTCTCCACCCAAATCCCCTCGAGGGAGATGTGGAAGGAGAACGCAATTCACCATGGTGAGGCCCAGATGGTGATATACACAGATGGGTCGAAACTGGACGGAAGGGTGGGTGGAGGGGTATTTTCGGAGCAACCAAATATCAATATCTCATTCAGGTTGCCAGACCACTGCAGTGTTTTTCAGGCAGAGATCCTGGCGATTCAAGAAGCAATAGGATGGATACAAAGGGCCGCAATGCAAGGCAGCGAAGTCCGTATCCTCACAGACAGCCAAGCAGCGATCAAGGCTCTGCGAGGCGCATTAACGACCTCTAAAGTTGCCCTGAACTGCCGCATAGCATTAAACAAAGCAGCCGAGCGGTTCAACATACTTGTTATGTGGGTACCAGGTCACAATGATATAACAGGTAACTGTAAGGCAGATGAACTGGCCAGGGCAGGTACCCTGTTACCTTTAGAAACAATAAATCATCGACCCGGGGTTCCCATGGCAACATGTAAACTCCGGGTCGATGAGAAAACGATAACTCGTGCCAATCAAAGATGGTCTGAAGAAAGCACGTGTGCCATTGCCAAACAAACATGGCCAAAATATGATCTCAAAAGAACAAGGGAGATGCTCTCGTTCAGAAGGGACTCACTAGCCAGAGTCACATCGGTATTAACAGGGCACTGGCTCATAGGAAAACATGCCAGAAGGCTTGGTTTAGAGGCATTTGATTATTGCAGAGCATGCCAAGACGAAGAGGAAGAAGAGACGGTAGTCCACTTCCTCTGTCAATGCCCTGCTCTCTCCAGAAATAGGAGGAAATTCTTGGGAAGTTTCTTCTACGATGACCTGATGGACATAGCGTATGCTGACATTAGCGACGTTCTGACATTTATTAACCACTCAGGCTGGTTCAATGTGGTTTAGTGAAGGGGAAGGACAACCCCACTGTGGTATCACAAAGGGCCAACCGGCCTAAGTGTGTTCTCCTTGGAGAGCTGCCACTCAAAAAAAAAAAAAAAATCACTCACGCAGGCTACATAGAGTGACAATTGGAGTATTTAGCTTGGCTGGTAGTTGCACAAACCCATCCTCCTCTCCTTCGAAGCATTTCAATATATTTGCGGAACCCTATACAAATCGCGCATCGGCAACGAGAGTGTCACAACACAAAAAATGTAGTTTTTGGGAAATCGCAGTTTAATATTTCTTGTATAAGAAAATCTCATTTAAAATATACTGAGATGGCATATTGGAAATGTAATGCTATATATAATTAGATTTATCAATGTACTATTATTTTCACAGACATATATATATTTTATTTTTTTAAAAAGTTCTCTGATGTGTCTTTTTTTACACAAAATGAATGATATTTACATGAAGTAAAACACATGTTTAATAATTATTATACTGTTACAACTGTTTTATTCGCTATCTTTATAATACATATTTCATAAGAAATACTCAAAAATATTGTCATATCACATATTGAGGCTCTATTTTTGCCAAAATAAAAGTATACACATGAATGTTACTTACCGCAACAGGGTTATTACACAGGTTATGACACTACTACACACACCAAACGCATGTCCACTCTGTACTAATGTTGATATGACACTATAGTTGCCGCAGATGTTAGACAACTGGCTCCGTAAAAAAAGAGTATTTTTCGTATTTTTATGTGTTGTGACACTCTCGTTGCCGATGCGCGATATTATAAATATTAAAGGTAGATATTTTCCTCCATATTTATTATGCTAATACCATCACACAATAAACAGTAAATTTTTAATAAACAATGCAATTTTAATAGCAACTTTGATAAACGCAAGTGAAACCAGCAAATGGTAACTAAATTGTTTGAGGATAATCATATCTTGGAAGAGTAAACATGGAGAAAGGCATAAAAAATGGGCCTATCTAGATATTCACACTTAACATGTTTTATGTTAGTCAACTATGCAAGAAAGAAGACGATTGAATTTCGATGACTCAATAAAGATATTTTCTTACTTTGTATCGTTTTCTGAATTGTTCCAATCTGTCGGGACTCTGAGCTCCCATTGGTTTGGAGAAATCTCTGAATGTGTGTGGATCAGAGAGGTCCAAGTCGTGTGAGTCGTAATCCGCGAGGATCCAAGGAAAGACAGGATACTGCATCAGATCATTGTAAGACCTTCCGGCCAGAGTATTCAGATGCATCAGATATTGGAAGTTTGAAATTTCACCACGCTGCAAATAAATAAAAAAATAAGCATAATAAAAGTAAACAAATTTTTGCTACTTTTTGGTAAAATATTTTTTACTAAAAAAATCTTTTTAATGCAGTTAATTACTTGATGCAAGTATCAAATCATTGACAGGGACCCTGAAAGGCAATACTCTAAAAAGCAGCTGCCTTGAACAAGTACAATTTTATTTGACAATGCAACATCATTTCAAAAGCACAAACAACAAAGTCTTCAATAATCTCTAAAACAAAAATATGTTCATCCAACTGTCGATTTGTTCAGGAGAACTTTGTTCTCTTAACATATCGACAATGTATCAAGCCAGAATACGCGAGAATTGTATGGAGAGGTCTACTTTTTTCACGGCTTTTCCAACTTTGAAGTCAAAAAACACCAACTTAGAGGCTTCGCAGCATATATGTTCCATACACGGATTTACTCAGAATTCGGAGTAGAACATTTCGTGTGTCTGTGTGTGTGTCTGTGTGTGTGTGTGTGTGTGTCTGTGTGTGTGTGTGTCCGTCCCCCCCTTATAACTTTTGATCCGCTCAATTTACAGAGCCTAAAATTTCAGAATATATAAACAGTTACAGGCCTACAAAACTTTTATACTCGGAATTTTGAATTTTTGTTTCAGTCAGGGGTTATCAACTTTTGAATTTTTATTTTATTTTTCCCTATATCTCAGAAATCATAAAAGCTAGAACACTGAAAATTGGTATAAACATAGACAAATACAAAATCTCAAATTAGTTTTTTCAAAAAAATTCCAGGGTTTCTCAAACATTTTTTATTAAGAAAAGTATTTTTTTTATGATAAATTTATGAGTTTAACTGCCTATATTTCCATTTTTTTTTTAAAATATCGAAAAAAGCCGAAACACCCCAACTAGATAATTTAATTTTATATAAAAAATATTAACATTGTAGCAGTACATCTCAAATTTTTTTTAACAATTTTTATAAAAAAATTGAATTTAGTGACGACATTGCTTCATACAATTTGTATGGTAGTCACCTATACACAATATCAAAGAAGACTTAATAGTTTGATACTTCATCTCTAAACATACAATATACATATACCATCATGCTGTTTTCATATTCCGGGTAGGAAAAAAAGACTGACCTCCATACTATCCTATCTTGACTACCTAGGTACATGTGTTGTATAGAAAACTAAATATCATAAAATAATAAATAATTTGTATTTATGGGTTTGGTACTTATTCTTCAACTATACATACTATCGCTGTCGACAGTTGGATCTCATGTGTTACATGCAACTAGTATATTTGTTCAGTGTATCAATAGTCTTATAACAAACAATACAATATGTTGAAATTTTAAATTATCTACCTATTTTTATAACATTATAGTTGTATTTTAAGATGGGTCGATGGCAGAGCGGTTAGCGCGCTGGGCTAGTATTCCAGTGGTCGCGAGTTCGAATCCTGCCTCGACCGATTTCGTTCACCTATAGCACAAGCATTCATGCTTATTTTAGGGAACGTAGGAAGATGTATATGTACTTGTTTAACAAGGACATATTCATTTTTTTAAAAAAAAAAAAAATTTTATGCATTGTAGATCAATCCAAAAACTGGGTTTATTGAAACAAAAATAATTTGATAAAAATACCTATATTAAACCATAGATACTGATAATAATTCAAGTAATAATGTTTGTAGAGAGATGAATGAATAAACTGTTAGGAATTCAGTATTAATTTTATAAGTTTAAAAAAAACAAGGTAAAGGTGATGATGATGTCAGTAATGAAAAGAGTCACATTTGTCTGTGGTTGAGGAAGGAAGAGGAAAAATGGCGAATGGCGTATGATGATATATATTAGTAGTGTTGTTTTTTTGTATTAATGTTAATAATAAAATAAAATACATTAAACATTAAAAAGGCGAATATTTAATAAAACTTACCACCCATCTTTGTGTGACGGAGGTATCACCAATGAGAGTTGCAAGAAGACCTTGAGACTGTTCTACGGCAACTCCTCTCTTCTGACCAGCAACGGATCCAGTAGCACTGTCCGATATTCCAGTTGCCAATGACATGAACCGTTGATATACCTATGGAAATAGATGAATGAGAAACATTTACTATGCCTTCCATAAAATATTTGAGATATTTTTTGTACTTCATTTTTACTTCTTTTATAATTTTTGTACTTTATTACAAAATAAGGAATTGCTCCTCTCATAGAACACAATGAATCCGTCATGTCAATGTTGAATTATGTGAAACTAAGACCATAACCTTTATGAAACGAGTGTCATGTATAGATGCCGCATGCCTAAACGCTGAGCATCATCTATACATGCCTTCATGGCTATACATAATTGTGAACCTTCATATCTCAGTAAATTGTTAATAAGTAAATATTGGTTTCATTGGTAACAAGTACAATGTTGAATATACAAAATGTACTTAAAGATACAAAAGAGAAAGGTAATTGTGGTTTCACTGGATTCACAAATCCAGGCCCACGAGCACAGGCAGTTTTACAAATGTTATAACCGACTGTTTCCATGTGGTTAATCCTTTGATTGCTCTTGCCACCGCAAGGCTGGAAGCCTCTCTCACAATTTCAAGAACCTTATTGTGTCTGTATGAGAACCTTCCCTCCTGTAGTGCTACCCTGCAGCCGGCCAAGATAAGCCTAGCCGTGCATGCAGATGTCCCACAGAGGAAAGGCGGCAACTGTAATTTCTGTCTAAATTCCATTGTTTCAAGTAACTTGGGTCTGCGAGCGTACCCTGTATTGAGTTTAGATAGAACTTCAGCATCTCAGATGACCATCCATGTATGATCTGTTTATGATCTGTTCAAGACACATAATTTCAGAGACGTAAATCTTTAAATTAAAGAGGAAAATCGAACAAACATAGTCATATGAATAAAACAATTGATTTTACCTTATTTCTGACTTTTCTTGGAAAAGATAATAAGTAATTTCGGCCGTCACTGGAAAACACCTCAAGGGCCATCGGTTGCAATAAATATCGTCGTTTGTGGACCTCTCTGTAAACATAAGAACACATGTTTCATTACTGTACTACCTTTTTACTTTAAAAAATATGTGACTAATATTGTTTTTGATTTTAAAGAAATTGTCTCAAATATTTGTATAAAATATTTGAAATATTGAGTGTCTTAAAATAGAAAGAGAAAAGCAATCGCGGTTTCACTGGATTCAATAATCCAAGCCTACGAGCACAGGTAACCAGAGTACCAGCCAGAATAGGCTAGCCACACGGGCTTGCGATCATGTATGCAGGCTTGAGGCACCCTTTTATGACTCTAGTCACGCTCACCACTCACCTACAACCTTTCATATCTTTGCAGGTGGACCCAGGGAGACCCAGGTCCTTAAAGAATTTCTTACAATTTTTTGCACACACGATATAAAATTTTTTAGTGTTTAAAATTAAAATAAATAAAATTGTGTACATATGTAATTAATGTTACAATTTCTTAGTTGTTCATGTCCCATGATTGACATAAGTATTTGTTTGCAAAGTTGTGTAACAAATATTTTCATACATAAAATACATACCTAATATCTTCATAAGAGAACTTGGAACACAGTCTCGGTACACCTTTCGTGGAGCATCCTTGACTCGCAGGCAGAATGGGTTCGTAATCGGCGGGACAACTGTCCAAGTCACGTATCTCCCTGTTCTTTAACAGCGTGAAGCCGTCTATGACATAGCAGCATTCTCGTCCAAATAAAAGTAGGCCTTCTGTCGTGTCAAGACCCTGAATGCGAGCGCAGCGAAACATATGGGTTATCTGAAATAAAAACAATGTAAATGTGATAATTTATTTTACAACATAAAAGGAAAGAACAAAAACATACATTGAACGTAATACAATGAAAAATATCAAGTGCTTTAATAACAAGGAAAATCTTTTATTGTACGAGACAATTTGACATATGTATTGTGCATTCACTATAATAAGTCTCTTGTAGTATTTTTATGTTGGTAAGCTTGCATAGATGACAATCTGGCTAATTTATTTCTACGAAGTTGCTAACATTTAAGTATTTCATTACTCTGTAAATTTACGGAAACTTTGCTTTTATAAATGAATTTAAAATTCATTTGATTGTTTTTGGGGGTATGTCAAAAAACAACGTTCTTAATTCGTGATTAATACTACATAATTAGTGTATCCAACTTAGCGTTATCTATATTATGTTGTCAGATCTGGCAAAGTTTAGTTTCATACATCTACCAACATGAAAGGAGTTATTGCAGTGAATACATCATAATACCATTTAGTTTCATACGAGTCAGCCACAATAGTTGCTACCAGACTTTATACGTACTGCTTGCACATATGCATGAATCGATAATTAAATATAATTAAGCTGAGTCAAATATGTTTTTTTGATTCATGTGATTGAAATTGTTGTTTGTTTATAACTGGAAAACAAAAATGAACCTTTTCATGATGCTCCAAAAGCCTCAGAAGAGTCTGATTGTCAGGAGGGGGCGGTTGTTCTTCCTCGTCTTCCTCTTCTTTTCCATCCTCATTACCTTCCACAGAAGAGGACTGTTCTCTGCCTCGAAGATTACCAACCAGACTGGACGGAGATGTTCCATTAGCTGCCATATCTGAGTTGGATTCTTTCGGTCTGAAATGAATTAAATATCGGAGTCAATAAAGTGGATTTCTATGATAACAGTGAACCTTTTAAAGGGGAATAAATCATCTAATAAAATATGTGGAATTCAGAGGATTGATATTTGACAACTTTAGTAATTTATTTAATTTCAATTGATGATGTCAGATAATATCAAAAAAATGGCAAGAGATCAGAGTGGCAAAGAATACAGAGGCACGGAAGTAAAAAAAAAGGAGGTCTATGTCCAACACTGATGGTTGATGATGGTGAAGAATTGAGCCAGAGCGTCCTTGAAACCATTTTGTATTATTAAGCGAGCTATATAAATTATTATTTATTTATTTGGATCATGTCACCGTTGCATTCATGGCAGTATTTGGATCATGTCACCGTTGAATTCATGGCAATATTTGGATCATGCCACCGTTGAATTCATGGCAGTATTTGGATCATGTCACCGTTGAATTCATTGCAGTATTTGAGAAAAGTCTAGGGTGGCTTTCAGAGAATTTTAAAATGATTATTTATTTATTGGTATTGCTTCTAGGGCTACTAACAGGTACTATGTCAAATATCAATTTGACATGCGCCCAATAACAAGTTGCCACATTCTGGAGACGTGGTATTTATCGTCTCACAGATCCAAACTGAAAACACAATTAAAGACTGTGTCTCAAACGGAAATCAAACATAGGAACTTTCGCTTAGGAGTCACATATTTAATCAACTGAGCCATGGCATTTACATTTTCTGACACAATTTTTGATAAAAATTATCAACAGAATTATATAATATGTAATGAATTATAAAAAAAAGGCATAGAGCATTTGTCAATAGTTTCAAGGGATACAAAAAATATTTATTATGAATACTTACAAGTTATCTTCAATACTGTGGATGGCTTGTGATTCCAGTGGATAGCCGAGGCCCTCAGGTCTCTCACCATCACCAAGGCAAGATCCATTGGTTCTCCATTGTTGATACATCATGTAATATTCCTTGCTGTCTAGACTGTGAGCCACTTTGTATTTCAGTTGTTTCTAATTAATCAAATAAAAAAATGTTATATTCGACATGCTATAACTATAAACTAAAAAAAAAAGTTTGAAATTGGACTCTTCTGAGGGATTTGCCAGAGTGATTGCCAATGTCAGAAGTTCCTGACTGGGCACCGGAAGAAGATTCAAAATATCTTAAAGCCGAGGATACACATAGCTTGCAAGCTTGAGAATTTCATGCCATCTGCTTCATGGCATGCCTGTAGCCGTCGTGTGCGTTCACACATTCCTTTTGGTACACATTTTGTGACCCCCATCAATAAACTTGTTTGACAGCTACAGGAATGCCATTTGACAGATTGTAAGGTATTGTGTAAGCTACAGGCATGTTTATATTCAGCTTAATATTCTTTAAGAAATATTATCTTATTAAGAAGAAAGAGTTCTTTGGAAATGTCTACATCCAGATTATGAAATTTGTATATTATTGTTTTTAGCATAATAATAGTAGCAATGAAGTGTGATTGACAAATTTGAAACTCACGAAAAGCTCAACGAATCATGATTGAAAATTTGGAAATACGTGAAAAGTTCAACAAAACAATTTGCATTTGATATTAATTTAGTGTGACTGTACATTTTCAGGGTTGTCCATTTCCGGTCTGTATGGATAGTGGTGGTAGAACATGTCGTTTTTCCTCATCTTTCGTCTCATCCTGTTGGGTCCCTCGGTGCAGTCCAGCGCCCACTTGGCCAGTGGGGGAGGCAGGATGGGGCCCCACAGTCCTCTCTCTCGCACCAGCTCTCCCTCCGCCTGGAGCCACTCCTGGTGGACGTAGCGCCAAGTGTGTTGCCACGTGTTGGCGTGCTGGGTGCGACGCCAACACCACAATTCCCTGGAGGAAATCAAATTAATAGAATAACTTTTTAATCCGATATTATCAGACAACTCTAACAGCTTTGTAGAAAGCGCAAATACGCCCAATTATTAAAATGCTATAAAAATAACCATGTTGCACTAATAAATTGAAAATATAAAGAATTGAAAAAAAAAAACTAAAGATTTCATTAAAGACGATTAGATCAAAATATTGTTTAAGAGGAAAACAAAGAGTTGTATTAAGAAACACAAACCTAACTAATCCAACATGAGTGTCAGTATAGGAGTATGCCTGTTCCTTGGACAAATTCACTCTGACCCTTGCTGGATCCTCCTTCTTCACTTTAGTTCTGCTGGCCAGTCGAGTCAGTCCACCCGTAACCTTTTGTATCTTGGATTGAATTTGGTTGTGAAGCTCCCAGGGTATCCTGTATGAAGCCTGAGTGAAAAAGAAAAACATATAATGATTGTTTTTTAGAAACTGCAAAATCTTTTTCATAATAAAATTTACTCACTACAAGATTTGCTATTATTGACACTTTTTATGAAATTAAGAAAAACTCTTATTTTTTCACAGCAATGAGAAAAAATATCAAAATGGTGGAAAACTATGTTTAAAAATGTTTATGGATTGACACAATTCAACTAAATGCTTATTCGATTTAAAGTTTTGATAATGTGGTCTCATACAGACTATTTTCAATGCTAAATTTTCCAACATAACGGTAACAGATATTTTTAAAGAGGGGTTTATTTTTTTAAAACAAAAATCACTGACTGCTGTTTTGTATTGTATTTCTCAATAGGTTTCTAGGCTAAGTTTTTGACCATTTCATCAGCTCTAAATTATTCTTCTTCTTGTTGTTCTTTCATTAGGCCCAGGGCCTGTTTTATGCTACATTTTCAGCCTCCTGTGATGTGGACTGCCAACTATCAACTATCAGCTTCGCAGATTCTTCGGATCTCTGTATTTCTGACTCTATCATGAAGGCTTTTGCCAGTTATGCATCGTAGTATTTTCATTTCGCTGGTGCGCAGGAGTTGTTTGGTACGGACCATATCAGCTCTGGATTCAATGGCTTATGTTAGGATGGGTCTGACGCATGTTTTGTAGATTCTGCCCTTGGTACTCATGTGTTTGTTCTTCCATATAGTTTCCCTCAGACAGCCCGAGATTGCTGCGGCCTTGTGTGCTTGCTGTGTCACTTCTCCATATAGATCATTGTGACATGCCATCTTGATCCCTAGATATTTAAATTGCGTCTCTTACTCTATTCCGTCATTTCCAACACTCAGATTGCACCTATGGTGATCTTTGGCTATAGTCATGCTTAAATTATTAATGTGAATATAAAAAATTATGACAATATGAAAATGAAAGAAAAAATTGTTTAAGTTTAAACAAGCCACATATTTTACTGCACATAGTATGAAATAAAAAAAAAACTTTTCATAATACATTATAATGAGGACAAGATTATTTAGCATTTTATTTAAAAAAATTGTCCTTGATTTTACCTTTCTCTCCGAGTCGACATAGTGCAACCAAAGTTTAGTGGCACTCTCACACAGTTGTTCCCTAACAGCTGTCAAATCGGGGGCTCTAGCATTACCGACTGGTGCAACTAGAGTTATCTTGAACACTTCCTCGATGGCTGGTTTTTTGCAAGCATACAGCTCCTCCCATACTCTTCTTGCTGCGCCCGCCATTAAATTGCGACCTGCGAAATAAAATCATCAACTTTTAAAATATTTTGTATTATAGTCAATGGCAACTTGTAATTGTGTTTTTTGTCATCAAGAATGCTCAAGTGAATAATTGAAAATGTTGATAAGTATTCATTCTCGTTTTTCAAATACATTGAATGTAATTAACACATGTGTAAATTACTATCCGTCAACAAACGATTAACCGGTGATCCAACCTTCAGTAATTTTTTACTAAAATTGAACTAATGGATTGTTGCAAGACAAAAGCGTTTGGTAACACTTTGGCTTATGAATAATGGCAGACAGGGATCGGAAACAGCACTAACACACATTTTAACTTAAATTTGCACACATATACATTGAACAACTAAATTATCTTACAAATCCAGTATAAATACATTTTCTTAGTTATGTAATCTTAATAATATACCCTCAATATTTAACCATTGTCTAAATGCTTTAAGAGTACTACCTCAGAACAGGCGTTCTGCTTAGTGAGATAGTAAAATTTCAATATTTTTATTATGTATACTTTTATGAAATGTACTGTATTGAAATATGTAAATAAAATAAAATAAAATAAAAAAGAAAAAAGGGATTTTATCAATTTCGGTCTATTTTGTCTGAAATATAACTAACGATCGTTTATAAGACTGACCTTATAATGTATTTGATACTCATTAATAAATGCAAGACACTGGCAGTTCAATATAATATGATGTTAATACTGTGCATGATCCACTCGAGGATTTGAGTTCTGTTGATATTTGATTTGATGTACTCTGGTTACAACAGGCATAAGTGATGACAGTTTTCATGTTACAAATTGATATTTGATTTGATGTACTGTGGTTACAACAGCCATAAGTGATGACATTTTTCATGTTTTACAATTTTACTACGCATACACACCTTGATGCTGTGTCAATTTATCATCCCTGGCTTCCAAATCACTGCTGGGGTTGACATGCCACACAGTCTTCATGTGCGAGTCCAGTATTATCTTCATATCGGCGCTCAGCTGCAGAAGGCAGTACGTCAGACACCCGATGAACTCCAGTTCGTGGTTACCCGCACCGAATATAAGGAGCCTGTTTGTGGTGAGCTTGTGAAGGGCTTCCAGTACGGACATTTGATCGGCTATCGACTCCGTGGAGCGGGATAGAAGGAACAATATTGTTCTGTTCAAGCAGTGGTGTAGACCTTCAAGGGACACGCAGCTTGACTTCCTTTTGGCCTGTGCGACTAGTTTCACTATAAAGTCAAACACCTGAAACAAGATAATAATTGGTAATGTTTAATTTGTACTATGGTCTTAAAAACTCCTGTGTATAGAACAAAAAAAACACTCTATTTAATTTAGATGAACCTTGCAGTGTGGAATAATTGATTTTAATGAGGCCTGCGATAAACGGTAACCCCCGTTCATCACAGGGGATACATTCTGAACAAAGCCGTGATAAGTTAAATTCCGCGATAAAAGTGGTATTAAAAAAAAACATTAAATAACACTAAAAATACTTTATTAATTGGCTTTTCTTTGTTTATTAGGTACCTAAAATTTTTCATCAACTGGTAAATTTTATGCAACAATCATACTTTACATGACTCATTCACTCATAATGCTCGTCGTTTTCTCCTAAAAACTGCATAGAGGGATTGTGAAGATTGAAAAAAATACAGCATTATAACGAATCTGTACTTGCCAGGGTCGATATGAACATATAAACAAATTTAACATAGCTGAAAACATTTTTTTTGTAAATCAGCTTTGAATTAGCTTGACAAGGTAACTTATTTAAAAAAAAAATGAAATAGTAGGAAAATAAATATTAAGGTATTGATCAAATTAATTTCATAACCACTGAATAATATCTAATTGTGATTATTGAATATTTTAAACTGAATCAAAACAAGAATGAACAATGTTACCTCATGAGGATCCCTAGATAGTTGTCCTTGCCACAATTTGTCCACAAGCCTTGCAGCAAGGTAACACACGTTGGCGACATTAGATTCACAGGAGAATATGTCCATGGACAGAAGATGCTCCATCAGAGTTGACAAAACCTCCGTTTGATATTCCACTTGTTGGTTTCTGCTAGCGTTGGGCGGAGACGCGTCCAGCACCAAGTCGATAACCTTTGATAATAAAAATAAATACTTTAAATACTTATATTATGATCTATAATAAATATTAGATAATGCTGCAGTAGACAATGGCAATAATAACTAAGTATTTAAATTTGCTTTATCAATTTCAAAATCAATAAGATCCACTCATTTAGGGTCAATACTCAATAGTATAGCATAAATTCTTGTCAATTCAATAGCTTTGTTTAATAGTTGGTGATATTGTTAACCAAACATAACATTTCTTGTGAATAAAAGATATTTTATAATGACAAATTCACACTTTATATTTAAGATGTTTGCTTAGTGGATAAAATAAACCAAAAATTATACAGGATTATTTTTAGATGGGTCGATAGCAGAGCGGTTAGCATGCTGGGCTAGTAATCTAGTGGTCGCGAGTTTGAATTCTGCCTGGACTGATTTCGTTCACCTATAGCACAAACATTTATGCTTAATTTAGGGAACGTAGAAAGATATATGTGGAGGTGTATATGTGCTTGTTTAACAAGGACATACATATTCTTATTGACAATAACATCTCGATAGAGACGAAGTTGGGATATTATAGAAGAACCAGGAACTCAAGCACCTACAGGGTTTATGATCTGTCATTGGCTGGTTTACGTGATCACTTTATGCTCTTGCGCAACGTTCAACAATTATGCCTTTATTGAGTTCCCTTATCAATGTAATTTTTTTAAAGATCTATATATTTAAATAATGTGTAAATATTTCATCTGAATAATACGAAATTATACTATAAATAGATGGCAATAGTATAATTTTGTATTATTCAGGTGAAATGTTCACACATTATTTAAATATATAGAACTTTAAAAAAATTACATTGATAAGGGAACTCAATAAAGTCATAATTGGTGAATGTTGCGCAAGCACATAAGTGATCACGTAAACCAGATGATGACAGGTCGTAAGCCCTGTAGTTGCCTGATTTCCTGGGTCTTCTGTAATATCCCAACTTCGTCTCTATTGAGATGTTATTGTCAATAAAAATATCATTTAACTCTTCTCTTGATAGGGAAAAAAAATCCAATGTTTGCGTATATGCAATTAAAAAATATATTCGAAGGACATATTCATTTTTTATTGAAAAAAAAAAATTGTTTTGGTAACTGGAAAAGAAATTGAAATATTTACACTTTCATTAAAAGAATTTATTTTTAATTCTGTTAATTTAATGTTGATAATGCACACCCGCACACCTGTTGCTGGTCACCCTATATTGTGGGATATGCCTTGATGGTATGTAACTTGTTCATAATGATTGTGCTATAGGCGAATGATATCTTTCGAGGCAGCTAGGGTGGAGTTCGAACTTCCCATCACTGGATACAATGATTAGCCAGAGCGATGCCGGCTCTTCCACTGGCCCATTAAAATGTAACAATTACTAATAATATTCTATGTTGTAGTTCATCAAAAGACATTAAAAAATAATTAAGTAGATATTTAAAAATGTGAACTTACAGGTGCTTGTTTGCTGGTAACACTGAGTGGTAGTGAGTCCACAACAATAACCCGCAAAAAGTCCATTACGAATTTCCTCGCTGCATGGTCTGTCAGTCCAATATTGGTGTCTTTCAAATAACTAGCGGAGGTTACGATAATAGGAACCTCGTGTTCTGATGCTGGAGTGGATGCTCCGGATCCTTCTTCACTTTCGTTTCCTAGCTCCACTGCAAATTGAAAAAGAAACAATCAGCGAAAAAAAAATATATATACCTAAATCAAATATTTTTTAATGTTACATATACGATTTACATAAACATTGGTACAAGTAGGTAAACAAGCCAAAAAATGAAATAATATTTCTGGCGCAGTTCAGGGGTGACATCTGTTTGTGAACACTGTCAACTCATTGATACTTTCATTGCTTACAAAAAAAACAATTTCTCAATAGATGGCGTTACAAAAAGTTTTCTTCGTTACTTCATAGATCACAATGGTAAAAACATCTTATTTTCAAAAGATCTGTTTCTCACTATTAAAATATATAGAACTTTCAAAAACTGCACTAATAAGGGAACTCAATAAGAAGGCATAATTGGTGAATGATATTATTATTATTATTATTAATTAACAGGCAGGCAGCTATTGTTGATATTGATGAATGTTGCGTGAGTGCATAGAGTGATCACGTAAACCAGCCGATGACAGGTCGTCAGCCCTGCAGGTGCCTTAAGTTCCTGGTTCTCCTATAATATTCTAACTTCGTCTCTATTGAGATGTTAAAAATTTGACAAAATAAATGAAAATATATTTAAAATATAAATACACAAATACAAAAGAAACAACAAAATTTAAAACAACTAAGATATATTATATTATATGAGCTCAACCAATTATATAGCAAGATAAGTTGGGGTGGGAAGTTATTGGTGAATATTCTCTGCACAGCATCTGTCCCAAGGGCCTGCCTTGAACAAAATCTTCATACAAAATCTGTATGTACTTCTGAAGTCTGCACGAACTTAATTGTTGTACCAAAACCATTTGTAAAAACATGAAGATAAAATATTGTTATTTTTAAGTTGGCAACAGTTGTCATTTTTCTATGGTTGACACTTGAAATTTGATCAGTTTGTAAACTTTTTTTTTTTTTTTTATAAAATGAATATGTCCTTGTTAAACAAGTACATATACATCTTCCTACGTTCCCTAAAATAAGCAAATAAATGCTTGTGCTATAGGTGAACGAAATCGGTCGAGGCAGGATTCGAACTCGCGACCACTGGATTACTAACCCAGCGCGCTAACCGCTCTGCCACCGACCCATCTATACTGCAACTGTACTGCTTATTGCAATATCGCTTAAAAGCTGTCATTATTTTTCAAAATACTTACTTATCTGTTCTTATCTTACAAAATGGGTCGAAATTGCTGTATAATAAATTGTGGAAACAAATAAGGTATTGAGAAATCAATATCATATCACAAGTAAGTAATTACAATATATTTTCCCCCCATATTTAAACTACCTTGATTTTCTAAGTTTTAAATATAACAATTATAGAATGAAATACTCACATAAAAAATTAAAGTACAGATAATATTAATAGCATCGTTTTTATTCCTCCAAGATTAATAATATTGGCTCGGTAGTTTTTACCAAAAATACGACGCTACTTTTTAGGTTAAGGTCAATAAAAATTTAAGATATCTAAGATCATTTCTTGTTACCGTAATACATTCAAAGTCCGTATGGAAGAAAAGATTGCGCAATCTCGCGGCACACTAGGGGTACAGAAATTGCGCGTGTCTCGGCATACTAGAGGTTAATAATTAAAATGCAACGAACGGAACTTTTCATTATTTTTTTTGTTTTTTAGTTTGTAGACCTGAATTTTTCGTGTTTATTGATTTTTAAAAGCAGCGTTATTTTTTTACAAAATCGATGTTAAAGTAGTATTATTGTTAGGAAATCAATGTAAACAGCATTTCCTATTGAAATACATTTATCTAAAAAAAATAATAAGTACCATTAAATACATTGAAAGTGGGTTTTGTCGATTTCACCCACAGAAATTTTATTTCATTAATTAATTTAATTTTTCAATAATACTCTTTGAATTCTGCATATTGCAAATCTAAATTTCGTTTTTTTTTTCTAAAACTCGAGAATTCGCGTTAATCACGAAAAAATTATGCAATTCGCGAATAAAATCGAGTTTATCGCAAACGCTAAAAATCCTAGTTTCTAGTTATTGGGCATATTAATTTTTGCATTTTTTTTTCATTATAAAAAAATACTAGCGAAGCGTTTTTTATTGTATTTTACCAAAAGACAAACGCGCTGCTTGTATATTCGTATAGTTATCAAATATGCACATGTACATTTAATTGACAAAAAAAAACACAAATTTCAATTGAAGAATATAATATTTGGTTTATGAAAAACTCTAATAGGCGAGTTTTACAAATTATTCAAAGTAAAATCTCTAATTTCATTGAAGTAAATTTAGTTTCTTACATAATAAATGAAATTTTTACTATCTGCTGTCGTAGATATGTATATGTTAATGAAATTGTGTAATGTATATGTATTTATAATAAAAAACATATTTTGGGAATTCACATTAATATTATGTCATTTCCCATCCCTACTGTCTAAACCCGCTGGTCGTTTATTCTAGCAATTGTTACATTTTATTATTGTCATATTGAGAAGGGTTTATTTAACTTTCTTCTGTTTTATCTTATGTAGACCAAATGTCAAACGAATCTGGCGTCAAATATTTCGCATATGGGCGCCTCCATCATATTAACTCCTCCAAGATCTGTCCGTTATTTATAGCCATTCCTTTATTTTAGTTTTAAAGGAACGACTATTTTTTGTGCCTTTCATTCTTTTATCTAGTTTATTTAAAGACTATTTTCGATTATATTAAAACAATAAATGATAAATTATGTATTATCTAACCGATTTGTGATTCTTCGGTGTGGTCTGGAGTGAAGAGCGTAGAAGCCAGCGCTGTCAAAACTTCAGCAGTCATCACAACCGGAGGAAAGTCTGAGAAATTGTGGTACAGTGAAAAAAGTACCTGAAAAATAAAAGTTTCAAAAATGAACAAATGTTGAAATAGATACATCCAATATAAACAGCACATAAAAGGTACAAGATTTGAGATTATTAGAATTTTGAAAAATAATTACAAGTACATTTAAATACAAAAGAGAAAAAAATATATAATTGCAGAATTATTGTTGTATGAAATGAATATTATTAAAACTAGTTGCATGTAATACATGAGATCCAACTGTCAATGGCAATAGTATGTATAATTGAAGAATACGTACAAAACTATTAACACAAATTAATAAATATTTTAAGATATTTTATTTTCTATATAAAACATGCAGGTAGGTATGTCATGATAGGATAGTATGGAGGTAAGTTATTTTTTTCCTATCCAGAATATGAAAACAGCATGATATATGTTTGGAGATTAAGTAGGTATCAAACTATTGAGTGAGATAAATATTGTGTAGTGTATAGGCGACTGCCATACAAATTGTATGAAACGATGTCGTCACTAAATTAAATTTTTATAAAAAAAATGTTGAAAAAAGTTTGAGATGTACTTACTACTACAATGTTCATATTTTTTATACAAAATTAAATTATCTAGTTGGGGTGTTTAGGCTTTTTTCAATATTTTTTAAAAATTTGGAAATATAGGCAGTTAAAGACATAAATTTATCATAAAAAAATGGTAAAAAAAAAAAAATGTTTGAGAAACTTTTTTTTAAGTTGGTGTTTTTTGACTTCAAAGTTGCAAAAATTGTGAAAAATATAGACCTGGCATACAAATCTCGCGAATCTTGGCTTGATACTTATCAGTCAATATTTGAAATGTCTATTTTATTTCTAAGTTTTCATTTGAAATCATTAAATTCAGTAACCAGTCTTAAATTTGTTTCAAGTTGATTGAACCACACCACCTCATTGCACATGTAGTATTGTTTGATACCTATGTATTGATAATGACTTATATCAAATAACTCATTTTTGGTTTGAATAAAGTGATTACTATAAACCACTCAATCCATCCCATTCATCGTCAATATGTATAAAATGGTTGTGTAAAAAAAAATTAACAGACCTGTACGATTGTAACAGGATGGTCTTTGATCCAATTGGGCAGAGTGGCCTGATCGTGGTGTATCAGACTCCTGACCATGGAGAGAAGGAGGACGACTGCCTCAGGGCAGACGGTGATGCGAGAGGCTACGGCGGCCATGCTCTGTCTGGAGGAAGGTGCCGGAGTGGAGCCAGCTGCGGTGGCCCCCCATAGGAAGGGCCACACGGTGTCGGTGGCCAGACGAGGATCAGCGGGTAGGAGACGCACGGGTTGACCGAGCATCAGTCCGACAAGGAGAAAGTACAGCTCGCCGACCAACAAATGAGATGGAATTAACCTGATAAGGATTCAAAATATTAGTATTAGTATTAAATCCAATGCCATACCTTGGATTGATAATTCAAATAGAGAAGATAAAAATAAAAGAATACTGTTATGTCATCTATAAAACTGTTTTGTCGGCCTTTCTGACAGAGATGGTTAGATATCTGACTGCTGAGGTCCTGGGTTCGATTTCCGGTGGAGACACAGTTTTTAATTGTGTTTTCAGTCTGGTTCTGTGAGACGATAAATACCATGATAAGACTCTAGAATGTGGCAACTTCTTATTGGGTGAGTGTAGAATTAATGTTTGACATAGTACCTACCTGTTAGTTGCTCGAGAAGTAATACAAATAAAATAAAAAGAAAATTTTTTTTTCTTTCAAATATATATACTTATTTTTTTCTGAGTTTATTTATTTTTTCCTATTTTTAGGAAGAAAAGTATTTTGTATATTTAAGATGATTTTGTTCATGATATGTTTGTATTTTTCTATGTACCTAAATGTTTTTTTTAACCGTAAATAAATACATATCTAAATATGACCTCAGTTTATAAAAAAAACCATAAAAATATTTAACTACATATATGGATTTTGTGAACATACATATCTTAGGTAAGAACCAAATTTAAATTTTACAATCCTGTATAACCCTGATATCGATAACAGCCCAAAACGAACAGTGTATTTAATGGCTGCTGGTGAACAACTTTGCATGATTCATGAGTTCAATTCTTTTAACAGTAATTTTGACTATTAATACTATTACTTCATCAGTCGTTTATCATATTTTTAAGTCAAAAATTACATCACGAGAATATTATATATAGTTTTAATTTTTTTTTTGCGGGTGGAAGTTATTAAGGAGAACACACTTAGGCCAATTGACCCTTTGTGATCATACATAGCTAGCTGGCAATAGAACATTTTGTAATATCTGTACATTATTTTTATGGCTATTGTAGCTTCAACTAGAGGATTTTAGCCATTCTATAACATTTGTATAAAGAGGAATATTAGAAGAATATAAAATGAGTAATATGAGATGACATACCATCCGAGTATCTGAAATCCGGGAATGTGAAGAATATCCGTTTTGAGTTGTCCTCCGTTGTTGAGTGAGCTTCCCAACACGACTCCAACTTGTTGGGAGTGTGCCACAAGTTCAGTGTGACGGAGCCAACCACCATTGCCCTGGCCATCACGAAACCTGACAACATTTTAACAATTTGTAACAATGTTACTTTTAACAAGTTCTATATAAATATTTCAATTTTGAAAGCAATGGTCTCCCATAGTCCCAGGTCCTGCTTCTAAAATCAATTGTATTTTGACAGCTATGTTTGACCTAAGGGTATTTCATTTAGTCAACATTAAATAAAAACAATACTCCTGACATGTTTTTAATAAATCATATTCAGGTAATAAGTATTTTGATAATCGTGAATATTTCTTAAGATTTATGATCTGTGATCTTTAAAAGATTTTAATTTTAAATCGCACAGATGTAACGATAGTAAAAGAATGAATGCAAATGGCAAATAACATGAGTATGCCATGTGGGGTGAGCAGAGTGCAAATTTGTGTTATTTTCTTGGTTGATATACGTGCAAATCACCCCCTTCCACAACAAAAAATTGAATTATTTGCCAGAAACTATAATGCAATTTATTTTAGCACTATTTGAAGTGAGGGTTGTATTTTGCGGTAAAGTGATTTTTTCCGTAAATTACTTAAATGAGTTATGTCATGGTTAAAAATATGATCTTTATTTCTCTTCATAGTAAATTTGTTTTAGGATTATTAAAATGAAATAACTAAAATGTTTCTTACTTTTGCAACAGTACAGATTGGCTCCCCTGTCCAGCGCACAAGATGACCAACAGTCTCATGGACCATATCACAGTAGTGGAATGTACGTGCATCTGCATGAAGCTGACAAGCCAGTCCATTCCGAGGACACGGGCCATCTCTTCGCAGACTATGCCGTTCACCGTGTTGCGCTGAGTGAACAACAGTCCGTGGAGTAACTGCAGACATCTGTTACGTAACAATATCTGTTCTCCCTCCCCTTCCTTCTCTCCTTCTCCCTCCCTCAAATTCATCTCCTTCTCTGGCTGATTAGAAGGGGGAACCGTCGAAGAAATAAACTGGCCGAAGCACAGCAGATCATTTGGCCTGGGCTGCCCACCTAGAAGTACGCTCAGCAGTTGTAGCAGAACCTGTTTGGTATTGAAGTTTTTAATTTCGGGTATGATGTGGAGCAGTTTTGTGACCAGCTGTAATTCCCGCATTGTTCTCAAGTTGTGTGTACGATGAGCCGCCTCTGTGGCCAACTCCAAGAGGTGTTCCAGCAGAGATTTGATCAGTCCTCCCGGTGCACCGAGCCACACTTCCAACTCGCAAATAAGATCCTGGAAACCAACATAATTTATCAAATGATGACGATCGACAGAATTAGGAAGATACGATCAAGAGTTTTGCGAGATTTAAAAATAAACATTAAACCATTAAAACATCTATCCTGACACTATTTTTTATTCTTATGTTTGTCAATAACTCTAAACTTTTTCAAATGTAGCCAATTCACCATAAAACTTAGATTTCCCATTGTTTCACTTTGATACATCATAACGATCTGTATACCTTCCATAAGTTTATAACTCACCCAGCGAAACATTGCGGCTGACATAACCTGTACATAAACAAATTTTAGTGCAGAAAAATACTCTAATTTGTATTAACCAATAAAATTAGTTGGCTTTCGATGTTGTGCAGCGAATTACGTGTCACTTTTTCCCTGACCTTTGCATCCATAGATTTTCAACAACGCATTATAAAACTGTCACCCGCATTCTCTTGTTTGTCGAGTCCTACATGATTGAACAAATAAATACACCGTGTAGTTAATCTTCAAATTTAAACATACCACTATATTTTTGAATTCATTTTGAGTACACATGAGCATGATAGGAGGAACATGTGATTGCTTTCTTCCTGTATTCTATCAAAAGAAAAATATAGGCATCTGTTTTTACTTATTGTCTCATAAATTACAAAAAAAAACCATAACATAACCTTAAATAAAATTAATTAAGTAACATTTCAACGAATAAATAACATTTCATACCTGAAATGCCATTAGATTAGGGATAGAGGATGTTTCCTTTTGACTATCAACAGTTCCGACTAGACCAAAAGTCAAATGAAGTATGTGCGAGTTGAGCAACTGCCTCTTTCTCTTCAGCAACATGGCCAAGGTTTGGTAACCTTTGCGTCTGTCCATTTCCGCTTGTGCAGATTTGTTTGATCTCACAACGCAGACGAGGGCCTTCACACCTGCATACAGACTCTCCACATCTTGAGCCATGGCGATTAGTCCAAGAAGTACGGTACAACCTCCGACTGTATCAATCTGTAATATTTAAGATAAAATAGGATATATTTTTTTGTTGTCTTTCAGAGAATATAAGGAAAAAAAAAATTGTGTGAAATAATTAGGTTTATATAATATTTTGAATTCACTTCAAATGAGAGATAGACATTTTTTGATATGGCTTGAATTGTCCATGTACTTCTGAGTAATCTTTGAGGAAACTCAAATATCAATTTAAATAACTTTTTAGTGGATATTCCAGTTATATGTAATTCCAACGTTGATGACATCAATTATCATTCATAATTTTTTAAATTAATCAAAAAATAAAATATTCAAATATAAGCACTAACCATGATAGCTGCTGGTCGTGGACAAAACACTCTCACTCCAAGATATCCCACAACTGTCCCACCCAGACACCTGGCTGGTCCCGCTAAATGTCCAGCTGAGTTGTGAAGGATTCTGATCGGCGTTGCATTCTCATGGGACGACATTCCCAGCTGTTTGGCAATAGCTTTATTATCCCACTTGCTGTAGACCTTGCGTATCTTGGCCAGGGTCAGTTGTGACATGGCCTTGGCGTTCAGTCCAAAGATGACCTTTTCTTCGCTGACCAACGGCGTCGATGGCTCTTGGTTCGGACCAGAAACATAAGGAGATTGAAGTGATCCTACATAGTGGGGACCCAGTTGATAAATGGTGAAAACAGTCTGCGGATTGAGAACCTGTAAAGAAGAATAGTTATCGATGAGAAAAGAGTTTGAATTGACAAATGGCAACATGCAAATAATAATAGTTATTTATGAAATGAGTTAGATTTGACAAACGGTAACCTGCAAACAATAATAGCTATTTATGAAATGAGTTAGATTTGACAAAAATGGTAACCAATAAATAATAATAGCTTGATATGAAATGAGTTTGATTTGATTAATGGTAACCTGCAATTGATAATAACTATTTATGAAGTGAGTTAGATTTGACAAACGGTAACCTGCAAATAATAAAAGATATATAAGTTCGATTTGACAAATGGTAATCTGCAAATAATAATAGCTTGATATGAAATGAGTTTGATTAGAAGAATGGTAACCAACAAATAATAATAGCTTGATATGAAATGAGTTTGATTTGACTAATGGTAACCAACAAATAATAATAGCTATTTATGAAATGAGTTAGATTTGACAGATGGTAACCAACAAATAATAATAGCTATATATGAAATGAGTTTGATTTGACTAATGGTAACCTGCAAATAATAATAGCTATTTATGAAATGAGTTAGATTTGACAGATGGTAACCAACAAATAATAATAGCTATATATGAAATGAGTTTGATTTGATAAATTGTTAAAAAACGATGGATACATACAACTTAATATTGCTGATTTTTTCACAAACAATAAACACTAGTGTATCGTTTTAGAATGCGCCTATATTTATGTTTTCCTTTTTATTCTTCTCTATGTAAATGAAAGATCTGTTTTCTAATGAAAGCTACTTTTGGGAAGATGAGATCCAGCTGCCACTCCATCCTTTTGGCAGTTTTTCAGGAAATCAAAGTTATTTGAACAAATTTCTACAATTGAAATAATCATTTTTTTTTCTGTTTAAATACTGTCTTTAAACATCAATTTATGGATACGATTAATAAATATAAAATAGCTACAGACAAAAGTCAGATTATAAGCAAGATAGTTACAGGCTAAGTCTAAGATTTTGATATAGTTACAAGTCTCACACACAGTGACAGTAAAGATTAATTAAATTTATTATGATTCATAAAAGTTCAAATAAGGTAACTGGAAAGATAGTCTTCAAAAGAATGAAAATACTAGAACTGAACTAGAGATGACTTGTAATGAAAATTTTATTATTACAGCCAAGGACTTAAAAGATGATTTAGTCACCTCTTCAAGTAGTAACGCTGGTCCCTGTCTCCAAGTGAGGCGTGAGTACCTCCTCCATGGTGGAGGTGTTCCGATGACTCCGTAGACTGCGCTGGCAACACTGAGTGTCGCCGCACCCCCTCCAGGATTCACACTGATGTAGTGGAGTTTGCCAGAGTGCATGTGTTGACCTAAAAACCATCAATCAAATCTAAAAATAAATTGCCAACCACGATAAATAAAATTATAATTATATACTTGACGGACGGCTTATGTGGATTTATATTTTCACCCAATGCTGAGTACAGTAATAATAATAAAATTCTTCTATTATGCTAAAAAAATATTCACATAATGTGGCGGACTTATTACCCGTAGACAATTTCTACCAGTCAACCAGACTAATAAATACATCAGTGGAAAATATAAAAAATATTACAAATAATAACTAATAAACATTACTATTACTGAGCACCACAGTTTCTGGATATTTCTGGAGATCATGTGCTTTATCCAGCAGGCATATTGTTGATATAATTTGAATATGAAGTGGCTACAAAATTTAATATTAAATTGTATACAATTCAGGATTGTATTACGAGAATTTTTTAAAGATAAATATAAGAAAAAGTTAAGGTGCCCTTCTGTGAAGCGACGTCTTACGTAGGTGATTCAAAGCGAACGCGATTGTGAAGCGATCCGAAGCGGTTACATGCGAATTCAAAGCGATGCGGTGCGACGCGGCGGTTCTGTCATACGTGCGCGCGAATCGCGCTTCTGATATTATACTTAACCAAAAAAAAACTATGGCACCGCTTCCAATTCGCACGAAAACATCAAACCAACTGATCGCGTTCGCTTCGTATTGCACCGCGCCGAATTGTACCCTACTCGCGGTTGGTAATGTAGGACACTTCCATAGTTACAGACTGCTTGTTATTTTCGCGCTGCTTCGCGTTCGCTTTGAATCGCCTACGAAGGACGTCGTGTGAGAATACTGCAGCAGGTACCTTTTTTTTTTTGTTTTTTTGTTACAAACAACGTTCCCTCAAATCTTTTTACAGTAATAATTTTGTTTTCATGTCCACTTTATATGCTTACAGTGTCCATTAATATATGATTTGGTTGAGTTACTTATTAAATACTATTGTAGGAAGTTGAACCCATCTCATTTCGCATAGCATAGTCATTGATAGGAAATTTGTTTTAACGGATAAAATAGATGTGAAATGTTCATACCGTCCAGATATAAAGAGAAGGAGGAGTTCTTGAGTACAGCTCTGTTGAGGACCAGCGTCAAATGATGCCACTGTCCCTCGTGCAGTAGATCCGGACACCAGACCCTGGCTCCACACTCACCACTGCCGTCTGGCTCCCATTCCCCCACATCTGAGAAAGTAAAGTCTATCTATAAATCATATTATATAGTACAAACACACAGTACAAACAACGGGAATATTACATCTCAACACAAGGAGGGGGATGGTTTGCGCACACATATTGTCAAACCAACCAACCAAAAAACTCAAATTGGTAGTCGGCACACCCACCTGTGTGATTGTTCTAGATGTTTTGTCATAAATGCGCAGCTAGAAAATCATAAGTTAAAAAGTTAAGATCGGCATTAAAATCTTATTTATTTTATAAGCGTGTACTAAGATATGACTAACTAGTTCACCTTATTCCTTATGGGCCTTACTTACTATTTAAAATACGAGTTTATTCCAATGCTAAGTCAGTCTCGGCCATACAAAAAACTGGGTAAGTATCAGCTTGGACAGCTGACATTGCAATATTGAAACAAACACCGTTTTGTGCCCTCTTGAGTCAATTTGAACACGAATACGATAAAGAAAAATAAGGCAAAACATAACTGAAATTACATATTTTTATGGAAATGCATTGAGGAAATAATATGCACAGTTAAAGACAGTGTTTGTATCAACAAAGTAGTGTTGATACAAACACTAACAAAAATAAAATAAACTTTATTTGGATTGTAAAATGATGGAAAGAGAACATTGATTGTAATATACAGAATAATCACTTACATAATATTGATTGTAATATACAGAATAATCACTTAACATAATATTTTTGATGTTCATTCTTTTTATCATTTTGTATGAACCCAAGTCTAGTTTGACAATTTCAATTATCTTTTGCACATAATATTTTTAATTTAATTCACTTATAAATAAATAAAAATACATAAAATAACTTTGTACATACACAAATTTTGAGTACTTACAGTCAAACGTTTACGAAGCTAACCGCTTTTTCCTTCGGACAAAATTATGAATTTATGAAGAAAAATTCACTTATTTTACTAATATACATAATATGTCATGTCAAACAATTATGAAAATAAATATGTTATCTCTGTAAACTTGTTTACCAATAATAATAATAATTAAAATTTATTAAGCGCCGTTTAGTGATACAAGATCACTCCAAGGGCGCTGTAGCTCATTTGATGGCTCACAGAAACAAGGCAGTCTTAAGAAGTTTAATGCTCTGAGCTCCACGTATGTCAAGAGGCAATTTATTCCATTTTAAAGGTCCGTTCACACTAAAACCGCAATCATAGTAAGCCGCTTATTAACTCTGTCAAATTCTTTTAAAGAGTTGGTACTCTGTGATTCAGACGATCTCAGCGTAAGCTGCCTCCCTGATGGAACATTCCTTTGGCACAGTTCCTGAATGTAGTGTGGAGCCAAGTCGTTCCAAGTCAAGTTGCCGACAGCCGTGGCACAGTTGGCAAGTTATTTGGTTTCTATGCGGGCGTCCTGGGTTCGATCCCCAGCAGTGGAGAAATTTATTCAAATTAATTTCTCACGCAATTCTTGGTTCTCTGGGCAGGAAACACTGGTTAGTTGGAAGAAATTGCCATATGGCAATAAAATTGCCACTTGCGCAGGGTGCAAGGAAATGTATATTATTACTTGTTTGTAGATAAATTCAATACAATCAATCTAATTCAAGAGTACCAGTTTCACCAGTACCAAAAAAAAAAAAGAATTTCACAAATTTTTAGTACATTCAGTACAAATTTTGGATATAATATATATTTGATAGATATAAAATTATTGAAGCAGTATTTAAATGAAACAGCATGATAAAAAAATCCATAAAATATTTTTTAACAGATTTTTAATTATCTCAATAGAGACGAAGTTGGAATATTTACTGTAGGAGAACCGGGAAATCAAGGCACCTACAGGGCTTACGACCTGTCATCGGCTGGTTTACGTGATCACTTTATGCGCTTGCGCAACACTCACCAATTATGCCTTTTTAATGAGATTCCTATCAATTCAATTTTTTTTCGCTTGAAAATAAGGATTTTTACTACAGCCATCTATGTGTGAAATCATGAACAACATTCTTATTATTTTATTTTTATTTTTACTTCCCGGTTCTTCTACAGTAAATATTCCAACTTCGTCTCTATTGAGATAATTAAAAATTTGTTAAAAAATATCTTTGACTCCCGACAGGGAAAAAAATCCAATGTTTGCGCATATGCAATAGTAAAAATATTCGATTCCATAAAATATGATGTGTTTTGATATATGAGATAAATTAGCAAAATCAGCATAAATAAAATTTCTCACGAGAAAATAAAAACCCTTATCACAACATTTATTTTTGTCGACTGACACACAAATGTTGAGGGAGAATATTAAATTGTAACAAGAGTGGTTCATTTGACATCAGGCGAGCGTCAGGAGAGTGAGTGAACCATCAGATTGAACCGAAAATCAACCATTCTCAAGGTATGGAAATAAGAAAGTGTACATTATATAGTGGTGAGATTAGTGTCGATTACAAACCACTCTTTTTTTTTTAAAGAAATACTTCCAGTTAAAAACATTAAATTTAGTAAAACAATAATCAAATAAATTCAAAATTGAACTAAGCCCGATGCACATTATTTATTTATTTTTACACACTTTTATTTAACTTTACCGATCTGTCCATACTGGAATTTTGCGATTGACTTTTAATCTACTTCCCGACCAGTTATAGGTCTGAAACTTTCAGAATTTGTGTAATCCCGATGAAGAGTTTGATTTTTTTTTATTTCCAATTAAAAAAGAATTACATAAGGCATTATTACATAACAATATTAATACAAAATAAAATATATAGGAAATATTAGGTACTTGGATATATTGCCTCACTAGGCAAAAGCCTGTTCCGAGGCAATACGTATTCAAAATGAGTAGCTGTACAAGTATTTAGTCAGTCAAAATTTAGTCCGTGCGTATTGTATGCACATGTGTTGGTTGATATTAGGACATGAGTGAGATCCGTCATTTCAAAACATGAGTTAGATCCCTCTCACACTCTTCTCTGCCCCTGTCCATTGTTAACGCCACTTTGTTACTAATTTGTTTATATTGCTATTGTTTGGTAGGAGTAATTGAAGTAAGTCAGGTATTAGGTATTTTATTATATATCCGTGGCGCTAAGTAAATGTAATGTCTCTGTGTAAAAGTAGTATTGTGTATTGTAAGTCAGTGTGTATTGTGGTAAGTATTTTGATAGATCGTTATGCATTATTTGTTTATCTTAGTGTGATTGTCCAATTGCCATCAGGTTATAAGCCCGCCAGTGTACTAATTATATGTACAAGAAGACTAAATAAATTGTTAAAGTATCATAAATATTGTATCACAATAGATTATGTATTTTTTTTCAATGTTTAATATTTCTTCTCGGGCAACTAACAGGTACTATGTCAAATATTAATTTAACACGCACCCAATAACAATTTGCCACATTATGGAGACTTACGATATTAATAGTCTCACAGATCCAGACTGAAAACACAATTAAAAACTGTGTCTCCACCGGGAATCGAACCTGGGACCTTTGGATCAGCAGCTAGGTACCCAACCAACTGAGCCACGAAGCCCAACTGTCACTTCATGTCAAATTACTAATTTGAACACAGAATTATGAAAAAAAATTACGTTCTATTTAATTTAGTTCAAACACAACTCCCATTCACCAGTATCGCTCAAAGCTGAGCGTCGTCAGATACTTAAAATTATATATTGTTCTATTTTCATAATTCTGACTTTATGTATGTTTTGTATTTGAATTTGTTTGCTGTATAAAACAACTGCGTTTGACATTGGGAGTATGAATGTAAAAATGATTTTTTATTCTTCATTTCAACGTGAAGAAATTTTTGAAAAGAGTGTCCTCAATATTTTTTTGATTCACTTGTTTATAATTCATTGATTTTCATACTGAAATAATACAGCGCCATTTTCATGACACTTCACCCCAAGGGTGCATAAATTTGTTTTATACTTGTGAATATTTTTTCTATATTTCTTGTTACTGCTGACATGTCAACTACTTATTACATTTACTATGGCGGTTGATCGCCAATAAATGTATGCAAATACAGAAGTGTGTTGCACTCAAAAATAGGGGCATGATGTAATGGTACGCATATGTCTTTGAAGTGGTATTTATTTTATTTTGTATAGCTTCTCAGGCAACTAACAGGTACTATGTCAAATATTAATTTTACACGCACCCAATAACAAGTTGCCACATTCTGGAGACTTACGATATTAAACGTCTCACAGATTAAGACTGGTATAAGAATCAAAAACTGTGTCTCCACTGGGAATCGAAGCTAGGACCCTTCGCAGAGGAGTCACATATCTAACCAACTGAGCCACGAAGGCATGAAGAATAATTTATATTGATGAAACTAATATGTTAATGTATTTTTTTTGTTTTAGATGGATCATAAAATATCCTGGATTTTCATTATGATTGGCATAGCAATGGTGAATGCAAAAGCATATAATGACTATGCATATGAAAATAATATTGGATATAATATTGAAAGTGAAGAAATTCCAGAAACTACTACTATTTCAAATGAAGATGTTACTGATAATAATATTATGACTTATCAAATAGGTTTGCGAAAGAACAGCAACGAGAGCAGAGAAAAGGTATCCATTTTACTACTTAGAATATTGAATTTTTACAATTTCAAACAACAAACAAGTTACTTGAAAAATATGACTAAATTGTCATCTGCCCTGTGCAAGAATCGGTCACTTCAAAACTGGTTGTGTAAAACAACTCATTCGTGGATTAAACAAAGAAAATAAAATTGTTTAAAATGTCCCACAAAATAGTAAATTAAAACAATAACAATAAACACGTCCTTGCATCCTGCGCTTTTTGGCGAGTTTATTGCCATATGGCAATTTATTCCAACATAAGTGTTTCCAGCACAGAGAAGCAATAATTACGGGAGAAATGAAATCAAATAAATTTCTACTGGGGATCAAACCCAGAACATCCACACAAAAGCCAAACGGCTTACCAACAATCTGGGCCACGGTGGTCAGTCTTAAGATTTGAAAACCCAAGAAAATATTAATGTAATTTATAAAAGCAGATAGAAATTTTGTCAAAAAAGTGTAAATGACAAAGTTTATGAAAATAATTTAATGAAAACTGATTAAATTAATGATATCAAGAATTTAATTCATGAACCAATTTCCATTTACAACCAATAAATTCACACTATATTCAAGATAAAACTTACCACATCAATTTTTATAGGTCTATGAATGTGTTTTGTTTAAATATTTGTGCAAATAATACATTTTTTATATCAATTGTAACTTTTTTCGTGATTATTGATTGATTTGTGACGTTTCAGGATAATTTTTATTTATTATTGATTGATTTGTGACATTTTTCAGGATTATTGATTGATTTGTGACATTTTTCAGGATTATTGATCAATTATATGACATGTATCAGAATCATTGATCAATGATGACACATTTTTTTTTTGGATTTTAGATTAATTATGTGACATTTTTCAGAAAAACATAATAATGGATTTATTGGCGGAGGAAACAAAACTATTCATAACAAATGAAAACACGGCAACACTTAAGATAACGACAAAAATACTCGATCAATACTACCGCCTTAGATTCTTGAAAACTGTCAAAACTGACATAGTTAATTTGGATATGAAAGGTGGCTGCCTTTACTATCAAAATACCAGAGGTGTTATATACAAAATTCCACATTATGGTCCAGAAGAGATAGTCGACAAAATAAAGTTTGAGAACCCGCTGTCAGTTACAATCAATTATTTAGATCCCGCATATTTAAAAATGGGCAATGTAACGGTCGAAACAGAAATACTCTTCAATAGGTTCGTTGTTGTTTCGCACATACAAAAGAAAATATTTTTCCTAGGCTACACCGACCGTTACGGGATATTTTTTGCTGCAGACTTGACTAATCCCCAACGTGAAATAATATACGCAGAAAATATTGTCATAGACTTGAACATAAACACATTGACTGTGGATCAGTACACAGGAAACATATATTTAGGCACAAACAACATGGATATTTACGTGTTGGAGCTAATGCCTTTTATACGCCCAGTATTTCAATTGGAAAACAGTCTGTCCTTTAAATAATTTTTAATATTATTGTCAAATATCAACTCTAAATAATAAAATCATCAATAAATAAATAATTGACTTTTGTAATATGTAATTAATATTAAAGATACATAAATACTTTTTATTAATGTTTTATTTAATTGTCCACACAATAAAAAAAAATAATAAAATAATTTTATACAAAAATAAAAGAAATCGGCGACCGAACATTTGGCTACCTTTGGTAAAAAAAAAAAGCATCATCAACTTCGACCAAAAATATGCCTAAGTTTTTTATCAGCCATGAATAGTTATACTTGGTCATTTTGATATGAATAAAATTTTATTTGATTTCATTTCAAGGTATATAGTATAAATAATGAATAGTTCCTCCACAGCTTGCATCAATATTTTTTTATTAATTTTATACAGTATTATTATAAAACTTCTTAGAAAAGTTAAACCTTAGCTTTCGGTCAAAATCTGACCTTCGGTCGGACACTGATAATCGGACTTAATAATCTTGAATAAACAAAGCAAAACTTTCTTCTTTCCCCTGCGCTTTTGTCCGGTTTCTATTGGGTTACGCTTTGACCATGATCCTGGAATTGGCGAGTCTGGTTATTACATTGAAGCGACTGCCATCTGACCTTTGTAACCCTTAGAAAGAGGAACCAGACAAATTGTATCATGGCTACGCATTGCTTTTTAATATATGGTTTATAGCTATATATTTTTTTTGTAAGACCGTATCTTAGTTATTGGTGTTACAATTTTGGTTTTGTAGTTGTTCATTCATTTGAATTTTTATGTAAACAAAGCAATACTTTATGGTGACATATTTAAAATTAAAAGTAAAATGATACTTTGTTGAACACTTTATTTATAATATACTTCTACGTGTTATGGAAACAATGTTCCCTTCATTAGGTGGAAAAGTAAAGTCTCATTTTATTTATCCTACCAAGGAAGATAACATTGTATCATGAAGAGGTAAATTACTGTATTAAACAAGATATTTTTTTTACTATTTAGTTATTAAAGTTGTTTAAATTAAAATAAATTGACATAATTATTATGTACCCATCAACACATCATTTTAAATAACACATATATTTGAATTGTCACACTTCCCTACAGATAAAGTCATTGCATATAGACTAGAATTTTTAAAATAATATGTAGGACTCACTATGCGGCACGAGTGTTTCGTGCGTGGAAACGATGATGGCCTTGTCTCTCGCAGAGAGGACCACGGCCAGGCACACAAGGTGCTCGTCCCTAGCGCTGTGGCTAAGGTTTCTGACCAGGGTCAGCAGTCGCACGCAGTGTGGATCAGTGCGAGGATCAGAGAATTTGTCCACGCAAATCCACGTTGAATATGTTAGACCTGTCTGAGGTGGGAACACTCGATCACCTGAAAGGATACAAGACGAAAATATCAAGATTCATTTTAAGACGTACACATCAGATTAATTTTTTTACAACTTTGAGAGAATACCCATAATTTTAAAGTGCACTTTGTTGAAATGTTGATATCATGGCATTTAGTGTTGTTATGCATTATAAGCAGGACATTCCCAATAATTAGGTAATTTATTATTCTTTTGTAATTAGAGGAACTTAATTTGGTGATATGGCAACATAATTTAGTAAATTTAACTGATTACCACAAAGAGCACATTTAAATTAAACATTCACTACAGTGCATACCACATAATAACTCCGTTTGTGATGGTAAGCTTGCGTAGTTGACAATCTGGCCAATTTAGTTCTACGGAGTTGCTAACATTTTGAATATTATGCTACTCTGTAAATTTACAGAACGGAGACGTTGCTTTTATAAATAAATTAAAACTCATTTTATTGTTTTTGAAAGTTCTTGATGGAATTCCATTAAAATTTCTTAAATTTTTTTAATAAACATTAAAAATAAAAAAGTTTTATAACAATTCTACTACTTATTTAGACTACAACCTACAACCGGTTTCGTGCTAAGCACATTTTCAAGTAGAGTCGACTAAGAAATTTCAATAAACAACTTTTATTATTCTTACTTTGTGACGAATACTACGAAATTAACTTATCCAAATTAGCATGATATGTTGTCACATCTGGCAATGTTTAGTTTCTTACTTCTGACAACACTAAAAATCTAATGAATGCAAAGATAAAAAAGGGATTATTAAGTGAAATAGTCTACAACAAAGAACAATCTTCAAATTAAAGAGAGAATTTGATCTTAAATGGTGTTAGAACCAAATTCTGTAGATGCCAAATTGTATTGACATCAATAATTGTAAATTAGGTATATAAACTTAAAGTTGACACAAGGCCAATTTCTTCTTTATAATATATTATTTTATTTTTCAAAATACGAACGTTTTAGAAAATTGAGTTTTTAATTACTGCTGATGAATGAATACAATAATATGTATTCTGGGATAGTCAACCTTTGAAGACATAAAATGTGTTCTCTGGTCCAACCCTAACAGAAATTTCACCCTATTAAAATAAAGTGTTTGTATATTGATCTAACAGATCAGGCTATCTAACCTGATCCAATACCGCCCGTGGTAGTGTTGTCCTGTGGTCCAATAGTGTTTATGTTGGCAGACTGTGGAGCAACGCTGGGAAAGTAAAGACAGCCAAATCCTTCAGCAGACATATCAAACTCCACAAACGGAGGGAGAGTGCATGAACCATGAGACCTGGAAATAATAATGAAAAACTGAGTTTTTCACCATTTTTATAACCACTGTTATCAGGCAGGTAAATTGTATTGATGAGTTGAGTTGTTTTAGAAGATTGGTGTGTTGATGTGGGTTCGAAAATGACAGTTTTATTCTTTTTATATCTTAACATGGGCTGTATGCCATTGTAATTTTGATATATTTTAACATGGGCTGTATGCCATTGTAATTTTGATATATTTTAACATGGGCTGTATGCCATTGTAATTTTGATATATTTTAACATGGGCTGTATGCTATTGTAATTTTGATATACAATTAGGATTGTATGAAAAAAATCAGAAAGAACAATTAAGTTACCTATTTCCAATGAGTTTTAATGAAGTAACATTAATTTATTTTGTCAATTTAGTTATATAAGGAAATACTTTTACTTCTCTCTGTAAATATATTTAGTAAGAATCAGGAAATACTCCAACTTATCAGTGTCAACGTTTTTTTTTATAGTAAAAGTGCAGTAATATTTTGAAAAATAAACCATGATGTCTTTGTACCTGTAATCTCTAGGAGTTGTCATAGACACGAGTGTTTTGATTCTTGTTAGCGGTACCGGACCTCCTGGTTTGCTATAGCCTCCTTCCTCTGGGGATAAACAATTCAGGGGGTTGCCCATTCTCAAAAACTCCCTGAAAAATCAAAAAGCATCACACATATAATTGATCATCTCATTTCATATAACAGTAATTTGTGTCCTCAAAAAGATGAATAGAATAAAGACGTGGGTTTTTATGGCCAGATACATCGTCTCAGCAACATCTACGCATCATCACACACATGTTCGTTCGTCTCATACATGAAGGTTATTCTTTATCATACATTCTTTCCTAGTGCTCTTATTTCAAGAAAGTTGCTGTAATATATATTATGTATATCATAAATGGTATAAAACTAGGTGGATTAAAAAAAAATACCTGAGATCTTTTGGTTCCAAGGACTGAGCTGCTAACCTTTCCAGCATGTATTGGAGTGGAGCATGGATACAATGCTGTTCGTCTTGCAGGGCCGCCTTTCCAACTTCCAACAAAACGCCGGTTAACGCTGCCTCACACATTATCTGCTGGTTACGCTCACTAAAATTATAATAAAGACGGACATAATATTTCAGCAGCTAGGTTATATTTTGTTAGATTACAATTGGAACATTGGTGCCAAAGATGTTCTTCTCAATTTCATGGCTGCATTATGGTCAGAAAAAAGTCACTTTTCGACTGAATCCTTTAATGTAAAAATTTAAGTATGTTTTTGTTAGCATAAAAAGAGTTAGCTTGAAATAATAAGAATGTATGCTTTTCAGCCAAAGGTTTTATAGGCAAATGTATTTTGGATTATAGTGAATACTGTATGTTACATAGAATAAAAAGTGACATTAATGATGAACAAAATTATAATTATGAATTAAATTGCATCCATTGTGTATAAAATCTTTGCCGTAATACATTTATTTTATACAAATAGTTAAGAACCTTATAGAGCTGTAAAGCTCCGGCTTAGAATAGTGCTTCCACTTTTATCTATTATCTTCGTTTTTGGGTGTCCCGAAAGTACCTGTCGCTGGTTACCGTGCTGCCGTGATGGTAAAAATAAAGAAAATATTCAATGGTAACATTGTATAAACAAACCTTCGCACTAAAGATTTGAGGACATGAGCGCAATAGTCTTGTAGGGCCGTTGTCTGTGGATGGTTTCCATTATTGTATATTGAAGGCAGAGAAGGAAGCAGTTTTATCAAGCAGACGACCACACCACCGTGGACCACAAGAGGCTCAGGGTTGGGAGGAGACAAGTTTAGAGATGAGACACATGAACGATTGCTCTCCAGAGATCTCTGTTTCTGAAAATAGATATAAACTATTGAGAATTCAAAATATTTATTTTTCTGTGTGGAATTCAATATTGCTATCTTGTGAACATACATATAACCCCAAAACTAATAGGTTATGTCCAAGTTTAATGTTACAAGATCATTCCAAGGTGCTATTATTCATAAAACTATTTAGTTTCAAGTTATTGTACTGTGTACATAAAATTTTGGCAACACAATACATACAAAAACATAATTTGTAAATCTTCAAAATTGTTATTTAACTCTTCGTAATTGTTATTTAACGAGCGTCATGTATAGATGCTCACCAGCCGCGTGCCTAAACGCCGAGCGTCATCTATACATGCCCTCATGGCTATACACAATGGTGAACCTTCATATCTCAGTAAATTCATACTTGATTGAGATGAAAATTGGATGAATATTACTCCCATATATTTGATTTCAAGACATCTATCGGTGAATCAACAAAACAATTGATAAATTATTTAAAAAAATAAGAACTCCAACCATTGTAATTCATCGATCATCACCGGCCAAATTTACACTCTCCCGCGCTTTGCAAAGATCTAATACGCATGCGCATAGGAAAGAGGGATACTGTGCCAGTTCCTTTTGTTTTATTGCAGTAAATATTCTGCTATGAATTTGATCCTTACCAATACACAATAAGCGAATATTCCTTATCTACATCAAATGCTGGAAGGAATATGCGACATATTGATGCCGCCATATACTTTTTTATACGGAGATAACCACAATGACATTATTCTTCATCTATCTTATGTTTATATTATGAAGTGTTCAATTTCATTGAGTATATATGATCTTTTGTTTATCTTTGATCTTTTTATGATATATCTATATCGTTATTTTTTTTACCGTTATTATATTCAATTAAAACGAGATTAAAAAACGAGATTCTGTTTGGGTTAATAACTTTTCGCTACTACACAGATATGATTAATAAGCATTAATAAAAACAGACATCTCACCTCTGAGGAGACTGCATTCTGTCTAGATAAGCTTGGAGACCTTACAGATAAAGATACACAAAAAACTGGTTTATCAAAGGCATCTAGAGCCACATCATAAAGAAGTCGGAGGATGATACACGCATGAGCCAATACAGGAGGAATTTCTTCAGGTATACTAAAAAAATAATTACAACAATACACGATATTAAATAAGTAGGTTACAAAATAAGCATAGAATTTTTTTGAAATTTGAGAGCAATTTGTTTTTTAGGCTAACGTTTATAATGATTATTCAATCTCACAGATATGGAACTTAACTACATATACTAAACATCCACTAATCCAGCACTACGGATTATTTAAAAAAAAAATTGATGTAGTTATTATTTTATTACATTTTACATACATTCCAGTAATTTATTTTTTTAATTAATTTTGAAAGTGAGTACACGTACTACACACAAAAAATCAATGATGCATTAAATATTACAACAAAAAAAACAATAATTATCTCAACTTAAATTTGAATTTCGCATTGTGTAAATTATCACATTATTATTTTATAATATAAAGGAGTAAAAAAAAAACCAGAGCAGGGAGCAAGAAACGAGGAAATAAGGGAAAATAGGGAGGAGGAAAGCATGTGCGTGTGTGGGGTGTGCGAAAGATTGAGTAAATGTGCAAGATCGTGAAAGAGTAGCAGAAGTAAAAAAACGAGAAAAAAAATATAAAAATAAAGTCACAAAAGATTTTTAAAAAAGTGAGAAAACAACCTCTACCTTATCACAAGTAATACAATTTTTCTGATAATCCCGCACTCTTGTGGCCTCATTAGTGCTGGATCAGTGAGATTTTACTGTAGTATTATACCTTCATGATTAACGAGTTACGAAATATGTATAAAACATTTTCAGAAGTTATAAGAAAAATGTAAAAAATGTATTGAAAAGTACACTTACACAAAGTTCAAAACATTAGACGTGAATAAAGTATGTAGTGTGTCATAATACTGAGGATCAACGGCATCCGTGTTGTTTTCCAAATATATGTTTTGTGTGAAACATCCCAAAAGACGGACCGTGTCACAAAGACTTGTCGCACAAATCTGAAGAAAAATAAAACATTAAGACAATAAACAAACATAGAAAAAAGCCATAGAACATTGATTTGAAGGATAAATTTACTTGTTAATTCTTGTAGAGGTGGTCAGATTTGTGCCAGTATTTATTTATTTATTTATTACAATTTACAGCTTAATAGCGTTTTACACATACAAATAAAACAGTATTTAACATGATAATACATACAAAAACAGAATTATATTTAAAAGAAAAAAAAAAATTTACTGACAAACTTTTTAACATCTCAATAGAGATGAAGTTGGGATATTATAGACGAACCAGGAACTCAAGGCACCTGCAGGGCTTACGACCTGTCATCGGCTGGTGTACGTGATCACTTTATGAGCTTGTGCAACGTTCACCAATTATGCCTTCTTATTGAGTTCCCTTACCAATGTAAATTTTGAAAGTTCTATATATATATGAATAATGTGTAACAATTCACCTGAAAATAAGACATTATTACTATTGCCATCTATGAAACAACGAAGAAACCTTTTTGTAACACCATCTATTAAGAAATTGGTTTATTTGTAAACAATGAAAGCAATAGTCCTATAAATGAGGTGACCGTATCTCACACAGATGTCACCCCTGAACTGCGCCAGAAATATTATTTCATTTTTGGCTTGTTTACCTACTTGTATGTGTATTTAAATCGATTATTATTTAATTGCATATACACAAACATTGGATGGTAGGTCGTAAGCCATGTAGGTACCTTGGGTTCTTGGTTCTTCTATAATATCCCAACTTCGTCTCTATTGAGATGTAAAAAAGTTTGTCAATAAAAATACCATTTGACTCCCGACAGGGAAAAAAACAATAATAAATGAAAAATTATATTCATTATATGTAAAAAGTAATGTAAAAATGTAGATTACAAATAGAAAAGAAAATACAAATCTCAATTCAAAAAGAAAAAAGAAGTCCCATACAAATAACATGAAATTTATTCAAAAAAGCGAAAAAAAAAATGTCACAAATAAAAGTGTCGTTTTGCACAAAAAAATATTGATGCAAAAAGTTTTTATAGTTTGCCTGTGACAAATATAGTTCTGTACCAGAACAAATTTCGAGATAGTCCATAGAATCAACTAATGAGACATCTTCCCTTTTGGATGACGCCATTTGCATTATTCAGCACATGTGTGAAATGCTTTTGGTCAGAAGAATGATCACATAGCAGACTCTCTTGCATCTTCTATGGTTTTCAATAAAACAAAATATAAATTTTCAGTGGCACGAACCTCATGAAAAAAGAATTTGGCATTGGCAGGTTCGAATCTCATCGCAGTGCTGATTGTGTGGAAGACCATATAAAGTAATGTGAGTATTTCTCTATTGGGTTTTTCCCCAACTCCGAGCTTCCCTTCCAACGATACTAGAACACTCGTCACATAGACAAATCCTCCAACCTACACAGATAAAAAAAAACAGATTATTGAATACCACATGGAACACAAGTCATTATTGAAGATAGAAAGTGTGGAAAAAAGTTGATTAGTAACATTGTACAGAGTAGATAATAAAGATAAGAAAAACAAATTGTGACTTTGTTGTTTCTTTGAAGATTGAATACAACACTCGTGTTTTATTTTCACTGTTTATTTAAATTTATTTAATGAAAGCTGTAAACCAGTATATGTCTATCAAAGACTTAGACCCGAATGCACAGTCCTAGGTAACTAAATATTAAATCCTAACCTCACTGGAGTATTTAGTATTCTTAAATTAGTAATCGCGTTGCAGAGACATCACTAACTGAATACTAAATACTACGCCAAACTTAAGGTTGATGGCGTACCATTTCACATTATTGCGTACGAAGAAAAGAGATAGATAGTTTTCTATGGGTTTAGACTGACGTTCAAAATGTTTTTTTGTCATAACAACACAAACACATGTTACCAAGCTCACACTGACAGCTCGATGTCACGGTTTTTGTGAAATTTGAGCGAATTTTCGGCATCTCGTAAAGATCACTGAATAATCTGTTTGGTATTTGATTTGACAAAATTATCAAATACAGATTTGACGAAGTTGCTAAAATCATCATCCATCGAAAAAATCTTGTATTTTATTATTAAACCACTCGTGAGGTTCCTCGTGATCAAGCTTACATTTTGACAGTTCGCAAATGTTAGTTCACGCCAACGTATTTAGATATGTGTCTCTGGAATGTAATTCTCATACAAAAACTTTGTAGCATCCTCCAATTAGGAAGCGTGATCCCTTAAATCTGCTGGTTTTGTGAAACATTTTCTAATCCCAAAAATGTGTCAAATTGTTATTTGGTATATGATGAATATAAAAATGAAATAACCTTTCTGAAAACGGTTCTGGTCCTATGTGATTCTCTCAAACAGGCGAGGAGTGCCTTCAGAATGTGAGTTTTTAATACTAAAGCTTCTGGAGATGCCGAATGTAATGTGCCAAGTAAAGCTGCCATGTCATCTTCACCGCCTGTGCTCAGCACAAGCTCTCTTATTATTCCTGAAAAGAAAATCAACAAATATCACATTATTGCACAAATTTACAGGAACAAGAAAAGAAATACTTGTATATGTTTATTTCTCAAATATTTTTAAAGTTGCATATACGCAAACATTAAATTTTTTCTCTGTCGGGAGTCAATGATATTTTTTGACAAATTTTTAACATTTCAATAGAGACAGAGTTGGAATATTATAGGAGGACCAGGTACTCAAGGCATCTACAGGGCTTATGACCTGTCGTCAGCTGATTTACGGATCACTTTATGCGCTTGCACAACGTTCACCAATTATGCCTTCATATTGAGTTCCCTTATCAATGCAATTTTGATAATGAGAAACAGATCTTTTGAAAACAAGGTTTTTTTTACCATCGCCATCTAAGAAGAAACAAAGAAACCTTTTTGTAACACCTTCTATATAATGAAAGCAACAGTCCTTTTACATGAGGTGACAGAGTTCTCGCACAGATGTCACCCCTGAACTGCGCCAGAAATATTATTTTATTTTTGATTGTTTACCTACTTGTACTAATGTGTAGGTAATCGAATATTTTTAAACTAACATATATCTTATTGGTCATTACTGATCATTATCTTTTGACATGTACAACGAATGCCAACCTCACGGGTGCCGAAAAAAATCATGACTGGACACCCGGGTGGGAGAAGAAGGGTAGGAAGACCAAGACTGCGATGGGAAGATGAGGTCAGAAACGATGCGGCTCAGCTTCTCCACGAGAGGAGCTGGAAAGTGGCAGCAGAGAACAGGATGGGATGGAGGCGAAAGTTAACGGAGGCCAAGGCTCGATTTGGGCTGTAGCACCACCGAAGAAGAAGATCATTCATTATCTTGCTTACAATGATACAGAAAAAAATATTTTTCATAGAATTTTTTTGATTCAGAGTATTTAAATATGAAATAGACTTTGTTTGAACCAGAATGAATGTTTTCGAAATACACACATTTGTATCTTCTATTAATTATATTATTATTGACGAAAAAGACCCAACAATCGTTGAATGAAATTCATCAATATTGTATTTGAATCAAGTAAGGGTACTGATAAGTCAAATGACTTCATGCCACTATATTATGTCCATAATCTGGTGATGGAAAGTCATAGGGTTATAAATAAAACTTGCCTAGAGCTTTTGTCCTACAATCTTCATACACGACCATCGCATGAACACACTTAGCTCCGCCACATTCTCTGAAGACATTGCAATTGTTTGAATTGCTATTCAGGAGTGTCGTCAGTCCTTCCATAATAAGAAATCCCAGTTCCTCTTCTTCGTTGGCGATGCCATCTTTCGATGAGCCATCGTTGACTAGCTGTGTATCCTCTGTCCTGGTTTTTGTATCGTTATTGTATGAAACTTTATTAGAGTCATCGGTGTTTGTGTTGTTAATGTCGATATTGCCAGAGGATTTGTCTTTTTCAGCTTCTTTGTCTTTGAGCAATGCCGCATATCGAGACAGGCAGGTAACAAAAACTTCTAACATTCCTACTTCCCGGTATACATCTTTGAAGATTACATTATGCCTACAAAAGAAATATAATTATGAAGGAACAATTTATATGACAAACATGATAGAATATTGTCAAAAAAGTTATAATTATAAATAAACAAAGTAAAAACAAAGTTTACTATACATGTCAATGGGTTATTACAGTTGTAATGGCAGTATTGAAAAAATAGCCACTCCCTGGTGATTGAAGTCAAAATATATATATTTTATAAAAATAATAATTACTTATGTCCTTGTAAATCGTCATAAATTCCTTAAACTAAGCATAAATGCTTGTGCTATAGGTGAAAGAAATTGATCATGGCAGGATTAGAAATCGTGACCACTGGATTATTAACCCATCACCCATCTATCTTTAAACTAAGTAATTTACATAAAATGTGAACTGTTAGAAAAGGTGAGTTAAGAAGTTTATTTTCTTTTAGAATGACTATAAAACCCAGCCTTATATTTTAAACTAGGTATAAATCAGTTTATAACTAAGAAACATAAGACACTTAATCTTCTTTAACAATGTGATATTTTTGATTCACATGGGAATTATGCGTTAAGAAATATGTATAAATAGAAAAATAATGAACTCACCTAAGAATATTTAATAATGTCTTCATACACACAATACTACAAGCCCTGGAAGTGTTGCTTTTGAGTATTATTGAGAGAGATATAAGCTCTTTGCAAGGTATAAAATTCAATTGGAAAACTATAAACTCTATTAATTCAAAAAACTTATCCTGTATCTCTGGGCTCTTTGTGTGTATCTTTTCAGAAAATTGACTGAGAGTATTCTGACTTTCGAGAATGAAATAATTGGCGTTGTCTGCGTGGTAGACACTTGATATGGCATCCAATATGGTGCAACACAGAGCTGCCGAGTTGGACTTAATAAATATTGATTGTAAAACCTGCAAAATTGAACATAAATAAATATACATTTCAAAATATACAAAATGAATTTCTTTGATGAATTTTTAATCATTGCTTTACTGCAACATACTAAAATACTAGCATGTGCAAACAAGCCACACCCTTTGTAAGTGTGAAATTCGTCAATTATTGGCCCAAGGTCATTGGTGCTGAATACGAACAAAGTAAGAATGAATTTTATACTATGACAGTAAATTAATATAAGTATAAACCTGGAATGCTTGTACGTTTCTGACAGCCTGCCCCCTGGTGGATGGCTGTGGAAGCACAAATCCTTGCAGCTGGAACAGTGCTGAAGCTGAAGCGTGATGTGGTCTCAGTTCTGTGTAGCCACAAGAACACAGTGAGGAGACCATTAATACTAAATTCCTAATGGCAGCGTTAGCTTCCGCAGTCCTTGCTCTCTCTTCTTCCAACCTAAAATGGACAAAATTCATTGTAGTGTTAGCTGTTGAACTAGGAAAGAAGGGAATAAAATAATATAATCTTGGATTTTAAACAAAATGTTATTCTTTCACCTGTAAGTTAAATATCAGAATAGAAAATATACATATTGATAACCCGATAAAAAATAAATATTTCATACATTTTAAATAACTCGATCCAGCTGGCAAATGTTGCATTAAAACTCTCATAAAAATATGGAATTTGATTATGAAACAGGAACATAGGTAACGTAATTAAACATCCTCAAATGCATTGCATTTTTTGATAATCAATCTGTCAAAATGACCCGGAAAATGTCTCATTTTAATACTTTAATGAAGAATGTAGAAGAATGCTAACAAGGGATTGCTTTAAAAATCAATGAGTTATAAAAAGCAAATTTCATACGAAACTATAGCTTAGAAATCAAGATAGTTAAAAAAATAAACCCAAAGTTTCCAAAAGGTTCAGGGGTGAAATCTGTGCGAAAGCATTGATACCTCATGTATAAGTACTGTTGCTCTCATTGTTTACAAACTAATTTCTCAATAGATGTCACTTCATAGATGGCGATGGTGTTACAACTTTTGCTCAAGCGAAAAGATTTTCATGATTAACATAATATAGAACTTTGAAAATTGGATTAATAGGGAACTCAATAACAAGACATAATTGTGGAATGTTGCGTAAGCCTATACATAAAATAATCATGTAAATTAGCCGATGACAGGTTGTACGCCCTGTGGTGTCTTGATTTCCTGGTTCTTCTATAATATTCCAACTTTATCTCTATTGTGGAATGTTGCGTAAGCCCATACATAAAATAATCATGTAAATTAGCCGATGACAGGTTGTACGCCCTGTGGTGTCTTGATTTCCTGGTTCTTCTATAATATTCCAACTTTATCTCTATTGTGGAATGTTGCGTAAGCCCATACATAAAATAATCATGTAAATTAGCCGATGACAGGTTGTACGCCCTGTGGTGTCTTGATTTCCTGGTTCTTCTATAATATTCCAACTTTATCTCTATTGTGGAATGTTGCGTAAGCCCATACATAAAATAATCATGTAAATTAGCCGATGACAGGTTGTACGCCCTGTGGTGTCTTGATTTCCTGGTTCTTCTATAATATTCCAACTTTATCTCTATTGTGGAATGTTGAGTAAGCCCATACATAAAATAATCATGTAAATTAGCCGATGACAGGTTGTACGCCCTGTGGTGTCTTGATTTCCTGGTTCTTCTATAATATTCCAACTTTATCTCTATTGAGATGTTAAAAATTGGATTAATAGGGAACTCAATAACAAGACATAATTGTGGAATGTTGCGTAAGCCCATACATAAAATAATCATGTAAATTAGCCGATGACAGGTTGTACGCCCTGTGGTGTCTTGATTTCTATAATATTCCAACTTTATCTCTATTGAGATGTTAAAAATTGGTCATAAAATATCATTGACAGGGACAGGAAAAAAAAACAATGTTTGCATATTTGATTAATATTTGATTTCCAATTTAGATCAATTTTATAAAACCCACCACTTTCTCAATATAATTTTTAAAGCATTTTAACATAACTTTTTTTTAGTAAGAGCTTGATAATGTCATTGCTATAAGTTGAAATTGACCCTGATTATGATGTTTGATAATATAATATAACATACATAATGTAATACGAGTTTAGTAAAACTAAGGCAGGAGTGTAGTCAACTGAAGTATAATATTAAGAATGTTCTTGTTCAGTGAACTGGATCTTTAAAGTCAATTATGTTGTACGCACTTTACTTGCTTAATCAACGATGACAACATTCTGTGATTACTCATTTGAATAATGTTTGTTATCTTATTACGGAGTAACATATTATGAATTTCATCTTATGTGAGAAAATCAAAAGTTGCTGGTAATCGAAAGAATCATTAAGAAAATCAAAATAATCATCACATTATGTACAATAATCAGTGCTTCTGCAACTGCTTTATTTTATTTAAATATAAATTATAATACTATACTGTTTTGACAAAATTCGTTCAAATTGAAATTTATTAAAGTAAATGGTTGCATCCGATTGTTGACAACACCATCTCTCAAAAACATTCGGTTAATTTGAAGTGATGGCCGTGAAGTTTAGTAACGACATAGAAAACAATATACATTGTCATATAATATTATGTAAAATATTCCACAAAGAGATGATAAGCCCAAAAATGTACTTGTAGAATATAATTTTTATTTAGTCTGAAAATGGCATTGCTAAAAAAACCTGTTTTTGAGACGAGACAATGAGAGTACACATTGTTTCTTTTTTATCATTATTCAAATTTTTTTGTCTACATATTACATTACAATATCCTACACTAAAAATTATATACATAAGCGATATATTAAATGTATCATTTTTCATTTGACATAAAAAGAAATTCAAGTTGTCAGAAAAGATTTATCAAATATTAATTTATACAATACAGATTTTTTTAATCAATATTCTACTAAATCAACATTATACAAAAATTACATTGTAAAACACATTTAATCTGAGCATGCTATATAATGTTTAAATGAAAAAATAAAATAAAAATCTCACCCTTCAGTCAATAAATCAGGAATGTGAGGTTTACTCTCTCTGAAACGGAACAAATAAATGAAAAAAAAAAAAAACATAAAAAACAGTGCAATGAAATTATAACTGATAAATGCTCCTTTTTATTCCTGTTTTTTAAAACGGTATTTGCATAGTATTTTAGATTAAGAGAATGCACATTAAAAGAGGGTTGTGAAAACTGAGCGGATTCTTTTAATTTCGAAATATGTATTAATGTTGCAGAGAAGAGATTCACGTAAATACGGAGAAATATTTAAGACAATTCACCATCAAAAGACAAAAGAAAAGATGGGATTTATATAAAATATTTGATTTTTAATTGGGACTGCTACGGAGATTAAGAATAATTTATTGCTAACCTAAGTCTTCATTTTCATGGACAACTGATACGTTGCTTGGACAAGATACAGGATGTGATTCCCATCAAAAAAGGCAGTGGATGCACGGAAAAAATAACCACAACATAGACGACACAAACGTGTATTAGTTTAATATTCATCTGGATTTTGAGACTGATTAACAATGCAGTGAGATATGAACCGATCAAACCGCAGCTACAAAAAAAAATTGAACAATATACTACAAAAAACTAAATTAATTCATAACTAGTAAAAGATAATAAAAATAATCCAACAATAAATCATAAATTATGACAATTAAAATGGACTAGGGCAAACAACTACAAATAAACATGCCGATAGAAAAAATATATAAACTGACAATAATATGAGGTAACATTCTTCAACTTACTTTAATAAGAATTCAGAAAGGAACAAATAACCTTGGCAAGCTCTGAAATCATCCAATAATAGTTGACTTACGTCACTCGAGTCTTTAAGAAAGCAAAAAACAGCGACAAACATTTCCACAACCTGAAAACACACAAAGAAAAACATATACAACATAAAAAAGTGAGCCTTGAAGTGAAATCAAGAAATTAATACATTAATAAATCGAAAAAAAAAAATTAGGTACAGAAAATGAAAAAAGGAGTAAGTTTAAGGGAAAAATTACAAACCTCTAAAGGTGATAATTCTGGTACCCTCTGCATGTTTTCAATACAATGTGACACACAACCTTTATCTAGAAAAAAAACATAGATTATTTATAAATAGTTTGTTTTATACATCTCATTGAAAGATCCTATACACCGGACTCCTTTTGTATACGGTTTCAAAATAAGGTAATGCACACCCGTACTCTTGTCGCTGGTTACCCCACATTATGGGTACGAATGAATTAAAAATAACACAACATAATTTTTAACACTAAATAATTATTCTATTCAGCTTGTTTAGATTTCTCATATCCCTTGCAAATATTTACTACTCGGTAAGCGCATGCATGTGTTATAGTATTAATAATAATATAAACACTTCATTGCACCATGCCATGCACCAAGTGGCGAGTTTAGTGCCATATATTGCCATATGGCCATTTTTTCCAAACTAACCAGTGTTTCCAGCCCAGAGAAGCAATATTTGGTTGAGAAATTAATTTAAATAAATTTCTCCCATGCTGGGGATCGAACCCAGGACGCCCACACAGAAACCAAACAGCTTACCAACTGTGCCACAGCAGTCAGCAGTATTACTGTTTTTTACATGTTTTTTTTTTTCAATAAAATAAGGTACAATAATGGTATACAACTTTTTTGAAATCCATAAATGATTTTCATACATAGAAACCTATCCATTATTCGTTATTTTAGTGTATTTTTTATATGGTGTTGTGTGGAACATATTAACTGTGTAAAAAGAGAATCCGGTGTATAATGAGTGGATTTTATTGAGTGAAATAAGGCCCACATACTGTGAATATACTGCACGACACTTTGTGATAGTCCGTGCCTTGACAGAGTGACTAGAACCTCAGCAGCGGACTTTCTCCACATGATATTATGCGGTGGACACCAGGAAGTAATGGCGGAAAAGAGCAGACTCAAGTCGTCTTTTCGTGATAGTTCCTCGCATGGAAATGGATGACTGCACAGCCTAACAAGAACCTGAGGACATTTCAGAAGAATTTATTTTTAACATTCATAAGGATATATACAATGTATCGTTAATGTTAGGAAAATAACTTTGTGGTGACATTATAAATTATTTATAATATAAACTTAACGTAGTTTACACCACTTAACTATGAGTACTAACTTCTACCGGTTTCAAAAACTTTAAATGTTTTCTTCTTCAGGAAGATACGTAAGTCTTCCTGAAGAAAAAAACATTTAAAGTTTTTGAAACCAGTAGAAGTTAGTACTCATAGTTAAGTGGTGTAAACTACGTTAAGTTTATATTATAAATAATATATACAATGTTTTGAAATCCATTACCATTTTTAAATAAGATTAATGGATTTGACAGTAACTTTGTGATAGTCCATGATTAAAGTACTAATGTGGTAGTCCATGATTACAGTACTAAGACGGTAGTCCATGATTATAGTACCAATGTAGTAGTCCATGATCATAGTACTAATGTGGAAGTCCATGATTAAAGTACTAATGTGGTAGTCCATGATTACAGTACTAATGTGGTAGTCCACGATTACAGTACTAATGTCTATAATTACAGTACCAATGGTGCAAATGCTTTGCTCTAAACCACTTATTGAGATTTAAACTTAGCATGATTATTTTCGGAATTTTTCTCTTCCATTGACAGGTGCATTATAACTGGTAATTAAAAATGAATAGAAAAAATATGAATATAAATGAAACTTACTTGTACAAATATTTTTTGTAAAAGTATTCTCCTTTCCCTTGGAGTAAATTCACTATTACCGTCCTGAGCATCCGCCTCAGCATCAGTCATTTCGGGGAGATCAAAGAATAGGTATAAACATTTCACTAAAGTTGAGGGAACAGCCGCCGTTGTCATTACCTGGAATATACATATAATATTATTCTAGAACACAATATTATGGTTTCATAAATGGATAAGGCTGGAGATTTGTCCACTTTTTAAAAGACAAGTAACATAAAACCAAAATATTATTGAAGTGATTTTGAAATTAAACATATTTACAGATTACATTAGCTTTGGCGAACAAATAAATAATATTATTTAAATAAAAATGCTACCTCTTAAAAAACAGACCTGAAGGTCTATTCAAAAGAAGAAGAAGAGAAGAAGAAGAAATAAAAATGCGTCTACTTAACTTAAAAATTCATAATATATTCATTTTTTATTTAAGCTGAAGAAATTTGCGCACCCACTGTTTGACACAATTCGAAGATAAGAATATGGATATTTTTATTCTGGCAGGACTGTTTTGGGTTGCCCGCCTGATTATACTAATTTCCGGAAAAATTTCATATGATTTACGCTTTCTCTCAATATTGGTTACATAAAAAGTATGAAAATTTAAGACATACATACTATAAAAATCACGATAAAAAATAAATAAATGATATTGCTATATTGCATTAAGAAATGTACAATAACTAATCACAATCAAAAAATATCTGTCACATAATTAATTGTGGAAATGTGTAGGCATAAAAATTTTGAAATTCATTTAAAAAAATGGCTATTTGTAAACTGTAATTGTTGCCTAAAAAATGACTCTGCTTATAGCTATTTAGTAATCTGTAATTGTTGCATAAAAAAATGACTCTGCTTATAGCTATTTAGTAAACTGTAATTGTTGCCTAAAAAAATGACTCTGCTTATAGCTATTTAGTAAACTGTAATTGTTGCCAAAAAAAATGACTCTGCTTATAGCTATTTAGTAAACTGTAATTGTTGCCTAAAAATGACTCTGCTTATAGTTATTTAGTTATCTGTAATAGGCGTGATGACAGTAAGAAAAAATCATTGAAATTATGATTTTATTAGATAAAATATGTTATAAAGATTTGAAAAAATATATTTATTTTCATTTTAAAAGAGCGAATAATATTAATATTATTAAAATAAAAATACAAAATATGTTTGTCCGCCATTTTATGTGAAACACCAATCAGAGCGCATGACGTCACCATATTGTCACTGTCAATTGTGTTTGTTACTGTCAACTGTTGTGTTGTTCGAAATGGCTATTTTTTTCATAACAAGCTATATGGAATATGCTGCTTATTTTTAACATGCTATTTTTATTTATTGATTTATTTGGTTTATTTGGGACAATAAACCAAATAATATCGCTATCCGCTCTATTGAATCGTTGACGCATCTGTTATAACACGCACCGAGTATTGTAACGTGGTGGAGAATATTTAACGTTTCAGAAATAAATAACTTGGTGGCTTTCATTGCTTGATTATAAAATAAAATGATGTAATTATATTGTTTGTGGGAGTTGTACAGTGTTACATGAGGTTGAAATGGAAATACACAATGTATTATGATGAATCTAATATACATATGGGATAACTGTTATGATTCATATACATATTATGATTAATATATTAAAATATGTAATAGGTGTGATGACTGTAAGAAAAAAATCATTGAAATTATGATTTTAAAAAATAAAATAGGTTATAAAGATTTAAAAAATGTTTTTTTTTCTAATTTATAGGAGTGAATAATAATAATATTATAAATATAAAAATACAAAATGTGTTAGTCCGCCATTTTATGAGAAAAAACAATCAGAGCGCACGACGTCATAGTATGGTCGCGTCAATTCTTCTGATAGTCTTCAATACAATATACGCATTAATTGTCGGTCTGGACTATGTTTATTTTGGTGTTATCGATATATTAATATTTTAATTAGATACTTAAAACTAAAACAAATTAAATATAAATGGAACAAGTATTCATCAAAGCAAATAGTTTCAATTTACCTAGATACTCGCCTACCTATCGGGGGACACTATGGGCCGGTATTACAGTGTCAGTTTAAGAGCTAAACTCAAGTTTTACAAAAATATAGCGTATTACAGTGTCCGTTTAGACCTAATCTTCCCTCAAATACGTCACTAAAACGACAAATATTTAACTCAACGTTTCTGGCAGATTAAGTACTTAACTGTGAGTCAACTGTCATTTGCTAGGCAACTCGTGTAGTTTCAGTTTCTATCACTAGAGGCGTTAGGCAACGTGTGTAGTTTCAGTGTTGTATCGAAGGTGGCGCCACACAACAAAACAAACTGACAGCCGTATTGAAACGAACACGGGCATTTAAAAGCATTATTTTGGTGAAAAAAAATTAATTTACCATGTTGGATAATAAAACAATGGTATTTAAAGTCGTAGCGTCCCGTTTTGTATTTCGTATTATTTGAGGTTATTTAAATTTGACAGATAATAACCACAGAAAAAGTGAAATATGTCTATAATTGAAGATTTAGTAACTGACATGTCATATTGCACTGTAATACGGAAATGGATTCAATCTCCCCTTAACATTAATCTTGAGTTTGGCAAACTCAATGAGTTGAGGGCCGACTGTAATATCGGGCCTATGTTAATTGTATTTTGTATGTAACTTAGTTTTTATTGAATAAATAAATAAATAATGAACGCTCGCAACGTATGGTAAACTAATTTAGTTTTAGTATTCTACAATTTTGTCACGCGATGGTGAGCTGACGAACGTTCGACATGTTATGATGCTGGTCACTGCCAAACTAAACTAGCAAGCTATATTTTTTTCATGCAATGAAGCGATTTGCGAAACGACGGCGATTACGCGAAGCATGCGTTTTAAAACATCGTTACAATTTTAGCAGCATACGAATTATTACATAGCGCTCGTTATTTGTATTGTGTTCATAACAAGCTATATTTATCTGCTATCGTTATTTTTAGCAATAGCAGCCATAGTAGTTATTTTTCTGCCTGTCTTAACTACTCTTAACTAGAATGGAACTTTTGATGGTCGGATATTTCTTTGCGTCGAACAAAGACTTTTGTTCATCAGAATTTCGAAACGTAAAAACTTAATAATAAGTACATATAAGTACTTTATTTATCTGTAATTTAAATACAACTTACATCTCGAAAATCGATAAAATATGCTCCTTCTTCTCTCTACATTATGTGTTCATAAGCTAAAAACATACGCGGGAAACTTATGATGGCCTATTTTGACGTTTGGACATTAATGAAGTTCTTTATATGCTTATTGCCTAAATAATGGTAAATATTATATTATTGAGAGCTAAAAGTGGGGGAACAAATACTGTACTTCATTGTAAACGCGTACTTAATAAAATTCACTTGTGTCTCGCCGTGCGAAATTTAATCACTTATTTCTCTTTTTTTTCGCGTGGGACGAAAACAAATACCTCAGTAGGTGTTTTTTTCGTCGTGTTTGTACATTTAGGGACCGCACAACACTTATGCACTTTTGAATTGATTATAAATACACAAATCATCTTAGAATACATATAGTACATATAGTAGTGATATGCGGTCTACGAAACCGTGACGTCACCGTCAGCTCCGACGGACGCCATTACACTGCAAGCGTTTTTTGACGTAAATGTCAAATTGGATTTTGAAATGGCAATTTTTGCTACTAAACCTTAATTTTATGTAGAAATGTATATATATTTGAAAACAGTGGATGCGTAAAAACATCGTGAGATAGTTTCTCAAAATTAGTCATCATGCCTATTGTTGCCTAAAAAATGGCTCTGCTTATAGCAATTTAGTAAACTGTAATTGTTGCCTAAAAATGACTCTGATTATAGTTATTTAGTTATCTGTAATTGTTGCCTAAAAAAATGGCTCTGCTAATAGCAATTTAGTAAACTGTAATTGTTGCCTAAAAAAATGACTGCTTATAGCTATTTAGTAAACTGTGATTGTTGCCTTAAAAAAATGACTGCTTATAGCTATTTAGTAAACTGTAATTGTTGACTAAAAAAATGACTGCTTATAGCTTTTTAGTAAACTGTAATTGTTGCCTAAAAAAATGACTGCTTATAGCTATTTTGTAAAGGGTAATTGTTGCCTAAAATACGATTCTACAAGATAAAAATATTTAAGCTGATAAAAAGAATAAACTTTTTACGATAATGGTTGAATCTTAGATCGTGAAAAAGTGGAAAAATCCAATTACAATTATTGTCCTGTGAAAGGAAATAAATCTTTGAGGGACTTAAATCAGTAATTTGATTCTACATACTAAACGAATATAATTTCATAGAAAATAATTAGTTATCAATGAAGAATCCCCCGGGATGATCTAGATTTATTTTCTTCTCAAGACGATTGCTTCCATTCAATTACTAGATTGATTTATATTGTTTCGCCTCATAATTTCAAAATATCTATATTGTATTAATCACATAAAGAAATAATACAATACATTAATTTTATAGAAAAGATGCTAAATTTTATATTAATATTAAAGATATATAATAAATATAACACCTTTTAATAATTACATTATAATTTAATGTGACTGAGCAATTTCAGGCATTGTACATTTTTTGTAGCGTTTCATAAAATCAAATAACCTGTTAAGTTTCCATAAAAATTTCATTCCTTTCACAGGACGATTGATTCGTTGGGCTCTTATTAGTTGACACTTGAATTGTTAAATGTTTTATTTATTAACTATATTCCAACTGTCCATTTGTTCAATAGAATTCATTTCTCTTAATAGATCGACAAGGTTTAAAGCCAAGACATGGGGGGCAAGTCTGGTTCGACCGGCGAAATCAAAACCCTAGTAACTACCCATATCATGGATATAATTATTATATGGAGTTCTACAATATCTTTAGATGTCATAGAACTCCATATGATAATTATATCCATGATATGGGTAGTCACTAGGGTTTTGATTTCGCCGAACGGACCAGACTTGCCCCCCAGGTCAACAGTTTTCATGGTTTTTCAACTTTAAAATCATAAAACACCAACTTAGAGACTTCACAGCATATGTTGTATTGTATATGGATGAAATCAGAATTTGGAGAAGAATATTTAGTGGGTCTGTGTGTGTCCCCACCCCCCCCCTTATAAATTTTGATCCGCTTAATGTATAAAGCCCAAAATTTCGGAAAATATAGAAAGTTATACTCAGAATTAAGAATTTTTGTTCAGTTATCAACATTTGAATTTTTATCATTTTTCTATGTATCTCAAAAACCATTCAAGCTGAAACGCTGTACTAATATAGATAAATAGGTACAATGTCTCAAACTTTGCTTTTATGAAAAAGTTTCCAGGATTTCTCTTTATTAAGGAAAACATTTTTTTATGACATAAGTATTTATGTGTTTGACTGCCTAAGATACAAAAGAGAAAGGCAATCGTGGTTTCACTGGATTCATGCCCACGAGCACAGGCGACCAGAGTACCAGTCAGAACAGGCGAGCCACATGGGCTTGCGACCATGTATGCGGGATTAAGGGGCCACTTTATGACTCAAGTCACGCTCACCACTCACCCACCAATCTCCGACTGATACTCCACTCCCCTGCGCAACCAAATCCAATAGGATGTGGTCATGCGGATAATGCTGCTTTTATCACCCTATCCAAAAGTTCCTTTATTTTACCTCTAGGGAGACCCAGGTCTTTAAAGTAGGAATATAAAGATTTTGCGGGCAGGCCTTTCGCCCCCACCTCTACAGCATATACATATATTCGTGCTAAAGTCATTTTGAACTGTTTTATCTACCAGTTCCTTGTACTTGTTATTCATACATAACTGAGGGTTTTTTAAAATCCATGCCAAAGTTATTTTTCGTTCTGAATAATAACTTTCCATTTTTTTTTAAATATCGAAAAATGACGAAACACCCAAATTACATATTTTTTTTTTTATAATAAGTATGTACATTATATAGAAGTTCATCACAAACTTTATTTAACAATTTTTTATAATAAGTATGTACATTATATAGAAGTTCATCACAAACTTTATTTAACAATTTTTGAAAAAAATTGAATTTAGTGACGACATTGTTTCATATAATTTGTATGGTACAATACATATGTAATATCTACAGGGACTCAATAGTTTGATATTGAATCTCCATACACACATACATACCATCAAGCTGTTTATATATTCGTGGTAGGAAAAAAGGTCTGTCCTCCACATTATCCTATGTTGACATACATTTATTGTATAGAAATCAAAATATCTTAAAATACTCAATAATTTTGATTTAAGGGTTTATAGTTTGATATGTATTCTTCAACTATACAAACTATCACCATCGATAGTTGGATCTCATGTGCTACATGCAACTAGTTTAATATAAATTAAAATTGAATTCCATCGAGTACCTTTAGTTGATAAACAAAATTGAAGATAGCTATAATGCTGAAATATAAAATAGTAGGTACATTTGATAGTGTTTTGTGGATCATTAAATAGGTTTTTGGTATCTGTATTTATTTCAATGACTCCATTGAAACATAAAAAAAGAATACAATATTATAAATGATAAAATACAAACAATCTGAAGGTCTAGGACTAGGTAAACCAATTAATGACATGACCCACATTGAACAAACAAAAGCCATAGTATTGAAATGTACATCAACAAGTAGACAAATATCAGTATGTTATCACTAGTTGCATGTAACATACGAGATCCAACTGTCACTGTCGATGGCTATAGTATGTATAATTGAAGAATACGTATCAAACTATAAACACTTAAAGACAAATTTATAAACATTTTAAGATATTTAGTTTTCTATATAAAACATGTAGGTATGTATGTCAGGATAGGATAGTATGGAGGTCAGTCTTTTTTCCTACCCAGAATATGATAACACGATGATGGTATGTGTGTACGTTTGGAGATTAAATATCAAACAATTGAATCCCCGTAGATATTGTGTAGTTTATACTGCCTTACAAACTTTATGAAACAATGTCAACACTAAATTCTATTCATATAAAAATTGTTAAAAAAAGTTTGAGATGTACTACATACATACATACCATCACGCCATATTCCTTATGGGGTAAGCAGAGAGAACTGAGCGCCATACTCTTCTATTTTTGCACACATTTCTAGCTTCCATTACATCCATGCACTGTCTCATACATGCTCGTCGATTATTCAAGCTTCTTATATTTCCTTCTTTCAAAATATCATTGACATGGTCCTGCCATCCCTTTCTGGGGCGGCTCCTGCTATTCACTCCATCTCTTACACCCATGTGTATTTTTTTTGGTCAGTCGTTCATCATTCATTATTTCAATATGTCCAAACCACCTCAAGGAATTCACTTTCATTTTACTTATAATACTCTTCTTCATCTTGCATTCCCTCCTTATGTCCTCATTTTTTATTTTATCATATCGTTCTATTACATACTCTTCTTAGTGATCTCATTTCCACAGCATTTATTCTATTTTCATGCGTCTTTTGCCACGTCCATGTTTCACTGGCATACATCAAAGTGGACACTACAATTGCATTATGTACGGCAATTTTGGCTTCCTTTGAGATGCTTGGATCAGACATTATTGGTCTGAGAGCTCCGTTTATTCTATTATTTGCCATAACTCTTCTTTCAATGTCTTTATCAGGTCTTCCATTCCGTTCAAACATACTCCCCAAGTATAAATATTCCTCTACTTGTTCTAGCCATTCGTTCTCTACTTTTATCATACATGGAGTTATATTTACAGTTTTTTCGAATACCAATATCTTAGATTTACTCACATTCATTCTCAGTCCGTTCTGCAGGCATCATCCATATCCTTTATTCACTAAATACTGTAGCTCATCCGCACATTCAGCAATCACCACTTTATCATCTGCATACATCAAATCACATACATTTACAGTATTTAGTGTCAAGCCTATATTTTCATTCTTTAGTGCTCCTACGCAGTGATCAATATAAAGATTGAATAGCTATGGGGATAATACGCAGCCTTGCTTCACCCCCTTATGAATAGGGAACCATGTTGTCAGCGCATTGTTGACACAAACACAAGCTCCACTATTTTCATACAGAGACGCAACAGCACGAATAAGTTTGCTCTTCACTTCACTACATTGATAGGATATCCAATAACTTTTCTCTATCTACTCTACATATGCCTTTTCTAGGTCTATGAACGCACAGAAAAGTTTCTGGTTTTTATGCAGAACTGTTTCTGTAGCCATGCGTAAAGAGAATTTTTTTTGAGATATATGGAAAAATAAAGTAAAAATTCAAAAGTTGATAACCCCTGACTGAAACAAAAATTCAAAATTCTGAGTATAAAAGGTTTGTAAGCCTATAACTATTTATATATTGTGAAATTTTGGGATCTGTGCATTGAGCGAATCAAAAGTTATAAGGGGGGGACACAGACACACTAAATGTTCTAGAACATATATGCTGTGAAGCCTCTAAGTTGGTTTTTTTTGACTTCAAAGTTGAAAAAACTGTGAAAAATATAGACCCTGCATACAAATCTCGCGTATCTTGGCTTGATACTTTGGAGTTGGATTATTTATGGACAGTAAACAAAAATGGATGGAAAAAATATTACAAATTATAAAGAATACATTTGAAAGAAATACAAGTAGTAAAAAACACATAAGAAAGGAATTTTGTAAAGTTTTATAACTATACACACTCTCTATGAATGCATACACAATACATAGTCATACCAACAATGTATGCGAGAAAAACTTGGGTATATAAAAAGATTCATGAAAGTAGGATCAATGCCATCATTGAGTCATATAGGATCAAAGAGATTGTTTTGAAAGAATTTAAAAACCTTGTTACTATTTTTGAACCACAATGTCCCAGTGACTGGAATGATGAATAGCGAGAAGTATCAGCCAATTCTACTGGAACAGTCAGTACTGGAGATGCAAATTAGATGGGTGAACATTTCCCCCTTTTTAATTAATATGTTTGACACTGTATGTGTAACAATTGAGAATCGTATGTAGAAATAAGACAGTTAAAAGTGAAAGGAGATTATACAAATAATAGAGTAAAAATCTGTATGTTACGGTGAATCACCTTCGCAATTGAAGCAATGAAGGATGAAAGGATTTGAAAGGGAAAATTTACGTTATGTGAATGAATATAAAGCAACAGATGTCTGTCAGAATATTAATTGATGGCACCTGATTCTCTGACCCTACCCTACTAAAGGCATAGAGGATCACATATTAGAGATCGATACAATTTATACCGATCTTTTTGTGGAAAGATTAAAGAAGTGCAGTTTCCACTAAAAATTCGACACCTTCTTGCAATTGCTTCCCCGATAATTTACAAAGAAATATTAAAATTCGTCGAGAAAAACATGGTAGTTTTGAAGGCGTTGTTTTTCTTTTCTTTAATTTCTTTTTGTTTGTATTTAAATAAAATTCTCACATTGTCAAATGGCACAAATTGTCTTTAAATGATCGTATTGCCTAAATTGAAATAATAATAATAACGGTTTGTGTTTAATTAAAAATTTAATAAAAACATGAACAAAAATATGAAAATACACATCTCACAAGAAAAGTTTTGTAGATGATCAATTGAATTTTAATGAAGATAAATTTTCATTAAGAATGGATGAGTGTAAAGATAGAAAACTGTGGCGTTTAGTTATTTCTGTCTATCCCGAGAGGGATTATTTGTAATTTATAATATATAGATAATCTTCAAAATCCAAATAGCTTTTCAGGTCCAAGTATATTGTCATGTAGGTACCTAAATTATTATAAAATTGTATCTACCTGAACAACAGACTGGTCACCAGCAGCCAGTAAATTTAGCGTGGACAAAAGCATCCATCCGTTGCTTGACTCTTCGCTGTTTTCTATTTCCAAAAACTTTGCTATGGCACAACTGGCTGCTTCTGTGCTTTGATTGGAAGCCCTCCGTCTGATCTCGGTGACCATCAACTTGGATACCTGCTGGCAGAAGGCCAGTATGTCCCAAAACTTTTCGTTCATCTCACCGGATGGACTTGATCCAAATACCTGAAAAAATAAACATATTGAGCAAATGAAACGACAATCATGTTACATCATCATATCAGGAGAAAAATCTGAACTTTTCAATTCATATTCTTTAGGTGGGTGATTCTCAGATAAGAGGTCATTTCAAAAATCAACATTTTCAAAAATTTGTTACAAATAGCATTATTCTTTTCTAAAACACAGCGTCTAGTTAATGGTCAATCATCATCATTTGCATAGTTTCTTGGTTTTGCCAGAATCGCACCGTAACCATGCGAAATGTCCCTACCCTGGTCTGTCCCTGAACCGTAACAGAATTTTTTGTATCTTTCAGAATTTACAGTTATAAGATCGTTTCTTTTATTTAATGAAAAGTCCTACCCTGCCATCTTTTCCCTGTTATGCCCTTTTGGGCACCAGAGTAGAGACAGCTGTTCAGGGGAGTGACAAATATGTCATTTCATATCATAATACGGCATATGTGTGTAGTTATCCAGTGATCTGATAATGATAGTGCACGGATAGCTCGCACGAAACTTGTTAACTTCGTGCGAGTTACGTGATCTTGGAAAGTTCAAATTCCTAACAGCCAAATATTTCTTTGATATTTTGAAGGATTTAAAATGCCATGGGAGGAGACACAAAATCTGCAGGACAAAATCTGTTTGATAATTTTAAAGTTTGATTATGTGTGTTCATTATAGTGTAAAATATTAAATTAATGACACTAAATTATTTTGATAGAATAAGATATGTGGCTTTCGACAACACCAAAGATTTCTACTGAAATCCCTGCATCTCTGGGCAGCAACAAGTCCCTATACATTTAGAACATTCCAAAAGCTTTCGCCAGCCCGATATATTAAAAAAACGAAACCTTCAACCAATCGGAAGGTAGATGATATCAGCTTCCAGCCGCTCTGAATACGTCTACACAATGGACGCGACATCCCTGTCTAGCTGTCAGCTGCAGACAATCGCATTGACACGCCGCGCATATCGCAATAACAAAACTACATTCATCACATCATTCTTCCGTCAATTCGTTGGCTAATCAATATCCTTCACGTTGTCTACCTCTACAGATGTGCTAAAAGTTGTTGACCAATTGAAAAAACTGTTTAAGGAACAAACCAGGGTACGGACATTTTGCATGGTTAGGTGTGATTTTGGCAAAACTAAGTAAACTATGGTAATGAAAATGAGTGACCATAAACAAGACACTGTGTTTTACAAGAGAATAACAAAATTGTAACATATTTAAAAAAAAGGTTGATTTTTTAATAAAGCCACCGAAATGACCACACTTATATGAGAATCACCCAAGTAAACAATAGGACCTAAGTACTGGATATCTATAATGTTCTTGTAGAAAAACATTCTTAATAACTAAGATTTACTATAAAAAAGAATTATTTGCAGATTTGTTGATCATCAAGAAATTTCCTTGAAACCTCCTGAAAGATCACGTGGGCTGCACAGAATTAAGGTTTTTGGCTAGGTTGGCATTTGCGCAAATCGTCCCTCTCTCCTACATTTTGCTGATAACTACACCTAAGCTAATGCTTGTTATATAGACACTTATAATTGTAATAATAAACATTTAGGGCCTTACTTATTATTTGCGATTTGACTTTGATAAGTTGCAAATAATAAGAAAGGCCCTTATTGTAGATAATTATCACAATGTGGCACATATTGTGTGTAGGAAATTTCTGGAAGTCAAACCAGCATTGTAAACATAGCAGGTTAATTTACATATCAATAGAGTGTTATAAATATTAACAAGAAAGGAAAACAAATACATATTAATACTAAATTAAATGACTAAATACATAAAAATGAAAGAAATACAAAGTAACATACTTAATATTATTGAAATGGAGAAAGATAGGAAGGGAGAAAGAACAAAGATAATATCATAGATATATTCATCTGAATAATAACAGGTGGTTAAATTTCAAGGGCCGATGTTCAATGTGAACCACACCTAAACGTCAAGTTTTTTTCTGCATTCCATTTGAAATTTCTCAATTTAAGACTCACTCAATTTGAACCATGGAAAGATACATGGTTCAGAAAGGTCAGAATGGTGGCAAGAAATGGCAACAGTGGATGATCAATTTTCGAAGAAAATCATCTTCAGTGATGAGGCACATTTTCGCCTCAGTGGATTCGTCAATAAGCAGAATTGCCGCATTTGGGCGAATGATAATCCAAGAGTGATTGTCGAAAAACCAATGCATCCACAAAGAGTGACTGTTTGGTGCGGTTTATGGGCTGGTGGCATCATTGGGCCGTATTTTTTCCAAAATGAGACCGGTCAGGCAGTTACTGTGAATGGTGTTCGCTATCGTGAGATGATAACGAACTTTTTATGGCCCGAATTGGAAGATATGGATGTGGACGATATGTGGTTTCAACAGGATGGTGCCACTTGCCACACAGCTAACGAAACAATGGCTCTTTTGAGCGAAAAATTTGATGGCCGAATAATCTCACGTTGCGGCGATGTCAATTGGCCGCCAAGATCATGTGATTTGACACCGTTGGACTTCTTTCTTTGGGGTTATTTGAAAGAAAAGGTGTACGTCGATAAGCCAGCAACATCTCAAGAGCTAAAGGATGAGATAATTTGGCACATTAACGACATAGAACCTCAATTATGCCTCAGCGTCATCGAAAATTTGGACCATCGGATGGAGGTGTGCCGCCGCGGCCGCGGCGGCCATTTGGCCGATATTTTGTTCCATACATAATTGAGCCATACCAATATTATCATAATAAAAAGAAATGTCAATAATTTCCTAAATAATTTGTGTTTTATTCAAAATCAACATCGGCCCTTGAAATTTAACCACCCTTTACAATATGGGATCTGGATATTACAATATACTTAATATAAAAACATTGTATTTATTATTTATTAATAGCAAGTAAACAACATAATAAACAACAATTCTTTAAACTTTCTATACGTCTAAGATAAACACTTTATAAGTAGGTACTTATTTATTTGGAATTTATAAACTTTCTAATTACTTAACGATATTTCACAAACAAAATCAATAAGTACTAAGACTTTTGAAATATCTGTAGCATCACAATTCTGACAAAGCAAGTAGAAAATAATTGTTTTGAGTTGAAATGTAAGGAATATAACAAAGTATACAATATTCTACCATGTAAGAGATAATTTATGTAAGCATAAAAGTTTTAATATAAAGAAAAAAAATATTAATAAAAGTAATTAATTACCTTGCAGAACAGAGGCAACATGTTGTACAATTTGTCATCCCTTTCTGCATCAGACAGCGGTTGCTGAGGATGGGTATATTCGGAAAACAGCTTTTTGAGATGCATGAGCCCCAGCTGGGTGTGAGGGGAACTACTGGAGGCACCTTCGGGGGGATCCGGACCACTCATAGTGGCGGCCCCCCGCAATTTACGCATCAAATTCATCTTTAATTATCTGTGTCTCTCATCAATACACAACTATACGGTAAAACCACACGACACATCTTTCACATCCCACATATTCACCACGAATCACTTAAACCAAAACAATAATACGCAAAAAAAATAATCGAAAAATTGACACTTCGATCGAATTTAATTATTAACCCGACGTGTTTGAGGTTTCCCGAATTACTCCGTGCGTACACTCGAATGTTATGCGCTCGCAATGTTTAAACATTTTTGTCACCGAATGAATCACAGCAAACCGAGTAAACAATGCGAACATACATATTTCATTAGAAATTATTGTCATTTAGCTTTGCACAAATGTCATGTAATTGATTTGTTTTTAATGAGATAGAGAAAATTTGTGGTGCGAGACCCAGCTTCATGATGGATTTTTTACACACAGTCCACTTAAATAAAAGAAAACATTAATTTCTGCGAATTTTGTGTACACTGTCTCTGTTGCATAAATGCACATCGTCGACAAAACGCCCACAGCAACATTTGACAGCTGAACCGAAATCGGCCATTACTGAATTTGACCTCTGCGGTATTGAGTGATGTACTGTATATTGTTGATTTACTTATTACTTAAAAAGAAGTGATAATTATGCATTACTAACTAAATACAAAATGTTTTTAAGAAATTAGAGCCCAAATAAAAAGGAATTTGAGTCATAAATTTTAAATATACACCAAAAATTAAATTTGACTTTTGAATAGCGCTATCTGTAAAAATAAATTTAAAACGATTTAAACTAAAGAAACAAAACGCAATATTTATGACAAAAGTTCAGAGATATTTCAAAAGATGTCGCAGTTTTTTTCAATCGCCGGCAATGGCAATTTTAATATCAGTTCTTAAATTTTATTACATTCAATATCTTAACAAAGTGAAGTAACTGGTTCCCGGACAATTGACCGTAGCTGACCGTAGCCGATTGACAGCGGACAATTGTCCGTACGCCCTTTTCACCGAATGGACAATTGACCGCGAGGACAATTGACTGCGGAGACAATTGACCGTGGGGACAATTGACTGTGGGGACAATTTACCATATGGACAATTGCATCATCCGATAAATCCAATATAATCGCTCATTATGAAAATTCACCTTTATACCACATTGGTTAGGTAGGTACTCATATTTTCAAAAAAAAGTTTCAATTCTTTAGAAATTACGCATAATGTAAAGTGAAAAAAGGACAAGAAGAATTTAAAAATCACCAACTAACTACGGGCGTTATTTTGGTTTATCATATTTTTAATAAAATACAACAATCCTTCAAATATTTCGAAATCTACGTTCTCTAATTAGGTAATATTAAGTGATACTCAACTAGTGATCACCCGATGGTGTCCTCTTTTAGATCGGAGCTCCTCGTTGCTGTCCGTGGGCCTCTTCAAGGTCCCATTGGTCACGCGGATTTTGTAATCTCGAAGAACAATTTTAAAGCCTTTAAAAAGTTTTGTCATAGTTATGGTGCTTTACTATTGTTAGATTCCCAGTAGGTTATTTTTTTTTACAGAGATCTTGCTCATACCCCTGATATTTCTCATTTATAAGATCTGAAGTCCCCGAGTGTGAATCCTCCATTCACATTCGTCGATTTTTCTTTTGCACTATGGTGCCGAGATTACTAATCTAGAGGGCTCCATGAGCTACTTTTCGTGCTATGCATTTTTTTTCTTGTCGCTCACTTAGCGTTCTGTGAAGGGGCCGTTTATAGTCCCCATATGCAAGCGGGTGGTGGTGGGAGTAGCGAATAAAAAAAAAAAAAAGTGATACTCAACTTGAACAGTAAAACGAGTGGGTTGTGGCCAACACTAAACTCTCAACACCATAGTAAGCGTTCATTTTTTCTTCTTGAAATGTTGACAATCTCTAAATGCATTTTTATGAAGTACATTTTTATTAGATTCTTAAACAAATATAATAAAATTCCCAGGGGACAAAAGATTTCACAATACACCATACACACAAAAACATTGTCACGGAAATCATTGTATGCATTTTCTCCTGTTGGGAAATTTTAAGTAAAATTGCATTACCAGCAAGATGAGCATGTATGCGAGTGTGTATCAATGTTGATGAGGCGATGTATGTGTCAAGATAGAAGAATGTGGTGTTCGGTTCTCACTGCCTACCCCTTGATGAAGATTGAAGTGGAGAGTAAAAAAGTACACTTGTCTATAGAGACACATACAATATCAATATGAAATTGATCACTTCTTCTTCTTCTTCGTGTCAGCAGCATTCAAACAGTTCTCGACCAATAGTTGGCAACGTCAGATGCTGCGCCACTACAGCGCAGTAGGTCCTCGAGTGAGCAGGTAGCAGGGCAGGCAGGGCAATCTCGTAGGTGGTCAGTGGTCTGCGGCAGGCCGCATTCACACGAAAGGCAGTCGTCGTCTGATATGATTCCTCATCTCCTTAGCTTAGGTTATCTTTCGATCTGCCGACGCCCGTTCTTAATCTATTTAGTGATTTCCAGGTGCGCCAGTCCAGACTGTGACCCGGGGGAGATGCTCCTGAGGTTCGATGAACTCTTTTGGAGATTTTTCTCGCCACAAAGTGAGCCAATTTTCCAATCACTCAATTTTCCCTTACAGAAGCTATTTTACTTCTGATATATACTTACACCTTTCATACAAATATGAAATTTATTTCACATGGATATGGCAGACCATAAATTTTTTTCTTTAAATTTCGACATCCTTGAGTGCATTTTTGATGAGTGTATTTTTATTGTATCACAATTTAAAATTACCTAGATTTTCCAAACCGTGAGGGCATTTTGAAAATTTGGACAGATGAAATCATAGAGAAGAATTTAACGGATATCTATGGAAAACTAATCAGCTCTAGGTCTATGCACTTTACACATATAATGTAAACATGAAGTCCATCGGACTTATAGTTTGGGCTGTAGAGAGGACACAAAAAGGATAATTCCGTACGCCATACGCCGTACGCCATACATACAAACACATCACGACGAAACTCACAGTGTGCACTCTCTACATGATACCCGTTGAGAAATTGTAAAAATTGTGAAATCGTGACTCTCCACTATTCCATAGAGTGGAGAGTAAAAAGTTTTATATCTCCTCAAATTCTCGAAAAAATATTTAAATCTAACTAGTTGCATGTAACACATGAAATCCACACACACGCACGCATGCATGCACGCACGCATACACACATTACTTATTTCATATGTATACAATCAATCAAGTATTCAATCGATGTAGGTAGATACATACATACATACCATCACGCCATGTCCTTTACGAGGTAAGCAGAGAGAACCGAGCGCAGCTAAATAAGCATGATTTAAATTGAATTGAATATGGCTAAAGAATCTACTAAAGCGATCCCCCTCAAATCACTTTAGACCAACATTGTAATTTTATAATTCTTATGTATTTGTAGGTAAGTATAACTCCATATAATAATTATATCCATGATATGGGTAATCGTGAGGGTTTTGATTTCGACGGTTGGACCAGACTTGCCCCCCTGACTGTGATGCCTCCCAGATAGATCTTTTCTCTGACACAGCTCTTGAATGTGTTGCGGTGTCAGGTTATTCAAAGCATTAAACACCGTCAAACAAATTTTGTAGTCAACTCGATTGATTTAAATGATAATGATTTAAATTTTATGATAATTTTTTGAATTGAATTCAAAAGATATTTTTGTCTCTATTTTACATAAATTCTAAATTTATAAATTAGTATATTTAAGGTTGCTGTATACGTAACGTGTTGTAGCCCTGAAGGAACGGGACCGGAAACCGGAAACATCGTTTCATAGAAAAGCCAAGTCGCCTTCCCGTCCGTGCACCCCATAGATATTCATATAATTGATATAATATACTAGATGGAGTACTCCGTGCAATGGTATATCGCGCGTTTGATCTTGGTTGGCAACATATTGCAGTTTTACATACACTTCCTAGATAGCTGTTCTCTAAATCTTAATGAACCAAGCGTTTTTTTCGACAACAATTCACATTAGCCGTTATTATTCTCTATAGAGAAACAATGTGGTCTGCCCGCCTTGTTGTCAGAAGTCCCGCGGATAAAATCTTCACTTCGATTCATACAAAATTTGCTAACTGCGAAATCTATATTATATGAAAATCTATGGTGCATCCGTGACGTATGCTCTTTCGTATATAGTGAGCCGTGTTTCGTATACATTTTCTACCAAACCACGCCGGTGGCACTCTATTGGTAGCACTGGTTTTACTTTACGCTTACATCTCCAAAGGTGGCGCTATTTATTTATTTTTTATGTTGGTATTTTTGAAAATGCAATGTAAAATTTTCAGACCTTCAGCATACTTCAGTTGTGTTTTGTTGTTTGTTGTGACGCGAAACATTTTGATCCTTTAAAATCTTGAAGTAAACCAAATAATAAATATAACATGTGTGATTTTGTAAAATTCTTGTTGTTTTCGGTGTTCATCTACATACACACTATCACGCCATGTGATGGTGTTAATCTATTGCCAGCTTTTTGTGTTTTTCGATTATCTTCGCAAGATGGCTGACAAGTTTTGTTGTGTTTTGAATTAATTGTCAAGTGAAATACGGCGAAGTGAAGTTATATAGTTTTCCGAAAATCAGTATTAAATCTTTCTTTGTGGAAAATAAATTAAAAAAACCTAATAATCTACAATGCACATTTTATTTAGAACAATGTATTTTATGAATTATTTGGCATGATTTTTGAAATATTGCAAATGAAACCCATCATATGTGTTTTTTTAATAAATAATGATTGAAAAATGGTTATTTTTTATTTAAGTTATCCTTGAATCCATTCCTCAAAGCTGGAAACATTTTAAAATGGAAATTTAAATTTGCCGTGGACCGGTCGCGTATTCATTGCCCCTATAGCGGAGATGCGAGAAACCTTATGATTATCCGGTTACAGCTTCTATGTATTGAGTGACACATCTGAAGTATACTGAAAGTTTACTTCCATATTATCTGTGTACCAAACGATGTTTTTCAAAAAATGTCGTCCCGTTCCGTCCGGGTTAAAACACGTTACGTATTCAGCGACCTTTATTTAAAGTGGGTAGATATTCAAATGAAATTGAGATGGTACTGCAATGTGGTAGGTACAAGGAAGAAGGTCAGTTTGTTAATTTGATCATGACCACAAAACTTTAACATTGGACCTAATATCCAGCGAGGTATGAAATATTGATCAAAATTGCATTCAAATATTCATATCGAGCGAGAATAGCTATTTTCATATTACGCAGATTGTGAAATTATAATATGTAACTGTTGATAAAATAGATAGAGAGTTAAAAAAACAATAAACGTAACTGATACGACCTATGTATGTATGTATGTAGATATTGAATTTATTTCCCTACACAGGTAAACAGTTGATAGATAAGCTCTTAATTTGAAAACATCTTTAATACGGATGCTGGCAAATTTCTTGGGCCTTTTGGTCGTGGAGTGGAGCAGTTTGCGCATTTGTCGGCCTTCGCGGCTCAGTTGGTTAGACCAATGGTCTCGGGTTCGATTCCCGGTGGAGACATATTTTTTAATTGTTTTTTCAGTCTGGATCTGTGAGACGATTAATATCGTAAGCTTCCAGAATGTGGCAACTTGTTATTAAGTGCGTGTTAATTAATATTTGACATAGTACCTGTTAGTTGCTCGAGAAGCAATATAAAATAAAATAAATACCATCCAAGCAAAACAAAGTTGCGCTCTGCACGCCCAAATGACGGACTCAAGTAGTTTGACGCTTACTAAACATAGGAATATAAATGTGTACATACTCAAAATGTTTTTTTAGCTTCTATCGCAGCGGTTCAGCCCCCATAGACAGCATGTCATTTAGCTCAAGAAAAGAAACAAGAAATAACTAAATGTATGGATGTGTTTGTTACGTGTTATGTATTTATAAAAATTCCATGAATCGTGGTTGAATCACGGCTCAATTGAACCCAGTTCAAAGTCTGGGTTTAAAATTCCTCTCTCCCTCCGCCAGTTCGAAGAGCTGTCCTACTCCTCGCAGTGTTATTTATAAAAAATTCCATGAATCGTGGTTGAATCACGGTTCAATTGAACCCAGTTCAAAGTCTTATTCCAAGTTCAACGAAAACCTTATTTATAAAAATATTTGAACCCTAGTTCAGTTGATCTTGATTCTGAGCTCTATTTCATACGACAGCACCGAATTTAGTTTTGTTAAGTTGGTTGTCATGAGTTCCATCTTGCAGGTAAGAGATTTAATATGACTATATCGGTCGATAAAACTAAATGTCTCACAATATCAAGACAGCCTCTGAGATGCAAATTGGTTGTAGACGATAAACTAATAGAACAGTTTACAACTTTTAAATACCTAGGTGTGGAGATATCTATAGTTGTAATTATCTCTATAAAGAAGTCAAAGAACAGACTAATAAAGCTGCAGTTATCTCCGGATGCATGAGGGACACTGTTTGGGCCAATAAACATATGTATGCTAGTTGAGAGTAAGGTCCGAATATATAAAACCTGCATCAGACCCATAATGACTTATGGAGTTGAAGCAAGGGTAGACACGGTGAGAACAAAACAGCTACTCAGAACAACAGAGATGAAAACACTAAGACCTATCTTGGGCAGAACCCTCAGAGACAGAATCCCCAACGAGGAGATCCGCAGAACCTGCAATGTGGAGGATATTGTAAGGTGGAGCAGACAAAGAAGACGACACTGGAGAGATCATGTTAAAAGGATGAATCCAGAAAGGCTGCCAAAGATCGTAATGCGCGAAATACCAGAGGGACGCCGGCCACCGGGAAGACCATCAAAGAGATGGAGGGAGAGCTGGACATTCTCGTCCCAGGACCTGTAAAACAGATCATAGATCTAAAAAAAGAGGCAGAAAAAGAAGAGGTTGTCATGACCACGGAACAGTAGGCATGCACGGCACGGAACATGTGCGCGCCGCACGATGGTTCTGTTAAACTCTTGGAATTACAATTTTTGACATTAGATATTTTTGTTTGCATTCAACATCAATTGATAATTCTAATAGATTAAATCGCCTTTATATGTTTTTTTCGTATCTTATGGTCATAGGTACTTAAAAATTGTGAAATGGCAAGTTGAACCAGTGTTAAACTAATACCCCCGTCGCCGGTTCAATTTGACATTTGAGTTGAATCACGGTTCAACTCTTGATCCATGTTTATAAATAAGAAAAGTGATCAAATTTGGGTTCAACCGTAGTTCAATATTTGTACTTTATCTGTGGTGCACGCTCTTAAATTTCAGTTATGTTACACTCGACTTTGCGCATGGGCTCATGATAAAGGGTTAGCAATAAGTGAAAACAAAACACAACTTCTGCATATCCATTCCTGTAACAACAAGACCACGCACAAATTACAAATTCTATCACATAATCATCAATGTTTGCACAGTAACTCTCAGAATAATTGTAACTGCCCATCATTGACAGATTTCACATCATATAGGTATTTAGGACTTATCATTGACAAACACTTAAACTACAAAGAACACGTTGACTATGTTTGCAGTAAACTAAGAACTAAGACAGCAATTTTCAACATAATAAGACCTAGATTAACCTTCTGCTCGGCCAGATTGCTGTATATGGCCCTCTGTGATTCAGTAATATCATATGGAATATCGTCATATGGATTGGCATATAAAACTACTCTAAATAAGATTGAAAAGATACAAAGAAGACTACTAAAAATTATTATTACTAAAAAAATAGCTTAAAAGTTAAAAAGGAAAAATAAATGCCTTTTCGACCGATCTAAAGTATTGTCTCTTCAGAGGAGAGTGGAGTATAGCATTCTGGTTGAGCATTTTTTGAGACCTAAAGACAGACTACTAATAACACACGACAGACAAACTAGATCAGTGACCAACAAACTTTTACGTACAAACAAATTCAACAATGACTATGGACGTAGGACCGAAGATGTGCTGCTGCCCAAGGTCTGGAACCCCATGCCTGCCAGCTTGAAGCAGTGTGGATCCATCGAGGAATTCAAAAAGAAAGCCAAAGGATATATATTACACAAAAATCCTCGATGGTTGATCTAAGGGGTGAGCGCGGGTTGTTCCGGACTTTGTAGGAAAAATGTAGTATTTATATACATGTACAATATTAGTTTTTAATTGTAGTTTATATGTACTTACTTACTTTCCGTGTCCGGAACACCATCATATTCCTAGCCCCCAATATTCAGCCACTCGGATTCCACTAGTGTTCGCTATCACTGTGTCTTGGTGCAGGGCCGGATAAACGTGTTTTTGCGCCCAGAGCAATATATTTCAAACCGCCCCCCCCTCCCTCCTTCCCAAATGTTTGGAATTTCAATATTATATTATGCAGTATAATTCAATATTATACAGTAAAAATCAATATATTAATATAATCCAAAGAACACAAATAAATTATAATTCTACTTATTCCTATTCATGTATGTACCGTATCCTGAGAAGTAGGCATTTTAAACTAAAACATTAGGTCTTACAATTTTTAAAGTATTGGATCATCACATAAACCGTTTTAAAGTAAAATATAATTTAAAAGTCCTTTTAACTATCTCAAGTATTATGTAAATAAACTAAACTTAATAACTAATGTTAACACTAAAAATATCATAAAAACTATTTTTAATTAAAAAAACTCAATATAACTATCAAATGCCAGTAAAAATTTAAAATTACACCAAACTTAAATTAAAAAAAAAACAAATCGCGATTCTAATTAACACAAAACACTAAATAAGTTCTTGGTATAATAAATACCTACATAAATTAATATTAATAAAACGAGGTATGCCAATGAATTTTACACAAAACAGCACACGAAAACTCCCATTGATTTCGATATACTTTGCTGACTAGTATTCCATCTAGTTATAGGTATATATTAAAATCTATGGTCTATACTAGACTCGTAAAAATATTGACACGTGTTAACACTTGACATCAGACAGAAGAGAGAGATAGAAACAATGATATATGAATAATTGAAGGAGTCAGGTGACGAGTCGGCGACCGAGATCAAGGAAATAAGTAAGTATGTCGCTAAAGTCGAAAGGGAAAACTTCACTGAAATTATCATAACATTTCTATGTAAAGAACATTGTTTCCCTTTTTTAGAAAACCTTGCTATTGGTTGTATACAGGTTCCGGATATTTAAACGTCTTATGTAGTTTCATTAACAAGCAATAAGAGTTCTTAGTATAATGTATAATTAAAGTTACTATGGTGTGTAGCATCTGGAATGTTTTCAAACACGCCGCTATCATCACATATGAAATTCATTATGAACCGCCCGGGCGATTTCAGATAGGGGGGCGCTGGCTTCATTATGTAGATAATTTTTACACTTAAGCAAGTAAATTATTACAATGATTATGTGTGTGTGTATGTGTGTGAATCGACTGCCGAGCAGCATAAACGTGTTGTTAGTATTTGGTAGGTATATGTTTACGATTTACGAATAACACGGTAATAGACGGACAAGATATTAACACGGCAGAATTTTAACATACACACCATCACGCCGTGTCCCTTTCGGGGAAGGCAGAGAGAACCGAGTGCCATACCTGGGGAATTTTTGATTTATATAATTAACATTTTAGGATTTTAAGCGCCCTTTTTAGACAAGCGCCCTGACTTCTTGTTCCGGATTGTTCTATGATTTATCCGGCCCTGTCTTGGTGCGTGCATGTCGCTCCTGTCATGGGACATGACAGTAGGTGCACGTTGTCCTGTCTGGCGCCACACTCGCAGATGTCTTCCTCTCTGTAACCCCATTTCTTGAGGTCACTGTAACAGCAGGAGACACCCGTTCTGAGCCTATTCAGCGCTCTCCATGTTGGATAAGGCAGGTTGTGTCCCACTGACACGTCCTCCGCGGGTGGTAGCTGCGTTCGTTTGGCACTATCACGCCACAGTGACAGCCTTCGGGCCTCGGGGAGGCCAACTATAGGGGCGGTCATCTCCAGGAAGCTTCTTCTGGACTTGAGTCTGCACTGATGCGGCTGTATATATGTGTACATATACGTATATACATACTTTTATATTTTTTGCATATTATCAAATTGTTACTATTAAGATCACAGCCAAAAATCCCCTTAAGGGATTAGGCAAAATAACATGATAATTGTAATTATATTCTTTATTAATAAAATAAATAATAAAAAAATAAATAAAATGCAGTGTAAGTAGGTATGTATGTTTTTGGTATTTTGAAAGCGATAATAATTAACACGAAATATCTCTCAAATATTTCTTGGTGTTTATACAAAATTGACCAGCTGTCCTACCATCACGAGATGTGCTTTTGGTCGATGCCTCGTCGAACCATCTTTGCTTCCAAAATCAGCAGCAGTATCTCGTAGGTAATTTGATCCTCTATATAATTACATACATAGTGAAAATTTAACGGACATATTGCCGCGTCCGAGGTTGATAAACTTGACCAGCGAAACCGTCCAGTCTTGGTAGGCTCACATATATGTGGATTAAAACTGTCGATTCGTTCAAGAGAATGAAATTCTATTGAAGGAAGAGGCAGTTAAAATCCAAGATGCGTGTATGAAGGAACATTTTGTATGCGTAGTGGACTTTTTGCAAGCTAAAAACACCAACTTAGAGGCTTCGCAGCATATATGTTCCCCTACATGGATTTATTCAGAATTCGGAGTTGAACATTTTATGTGAGTTTGTGTGTCTGTGTGTTTGTGTGTCTGTATGCGTGTGTGTGTCCCAAAATTTCAGAATAGGTATATAAAAAGTTATAGGCCTACAAAACATTTATACTCAGAATTTTGAATTTTTGTTTCAATCAGGTGTTATCAACTTTTGAAATTTTGGTTTATTTTTCCATATACCTATCTCAGAAACCATAAAAGCTAGAACGCTGAAAAATAGTATAAACATAAGCAAATACATAATATCAAATTGGTTTTTTCAAAAAAAAATCCAGGGTTTCTCATTGTATTAGCATATCTCAATTTTTTTTTAACAATTTTTATAAAAATTGAATTTAGTGACTACATTGCTTCATACAATTTGTATGGGAGTCGCCTATACACAATATCTAGGAAAAGAGGACTGAACTCCATACTGTCCTATCTTGACATACATACCAACATGTGTTAAAATTTTCAATAATTTGGATTTATGGGTTTATAGTTTGATTCATATTCTTCAACTATACATACTATCGCTATCGACAGTTGGATCTCATGTGTTACATGTAACTAGTTATAAAAATTGAATTTAGTGACGACATTGCTTCATACAATTTGTATGGCAGTCGCCTACACACAATATCTAAGAAGACTTAATTGTTTGATACTAATCTCCAAACATACATACATACCATCATGCTGTTTTCATATTTTTTATTTTATTTTATATATTTTGGTAAACATACAGCAATACAAAACAAAAATCTTATACACATATAACCAAAAAATTAGCCAGCAAAGTTTACATAATATTACTATTAGCTCATGTACATTAAAAAAGATAAATCATAAAAACTGAAACTAAAAGTGTAAAAGAAAAAACTGAATGAGTTATGCTTGATTAATGGGAAAAGGAAAATGGAGACAGTAAGGGGGGGGGGGGTAGCGCACGCACTACGATGACGCTCGAAGTAAAGAGTTCGTAATGGAAGTCCTAAAATTTAAAAACGTATTATGAAACAAATGAATGTCGTTGAAACCGTTAAATGTATTACTTGATCTGTATATAAAAGAGTTCTGAGCATAGTTGGTATCGCAGCTGGGAGGTCTGAAGGAATGGGCAGTTCTTGTAAGCCTTATTGGTAAATTTAAGGCCAGTTTACTCAACAAGAGGCTCGAATCTTCAATATTATTTATAATCTTGCATAAGAACATCATGTCGGCCAGTGTGCGTCGGTTCTCTAAAGAAATTAGTCCATGATATTTAGCGGATTGGGTTGAGCTGCTGAATGCCTGTCTTTCTCGAAAATTTAAATGTTTGAGAAGTTTATTTTGTAGCTTCTCTATCCTATCTATATAAGTTATGTATCGTGGGTTCCACATAACAGATGCGTATTCTAAACAGCTACGGACATAGGCGTAATACAAAATCTTAATAGTTTTTGATGACTTGAAAGGTTTAGATACTCTTAAGATAAAGTTTAATTGTTTATATGCTTTTTCCATAATTTTATCTACGTGACTTTTGAAAGTCATTTTTGCATCGAGTAACACTCCAAGGTCTCTTATTTCATACTTTCTGTCAAGTGTTTTACTATTGATAGAATAATTTTCCAGAGCAATATACTTAGAACGAGTAAAAGTGATACAGTTGCATTTATCAGTATTCAAAAACAAACTGTTTTTGGAGCAAGATTCATTTAGGCGGTTTAGGTCGGATTGTAAAGCTAGTGAATCATTTTGTGTACATATTTTTTTAAAAATTTTAATATCATCCGCATATACTATAAAATAAGAAGAGGAAAAACAATTTGAGATATCGTTTATATATAATATAAAGAGAATAGGACGCAAATGAGAGCCCTGAGGAACTCCTGAACTGCTCATCCTAAATTCTGACCTAAAGTTATTGGTTACGCAAAGTTGGGTACACACGCATATACACACACACACACACACACACACACACACACACACACACACACACACACACACACACACACACACACACACACACACACACACATACACACACCTTTCCTATCCTATCCTAGTTTACCTCGGCCTAAAAACAACCTACCTACATACCTGCCAGCTATATGCAAAAAAGTATTGTTGCATATAAATTTTCTCATTATATCAACTGTCATCTTGACTAACACACCGCACCGCACCGCTCTTAAAATTATATCTTCAAAATCCGCTGAAATTAATTAACTTGTGAATTACTAGTGAAGTGTCAAAGTTTTCATACGCTGTGAATGTGGTGAAAAGATTATTCAGAACCAGCACAATAAATATCGAGGCAAGGTAACTCCCTATACCTTTATCTTTTCCACCATATTCCTTGGTCCTTCGTCCCGTATATCTTGTATTTTCCCGCATTCCTTGTTCCTCTGTCCCGCATATCTTGAATTTTCACGCATTACTTATCAAATTTATACATTTTTATACAAAATTAACATTATACATACGCTATTTACATTACATATTTCATACATACCCGCATTGATTGTAGTACCTAAGTACTTAATCAAATTCTTGTTTCATTAATTTTATTGTTGTTTAATCAATAATGGCTTCTTTAAAAATATTGGAAGCTAAACGGCTAAGTTTATTTGCAATTATTCAGAAAGCTTATGACTTGTCGAAATCATTAAATACCGCTGAAGAAAAAACTAATTTTCTTATCCGCATACAATCGATAGATAAAATTCGTTCTGAATTTTGTCAAGTTGTAGAAGAATTAAATTTGGGAAAAATAGCTGTAAATCCAGAATATGTTCCGTCTTTTCAATCTATTGAAGCCCTTGACGAATTATACTGTAACATCAAGCATATTGAACAATCTTTAAAAACTAAAGTTGACTATGTTCCTCCAATTATTAAATCATTTGAAAAAGACTCTCAAAGAACACACAAATTGCCAATATTGGAACTTGTTAGTTTTAATGGTGATCCAACGAAATGGCCATTATTTTATCAAAATTTCAAAGATCTAATACACGACAATATTAATTTGTCGAATGGTGAAAAAATACAATATTTAGTGTCAAAATTGACAGGTACCGCTTTAAGTGTTATTTCTGGGATACTTCCTGTCGCATCTAATTATGATATTATATGGGATAGGCTTGTTGATCGATTCCAGGATTCACGAATTTTAGCTACGCATTATTTAGAAAAAATAATCAATTTTAAACCCTTAACACAATCAAGTTCAAAGAATTTGGATTATTTCATAGAAAATTTTTGCTCTTCATTTGAAGCTTTAAAATTATTAGATATTTCTGATTTAACTGATTTCATCATAACGCACATTGCTCTTCTTAAGTTAGATAGAGAGACGTTAAATTTATTTGAGCAACATATTAGAAATGAAAAAATTCCAAACTTTAAATTATTACAATCTTTTCTGAGAGAGCAAAGCAAAATTCTCTCTAGAACGCAGGTTATATTCCACAAAATTGCGCCAAATGATCGACGAAAAAATAATAATAATTCACATTCATTTGTTATAAATAATACGCCAATGGATATCACAAAATGTTTTTTGTGTGAATGTAATAAACATCCATTGTATTCATGTAAAAAATTCTTACAGTTGGATGTATTCACAAGATTCAAAATAATCAACAAAAGATCACTATGTAAAAATTGTTTTGGTACTCATTTAACAAAAAATTGTAAATCGGAAAAAAATTGCTTTTATTGTAATAAAAGGCATCATTCATTGATTCATTTTCCTTCTTCACCAACATGTGATGATGAAGATAATCAAAATAAAGATAATTATCATTCAAAACAGGTTCCTAGCGCAGCTGATATTGTTAAAAACGATGATAATATTACCTCATTCGTCAATTCTGACCGCAATACGAGCACTTCGGTGAATAATATCGGTCGACGACATTTGGATCAACCATATGAACCTAAATGTCAAATCGACAATTGTTTGTTGATCCATAATGTAAACTGTTATCATGTAATACCAACCGCTATAGTATATATTAATGGAATTAAAAAAAATACCATCCGCACATTAATAGATACAGGATCAAATGCAAATTTTATAACGGAAAAGATATGTAAAAAATTTAATATAAACATTACGTACGAAAATGCTTTTGTGTACGGTATTGGGTCTGCTGTAAAACCAATATTAGGATATGCTATATTTACAATTTATTCAAGATATGATACAAGATTCTTTTACGATATTAAGGCTTCGGTTGTCGAAACTATTACTAATGATTTGCCTACGTCAGCCTTAGAAATGACAGATTGTTTTAAGAATTTGCCGCTAGCGGATAATAATTTTAATCTTCCTGCTAGTATCGATTGCATAATCGGAGCTGGTTTATTCCCGCATTTACTTTTACCTGGGAAATTAACACATAAAGAAACTCGTATGATCGCCTTACAGACTACTCTTGGTTATTTGATCATGGGCGAAACGCAAATAGATAACTTCTCACCATGTCAATTTCAACGCACGTTACACGCAATTGATGATTCTAATTCAAAAAATAAGTTAGATGAAATGATTCAAAACTTTTGGAAACTAGAATCTGTACCATCACGTCAGTATTTAAGTCCTGACGAGCAACTTTGTGAACAAATTTTTGAGAAAACAGTCTTGCGAGACAACGAGGGTAGATATACTGTATCATTACCTTTTCGTGAAAGTCCCACAGTTTTGGGTCATTCAATAAAAAACGCTAAACATAGGTTGCTTTCATTGGAAAAGAAGTTGCAATCAAATTTAGATTTACAATATGGTTATAATGCCACTATTCAAGAATACATTGACAAAGGTTTTTTGAAAAAAGTTACAGATACACAAACTTCAGATTGTGTTTATTATATACCACATAGAGCTGTATATCGGCCTGATAAAGATACTACTAAAATTAGAATAGTTTTAGACGCCAGTTGCAAAACTTCCTCTGGAAAAAGTCTCAATGATTGAATTAGGTCAATTAGGTCCACAATCGCATTGTGGACCTAATTTGCAAACAAATATTTTTGATTTACTTATAAATCTACGCCTGTACTCGGTAGTTATTTCTGCTGACATAGAAAAAATGTATTTTCAATTGAAAATGAATCCAGATCATAAACGTTTTCAAAGGATACTTTTTAGATTTAATAACTCAGATCCTATTGACATTTATGAATTTCAACGCGTTTCTTTTGGGCTTAAATGTTCCCCTTATTTAGCAATGAAAGTCATTCGCAAACTCTTAACAGATGAAGGCGATAAACTGCCTGAAACCACACAATTTGCTATGAAATATTTTTATATGGATGATTTTCTTTATTCAGTCAATTCACCTGAGGAAGCTTTACAAATTTATTCTCATTTAGTTCACTTATTTTCCTCTGGAGGTTTCTGTCTAAATAAGTGGATTTCCAACTCTGTACAATTTTTAAAGCACATTCCAGATAATCTACGTGTTAACCAACACATTACTTTTAATTCAGATTTTGACGATAAAACCAAAATTATAGGTTTGTCTTGGAGTCCCACCTCTGATTGTTTCACTTTTAAAATCAAACCTCTCTCTTTAGATACGTTAGTATGTACGAAAAGATTAATTCTTTCTAATATGGCATCATTATATGATCCTCTAAGTCTCCTTGCTCCAGTTATCATCGGTTTGAAACTTCTAGTGCAAGAGTGTTGGAAAAGAGAATTGTCTTGGGATGAACGGGTTCCTGAGGATATAAATAAGATTTGGTTGAAATTTCAGAGTGAACTCGAAAACTTATCAAATTTAAATATACCAAGACATATAGGTATAGTAAATAATTCATTCATCAATTTGCTTGGTTTCTCAGATGCTAGTGAACGTGCCTATGGGGCGGTTATATATATCCGCATTGGGTCACTTGAATCTAACACCTCAAATGTATCACTACTATGTGCCAAGTCAAAAGTATCCCCACTTAAAAAGGTATCTTTAGCACGTTTAGAGTTATGTGCCGCACACCTTCTTGCATTATTAATGAAATCTGTTCTCTCAACTATTGAGATTAGATGTAAGATTGACAAAATGTTTGCATTTTCTGATTCAACTATTGTACTTTCATGGATACATTCCTCACCGCATAGATGGCAAACCTTCGTTGCCAATCGCACCGCAATTATTCAAGAAATTATTTCTGAAGAAAATTGGTTTCATGTTCCTGGAACTGAAAATCCAAGCGATATTGTATCCCGCTCCGTTACTCCTAATGAATTTTTGAAAACCTCTTATTGGTTTAATGGTCCAGCCTGGATCTCATTGCCACAGAGTCAATGGCCTGTGACTAATTTTAAAAAGGAAAATGCCTATCAGAGTATACCTGAATCTAAAACTGTTGCTCTCATACAAATTAAGACTCAATCTGAGCCTCACTTTATTTATTTAATCGCTAACAGGATCTCCAAATGGAGTAAATTATTAAACATACTTGTTTACGTTCTTCGTTTTACAAGAAAACTTAATACGTCTGGAATGATTACGGTCTCAGACTTAGAAACTGCTGAAAATCATGTAATTAAATGCATTCAGAATAACCATTTTTCTCAAGATATACATTCTCTTGAACAGAATAAATTGAGTAGTCCTGTATTACGCAAACTTTTACCATTTTTAAATAATAATATCCTTAGAGTTGGTGGTCGAATTCAAAATTCATCATCAATGTATGAAACGAAACATCCAATTTTATTGCCTTCTAAAGATCGTATTGTTCAGTTACTTATTGAATATTATCATTATTTACATTATCATACAGGCCCTGCATTATTGTTAGCATTATTACGACAGAAGTACTGGATTTTATCTGGTCGTAGTTTGGTTCGTGAGATTGTTCATTCTTGCAACATTTGTTTTAAAAACAAACCATAAGGAACCTTCCCGTTAATGGGCAATTTACCCGATTTTCGAGTAAATGAAATAAAATGTTTCGCAAAATGTGGAGTAGATTACATGGGTCCAGTGTTTGTAACTCTGGCAAAGAGAAGAGGCATTAAAAAGCAAAAGGCATATGTTTGTTTATTTGTTTGCCTAGCAACAAAAGCTTTACATATAGAATTAGTTTCAGATCTCTCATCTGAAATGTTCTTAGCTGCATTTAAACGTTTTATAGCCAGAAGAGGACCTGTCACTCTCATTGTAAGTGACGGTGGAAGAAATTTTGTTGGAGCTCGTAAAATTTTAAATGAATTATATAAGTTTGTTTGTTCCGATGAATATAATAAAGCAATACTTCATGAATTGACGCCTAGAAAAATAGAATTTCAAATAAATCCTCCGTATTCTCCTCATATGGGTGGTATATGGGAAAGCAATATTAAGTGTATTAAAACACATTTATTTAAAGTCATAGGCTCACAAGTATTAACTTACGAGGAAATGAATACCGTATTGATTCAAATAGAGGCTTTATTGAACTCTAGACCGCTTTGTGTATTAAGCAATGATCCTTTAGATCCTGCCGCATTAACCCCTGCGCATTTTTTAAATTTAACTCCGCTAAATTACATACCCGCTTACAACGTTGATGATATTTCAATAACCCGCATTCAACGATATGAGTTGATCGATAAATTAGTACAGTCATTTTGGAAACGATGGCATGTAGAATATCTCACCTCTTTACAAATGCGTGAAAAGTGGAATATGTACACAAAACCCATTACACCTGGCCAAATAGTTATTATTAGAGAGGAAAATAATATCTTGGCCACTTGGCATAGTTAAGGAAATATATCCGGGAAAAGACAACGTCATTCGAGTTGTAAAAGTTCGAACCCGGAATGGTACATATTTAAGACCAGCTATTCGATTATGTCCGTTACCTTCCCAATAATCAAAATGTTTTTAATTTAATATTTCTTTTTATTTTTTAAGTTAGTTTACGTTTATTTGAATTTTTCACTCTATTGTTTAAATTTGTATTCTTCTTTTACCATCCGGTGAGTCATATGTTTTTTGAATTTTTTGTTGGAGTAATACTCCAAGGCCGGGAGTTATGGTTACGCAAAGTTGGGTACACACGCATATACACACACACACACACACACACACACACACACACACACACACACACACACACACCTTTCCTATCCTATCCTAGTTTACCTCGGCCTAAAAACAACCTACCTACATACCTGCCAGCTATATGCAAAAAAGTATTGTTGCATATAAATTTTCTCATTATATCAACTGTCATCTTGACTAACACACCGCACCGCACCGCTCTTAAAATTATATCTTCAAAATCCGCTGAAATTAATTAACTTGTGAATTACTAGTGAAGTGTCAAAGTTTTCATACGCTGTGAATGTGGTGAAAAGATTATTCAGAACCAGCACAATAAATATCGAGGCAAGGTAACTCCCTATACCTTTATCTTTTCCACCAGTTATTTATTGCCACCGCTTGTAGCCTGTGTTTGATGTATGAAGTTAACCATCTTAGTAAATTTCCATGTATACCATAAACTTCAAGTTTGTGTATTGATATATCATGGTTAATCTTATCGAACGCTTTCGAAAAGTCTGTATAGATTGCGTCAACACGCCCACCTGCTTAAATGGACGACAGTATATATTCTTTATATTCTAACATGTTAGTTTCCACTGATCTCCCTGGGAAAAATCCATGTTGATTTGGTATAATGAATTTCTTTCAACCTGGTTGGTTGGAAGAAATTGCCTAATGGCAATAAGCCCGCCAGTGTGCATTATATTTGTTTATATTATGTACAAAAAGTTAAAATAAATAAGAACATAAGTATACTTTACTATACTTTTAAATATTATAATACAACTTAAAAATTAGTATGATCGACATGGGAACTTAATTAACAAGCTTGGTGCACGTTTCGCAATAGCATAAAGTGAATACGTAAATCAGCTGTACCTATTCTTAGCTTTGCCTTATTTTTCAGTTTATATATATATACATACCGTCACGCCATGTCTCTCATGGGGTATGTAGAGAGAGCAGACCGCCTCATTTTTCTATCTTGACACACATTCATCGCCTCGTCAACATTTATGCTTCGTCTCATGCTCGTTCATCCGTTGTTCAGGCTTCTTATCTACATTTCCGACTTTCAGAATACGTTCACACGACCACTTATTCCATTCCTGTCAGCTATGTATATTTTATTCGTCAGGCGTTCTTCATTCATTCTTCCAAATGTGGACAAACCATCTCAACATGTTAACTTTTTTTCTATCAATTACATATATTTATTTACATTATTTCCTTGTGTCCTCATTTTTTACTCTGTCATACATTGTTATATTACAAATTTGCATTTCTCAAATGCATTTCTTCTGCTATCGTGCGACTTCTGCCATGTCCAGGTTTCGCTTTCATATGTCAGTGTTGGCACTACTATTGCGTTATGAATGGCAATTTTGGCTACCTTTGATATGTTGCGATCATTCATAACTGGTCTAAGTGCTCCATTCCCTTTATTTCCTCCCATAACTCTTCTTTCAATATCCTTATCAGGTCGTTTATTCCGTTGAAACATGCTTCCTAGATAAATATATTCATCGACTTGCTCTAGCCATTCGTCCACTACTTTTATTTGACACGCTGTTCTGCTTTCAGACATCATTGCATTTGATTTGCTGACCTTTATCCTCAGTCCGTTCTCTATCCATCCTTCATATACCATACTTACAAGATACCGTAACTCTTCCATAATTTCTGCTAACAGAACTTGATCGTCTGGATACATCAAATCTCGCACTATTACAGTACTCAATTTCAAACCCTCGCTTTGATTCTTAAGAGCTCTTATTCGTACATATTGAAGTGCCATAGTGACAGCACGCACCCCCGGTCTAACGCCAATATTTATAGAGAACCACAATGTTATTCTTCGCTCACATTCTTCGCTCTTTGCATAAAATGACGCGATTGTGCATATTAGCTTGCTCTTTGCTCCATACCGATAGTATATCCAATTATTATTTTTCTCTGATAGCCTTTTCCGGGTCTATAAAGGCACAGAGAAGTGCCCATCCACAGAGAAAAAAAAATGGTCTATACATTCTCTGCCGCCCAACAACGCTCCTTGGGAATCCCATATTTTGCTATGTGTAACCTTTCGTACTCTTTGATCCAGAATCCTTGCATACATCTTACCAACTGAGCATAGTAAGCTCGTGGCTCTGTGTGTATTTTCAGATGTGCTTCGATCCAACGTTTATACAAGGGGATCACGATTGCATTTCTCTAGTCCATATTCAGTTTATCATATGAAAAATATCCTGGAGGTAAGTATACTGAATATCTCTTTTTTATGTTAAAATAAAACCTCTTTTTTTATAAAAAAATTGTGTATATATTCCAATATATACACAATTAAGTATTAGGTTTCAGGGAGCTACATTATGCAATATCGAGACACGGAGACACAGATCTATTAACAGGTTCGATGGGACTTACGGCAGCATTTAGACAAAAGCCCCACGCGCGACCGACGATACAACCATAAGATAACTCGAGTTTTATCTAGTGTTTAATAATATTTTACTGTGTTTACGATAAAAAATAATAATTAATGCAGTTATAAATGAGGTCACTACGAGACAAATATCTTAACCTTGGTTTTCCGAAGGTATTAGTGAGATTTTACTTTTTACCCAATACAGGAAGCTCTTGTTCCACTTACATACTCAACTGTGTAATAATCAAGGGAAATAAACCGTAATCAACGCAGTCCATACTATAAGCGAATTCAAAGAATATACTTCCGGTAGATAATTCAATAAACCCAGCACACGTATCCATCAAAAGAGCATATTAGTCATCTGTATTATATCAACATGATTATGATAATAACATAATCTGTCTTGCAAGTAATGGTAGGTTAATTAGAAACATACTGACATGTCAAACCCTATATTTGGTATACACGAGAAACGAGGACACCGACACTGTCACAAGTGTCGATACAAGTGTCAATGACACAGTCAATGACGTCCGTGCGGCATAGTTTCCGGCAAATAAATTTCGTGGTATTCACTTATTCAAAAAAAAAATTCAATATTTATTTTATTGCTTATGGTTAAAGTAGTGACTAAAGTATATCATGTAGGTTTCTTTTTTATTCAGAACTTTATTATGGGTGGCGGCGAGAGATCAACGCGCTGGGCTAGAAATACAATGGTTGCGAGTTCGAATCCTGCCACGACCGATTTCGTTCACCTGTAACACAAGCATTTATTTATTTATTTAATATTGCTTCTCGGGCAACTAACAGGTACCATGTCAAATATTAATTTAACACGCACCCAAATAACAAGTTGCCACATTCTGGAGACACGATATTAATCGATACAATATTACTATATTAAAAACTGTGTCACCACCGGGAATGGAACCCGGGACCTTTGGCTCAGCAGTCAGATATCTAACCAACTGAGCCACGAAGGCCGACATTATGCTCAATTTAGGGAATGTATTGTTACAATATTCATTCTTAAAAAAAACTTGATTTGAAATTTTATAGTTTTTCTGTCGATAATTATGGCGGAGGATTGGTGGTTGTTTTTTTGCCACTGTCCTCCGTTTTGAAGGAAAATCATCCTTTTTTAGTGCTATTTGTTCTCCACTTTCAAATTTCCATTTGGCAATCCTGAGTGTACATATTGGACACCGTTAACATCCTGTCTCCATGCATGGCATTGACACTGACTGAAACTACAACTACACATCGGTGTACACTTTGTGTATAGGTATATTCGAGTATCTAATAGTGTCTAGTGTCGTCGTGTATACCGAGTCGATGAATTATTGTTTAACACTCTTAGTAAGTGTATAGAATTATAGCATTGGAACAAAACATGGTGAATTTATAACTCTCAACTATTACTTAAATAAGTAATCATCATAAGCTCGATAGACCTGGGCGGGCCTTTGATGAATCCATCAGTAGTCTCTTCCATTCCAAAATTTCTGTCGCCTTTGTATTTCAATTTAATGGATACATCAGCGTTGACAGAATCAATCCATCGCCTTTCGCCAATCTAAGCCTTTCTGGTCTTCTTTGTCCCAGTGGTGTGGAAAGTATGAGGCGTTTTACTATATAGGTTGTGTCGTCCATTATGAGTTTTTGACCAGCCCAACAGAAGTAATTAGTAATAAAATAAATAAATACAGGAGGTTATTTGTACCATACAATATAAATTACATAATTATATGGGGAGTGAACGCTTACGTTGCGTGTAAACAAAAAGAACTTAATATATCCTTTACATAATTGATATCATATTTTGAACATAGATAATGTAATTATTTTAATCATACATCCAACTATAGCAATAAACACATCCGATTTTTCTAATAGTTTTGTAGGTACCAATCATAATATTATTTTATTTGATCATAAAACTAGGTAACTTCCGACCCTTCTATATAACAAACTGAAAGTACCTAACTAACGATACTAATCGTATTTTATTTGATACCTATGGAGTAGTATCTAACTGTATTTTAATCAATAAATTGATATTTAAAGAAGTTAAATGATACATGGAGTAGGTGAGGTGCACTTCAGGAATTTCGCCAGAATTTCCTATAAAGGTAGGAGTACATCAATGATCAATACTTAGCCCACTACTGTTCATCTTAGTCGCATGAACTACTTAACCGACCAGGAAATAAATTCAGCCAACAACCTCCAAAAGCCCCTATTATTTAGCACTAATATGTGAAAAACATGGAAGACCTGCAAAATAGTCTGGAAAGGTGGAGAAGGATCCTGGAAGACAATGGCTAAAGACTGAACAGAATGAAGACTGTACCTTTGTATTTGATTTGTACCTACCGTTTAAGTACCGTTCAGCAAAGTTGAAAGGAAAAGTGTACCAGACAATCGTCAAACTGGCACTCCTCTATGGCTCCGAATGCTGGACAATGTACAAATCCCACTCTAGGCAACTGGAAACTGTTGAAATGCGATATATTGCAATGAGATGGGCGGCTGGAGTGTCCTTACGGGAAATAACAAAATTAATTAGTTCACGCATTCGTGGAAGCCTGGGCGTTTCTGATTTACATAGTAAGATAGATGAAAGAAAGTTGAGATGGGACGTTGAAAGCAGACCGCCAGCTCACATGGTAAACCAAGCAATCTTCGTGGATCTTCCTCGACTTACATCCAGAGGAATACCAAAGAATTCTTATATCGTGCAAAGAAACCAATTGCAGAGACATGGCCTAGGTGACAAAATACATGACAGAAGACCAATAATTTGAGGACGAGGAGAGCTGACCCCAACAGTCAACACAGACAAATAGTTGGGATATAGCAAGGGAGAAGAAGTTGATGCATGGAGTAGTTTCCAACCATGTTTCATTTGATCCTATAACGAAGTAGGTACTTACGTATATTTTACAAGCATTTATGCTTATTTTAGGGAACGCAGGAAGATGTATATGTATTTGTTCAACAAGGACATATTCATATTTTGAAAAATAAAATTGAGACAATGCTTATGATACATATTATTAAGGGAAATCATCTTTATTAATAATAATAATAATAAAAAATTATAAAGCGCCGTTTATTATAGTGATACAAGATCACTTCAAGGGCGCTGTAGCTTATATTTGTTGGCTCTACGAAACAAGGCAGTTTTAAGAAGTTTACCGAAGGTGTCAATGCTCTGTGCTCCACGTATGTCAAGAGGCAATTTATTCCATTTTAAAGGCCCGTTCACACTAAAACTGCGATCATAGTAAGCCGCCTTATTGACTCTGTCAAATTCTTTTAAAGAGTTGGTACTCTGTGATTCAAACGATCTCAGCGTAAGCTGCCTCCCCGATGGAACATTCTTTTGACACAATTCCTGAATGTAGTGTGGAGCCAAGTCGTTCAGAGCTTTAAACACCATCAGTCATACCTTATAGTCCACTCGTTCTGGACATCTCTATTAAATAAAAGATTTGTTATTTGAGACACTTTGTTTCTTTATTTAATCACACAGAAAAACCTAGGCACACAGCCATTACAACATTACAACAGGAAGTAAGGTTAGGACCATAGATATATATCTTCATGTAAATTTATATACCATAGATAATTCAACACGCCTCCTTAAATTTACATTACACATAATATTTAAATCACATTGAACATTTTTCAAAGGTATATTATGGTTATACATACATACATACTTTATTATAACTGTCTCAAAGTGATGTACATTTAAAACTAGAAAGAACCTTATTCTATTACATCTAACTTGTTTCTAAACTTAACAAATTTTTCTTTACCTAAAGATTTTGTAAAGATATCAGCAATATTTTCTTCTGAGTTAATTTTAATAACATTAATGACTCCTTCTACATAGGATTCATTTACAAAATGATATTGCACCTCTATGTGTTTTGAATTCTTTGTGAAATTTCCATACCTTGATATTGCTAATGCCCCTGAATTATCCTCATATATTTTTATAGGTTTTACAATGTTTATGTCAAAGATTTTCAACAATTCTTTGACATATTTTAACTCTGACACTGCTTCAGATAATGCTACATATTCAGCGAATGTAGATGATTTAGTTATACTACTTTGTTTCTTTGATTTCCAATATATAACATTCCCATATAATCTTATAACATAGCCCGAAGTGGACTTTCTATCTAAATGATCTCCTGCCCAATCACTATCTACAAAACAATCTAATATTTGAACATTTATTTTTCTACTGAAAGTTAATTTTAGGTTCTTAGTATAATATAAATATTTTAAAATTCTCAAACCATATTTGAAATGAGTTTCGTTGTAACAGTTTTGGAATCTACTTAGATAATTAACACTAAAACCAATATCAGGTCTTGTACTACAACTAATATATAATAGTGAACCAATTAAATTTCTATATTTAACATTATTACAATTTATTTCTTTACTAGGTTCCAATTTCAGATTTACTTCCATTGGAGTATTATACATTTTTGCATTTTCTAAATTATATTTCTTTGACAAGGCTTCAATATAATTTGTCTGGCTCAAAAACATAACATTATTCTCAATATTATAATCAATTTCAATTCCAACATAATTTTTAACATGACCAATATCTTTCATCTTAAATCTATTACATAGTAAAATGTGTTTTATTTTATTTTTATCCTTACAACATATCAACAAATCATCAACAAATAATATAATATAAATTTTATCTTCACCATCCATCTTTACATATAAACAATAATCATATTTACTTCTAGTAAAATCCAAACTTTTTAAAAAATCATCAAAGCAATCATACCATGCTCTGGGACTTTCTCGTAGTCCATACAAAGCTTTATATAATTTACACACTTTATCTGTGCCATCTTCATAACCTTTAGGCTGTTTAATATAAATTTCTGAAGTGACTTTTCCATTCAAAAATGCTGTCTCTGCATCCATCTGTTCAACAATCAAACATTCTCTACAACAGTAAGACAGTAATATTTTCAACGTTTGCATTCTAGAGACTGGTGAGTAAGTATCTTCTACATATTCCCTTTGTTGAAACCCTCTTACTACTAACCTAGCTTTATATTTATTTTCAGTCTTTTTTGTATATACCCATTTAACATCTAAAATATCCTTATTTAACGGTTTTTTGACTAATTTCCAAGTTTCATTTTTATACAATGACTCAATCTCTTTATTCATTGCTTTCTTCCATTCACTCGACTCTTCACTTGTCAACGCCTCCTCAAATGTATTGGGACTACTTACATCACTACAATAAACATTAATCTCATTAGTATATACATAATTATCATCATATCTACTTGGCATTTTTGCATTTCTTCTTGGCCTGCTCGACGTACTTGATTCAGCCCTAATATCACCATTACATGGATTATTATCATCATCATTTAGATCACACTCATCATCGTTTGAATCTATCTCATCATTTGATTTTATCTCATCATTTGAATCACTCAAGCATTCATCATCTTTTTCATTTAGCGCAATGCATTCAACACCATCTTCCACAATATCTACATGTCTAGCAATAATAATTTTATTATTTATTAACACTCTATATCCTACTTCTTCGTAACCTAATAAAATTCCTAATTTGGCCTTTTTATCCCATTTTGTTTTTCTCTTTTGCTCTGGTATTCGTACAAATACTCTACTCCCATATAAACGCAAATGCTCAACATTAGGTTTCTTACCAAACATAATTTCAAATGGAGTTTTCTTTTGCATAGTATTTGCTAACGTTCTATTCTTCAGATATGCTGCTGCACACACTATCTCCGGCCAAAATCGTCTATGAATCTTTGCTTCAGCCAGCAAACATCTAGATATATCCATAATTGTTCTATTGTATCTTTCAGCTGTACCGTTCAACTCATGCACATACGGTGGACACATATTCATAGAGATTCCCTTTTCTTTTACAAACTGAAAAATCCTTTCATTTAAGTATTCCTTTCCATTATCACATCTTAACTTTTTTATATTTTTACCTGTCAAATTTTGAATTTCATTTACATACTTAACAAAACAATCATAAACTTGAGTTTTATTTTGAATAGTATAAATTCTGGCTATTTTACTGTAATCATCAATAAAAGTTAAAAAGTACTTTTCACCGTTAAAGCCTTTCGTTGCATGTGGTCCATTTAAATCAGTATGAACTATCTGTAAAATTTCATATGCCCTGCTTCTATTGTTATCAAAAGGAATATTATGCATTTTGCTCTCAATACATGTTCTACATTTCATATATGTTGACTCCAACTTTTCTGGCACACCAACTAACAATTGATCTCTACATATTTTATTCAAATACTGAAAGTTTACATGACCCAATGTGCGATGCCATCGTTCTTTCAATGTCATTCCTTTCACACCTTCATCGCTATCTGTAACATTAGCTTCCTTATCATCAATCATACTAAACATTTTATATAAACTACCTTCTTTCCAAGCAATAGCAAATAACTCATTATTATCATATATCTTACAACTATTTCCTGTCGATATGATCTTATATTTATCAGTAACTTTAGCATAGCTAATCAAATTCTTTCCCATTTCTTTTACATAATATACATTCTTCATCTCGATTTCTTCGTATCTCCCATACACTAAAAATTTACTTATGACACTTCCTACTTTGGTAGCTTTCAATATTTTTCCATCACCAATTCTAACATTTACAGGTTCTTTTAACTGTACACATTTGCTAAAATAAATATCATTGTTTATTACATGGTCAGTACATCCACTATCTAATAACCATTCTATTTTAAATTTATTCTTACTACTACCAGGCTGTTCTCCGGTTGTTGCATGGATTTCTAAATTAAATGCTCGTCTGTCTCTCCATGCATTTGGGCCATCCTTACGAAACGCTCTGCTAGTTTCTGCATTCATCCGATGTTGAGTTCGTTCATTCCGCCTCTCTCCTCCATTAGCTCCACTGTTTTCTGCATTCATCCGACAATGAGTTCGCTCATTTCGCCTCTTTCCTCCATTAGCTTGGCAGTCTCTTGCGTAATGGTTCGCTCCTCCACAATTGTAGCAGACACGCTTGCCCTTTTTATACTTCTTGTTTGCCATATATGCATTTGAATTCGGCGTCTCCTTTTCTTCCTTTAGCTCAGTCATCTTTAGTTTGTTTATGACATACTCTACTGTTTGATCTTCTCGAGGTAGGACATCAATTAAGTCTCCAATGTAACTGTATCTTTCTGGAATAGTTCTTAGAATATAGTTGAGTTTTTCCTTTTCGTTTATCTTCGCCCCTGCAGATTTTAGTTCATTAATGTTCTTTTCAAATTCATTGTAGAAAAGAGTTGTATTTTCATAATTTGTTAGTTTCATCTTCTCCAATTTGTTTCTCAAAATTATCTGGAGCGCCGTCGACTCTTTGCAGTACATTTGGTCAAATTTTTTTATGATTTCGTAAGCATTATCCAAATCTCCAATAAATTCCAACTGCTTATTTGTGATAGCACTATAAATATAATTTACTGCTTTTAAGTTTTTTTCATCTTCTTGTTTTGTCAGTATAGCTTCTTGACATCCTTTTAATTTTAGGTACATGATCATTCTCTTTTTCCAATTATTGTAGTCTTGGCCATCAAATATGGGTATGATAATGTCACCCATTTTTATCTATTCAATCTTTTCACGTTTTTCACTTCTGTTGAACTTGTTGACTTTTATATTCTTTGAAACCACGCTCTGCTACCATATTAAATAAAAGATTTGTTATTTGAGACACTTTGTTTCTTTATTTAATCACACAGAAAAACCTAGGCACACAGCCATTACAACATTACAACAGGAAGTAAGGTTAGGACCATAGATATATATCTTCATGTAAATTTATATACCATAGATAATTCAACAATCTCAACCAGTGCATTATCAGAATTGATTATCAGAATTTCGTATGCAATGAGACCCTGATGTACTTCCCGAAAAACATTGATGTGCATTGTTTTAAAGAGTCTGAATGTCAAATCAATCAAGAAAATGATTCGATTTATCATATCGTAGATTAGGTAAACCACATGAAGGCAATTTATCGAAAGTATTAATTTATTCATGTTACATTTTGAAAGTCTTGGTAAATTGTTAAATATTCGATGTATTGTGTAACTCTTGCGAGAATGATAGGATTAAAAATGATTGTTTTTTTTTCCTTTGGAAGGGTATATTATCTACAGCACGTATATACACTTTAATATAATTAATTTCCACAATACCGTGTATTGAATATAAATATTTCTTGTGACTACGTGATAATTTCGAGGTTACCGAGCGACCGGATGGCGTGTATGAATTTATTCGACATAAAATTATATTTATTATTTTACATTTTGTCTATTGAAATGACAATGTAAATTGATTGAATTTAAACGATCATTATTGACCAATATCTTTAAATTGATATTTTCAGGGATATCTTAATCCGTTTGGTTTCATAATTTCTCTTGGTCATACCAACCAATGACAAACGAACATGGATTGTGACTGTGACTAGGGAATCCAATCCCGCATCAAAATTTTGCGGGAATGCAATGCGGGAAAATTAAATACAATGCAATAAAAAAACTGAATTCATAATTTTTAAGTAGCATTTATTAATGAGAACACGGCTGAAACACCATATTTTGCTCTCGGTCCTGCTATTACTTATGCGGATCTCGTAAGTGTAGTCCCGCATTGCCGATCCCGCAAGTCATGCGAATCCCGCATCAATAATAATTTATGCGGATTTGATTCCTTACTTGTGTTGTGCAGGAAGTAAATATACGGTTCTACAAGCAATATATTTTGCAGAAGCATCAGGAATAAGGACTAATTTTGTCAGCTACTCCTGTCCATATAATTCTCTCCCATAATGTCTCTCCAGACATGTTTATCTTGGTCCTATTGTACCCAGCCACCAGCGATTCCTCTTATGTACATATGTTGTCGGACCATCTTTAGTAGGGTCTAGTCCCAGCTTTTTTTCTGCATTCTTAGGTTAGGTTTAAGTTTGTTTATAATAATAATAGTTGAGTTGCTTTATAAATTGAATTATAAATTAAAATAATATTTTTTTTTAAATTTTCGCATTTAATATAGATTTTCACAGCTCATTTGACTTAATACTACGATATCTCAACCAATCAGAGAGCCAACCGGAAACAGAATGCGGAATAGTGAATGCGGATTGTAGACGCTAGTACCATCTTTCGGGCATACCTATACATACTCAAATATTTATTTATTTAAGACACCAACAGAACATTGAAATATACACACTAGTCCAATGATACAAAAACATAAGGTCTCCAATGCCTCAATCACATGCGTTTTGTCACATAAACAATCATCGTTTGAAACGAGCTAAGTAAGTATTTGTAATAGTGCTAAATAACAACAATGTTACTATCACCGCGCAGAACGAGCCACTCCGACATTTAATGTAAGTACATTTCAACATAGCCCGTCATCATAAAACGTCGAGCAGGCAATGTTCCGAATTCCGAAAAAACAAAAAAATAAATCGCCATTAAATATTTATGCAAAGTATATATTATGAATTAATAAAAGTAATAATTAAATTAAAATTGATCAAAAAAATAAGAGATCACCTCACAAATTTAAATGCCCAAAATTGTTAAAAAAACTGCATAATAAGTGCAGTTTTCTGAGAAGAAAACTGGACGTTACATGAGGAGAATGAGTGAGGGTAGTCTGAGGAAAAAATATAAAAAGCTGACATGAATGGAATGAGAGGCCGGGGTCGTCCGAGAAAAGTATGTCTCGACGTGAATGTGAATGACACCCCGAAAGACGGAAACGTAAGACGCTTGAAACATACATACCTAGATAACGAAGGAGACGATGCATAAATGCCAATAAGGTGATAAATTTTTGCCAAGATCGCCAAAAAAGTGGCGTTCGGTTCATTCTACTTACCCCGTACGCAAGTCTTTCTAACACAACGAGAAAAAAATATACAAAATCAAGAATAGATTCTATTTTTTATTTTGTTTTCTCAGCAGAAGTAATTAAATGCATATCTATTATTGAAATGTCAACTATTTGTTAATTAAAAGTATATAATAAACCTCATTAATGGATGTGGAATGAAGGTTAATTCCATACAAAACATACGAAGTAATGCAAGATCACATTAATTTGTATAATGCATTTTGATGGTGACTTTGCGTATTTTGCCTTTACCGGATATAGGAAATACTATTGGTATAATATAATATTGTAAGTACCGATACATTAATAATGTTTTAATTAAATACCTTTTCAATATTGTTGTTTACAACGTCCATTTTTGAAGGAGGTTAACTATACGATAACATTGCAAACAATGTTACCGAAGTTGACAGTTCTTTCCAAAAACTGAATTGGTTATCAGTTATCAATTCGACGAGATTTTTTTTTATTATGTTCAGCGATATCTTTTTATCGCGTTGTCCGATTTCGATGAATTTTTTATCATTAGAAAGGGGTATTTTCCGATTGGTTTCGTTTCAATTTGGTCAAGATCTGATTATGGGATCCATGAAAAAATCATCAAACTCTTCAATGTTCACTTCGACGATAGTAATTTTTTACAATTACAACATCATCCGATTTTAATGATTACTCTTGAAGAGTCCTGCATCAAGCAGGGGATGGACGAGGGCTAGAGACGAATAAAATTTCAGTAGAGTGAATAGGGATGTGATACTTTTCAGGAAAACTCGTATTCAGAGGCAAATCTTCAAATCAAGGCATCTTGAAGGCACAAGGCTTTTTTTATTTACATAATTAAATTGCACACTAACAACACTAGGTAAAAAAATACAATGAATAAGTTTAACATATTATATAATTGTTATAACCATCCCTGCCTAGTGTCAATTACTTGTGGCAAACCAATTCATGTAAGTAATAACGTACTGGGTTGTGAATGTGAATGCGTAGTGGGGAGAATATGTAATCTGATTTTAAATTGGGCAGTAAGTTTTATATTGGTAAGGCGAGTTATGGAAAAGTTCTAGTTGTAGGGTACATCATCGTCATCATCATAAGCTCGACAGCCTTGGGTGGGCCTTGGCTGAATCCAGGAGTATCCTCCATTCCCGTCTATCCGTTACCTTCGTTCTCTAGTTTCTAATATTTATTGTGGAAGCATCGGCATCGACACTGTCCATCCATCGAGTCCTTGGTCTTCCTGATCTCCTTCGACCTTGTGGCACAGAAAGTGTGAGGCATTTTGTGGGGTTGTCGTCGTCCATTAGGATTATGTGACCAGCCCATCTTAAACGCCCTATCTTGATGGAACTGATCACATCGGGTTGTAAGGTACTTTGATGCTTCGTGGTTAGTGGTGAGGATTAGTGGTGAGGGTTCTTTGATGATTAGTGGTGAGGATTCTGTTTATTACTCGTATGATGATTAGTGGATTCTGTTTATTACTCGCAGGATTCTGTTTATTACTCGTCTTTGATGATTAGTGGTGAGGATTCTGTTTATTGCTCGTATTTGTCTTTGGATATGGGTTGTGCATTGCACGGTACCTAATATAGAGATCTCAATATTATTGTTGAGAAGTCTCGATTAATTTTAAGATTTTTTAGTGGATTGGCGCACCTATAAGTCGCTGAACAGATTGGGAACAGGCGTCGGCAGATCTAAAGACAATTTAAAGATATGGGGGATCCTAACGGATGATGACTGCCTCTCGTGTGAACCTGCGAGACTGCCCTGTTTGCTCTGTTACCTCATCATAATATGAGGACCTGCTACGCTGCAGAGGCGCATCTGTCGACGTTGCCAAGTATTGTTCGAAGAGTGTTTGACTGCTGCTGACACGAAAGAAGAAGAATTTGTTTAAGTTGAAAGCAAACATGAAATATTTGTCATAGCTACATTAATTTAATTATTATTTGTACTAATTGTACTTAGGTAAGTTGAATTTATAATATCGTAGAGTGGTTAGAGATCAGTGTAAATGATTTCTACTGTGAAATGGATATTTATTTTTAGAAGCATACAAAAGAGCTCTCTTCAACGGACAAATAGGGAAAATTATTGATGTGTAGATCTCATGTAGATATCAAGAAAGAAGATAACCACACTGAACTGGAGGAATTTTGTTATATAATGTGAATATAAATTTGAATTGTATTTTCTGTAATTAATAATGAATATTGTTTGTATTTTAACACGTATAACTTATACTGGATTTTGGCTCAACTGGGGAATCTTGAGGGATATCTCATGGGTCTAAATCTGATCGCACCGCATCGCGATAGCATTGCACGTTTTCAGCATATTATAATATCTACAGGATTGTTTACAAAGTGTCCAGTAAATCCAATAATTCTCTGTAACCCTGATAACATTCCTATTAGGTTCTTGAGAATGAAGACGTTTAAGAGCATCTTCGGAGCAATTATATTTATTTCTTTCTTTCATTATGTATATTTTATACACCTAATTATTCAATAAAATATATCGTTAATTTTTATTTCGTGTTTGCTTATCTTAAATTTAATAAAATAAATCAAAACTTTGCCATTTACAGCAATAAACAAGATCTACAACCACATGAAATTCACCGATCTATTATAACCTGACAACTTTTAATACAATCAACTTTGATTTATTCAAAATCGAACCGCGCCTTCTGCAAACTAAGTTCAATGATATTAACCTTGAATAGTTAACTATTTTAAAAAAATGGCTTAACTTATACATTGACAACGAATACATTAATCTGTTTTCATATGCTTGAAAAACAATAATTTATTGAGAATGGGGTGACTATGCATATTAGGTATTACTATATGTATATTGAAATATCATATTGTTTTGTACCCAGATAGACAAATGTCTATCTGGGTAGTATGTTCCAACGGAATGGACGGCCTGATAAGGATATTGAAAGAAGTGTTATGGCAGGAAACAGAGTGAATGGATCACTTAGACCAGTTATGAATGATCGCAACATATCAAGAGACGCTAAAGTTGCCATTCATAACGCAATCGTAGTGCCAACCCTGACGTATGCAAGTGAGACCTGGACATGGCAGAAGTCGCACGAAAGCAGAATAAATGCAGTTGAAATGAGATCGCTTAGAAGAATTTGTAACAGAACGATGTATGATAGAGTTCGGAATGAAGATACAAGGAAAGAATGTAAGATAAAGAAAGATGTAATTAACAGAATGAAAGTTAGCACATTGAGATGGTTTGGCCACTTGGGGAGAATGAACGAAGAACGCCTGACGAAGAAAATATACAAAGCTGACAGGAACGGAATAAGAGGTCGCGGGCGCCCAAGAATAGGATGGCACGACCATGTAAACGATATTTTGAAAGATGGAAATGTAAGAAGCATGAACAACAGACGAACATGTATAAGACGATGTATGAATGTTGATGAGGCGATGAATGTGTGTCAAGATAGAAAAATGCCTACCCCGTGAGGGACATGGCGTGATGGTATGTATGTATATTGTTTTGTATTTATCTATCTTCTTTTTGTTGCGATGGGTTAATGAACAAAACAAATATTGCCAAATATTGTGTTTTAAATCTGACTAGATCAAAAGTCTTCAATAATACTATCGAAAAGTTTCCTAGCCCTGTCATATTTCATATAAATGATTTTCTAATTCTGAAAAAACTTTTCTGTTATTGATACAGCCCTTAAATATAAAAATACAACAATTTTGAGTACCGTTTTTGAAAAAGTTAGCCCCTAGCAAAGATATTTGAACTTTTTGTATGGAATGTTACGATGTGACGTTAGCCGTTAAATCCAGTACGAAAAATAAGCAACCATCTTTCGCTAGGGTTTTTTTTCTGGCAACTCATCCATATTGGGTGATATGTGCCATTTCAGTGTTTATGAGACACACAAATTATTATTAATTATACTTAGTCGAGTAATTAATTTTATCGTTGGTTGAATATTTACAGATTCGTTTAATTTAAGAACAGATATTTTATAATTTGGCAATAAACGTGGTTTTTGTTCGGTTACAAAAGATGAGCAACATTAAAAGGACGAGGAACATCCGCAATTTTATGAACGAACGAACAATTTTATGTAAGTGAGAAGCTAATATACCTTTGTCCAATTCGGAGACGACAAATATTGGATATTTCTCTTTTTGATTTATTCATTCTATGAAACCAGCTATGTTTTGGAATAGTGTTTAGAAACAATTTATAGCAAGATCCATTTTATTTAATCGTATATTCCCATTTGTCAGACCAAAGCTTCCGCGAGCTACGTCTTAAACATGCTGCAATATCAGTAAATGACAGAAAAAACTTGGGACCAAGAGCACCATTGAAAACTTCCGATTTGGCTAGCCGGTCCACAGTTTCATTCCCTTTGACACCCAAATGTGCTGGTTCCCAAGCAAACTCATATTTATATTTTGATGGTTGGATTTTAACAGATTAGACTTCACTGCGCAAATTAAGTAATTTTATATATTGTTTGTAAGTAATTTAATAGCTTTGGGAGAATCGGTAAAAATAACATATTTAGAATCATTAACATTTTTATGTAAATAATTACGATTTATGATAATAATTAGAATTATTCCTATATATGATCATGCCATCTAAATATTTCTAATGTGACCGAAAAATCGTTGAATTTTACTTATAAGAAATTGCTGATTTTTTGCTTTTAACAAATGATTGTATTTTTGAATTACTCGAAGTAATTCATATAATTGTTATTGTACACTTGAATTGTCACCCCATTATGTTGATGTGAACCACCTGTTCCAACATATTTTATCTACATGATACCTATTTGATTTCTCAAATGATCACCTACCTATGCTATTACTTGATTTATTGATTTTACTATAACCGGTATAGTTAACATTGATATCGTGTAGGTATTTACAAAATGATATTATAAGTAATATGTGTAACGTGCAATTTAGTTTAGACAATATTTAACCTTGGGATATCCTTAAAATGAAACCTGGAAATGTTTATTTTCATGCATGAATTGTTGTAATAACCAGGGGCGAACCTAGAACCTTTGAAATAGACAAACCCTAAAGGAAATCGGGAATTTTAGAAAAAAAATATGTTTTTTAGCGTTGCTGTTCATTTCAGTGGCCATATAAATATTTTTAAAATGACATGCAAAAATAAATTTTACATTTGTGGCCCTGTAAAGCATCGTATCTACATACGGTTCAATTTATAACCTTGTACATAGTATGGTTGCTATAAACAAATAAATTACTATTAGTTCATGAATTTCTTAACATAATATTCATAGGCAAGCCAAGATTTTATAATGCTCCATCTTTGTCTATTGAGATATTAAAATTTGTCATAAAAAACAACATTACATAATTAAAAGATAATAAGCATAGGCTTTTCGCTAAATAGTACATTGATTTATTACGTCAAATTTAAAAAGTTATTTTATGAAGAAATACTTAAATTATCACAGCTTTGTATCCAGTGTACAGACATAGTTATTTTCGCTACCGTGTGAGTGAAACTTCATATTATACAAACATTTAATATAAACAGCATCTACCTACATCAATATTTTGACAGCGAAAGAAGGTACAAACCTTATACATATTATTTCTATTTCTATATATTGTTTTTGTGACTGTAACAAGTTTTACAAATTTCAAAATGGTGTAATTATGTTCCTTAAGGGGGGGGGGACTGCTGCCAACGTACCTATTTTTCAATTTGATATACCATCATTATCTCTTACTAGTTGCATGTAACACATGAGATCCAACTGTAGATAGCGATAGTATGTATAGTTGAAGAATATGTACCAAACTATAAACCCATAAATACAAATTATTGAATATTGTCAGATATTTTGTTTTCTATACAACATATGTAGGTATGTATGTCAAGATAGGATAGTATGGAGGAAGGTCCTTTTTTCCTACCCAGAATATGAAAATAGCATGATGGTATGTATTTATGTTTGGAGATGAAGTATCAAACTATTAAGTCTTCTTACATATTGTGTATAGGCGACTGCCATACAAAATGTTTGAAGCAATGTCGTCACTAAATTCAATTTTTAAAAAAATTGTTTAAAAAAATTGAGATCTTCTACTACAATGCCAATATTTTTTATAGAAAATTAAATTTATAATTGTAAAAGTTTTGGAAAAATAGGCAGTTAAACTCATAAATTTATCATAAAAAAATACTTTTCTTAATAAAAAATGTTTGAGAAACCCTGGATTTTTTTTGAAAAAAAATAATTTGAGATTTTGTATTTGTTTATGTTTGTACCAATTTTCAGCGTTCTAGCTTTTATGGTTTCTGAGATATATGGAAAAATAAAATAAAAATTCAAAAGTTGATAACCCCTGACTGAAACAAAAATTCAAAATTCCGAGTATAAAAGTTTTGTAGGCCTGTAACTGTTTATATATTCTGAAATTTTAGGCTCTGTAAATTGAGCGGATCAAAAGTTATAAGGGGGACACACACACACACACACACACAGACACACACACAGACACACAGACACACGAAATGTTCTACTCCGAATTCTGAGTAAATCCGTGCATGGAACATATATGCTGAGAAGCCTCTAAGTTGGTGTTTTTTGACTTCAAAGTTGGAAAAGCCGTGAAAAAAGTAGACCTCTGCATACAATTCTCGCGTATCCTGGCTTGAAACATTGTCGATATGTTAAGAGAACAAAGTTCTCCTGAACAAATCGACAGTTGGATTAAATCGTTGTGAAAAAAATAATTTAGATAGTTTGGGTATTAATAAAGAAAAATATATCTTTATTTTTTGATAATGTTCTGAATAAATTCTTGTAGAAAATTAATGGCATACCCTGATGTTCAACGTTTATCTTATATTTTTAATAAAATATAAGGCGTAGTTCAACATATTTTTTTTATCGAATATTTTTATTATTGCATATGCGCAAACATTGGATTTTTTTCCCTGTCGGGAGTCAAAGGTATTTTTAAACAGATTTTTAATTATCTCAATAGAGACGAAGTTGGAATATTTACTGTAGGAGAACCGGGAAATCAAGGCACCTACAGGGCTTACGACCTGTCATCGGCTGGCTTACGTGATCACTTATGCGCTTGCGTATATTTTTTTTAAATTAATGAAGACAAAAATGTCTAGAAAATATGATGTGACGTTTCATTAATGCTTCAGGTTTGGTAAATAAACCTAAAAAAACATTTATTTTCCATTCAGCGCCATTACGAAATAAAAGTTTTTTTGGTTTATTAACTTAACCTGATGCATTAATGCAACGTTACGTCGTATTTTTCCAGATATTTTGATCTTCTTTAATTTATGAAAAAAATATAATGCTCTATACCTTATAGTTTTTTAGAAATTTAAGATAAATGTCAAAAATCGGGGTATGCTTATTATTTTCCTACAAGAATATACGCAGAACACGATTAAAAAGTTGGTTTATTTTTCATTATTAATATCCAAACTAACTAGGTTATTTTTTTTCAAAATGATTCGTTTTGTAGTAATGATGCAAATTCAAATTGAAAAAAATAGGTACGTTGGCAGCAGTCACCTTCTTAATATGTTATCTTATTTAGGTGTTCTCTTATGTAAAATATGATACAAATTTTTTCTTATATTCGATTTTTTTTTATATATCTGTTGTGAACTATGTTTAATTTTTTTTGTATCTTGTCATTACTTTTTATTCTTTTAAATAATTTTCCAGACCTTTAATCTGCTTTGGCTTGCACTGGATAATGTATAATATATTTAAACACGAAAAGTTACCAGTCTTAAAACAGGTGTTCCTAGTCTGAAAACAGGGAACGAAAAATTTTATTGTCATTATGTTTTTTGAATAATAACCGCCGGGTTGTCAGCATTGAAACTGAACTGAAAAAATCTATGAAGTTTTTTATTTAACTTTATGTTTCTGATTTTTTCCTTTATTCTAGTTGTTCTTGTCACCGTTTCTACTCTAGGTACAAATATTGTATCGGTTTTCGATACTGTTTCTTATTTTGATTCTCGCAATTAAAAATAAACTTCCAACACTGGTTGCGAAACGAAAATAAAAACCTGTGTTTATATTATGAATTATTTTTTTGTTAAATATTTATTGGCTATCTATCCAATTATAATAATAAATGTCCTTGTTAAATATGTAAATATTATTAATACGTTGAAACATTCAGAGAAATGTGTATACACGAAAGAAATTGTTACACGGATATTGACATGGCTTTGATCTAGGTTCTTAACCAGTATCCTTATGCGCCAATACTACATCTCTGTAGGAAATGGTCGAATATACAGTAGATCAAGGTTAGATGAGTCAGGTTTTGTGAGGTCGGACATTGCCTCTAGATTCTGCCAATTTCATGGTTAAAAATATTATTTACTTGATACAACTGCCTCGGACAAAAATCTTGAATCGTGTCATCCACCCCGAGCGACGGTTGTAAAAAAATTACATATTTAATTGAAATAAAATTACTATAGGTAAATATAGGTAGGTATATTGAATTTAAATTTGCTTTTAATTGATTCGCGATTACTTGTTTATTTTTAAATACACTTATTTTAAATATTTTCGTAATGAGAATGATAATCTTTTAATCATTGTTATATATATTTAGTTTTATTTTAATAAGTAATAATTGTTATTTTTATTGACAAAAATTTTTTCAACATCTCAATAGAGACGAAGTTGATATTGTAGAAGAACCAGGAACTCGATGCACCTACAGGGCTTACGACCTGTCATCGGCTGGTTTACGTAATCACTTTATGCGCTTGCGCAAGGTTCACAAATTATGCCTTCTTATTGAGTTCCCTTATCTATGTAATTTTTTTGAAAGTTCTATATATTTGAATAGCGTGTAACATTTTACCAGAAAATACTGCATTATTACTATTGCCATCTATGGAGTAACAGAGAAACCTTTTTGTAACGCCATCTATTGAGACATTGAGAAATTAATTTTTATTTGTAAACAATGAAAGCAACAGTCCTTATAAATGAGATGACTGTGTCACACATAGATGTCACCCCTGAACTGCGCCAGAAATATTATTTCATTTTTGGCTTGTTAACCTACTTGTACAAATGTGTATGTAAATCGAATATTCTTTAATACCTACTCTTAAACTTTTAAAACTCAATAAGAAGGCATAATTGGTGAACGTTGCGCAAGCGCATAAAGTGATCACGTAAACCAGCCGATGACAGGTCGTAAGCCCTGTAGGTGCCTCGAGTTCCTGGTTCTTCTACAATATCCCAACTTCGTCTCTATTGAGATGTTGAAAAAATGTTTATCAATAAAAATATCATTTCACTCCCGAATCCTAAAAAAATCCAATGTTTGCGTATATGCAATTAAAAAATAATATTCATAATAATTGTTCTTTTATTAAGAGGGTGACTGCTGCCAACGTACCTATTTTTTCAATTTGAATTTGCATCATTACTACAAAAAAAATCATTTTGAAAAAAATAACCTAGTTAGTTTGGATATTAACAAAGAAAAATATACCTTAACTTTTTTGTTATGTTCTGTATATATTCTTGTAGGAAAATAATAAGCATACCCCGATTTTTGACATTTATCTTAAATTTCTAAAAAACTATTTACTGTTTATTTACTAAACCTGAAGCATTGATGCAACGTGACATAATATTTTTCTAGATATTTTTGTCTTCTTTAATTTAAAAAAAAAATATGTTGAACTAGGCCTTATATTTTATTAAAAGTATAAGATAAATGTTGAAAATCGGGGTATGCCATTATTTTTCTACAAGAATTCATACAGAACATTATCAAAAAGTAATGATATATTTTTCTTTATTAATACCCAAACTAACTAAATTATTTTTTTCAAAACGATTTCATAAGAAATAATGATAGTATATCAAATTGCAAAATAGGTATGTACGTTGTCAGCAGTCCCCCCCTTAAGGTGTTATTTTTTTACTCTATGACTATTTTTACTCTCCACACTATGGAATAGGGGAGAGTCATGATTTCGCAAAATTTAAGCGTATTTTTTTTACATCAATTTCTCAATGGGTATCATGTAGAGAATGCACACTATGAGTTTCGTCGTGATGTGTTTGTGTGTATGGCGTATACGCCGTACGCCGTAGCATTTATCTTTTTTGTGTCCTCTCTACAGCCCAAACTATAAGTCTGATCGACTTCATATTAACATCATATGTGTAAAGTGCAAGGACCTAGAGCTGATTAGTTTTCCATAGACAACTTTTGATTTCTTCTCTATGAATTCATCATTTACGTTGTTTTTTTTTTGTGTCCTCTCTGCAGCCCAAACTATAAGTCCGATTGACTTCATATTGATATCACATGTGTTAAGTCCATAAACTTAGAGCTGATTAGTTTTCCATAGACAACAGTTCATTTTTTCCCAATGTTTCTTTATGATTTCATCTATTAAAACTGAAAAAATGCTCTCACGACCTGGAAATTAGAGATATTTTAATTTGGTTTCAACTATTTATACAACACCAAGAATCTTCATAAAATTGTATTCAAAGTTGGTCAATGTTAAAAGAAAAATATTCAACGGTTTCAAAAATTATATTTTATTTAATGGATATTTGTATGAAACTTATATGTAACAAGAGAATTTTTTTTTATTTGGCAATGATCAGTTCATTGATTTCATATTGATAGAAGAATATTAATAGCTTGAACTTAGAACTGATTAGCTTTTCATAGATATCATATAATTTCTTCATATGATATCACGTGTCAACATTGTCAAAATGCTCTAACGCTCTTTGAAACAAAATTTATCTGCTTTTTTTAAAATATTTCATACAACATAAGCAGTCTTCACTATACTGCATTAATAGTTTGTCTATCTTAACATAAAAATATACTATCGGAAGAAAATTTATATTCCTGATAGTAACATTTAGTATGAATAAAAATGTAATTAGATAAATTTCTATGTATGGAAACGTTTAGTAATTTGATTTCATGTTATAATGTAAAGAGCTTGAACATAGAACTGATTAGCTTTCCATAAATAACAAAAAAAATCTTCATATGATATCACCTGTCAAAATTTGGAAAATGCTCTCGCGTTCTTTAGAACAAAATTTATCTGCTTTTTTAAAAATATTTCATACAACATAAGCATTCTTCACTATACTGCATTAATAGTTTGTTTATCTTAACATAAAAATATACTATCGGAAGAAAATTTATATTCCTGATAGTAACATTTAGTATGAATAATAATGTAATTAGATAAATTTCTATGTATGGAAAAGTTCAGTAATTTGATTTCATGTTATAATGTAAAGAGCTTGAACATAGAACTGATTAGCTTTCCATAAATAACAAAAAAAATCTTCATATAATATCACGTGTCAAAATTTTGAAAATGCTCTCGCGTCCTTTAAAACAAAATTTATCTGCTTTTTTTTAAATATTTCATACAACATAAGCATTCTTCACTATACTGCATTAATAGTTTGTCTATCTTAACATAAAAATATACTATCGGAAGAAAATTTATATACCTGATAGTAACATTTAGTATGAATAAAAATGTAATTAGATAAATTTCTATGTATGGAAAAGTTCAGTAATTTGATTTCATGTTATAATGTAAAGAGCTTGAACATAGAACTGATTAGCTTTCCATAAATAACAAAAAAAATCTTCATATGATATCACCTGTCAAAATTTGGAAAATGCTCTCGCGTTCTTTAGAACAAAATTTATCTGCTTTTTTTAAAATATTTCATACAACATAAGCATTCTTCCCTATACTGCATTAATAGTTTGTCTATCTTAACATAAAAATATACTATCGGAAGAAAATTTATATTCCTGATAGTAACATTTAGTATGAATAAAAATGTAATTAGATAAATTTCTATGTATGGAAACGTTCAGTAATTTGATTTCATGTTACAATGTAAAGAGCTTGAACAAAGAACTGATTAGCTTTCCATAAATAAGAAAAAAAATCTTCATATGATATCACGTGTCAAAATTTTGAAAATGCTCTCGCGTTCTTTATATCAAAATTTATCTGCTTTTTTTAAAATATTTCATACAACATAAGCATTCTTCACTATACTGCATTAATAGTTTGTTTATCTTAACATAAAAATATACTATCGGAAGAAAATTTATATTCCTGGTAGTAACATTTAGTATGAAAAAAAATGTAATTAGATAAATTTCTATGTATGGAAACGTTCAGTAATTTGATTTCATGTTATAATGTAAAGAGCTTGAACATAGAACTGATTAGCTTTCCATAAATAACAAAAAATTTCTTCATATGATATCACGTGTCAAAATTTTGAAAATGCTCTCGCGTTCTTTAAAACAAAATTTATCTGCTTTTTTTATAATATTTCATACAACATAAGCATTCTTCACTATACGGCATTAATAGTTTGTCTATCTTAACATAAAAATATACTATCGGAAGAAAATTTATATTCCTGGTAGTAACATTTAGTATGAATAAAAATGTAATTAGATAAATATCTATGTATGGAAAAGTTCAGTAATTTGATTTCATGTTATAATGTAAAGAGCTTGAACATAGAACTGATTAGCTTTCCATAAATAACAAAAAAAATCTTAATATGATATCACGTGTCAAAATTTTGAAAATGCTCTCGCGTTCTTTAAAACAAAATTTATCTGCTTTTTTTAAAATATTTCATACAACATAAGCATTCTTCACTATACTGCATTAATAGTTTGTTTATCTTAATATAAAAATATACTATCGGAAGAAAATTTATATTCCTGGTAGTAACATTTAGTATGAATAAAAATGTAATTTGATAAATTTCTATGTATGGAAAAGTTCAGTTATTTGATTTCATGTTATAATGTAAAGAGTTTGAACATAGAATTGATTAGCTTTCCATAAATAACAAAAAATTTCTTCATATGATATCACGTGTCAAAATTTTGAAAATGCTTTCGCGTCCTTTAAAACAAAATTTATCTGCTTTTATTAAAATATTTCATACAACATAAGCATTCTACACCATACTGCAATAATAGTTTGTCTATCTTAACATAAAAATATACTATCGATAGAAAATTTATTTTCCTGGTAGTAAAATTTAGTATGAATAAAAATGTATATAATAAGATAAATTTCTTATGTATGGAAAAGTTCAGTAATTTGATTTCATGTTATAATGTAAAGAGCTTGAACATCGAACTGATTAGCTTTCCATAAATAACAAAAATTTCTTCATATGATATTACGTGTCAAAATTGTCAAAATGCTCTAACGTCCTTTAAAACAAAATTTATCTGCTTTTATTAAAATATTTCATACAACATTATAATTCTTCACCATACTGCATTAATAGTTTGTCTATCTTAACATTAAAATATACTATCGTTAGAAAATTTATATTCTTGGTAGTAAAATTTAGAATGAATAAAATATTTCATTGTCAATATTTGTGGTGTGGAGAGTTTAGTGTTGGCCACAACCCACTCGTTTTACTTTGTGATTAAATTGTTACATTAACCTTAATTTTATGATTGATTAGTTGCCTACATTAATGTTTTACTTTTGGATTTATCTGTTGCATTATTTTTTTTACTATTTGATAAAATTGTTACATATAACTTGTATTTTATGATTTATTTGTTACATTATTTTTTTTACTTTATGATTTATATGTTACAATATTTTTTACTTTATGATTAATTTATAACACGTAATTGAAATATCGAGTTCTTCGTGCATTTGTGTTCTGTTTAATTGTATTTTGATCTGTTTGTATTAATTTGCCAATTGTTTTTCTTAAGTACTTTATGTATCAATTGTATTTTCTCATCTTGTTTTTGTTATGTTTTGTTGTTATTTTTACTCTTGAGACATGTAACATTCAATGTTGGATGAAATGTTTTTAATAAATGAAAAAAATAAATATTTTCCCAGCAGATACTAGACGTGTTACTAGGATAATAAGCTCGAGTCATTAATTTATAAAATATTATGTAAACATGTTTATATTGTCTTACTAAAAATGATCGTTTTCTAACTATATGACAGTGAAAAATACACGCGTGCAATAAAATGGTTATTATTACTCTTCTTCACCATAGATTTATTTTATTTATTTATTTATTTATTTATTTATTTATTTAGTAGCACAATATTAAAAAACAAAATGTATTAAAGATAACTGCTTCACTAGACAGAGTCTGTTCCGAAGCAATTATCAGTTAAGTTTGTAAATTTTGTACATTTTACAATGCAAAAAATATAACACATACATATTAGGTATAGAAAAATATAAACAATAAAAAATACACATAAATCAACCTTAACAATAAAAAAATATTATTTACATATCAACCTACACAGTAAAAAGTTCACAAAAAATAAGATGACAGCCAAAAAATACATTAAGTGGGAGAAACTGAAAGAAATCAAATTATTATTGTTGAAACATTCTTTTCGTTTTGGAGTCTACCTACTTCTAGTAGCCACTTTGTTCCTGACATTTTGAATGTTTTTAACACTTTAAGTGCCGATGGCAGTTTGTTAAATATACGTGGAGCAATATAATAAAAAAATCTTTGTCCAAATTTTGTATTCATTTTCGGAACTCGATAGCTACCCGAAGTTTTACTCCTAGTGTCCCTTGCATTAACCTTTGTGAATTTTGAATTGTTTTTAAAATATAAATATAAAATTGATCTTGTATAAAGTTGCCGTATATCCAGTACTTTGAAAGATTTAAAAAGGTTTTCAGAGCTATACCTGAATGGTTTCTTATTGATAACTCTGATTATGCACTTTTGAGCATTTATTAAAGAGTCTAGTAAGGTAACTGCTGCACCACCCCATGAAGATATTGCATAGCTAATGTTGCTCTGACATAGTGCATAATAAACCATTTTTAAATATGGGACATTCAAATAATTTCTTAAATTTCTAAAAATATATATAAGTTTTCTTATTTTATTATCTATATATTCAATGTGAGGTTCCCATCTTAGATTTTCATCAATAATTACTCCTAGATACTTAATTTCATTTGCTTTCTCAATCATTTCGCAATTGCAAGTTTTTTTTTCTTCCAAGGTACATTTATGAATTTTTATATAATTTGGTATAGGTATTGGAGTTCTCCATTGTTCTTATTGTAAAAAGCCTCTTTGTCCTGGGCAGTGTAAAACAGCACCTCAACAGTTCTCATACCGGTCCATTCCCGGACGTTTCGATGCCAAGAAAGCTGCCTTCTTCCGACCCCCCTACGACCCTCGATCTTCCACTTCATGACAAGCTGAAGGATAGTATATTTTTCACCTCTCAGGATATGGCCGAAGTGCGGCACTTTACGGAGCTTAACATTGGTGAATATTCCTCTGTTGGTGTTGGCTCTACGTAGTACCTCAGTGTTACTCTAAAAAGTTTAAATACTTTGAATATTTTTACAATTGCATATATCTACGAAAACACTGGATTTTTTCCCTGTCGGGAGTCATTTTTCATTCATCGTCATTCGGATTCGATAGATGGCGATGATATTCCAAGCTTATTCTCAAACAATAAGAATTTGCTAGGTAGCATAAATAACAGTAGGTAAAGGAAAAACAGGATTTGGAAAGGAAGATTTTGTTTAATACTTCTTTCGTGCAAGTTGTTAGTTTATTGCTAAATAGCAATTTCTTCCAACAAGTCTGTGTTTTCGTTCCAGAGAAGTAAGATTTGCGTGAGATTTTTTTTTTTAATTTGAATTTAATATCGATCCCAGAACGTTGGCGCCGAAGCCAGACGGCTTCGATGACCTATGAGCTGAGAACTTTTTATTCACAGTGATTTTTTCATAGTTTTTATTTAATTATTTATTTAATTTAAATACATAACGAGAGATGGGTCGATGGCAGAGCGGTTAGCGCGCTGGGCTATATAGTGATCCAGTGGTCGCGAGTTCGAATCATATAGCACAAGTATTTTTGCTTAATTTAGTGAATTTAGGAAAATGTATATATATTTGTTTTACAAGGACATATTCATTTTTATAAAAAAGTGGGTTATGGCAACACTGAACTTTCTACATAATGTTAGTGTAGGTTTTTTTCATGAAAGGTTGACAATCTCTAAATGTGCTTATTATTTAATACATTTTGAATACATTTATATGATGTAGAAAGCAATAAGAGTATTATGTTTTATCACCATCAAACTTGGTAAAAGCCTGTGTCATGATGTCTATTTCATTACATACCTACATAAATATAAATCATTTAATACATTAAAAAAAAAATTTTATATAAACAATCACAAACATAATACACGTATAAATACAATATATAAGAATATAAAAAACTAAATCCAAATTTTTATCGTAGGTAATTAAGATCTCAGTAAAGTGGTGAATTATTTTTTGTACCATTTCATTTTATACTCCACATGTTCCATATGTGAAGAGCACAAGGAGAAGACGATTTCTTGCTTTGTGTAGGCTTTGATATTTCCTTCCAAGTCAGCCTATTATATTTTTTTTCATCTTTCTTCTCGAGCAATTAACAGGTACTATCTCCCAACTTATCGTCGATGAAGACTGTTGTGGTCAGCTCTCCTCGTCTCCAGGCTGTACACTCTTCGGTTCTGGGCCGCCTCCGATGTTTATTCTTGTTTTATCAATTGGGAACTCCTTTGCGCCATCCATGTATTCTTTCGTCTTCCCCTATTCGTTGATGTCTACGGCCATAGCCTGGTTCACAATGTGATCCCCGGGTCTTCTTAATTTAACGCGAACCCAATAACATGTTGTCACATTCTGGAGACTTACGATAACATGTTGTCTCACAGACTCGGACAGAAAATACAATTAAAAAAATTGTCTCTACCGGGAATCGTTCCCGGGGCCCTTGAATCAGCAGTCAGATACCTAATCAACTGAACCACGAAGATTGAAATACATAGTGTGAAAGATAATTTGTAATTTGGTACATCTAACCAATCCACGGGTGTGAATTTTCTGTTCGCACTCGTTGATTGTTTCTTTTTGCACTATGGTGCCGAGATTGCCAATCTAGAGGGCTCCATGAGCTACTTTTCGTGCTATGCATTTTTTTTGTCGTTCACTTAGCGTTCTGTGAAGGGGCCGTTTACAGTCCCCATAGGCAGAGCGGGTGGTGGTGGGAGTAGCGATCCAACCAATTATAAGAAATAATAGTCGATACTAGGTAAAATTATGTAACTTTTCATTCAAGGGCGCATATAAATTGTTGGTATTTGTGTCATTTTGACTGTTAAAATTGAAAAAAAGTTGATTTTCCTAAGCTGTGTAGCTCGTTAACTTTAACCTATTTTACAATCATGGGAAATCCTACTTCAGCCATAATTTCTGATCACGGATGAGTGAGTCAGAGTGAATACCGTGAGTAGAAAGAAAGAATGATGATTGCATGAGTGACAATAGTTTGATTAGTTAATTATTTAAAATTGTGCATAATTACCTCGATAATTTATAAATTTTAATACCTATACAAAGGCGTTTTTTGTCTCCCTAGTGAAGAACTAGCCAGTTGCTGTGAAAACATCCATGGTCAAATTTAATTGGATTGACATTGGTGTGTTCAATGCGAGATACAAGCCTTTGTTCGAGTCAACTACCCATAGTTTTTGTCGTTGTAACAAGTTGGTACTTTTTCATCCTCACAAACCTACGTATATGGTAAATTATTGCAGAATAATTACATTTAATAGCTATAGATGTTAACAATTCTTACTCTGTGTACCTACACGTTCGAATAAAGTAGTTGAAAATTAATTTAAGTATTTCTTATGAGGTGGTGAATTAGTGGTATAATCCTTTTTAGATGTAGAGATATGGATAATAAGGAAGTCGGAGATGATTGGTGCCTTTGAGCTGCGTAGAAAACTGCGAATACCAGCTCTTCCTAAAGGGCTCTCGGGCTCAGCCCTCCCTAAAACTTTGTTCAAAAGATTCCAAAAAATGTATGTAATTAAATTTTGAGAACACATTATTTTTCTAATTAACGTTTGCCGTCTTAAGCCTGTAGTATATTTAGCAAAAGTATTAAAACCTACCTATAATTTTAATATACGAAAATAATATTGTTCCACATATCTGCTTTCTGATTCCTGTTCTCTTCTAGGAAAAATTATAATTTTGAGCCCTACTAAAATTTTAGGTCACCAGCCGCCACTGCTGCTAACCAATGTGTTCATATTAAATAAGCTTCAAATATAAAGGATATGCGCTCCAAGAAAACAGACTGAGATGATACGGACATGTTTGTAGAATAATATATGTATACTATAGGGAATATATAGGGGACGTAGCCCAAAACTTAAATATGCCGGGTAAAAGATTCAGAGGGAGACCAAAGTGCAGATGGAAAGAAGTGGTAAGTGGTAAGGCAGGATAAGCTAAGCAACGGAGTTACCCCAGAAGATGCGCAGAACCGAGGACAGTGGAAGCGAAAGACGCAAAAATCAGACCCTACCACCATGTGGGACAATTGCTAAGGAATAGAAGAAGATGAAGCATCTGCGCGTCCTTCAGTATTTTGGACACATTGCAAGAAGGGCTCCAGATAATTTCGAGAAGCTCGTCGTATTGGAAGGCGTGGAGGATACAAGATCCAGAGGACGCATCCCAACACGATGGAGCGACCTTGTTGAGTCCGCTTCAGGATCTTCTATCACTGAAGCTCTTTGGTCTGCCCATGACTGTCCTACATTGTAGCGGATCCCTCGGCGGGTGACTCAGTCGTGAGGATGAGGAGGAGGAAGAAGAGAAAGTTCCTTTTTAAATACACCACTAAAGCAATCGATGCCTTTGTTATGAACCATTTTTATTTTTGGGATTGCTGAACTTTTCATTAATTGATGCACCTCCGTCATCTTCTTTGCCTCTTCCCAGTTCGTCTACAATCTCCAACTCTTTCATTCCTTGGTTGTCTCTGCAGTTTGCTGCTCTTCTCTCAATTCTTTTTATGTTTGTCCACAATGTAGTTTGTGGACGTCCTCTAGGTTTTGCTTGTGTGGAGGTATTTCAGGTCAGTTTGTTTTCGCATATCTCGGATCTGGATCATGAAATGAAAGCAAAATCACCATCTCCATCGGATACTTCAAAGAAAGATAGAGAAACGAAGAGGAGTTGGCAAAGGCAGATAATATCCTGGCTGCGTAACATCAGAGAATGGACCGGAAAAGATCGAGTGTTCCAGGCCGCACACGAGAGGAAGGTCTTCCCTAACCAACGTCAAAGGATCTGACATGGCACAATAAGAATAAATATACTGAAATATGTATTTATTTTTTTAAATTATGCATTAAGTTAAATAAAATTAATAAATAATAGGTATGTATCTATCCAACCTATGTGATATTTTCATTGTCACCTGACTTAATGTTTGCAAAAAATACTCAGTCATTTGAGAACCTTAAAATTTAGATGTCCGCAGACATAATTAGAAGCCGTAGTCTCACGTACGACAAACGACAGTATTTAGCTAGACAAGTACCAACCATTCATAGTATTTATTAATCCTCAAAAAAAAAGTTTCATGATCATTCGCCTTGATTGTTGCCACTGTAAAATAACGCCAGTAATGATAATAATATGTTTTTCAGTTATTAAAGATAGATTGACCTTCTGATTGTTGAACAACTTAAAAACATGGTCAATGACTTTTATTTGCACAAGAGTGCGTTTTTGACTTGGCACAAAAACTTGTTCGTTTTTGACTTGGTGTTTATTTTGTTGACCGTTTCAGAATACATCCGAAAGAAAAATATTATTTGCATGCGTTTTTTTATGTAGGTACATAAAATCTTTGACCAGAACGAAGCCAGTTTGATTATTGATATATGTATGTACCAAACAAATGTTTCATAATTTAGATTGAAATTAAATTTTATTATGCATTTTGTATTGAAATCATCAGCCTTGTCTCTGTTATTGCGATAGGCAGAGATAATGTAGCGACATTCATTAATCCTTCATTCAAATTTAGGTACCTACACAGAAAAAACAGTTTTCTTCAGTCAAGAAAATTTGTTTCATATATAACGAAAATAATATTCTCTCAAATTAAGATTTTTTGTTTTATCTGAAAACAATATTTTCTTAATTCAAACGAATTTATTTGAATTAAGAAAATATTGTTTTGAGATAAAACAAAAAAAATTTAATTTGAGAGAATATTTTTTTCGTTATATATGAAACAAATTTTCTTGACTGAAGAAATTTTTTGATTTTTTTTCCGTGTACATCGCTTCATACATGCTCGTCTTTTATCGTTTCCTTTTCCGTGTTTATACGAGTCTCAACAGTTTGAAGTAGTTCTAAGTAAGTCTCCAAAATGTGGTAAATTGTTATTTAATGCATGTAAAATGATTATATAGCTGGAGTGCCCTTACGGGACAAAATACTAAGCATTCACTCATTCGTGGAAACCGAGGCGTTACTTAATACATTGTAAGATAAAGGAAAGGCAGTTGAGATGGTACGGGCACGTTGAACGTTGGGCATGGTAAACCAAGCAATCTCCGTTAATCTTTCTCGACTTACATCCAGAGGAAGACTAAAAAATTCCTGAATCGTGCAAAGATGAAACCAACTGCAGAGACATGACTTAGGTGACAAAGTACAGGACATAAGGGCCTATAATTTAATTGACCCCAACAGGAGACACAGACAAAGAGTTGGGATATAGTTAGGGAGAAGATGAAAATAAAATAATATGTATTTATTTGAAATAAACCTTCGATCATCGAAAATAAACCTTCCTCTTGTTTTTGTGCCATGTCATATCCCCCCGAAGTGGGCTATCACTCTGGCACACCGGAACATCGCTTCTATTCTGGTCCATTCTCTGATGTTTCTTACCCAAAACTTCTGCCTTATATCAACATATCTCTCTTTATGGTTGGTAAAATATATTTTTGAAACGGCAGCGGGATTTTTTTTCATAGTTTTTTGATACTTCATAGGTATTCTTTACAAAACTGCCTGCATCGTTCATCTCATTATTTACAATGTTTTAAAACGTTTTAAAAAGTGAACGTTATTAATAGATACAAATCCAAATAATAAGAATAGGAGACTCTTGGGGGTCTTAGTATGAGTGAATTGTGATACGACTTGAAAAAATTGCGATATCTTCCCTACAATTTTCATAGGATTAGTAGGATTTCATATTTTTTATCAAAAGTCATATCTAAATTCGCTCATACTAGTCCTCCTGGAACGAGTCCGGGTTGGTTGGTGGGCTTAATCTCAGCCACAAGATCCATATATTATATAACTAACTCAGATAATATCTAATCAAATGAAGAAAAACAATGATAGTCAATGATTACATAATGTTACAAGGATTACAGAAAATAATAAGTTCAAGAATGTACATACTTTGTTGGAACATCTAGGGCAAGTTCAACATTGGAATGATTTAAGAAGCAAAATAATATACAAACCGCTAGACTATAAAAACTAATCGAGAATTAATACTTTTCAAAGAAATTTCAAAGAAACTGAGTTAACCATAGTCATTGGTGACATGAAGTAAACATAATTTGATGTTGTTCTTCTCACAATGGCTTTTATTCAAATACAGCTTTAATGAATACACTTCAATTTAATCGGTCAGGTATTCATGAACTATCATCAACTCAAAAACCCGTGGTGAGTTCTGTCCAATAATGTAATCTCTTTTCCAGTTTATATCCAAAATATAAACAACTATCCATCATATATGGGTGTTCTGCTAACTCTCTTAATTGAATATTGATTAAATAATATAACCTTTCGAAGATAAAAAAGACATTGATTCGCCATACGAAGAACGTGACTCCAACAGCGTAGTCTGCCATTTATCTTATATCACAAAGGAGCTTGGATCTGTAAATAGGTTTTGCTAAAAATCCGCTTTTAATATTGTAATATTTCGAGTAAAATAACTGCAAGACCAGGATTAAAGCGTCTTGCTGATCTTGCATGCTTTCATGTCTTGGACTTGGTATTGGAAAACTTACAAATTTTTAAAAATAATATAATAAGATTTTACATTTTGTTAAGGCAAAAATGTTTTCCTTATTGTTTCTTATATTGATGTTTATGTTCTTTTTTAATTCAATAGATTGAAATTTCTAACGCATGATGTAAAAGCGTAGTGAAAATACATTGAAATTTTCTGTCTTAAAACAGGAATTATTCCTAGTTAGATAGACATAGGTAAAGTGATGGAATGATGCCAATCAGGGAGCACCCATGGTTTATTATTATTATTTTTTTTTTTGTTTATCATGTTTTTTGTATTGTATATATTTTTTGTTTGTTTTAATATAAATATTGAGTGGTCTCTGTGGTTTATTGTTTCTGTAAGTTTTCTTTTCTTATGTTAAATAAATATATTATTATTATTATTCAATCTCTTCACGGGTTAACCAGTGAAAAAAAAAACGGTGTGTTATTATTATTATTGTTTATTTTTTGTAAAATAAAAGTAGTTAGCTATTTATAATTAACTTTTGACGAAATGTAGTAAATTACTTATATATTTTTTTAATAAAAATAACAGGTATGTACAATTTAGAAAGAATTCAAGACTCTTGTATTGAAGTTTTGTCAGTCTACATCTTGCAAACTAAGTAGGTATTGGCTGGTCTTCTTGATGGTTTTGAATTCTTTATCTTGGTTACGGCCAAGATAATACAATTTTTGCAAGAATTTTGAAAATGCAAGTAGTCTCTTCACTAAATTAATGCAAGTAGTCTCTTCACTAAATTAATATAATCACGTCGATAAAAATGTATATTACCTACTGGTTTATTTTTAAATTGGACCCACGATAATCGATAATTCTTCTTTGATTAATTATTTCTATAAGAAAAATCACCGAACCAAATCTTTTAATTAAATCTCTCATACAGTCCTCGTTGAAAGGTGAAAATAAGTAAATTTTAGCAGAAAATTGGTTAAAAACCGCGGCATCGTATACAAAAATAATCGATTGCGAATTCTTCGCGGATTCGGTGTCAATAAAGATGATGAAACATCAATTAGTTTAATGTTTCAGTTCTTTGTCAGGTGTTTCTTAAGGCAGTAAATAATAATTCAGTACCTTCATTTAAATATTTTCATCTTATATGTATGTACTGTTGATGATATTATATATTTCATTGGAATCAAGATTAGAAAGCCAACGCAGATGCAGATGCTCCGAGTTTATAAGAGATAAGAAATGGTCATAGAAATGGTTGGTGTAGTTATGTGATTCATATTAACTACACCAACGTAGGTACATAGTTAACTAGTCTCTTTCTATGGTTCTGAAATAAAAATCGCGTCAGAGATTGGATTTATGACAGGTACTATAGCAGATATTAGGACCTGGTTAATCTATTTTGTGTGAGCCCATATGTTTATTGAGGTAATATTGTGAGTGTAGAATGTTGAGATTGTGTACCTATTTAGTGTGAAACGGGAACAATCACCTGGTTCATATTTGCGTATAATTGTGACTAAAAATTGTAAACTGCTAGCCCTAGAACAGGGTAATCTACTTATTGTTGTCATTACAAAATATGGTGTGATAAAAAGCAAATAAATAAACAAATAATTAAAAAAAAACCTACTCTAAAATAACAACAATGAATATCGATAAAAATGTACTAATAATTATAAAGTAATTGCCTAATTACAATTAAAAGTAGGTACGTCGAATTGATAACCTCTACCGTTTTTGGAAATCGGTTTAAAAGACCTGGCCCCTCGTTTTTTTTAAATTCAAGCCTGCAGGTTTCAAGGACAACAATAGGTTGCTTTTGACTGTTCTTCCCCCACCACCACCCGTTCTGCTTATGGGGACTAATAACGGCCCCTTGCAAAACTCTGAAAGAACACATAAAGAACATACGAAGAGTCCGGAGAACTCTAAAACCTTGCAGACACTGCACTCAATGTGCCAAAGAGAGCTAATCATATTGAAATAACTGGCTCACTGCTCAGTAATAGTGAAGATAATAGTGCACCGAATTTAAGACAGAAAGTCTTGAAAGCCCTAAAGTTGCTCTTCGTAGCTACAAGGGCCGCATGTCCAATGGGTCCAAAGAAATTCCCTCGGACATCGTCGTAGAGTTCTCGTCGGAAAGTTGTAACGGAGAAGTTAGTGCGTTCCCATAGGATATGCTCAGAAGTTGCTTTTGACTATCTAAAGTATATCGAAAAGGCGAAGATTGTCTTGTGGAGGAAAAATTTCTGCCCATGAAAAGAATAGGAACAAAGTAACAGTCCCAGAACAGGCGTTTGCCTTCTTCTTCTTCAATGGCTCTACAGCCCATATCGAGCCTTGGACTCCAGCAACTTCCTCCTCCAACCTCTCCTGTCACCTGCTGCGACCCTCCAGTTTGGCACATTCAGAAGCTGGGATGCGTCCCTCCCAATATCATCTTCCCATCGCAGCCTCGGTCTCCCGACCTTTCTTTTGCCACCTGGGTGCCCCTCTAAGACTCTTTTTGGAACCCGTGATGATGGCATTCTCTGAACATGCCCGGCCCATCTTAGCCTGCTTAGTCTTATATGTTCAGACAGTTTGGGTGCTTTGTAAATGCTGTACAATTCATCGTTGTATCTAATCAGGCGTTTGCCTAGCGGGCCGTTATTATATAATATACATATTATGTAATATTACATAGGTACTCAATTTGCTAATGTAAAACTCTCGATAAAAATAATGCAGATTTTGGGAAAATTAATTTGGATAGATAAAAGTTGATGTGGTTTAAACCAAATGAAAAAAGGAGTATTTGTGTCGTACCGATGTATTTTGGTTATTTATAATGGAATGAGTGGGTTTTAGACAACGCTATACTCCTTACTACCAAGTCACTTCACAAAGTATTCAAATTTTGTAGGAGAATTTTTCAGCAAGTTTATGAAAATATTTATGATTTAAATATTTTATTATGAAAACTTGATAATACTTCAATGCTATTTTATGAAAATGATGTGCCTTTTAAGCGATTTGAAAATAAAAATATCAAACTTTAAGTTTTCTGAGCTTGGGGTCACTTTGAAATACTTGAAATTGATGAGGATTTATCAAATATGCTTCAAAATCTAATGGGGTTTAAGCGAGTATTAGATATACAAATTTGCAAAATTTGAAATAAATCGAATGAGTACTTTACTCTATAATCGATATAGTAGAATGAACATGCCGTACGTAGCACATAGCAGACAGCACGCACACACAGGTACATTGTGATGAAACTTTCAGAATACAATCTCAGCATGATACTTGCTTATAATCTGCAATAAAAAAAATAACCTTAATAATTGCAAATTCAAAACTCCCTACTATATCCCCTTGGGGTAGTGGGGAGTAAATACTGTCACAAATAAACTATTGCTCTTTTTTGATAATTTTCAATGTGCATTTGCTGGGTGGATAAAAAAAATATATTCATTTACAACAATGAACAAATAAAATAATTAGTATTTTAAAATGTAAATAAAATGATTACTTTATCCCGTATTATCTTTGCAATGCTATTTGAGTAATAGGTGCATAAATATTTAATTTTTTTATTTGATCTGGGACGTATGCGAGTCATACCAAATACATCAGCACACATGACGACATTGATATATATCCTCTTCACAATGGTTTTGAAATGTCAAATAGCGTCGATAATTGATTTGTTGATATATGTTACGACGGGTATTTTGACCTGAATGATCTCTTTTATGTGAGCAATGTGTCTTTTTGATGTTTATTGAAGTAGTGGTAAATAAGTTATAAGTACAAATTATTTTGATTGTGTTCCTGCCAAATGCAGAAAGGAAACAATCATAACAGGCTTTCCTAGTTGTGCACAATGACCGACCGAAGGTTCGGTTTCGGCAAGTTTCGGCAATAAAATCTAGTTTCGGCATTAGTTTCGGTTTCGGCAGAAAATCTGCCGAACCTTCGGCCGCACCGAAACTCTGCGTTCGTGAATTATCGCGCGTCGTTCGGCTGACTTCGGGTAAGTTCGCAACAAAACAAGCACTATATTCAGACGATAACACCAAATATTTATTAAAAAAATTCATAAATTCTCACAGCGAATAATCGACCAGAAAATGAACAAAAATAAAAAAAACAATGCGGACAGCCAGAATATACTTTAGTGCAAGATATTGATGTGAGGTGGAACAGCACATATTATTTGATGTTACAAATGCTTGAAGAGCAAAAGAATGCAGTCAACTTGTACAGTGTTGAATATGGCAAAATTGATAGGTACTCTAGTTTCTAATGAATGGGATGTCATAAAGAACCTCACAACCGTTTTGAAATTATTTTATGAGGCCACGCTCGATTTATCATTTGATAATGCATACATCTCAATTATAATACCTTTAATATCGTTATTAATCCGCAAACTGCAAGTTAGATCCGAAAACAAAGATGAGATGATGAGAAATATGAAAAACTCTCTGTACATATAATTTATTAATAACATTTCGTTTTTTTTATTAGCAGAAATAAAAAATATTTTTCCACATACAATCCACTTAAGTATTGTTTTTTTTATTTCATTTAACACGTGTTAACTGTGAATAAGCCAAATTTCAGTAAACAATAGATTTTTAACCATCTAATAAGTTTCGGTTTCGGTTTCGGCCGAAACTGAGAGAGATACCGAAGATTCGGGTTCGGTAGAAAATCCTGTTTCGGTCGGACACTAGTTGTGCAGCAGTAATCTATTTGTTTGTATTATTGTAAAATATGGTGTGATTAAAAAATAAATCAAATAGTATCCCCATTCAAGAAATCTGTTTATGAAACAATTAATGAGTTGCAACTGCATGATTATGCATCCTAAATAAAATCTACACGCATGTCAAACAAGAAACAACATTTTTATCAGATACCTTCATTGTTAATTTACAAGAATTTTAAAAACATCGTATGGGTGGTTGTTAATACAAGAGTAGCGCTGTGCTGTTTTGTGTACGTATAATGTATATTTGAAAATCGAACGCAGTGAAAAAAGCGATCCTTCGATATTTTTTTAAGTCGTTCAATTGGTCGAATCAGATCATGTACCTATCTGGTATCATAATATTAATACAACCTTGACCATTGCCGTGCATGTGGTAAGTTTCGCCTCAAGCGACGGTGAATCGTCTTTGAACCTTTCCGGGTACATTCGCCGTTCAAGAAGGCCGCATATACCTATATAAAACGCAAGAGTAGCACACCAAATTGTTACTTCACTGTTTCATCCAGACCTGCACACAGCTCTTTCGATTATCAGGACGTTATAGCATCGCAGAAGAACAATCAAAGTGACTTTGTTGTTGTTATCAATCAACAAAGCGGCTATTGTGTTGGCGCAATCACTTGGACACAGCTGTTTTGTTGTATTATCACGTTTACCCACCTCCTCCAACTTGCTACCAGCCCAAGCGTTTGTCGCTGCTACACGGGACTTGGAAGATCTCCTACTGACCACTCACTACTGTCGGAGTCAGTTTAGTACTCGTGTTCAAAGGTTCAACACCAAGTGCGGAATTTGTGGTTGGTGACAACGGGTATTGGATCCCTTATTTTAAAAGTGAACTGTGTTAAGTGGTGAAAGAACAATCAAGATGAAATTCGTAAGTCTATTTTGGCAATTTCAATTTTATTTAGTGATTCGTGTGTTTATCAATGTGTATGTAAAAGCTCATCTCATAAATTGATTATAAAACAGATATGCGAAATTGAATCTAAAAATTTTCGAGGTAGTGTCTGAAGTTAAATAATTTTGTGCAGAATTCAGTTGGTAGCAGACGTCTGTCGTTCTCGCGGGAAAAACGAGAGTTAATTTCGTTTTCATTTCAAGGTTAGTTAAGGTGGATTTTGCAGCGACTAGTGGTCGATTTTCGCAACATCCGCTGATCATCTTTGCGGACACAGGTGCTGTGTGTATGTGGACTAGTAATGGTTTTCTAAACTTTGTTGATTTTTCGTAGCCATGTGCATTTCGAGATGGAAATTTCACTTTCGTTCATATCGTCATTACTAATCTATTATGCGTAATGTGAAACTGTGTCAGGTTGAATTTGATTTAAGTTTGGTGTAATCATTCTGGGCTTAGTAGCCACAGTCAGATAACAAAGTGAAACTTTTAATTAGAAGAATTACGTGATCAAAACTCTGACCGTTTTGTTTATTTTGGTAATTAACTGGATTGTTGTGTGTGACATTCAGATCTCTGTATGCTAGAAAAGTTAGTAGACATTTTTGTATTAAGTTGGGCTTTGTTGAATTTTGGAATATGCAAATGAAATAAATTGGATATAAATTTGGAGATTCCCTGATATAGAGAAATATAAGAAAATGTTTACTAATAAAGCCGTAATTCTGTTAAATACAGAATAACAATAGTATATTTTAAAGGAATTCTGGTTTTAATCTCAAAACCTTTTTTCGGTATGCGGGCCTTTTGAAAATGTCAATAGTTTTTGATTACGAATAAATTTGATTAAATTTTATAAATATTAATACATTAATTTAAATTTTACAACAGTCTAAGTTGCATTTTCATTTAACAAAGCGTCATTAAGCTATGCAATATACAACTTATACCCTACAACAAGATTGCAGATACAATTTATCGATACAGATATAACAAAGAAACTGGTTTAATAGATTTGATATTGGTTCGATTAACATCAAATTTTTCCACTCGCTCTCCATAAGATATTAATTGCAGGGTTTCAAATAAATTATCCAAAACTAATAATCGATACATATTGTATTATAATCAAGATGATTGTAAAACAATAAGTATAGAACTAAATGTTCGGGAATATTTTTTACCATTTAGATAATAAACCTTGAAAAATAAGTATTTAAATATTTTTACTATTAGAATATTTATTATGCATTATAATATATAATTACGCTAAAAATAAACAGTGGATTAGTTATTGGAAAAGTTTTTTGTGAACGGAACGGAACGATACTGTATGTAATTTACAATAGATAATAATTTATTTAATATTTATAAAAAAAATCCGTACAAATGATTGTTTTGATTACGAATAAATATAAAAAAAAATCTTAAGTTGGTTAGATATCTGACCGGCGAGTCAAAGTTACCGGGCTCGATTCCCGGTGAAGGTAGAGCTTTTAATTATGTTTTCAGTCTGAATCTGAGGCGATAAATATCGCATGTCTCCAGAATGAGGCAATTTGTTATTGTATGATACATTAATATAATAATGAACATAGTACCTACCTGACAAACATTTTTTTTTATTTACTTAACATATGATTTTATAATACACATAAAGATATAATTCACTACTATAGTAATTATTACAAATAGTTTTCTTTGCAATGCCTCATCAAAAAGATTGCAATCTTGTGCTTGATGAAGGAATCACTTATAAAAAATTAAAAAAAACAAATACAATGCAATTAAACAAAGTCATACATAAAGTAATTAAATCAAATCATACATGAACAAAAATCAAATAAACATTAAACAAGTTTAAAGATAAATGAACATGAGGAATACAGACAACTGAAACATATCAAAATACATAGGTATTCAAATAAAAAACGGAAATACATGAAAATAATTGAAAAATGAGTAGGTAATACAGACAAAATCATATTTTTGATAATTTCTTCCAAAATAAAACTCATTTGAAAATATTATCACAGATATATAATATAAAATTTATAATGAATTGAATAATAATTGAGTAATATGACATAATAATAACATAAAGAACAAAAAATATGTATATTACTGAATTATTGAATCAACCAAATATGCATTTAACTTTGTTACCAATCGAATATTTTTATTATTGCATATGCGCAAACATTGGATTTTTTTTTCCCTGTCGGGAGTCAAAGATATTTTTTAACAGGTTTTTAATTATCTCAATAGAGACGAAGTTGGAATTTTTACTGTAGGAGAACCGGGAAATCAAGGCACCTACAGGGCTTATGACCTGTCATCGGCTGGTTTACGTGATCACTTTATGCGCTTGCGCAACGTTCACCAATTATGCCTCTTTTAATGAGATCCCTATCAATTCAATTTTTGAAAGTTCTATATATTGCAATACTGAAATTCTTTTCGCTTGAGGAAATTAGGATTTTTACTACAGCCATCTATGTGTGAAATTATGAACAACATTCTTATTATTTTTATTTCTTTTTGTTGTAACGTCATCTATTGAGAGAATTGTTTTTTTGTAAATAATGAAGCAACAATTCTTATACCTGATGTGACAATGCATTTTTCGCATAGAAGTCACCCCTGAATTGCGCCAGACTTATAAGGTCATTTTTGTCTTATTTACCTACTTGTACCAATGTGTAAGTAATCGAATATTTTTATTATTGCATATGCTCAAACATTGGATTTTTTCCCTTGTTACCAATATCAATGTCATTTAAATGATCAATTATTTTATTTCGCATTATCTGATTCAAATAAGTAACGTTAGCCAATGAAATTATATGTAGGGCATTTTACAAAATTCATAAATAACAAGTTCCCTTCAAAACTGTTGCACGCAATTTCCTTTTATATATTATATTCAAATATGTACATAGTAATAGTACTTATGTATTTGTTAGGTCTATTAAACCTGCACTATGGTTTTGCAACCAATTTTATAGATTTGTTACTGGTAAAGTTTGAAGCTTTAGTACCTATTATTATTTCTAATTCTTTATCAAGGGAGAGGTTCGGTGGCGATTGAATTAACCAGTAAATCAATGATCTATTCAGGTGACAACATAATAACGAAAGAGTTATTTATTAGGTGACATAGTATCATTACCAGATGGTGGGTTAGTGTAGAGTGAACAAGCAAATATGAATAAAAACTTTGCTAGTAAGAAATTACAACGTTGATATATATAAGAAAACTTATAAATTCTGTAGACTTATTTAAAGAATGATGAGTTGTGGTTGACCTAGGAGATTTATAATGAATAAATATAAAATGTTAAAATGAAGCATTCATTAGATTGGGGAAAGATTTGAATGACATCATTTCGACTGTATACAATACAAGTGAAATGTTGAAAATATTTATGGTATTTTTTTAGAAACACGCTGTTTATATTTGAGAAACTTGAAGTCAAATTTACCAAAGTGAATATGGCCTCTTAAATAACGAATGCATCAAAAAATAATGGCAATGAGACGAGATACATAAAATGCAAGCATCGAAATGTTTATGAGGCGACGAACATAATATTTTTGCAAGTATTGAAAGTATGAGGCGATAAACATAAATGCAATAAATGTAATAATGAAGCTAATAAAAAGAACATAATATGCAAATATAAATATTGTATAATAATGATGTGATGAATATAACACCCAAACATCGAAATGTCGTTCAGTAGGTACCTATTGAATATTCTCAAGGAATTCGGGCGCATCGTTTTATATGTATATTAAAATGGATTAGTAGCAATCATATTTCCTTTATAGGTACCTTTTTTGTATTGATGTGATGTACGGGTTTATTAGATTCTATAATTATACATTGATCGTGTTCTGCTTATTTCTTAATACATTATCAAATATAAATTTTGCTTAGTATCCATTTAATGTTGTAAGTTGGTTATAATAATAGTTTATACACTTCCTGATTCAAATTGATTTTAAAAACTGACCGCTTATATCGGGCTATTGAAACTTTATAACAAACAATAATACTAACACCATTAAGCCTTTACTAACCCACTTCTGTTGGGTGAAGGTCTCCTTATATGATTTAAACAATTGCCTATTCTACATATCTGGGAGATTCTAGGATTCTTACAGTTACACAAGTGTCCACTCTTTTACCATTGTTATTCATCGATTCTCAATTCAGTTATGGTTGTTAGTTTGTCGTGTGTAAATGTGAGATTATTTTGACATCTCTCTATGTGTTAGTTTTTGTCATGGCAGACATTCTTTTTTCTGTAAATTTTATAAAGTATACTTCAAATACTTTCTTTATAGATACTCAGTAAATGATAAGAAAATCATCCATGATAACTGTTTGTCAAATGAGATGTATTGCATCGCAAAATCTTAACAAAATCCAGATACAAATTTTAAATATTTGAGCTAAAATAAAAACGTCATCTTAAATCAAAATCTATGTAAATATTCTAAAAAAGAGAGTTCATTTAATTTTACTGAAATGCTGATTGAACAAAGCTGAAAAGAGGAATACTTGTGAAGCAATTATTATATTTAAACATATCACAATGCACGAGATTTTGGTAGATTTTAAAATCAATAATAAAATTGCTTTGTGGTTCAATGCTACGCATATAAGCTCCTAAACAAATTTATTGAAATTAATTGGCGTAATTTTATTTAATTAAAAATTTCACGGGCGAAGTAAATTTCAACTTTCATTGGCTCCACGACTTGTTCTCATTGAAGAGAGATGTGTATGCGTATTATCTGCAATGTATCTAATCAGAATCAATGTTAGATGTACATATATTACATAGGTACATATTATGTAGATCATGTAAATGAAGGTGAAATTGAGACAGTTAAAATTTACAGACGTGGAAGGCGTTAAAAATATGACCGACGAAAAAATGGTTGTTAAATTATATGTATGTAATATCAATAATGTAAAATTAAAATAGACGTTAATATATTATTTATCTTTGATTGAGATAATTTAGATTCACATACATATATGTGGTTACAGTAGTATTATAAATGGTTTCTTTGAAGATTCTAAGAAATTTTCTTCCTGTTCCAGCGTACCTACCTATTGTAAATAATATATTGTTTTGGAATTGTTATGTTTGTTCATTTTGTTTAATTCTGAAAAGGTTTTTTTGTATCGTATATTGTATTTTAGTATTCCAACATTATTTATCTTTATTTAAGTTAATAGAGATTTCTTCAAAAAATCAGTCGTTTTTCTAATATCGGATAATGCTGAAAAACATTAAAAACTGCTATTGTTTTAACGAATTCATTTAACTTTTGTATTTTATATATGTTTGTATATATATTTCATTTACATGTAAAAAATAAATGCATTTTCTTACATCTAGTATAACCAATAAGTATATTAACAAGTTGAAAAAAATACTTTTCATAGTATGAAATATATAAAAACGACAAAAAACAAGAAAATATTCAATTTTACACAAAAATACAAAGGAAGCACACAATATCTTAAAAGAACTTTCCTTTATGTATTCAACACTTAGGCGACGAAAGGCGGCAATACCAGATGCACACATTCTGGCAAATCATTAAACAGTTGATGTACTTTGTAATACACATTATTTTGTGTACCTGCCAGGTTAGTCTGAGGAAGTCTAAAGTCCCGCCGACTTCTCGTCGGGTAGGTGTGAACTTCGAAATTATACAGAACATTTTTTTGCAAATATCGCGGTGATAGTCCATTTTTTAATTTATATATGAAAATTAATACATTTATGAGTTTTTGAATAGCAAACATTCAGATATCTGCATTACATTTATCATTATAAAACATTTATCGTAGATTATTTGATTTATAGGTTTCATAACATTCCATATCTTTTTATTATAAAAGAAATCGAACAACAAAATCATCATACCTACATGTATTCACGATATTAAATATTTCTGTAATAGTCAGTACATTCATATTGATTGTTTTTTTTTCGTTATCAATGATATAATATATTTTTGAACCTTCAGTTTACTTCATGATTTGACTTGAGCCGACGGCGACGAATGTTTTTCAATTTAACTTATGATAATTTCTAGCACCAATTATTTTTTATTTTGCATATCTTGTGTGCTTTCCCATACTAAATTGTGCCTAATTTTCCAACCGTCATAATAGTTGTGAAGATACAAATAATGCTATCATTTTAACTGATTAAAAATGGGAACATTATGTAACAAAGTTGACATGGGTTTCAGAAAAAAACATTGTCAATATTACAAATTGATTTTTACATAATACTGAAGCGGAAAGTTTTGTGTTGATTATTATATTACCACAGCAATGAAATAACTACCTAATTTGTCAGTAAAGGCGGCCATGTTAAAAATACTAATTGTTTTCATGGAGGTATTTTCTTAATTGTTTCGACCGGGCAATTTAACGATAGATAATATGTTAATTTTCGTTGTAAATAATAAAGGATTGTTGGCAATTGAAACGATAGCTTGTGTTCTGATTAGTTAACTCTGTGCTAAATAAATTGATTTGCATATTGGTGAATTTCATTGCAGATCCCCGACTTAACTTTTATAATTAGGTAGTTGGGAAATCTTAACGTAAAATAGCGTCGTTTTAGGATTGAAATTACCTATTCACTATTTGTATTGAAGGGGGGATTATTGTCTTATAGCAATAAACTCACATTAGTATGGTTTGTACCTACATATTTCAAGTAAATAATTGAACCATATTATAAAACTATAGGAATCAAACCAAGGACCAGGGCCACATTACGGAATATCAGCGTTCGGCACTTTAAATAAAAAAAACACTTTTCTACATTATTTTAAGGCAAATGAAGAAAAGTTTCGCAACAAGAAATAATTTTACAACAAAAAACTTACATATGATGGGATCGATGAATTTGAATGAGTCTTATTTATTATAGGGACTATAAATATTATAGGGAATCTATTTATTATAGGGAATCGAAAACCGATAGTTCCGTACTTTTTAGAACCAACAGTGAGTATAAATGGCGATTTTCACTAAATACCTCCTATAAAATGTAAGGTTAGGTTCATAATTTATTATCATTGTGCTTCGCGGGTGCGAATCTCATTATACTATATACATAGGTATTATAATTTTCACATGTAGCGAACCTACATAGCTATATACAATTTTTATACTACAAAATTTCATATCATTTTGTTCTGAATATTGTACTACTAAACTTTTTTGGCCTGATTTATTTGCGTTTGGTACATCTGCACTTCTTAAACACAAAGTGGATGGGGTCCTGTCAAAATAAAACGAAAAAAAACATTTATATAAAAAAAACTAGATTAAAAAGTGTAGTAGGTATCTTCGTATTTAATTTCATTTAAAAATTATTTCAACTCAATATTATTATAACGACAACTAGAATTGTTGCAATGGTGACATACTTAAATTTTACAAATAAATTTCAACACTATAAATGTAGGAAATAAAACTAAGTCTATAATTTATTATATAGTGAAACACAAATAAATGGATGTCACAGTTGAAAAAAAAATATTGACACGGATTTATTTAATTATTTTTTGAAATAAAATTAATAACTTTGATACACATGGAAATGTGTTTTATTATGAAATATTTCGTATTGATGAGTGTTCGCAGAATCATATAGGTAGGTAGATATTTGATATTTCTATAATATCTTAATAATGTTGAGTCACTATGTTTAATGTATTGAGTTCGTAATTGGGAATGTATGAATGTGTGTTGAAAATATATTTATCTTTAGTAAAGAACAAAACTTCTTATAAATTTTATTTTTTATTACAGCGCAGCGCAGCGCAGGTCGACTTAAAAACAACCTATTTATTAAAACAATTCAGTACTATGAATAATTATACTCAATTATTATTATTGCCATTCCTCAAAAGAATTCGCGGACCAATGCATAGGTAAATTATTTTAAAAAATCATCTGTTAATTTCTTTGTTCCTTGCTGTTTACTTATTTATTTGAAAATGTACGTTGCACGAAACCGGTTGAAGGTGATCATAGTAAATTAAATAACAGTGGAATAATTAAAAAGTTTGATTCATTTTCAATATTTTTCATAAAAAAAAAATTGTGAAACGGAATTACATCTAATAGTTTCAGTTGATAAATTAAATACGTACAAGCATATATCTTGAAGTGAACATGTTACTAAATTTGTGATAAAATTGTCCTTACTTAAAACAGGAATTACTCCTAGTTAGATAGACGAAGATTTATTGGAGGAACTCAAAACATGGTACTTCCCAACAACTTAATTATAATTTCAACAATATTATTTCTGTTCCTGTGTATTCTCAAGTGAAGAAAATAAAAAAATATTATTATTATCAAATTATTATTCAGTCTCTTCGCGGAGAAACCGGTAAAAATAATCCAAACAGAGGAGTTCTCAAGTTGTTTAGTTATTATGTGTGTAATTTATGATGGTGATAATAAAAATTAAATTTGTGTAATTGTTTAAAGTGTTACCTGTAAGAATTTCCTAGTGTTGATTATTGCAGTTTCTTGTATGTTGCTGATGACGTATGGGGGTAGCTTTAGTATGTCTATATTTTTTGGAGTGTTTTTGGTATGGTGCCTGTAGATGATAATATTTATTATCGGGACTATTGCTACTTTTTCTTTTTTCCCTTGTGATTTTATTTTTTTCTGCTAACTTTGTATATTTGTCGATTTTTTCCAAATGTTTTTTTTTGTATTTTGATGTGTTGGGTATTGATATTTCTATTAGACATGTGTGTATATGTATTTTGTCAATTAGAGTAATGTCTGGTCGGTTGTGTAGGTTTGTACTTTCTGTGATAATGTCTCTATTCCAGTATAATTTGTAGTTGTCGTTTTCGGTCACTGCTGGTGGTGTGTATTTATACCATCTTTGGTGTATTTTGATGAGTTTGTGTTTATGGGATAGTTCTTATTATTATTCAATATTATTACTAGCACAAACGCACCCACCAAGGTTTCAATCAGGAATAATTCACCCATACAGATAATTTATTATCAAAAAATGAGCGTTAAGGAATCAACCTATACAAGGAATACTGAGCCCTATACAAGGAATCAACCCTTCTGATTCCTAATTATAAACGCTTATATGTCTGGTATTTACATTTCAGGTATTTATTCTGTTTATATTTTGATCTCGAAAATTGTAGCGCTGTAACCCTAACGCGTTTCTAACATTTTTCTATATGATTTCATACAAAACCCTGTTTTTATTCTGATTTTTCCACGTTTATACCTAAAGTGTGTCCAGCTCTGGGTTTTCTTTAGGTTCGTTGTCATACAGCGGATTTAAAATGTAAAATCTTGGATATAAGTATATATGTATGATAAAGCTACCAATTAGTATACACTTATTACTTTGCAAATTATACATTATAATAATCCAAGTGACCTTATTTACTTTAATATGAATAACTTATTCTAAATACAATTGCATCTACGTAACTACCCAGATTTTTACTGATGCGTAAACATGCAAGGCTAAAAAACTTATCAATATGACATTTTTCAACCTCATTTTAGTTGCATATTCATATGTACCTTCAATGGTTTCTTCTCAATCTTTGGTTTGTCCGATGTCTAGGCAATGCAACTAATTCACGTAGTCACCAAGTCAGAACAAATTTATTATGAATATAACGTGGTTATTATGGTAAGCATGCTGCTATAACTACATTAGTCGAAGGTTGAAATGCTGCAATATGATTTGACATGTAATTAGTCATTCCTAACAGTTGGTATCTTGTATACATTAGGGTTAGAGATAATGTAGGTACATATTCGATATATCCCTTGGTAATTTATAATAAATAATTCATCGATCAATGCTGAAGTAAATTTATTTGTAATTCTTTCTTTGGATGTCTTTTGTGGTTATGGATCTATGACATGATTTGTTGGTTCGATAAAATGTTCTGGCTTTTTGAGTCATCCTAAAATATCATGAAATCCAAGGAAATACATAACATTTTGATCTACAGCATAATAATTTAATCCAAAGACAGCTGAAAAGTCACAACCAAATCATTTTTAAAAAGATATAATTCATTATGTTTGTTATGCAAACGATGGTAAATAAGTTATTTTTTCAACACGGAGATACATAATTCATCGCGATTTTCATACTAAGTCAAGAATAAGTAAAGAAGTAGGAAAAAGAAAGATCAATGAGAAGCAAATGACGTATTACCCCAATGAAACCTCATTCTTATCAAGTTGTAGATGGTTTTTCATATTTTTCACGAAATATTTATCATTCATCACTAAAATTACAAGTTCATCTAAATTATAGTGTAAAAGTATTGCAAAATGATATTGCCCAATAGTTTTGACGTCCTCGGTGCATATGTGCATTTAAAAACGGCTTTTGTTTGCGTTTTTGAACTTGTCAAAAATTACTCAACACCATTATTATCCACATTACGAAAATGCGTTTGTCCATTGTTAGAACGTCCCAAGGTGACACGTCTCCAGTTCCAATTTTCCGAAGAAAACTCACATTTCGTTCGTAAATAGTATGGACGTGTAAAAACAGCAAAATCCTTTTCGTGTTGTCATTGTTCTCAATTGATTAATGACATTCTTGCTCAAGTCGGGCTGGCAGTGGACACTCGCTGTTGCGTTGACGGCAAGGTCCACACTGATAGTTGTCGGAATAGTTTGGTCTGCTCCGTGTTGCTATGCGCTTTCCCATGTCTTCGGTCGTTCTGAAGGCCAGCCGCGGTTCTATGACACAAAGTAAATCATGAAGTTGTTACGCAACGAAAGTAATACGCGCCATAACCGGTGTTTATTGTTTTTTTTTGTGTGTACGGAAATTGAAAACACCACGACTGATAGGTCCGCATTTTTTACTTTCGCACGTGTCCAAACGTTCTCGCGCGCTCTGTCATGTTTAATATTTGCCTGTCAATATTTTATGCAAATTTCGTTAGGGATTTTTTTGGTATTTGTTTAAACGATGTTATTGCAACAATATAAACGCGGTTGTGTTTAATTTTAGTCAGTTACACAATTGATACGCGTTTAGACAAAATGCAGGTGAATTTGCATAACATTCTATGTGGCTGATATCCAAGCACGTTTAGCCTTTACACGCTGATGTATTGTGATATTTATCTGCAAAATATAGAACAGATTATTAATAAAATACGTTGATATTTAAATTGCCTTCACACGGAAGCGGGTTTTTATTGAAAACCTTAAAAGATATAGTTAATATTACAGAATTTCAGCACCCACTTATAAATAAATATGATCTACTTACAACAAATATCTATTGTTGTAAACCGTAACAATAGTGATCAAATAGAGAATTATTTCGCATGCGGCGTTAGTTTTATACATAAAATGATAATAGATTTCTTATTTGTTGTGAAAACAGGATACTTGTCAAATAACTTGTTAAGGGCTTTATTTATTGAATAGAAAATCGATTGTCCCACACCTCATGGAATAAAAGTCAGTAGTTAGTAATAATGAAAAATTGCTTGCTATTATTTTTGATTCTTTGTATAATATATGAATGGGGTTAATTGATTGCCACATGACAATATCTTCCAACTAACAAATGAAATGAATTTTATTATTTTATTCTGTTGTTGGGAAACAAACCCAGGATGTCGAAACAAAAATCAAAAGACTTACCTCTGTCGTAGTTTTTTTTTTCACTCTGCATTTATTTTGAATTAGGTTAGGTTAAATTTTTTGGGTTGGGAATCGCAAAAGTGATTTGTATTTCAAATGATGTTTGATATATATTTTCTTTACTCATTAATTTGCTGATTTTAGGGCATTTGTACCGTATAGACTTTAATCGGCCGATAGTTTTGTCTGGTGTGACTGCTTGCTAGTTTTTACGTCAGATCGGCCGACGTCCATTTATGTTTTCTATGAAGAGCAAACTGTACACATCCATTTTTAGTTTCTTTGAAGAGATGAAATTGTACACATCATTTGTTTTCTGTGAAGGGCTGATAGTGTACAAATCCATTTTTGTTTTCTATGAAGAGCTGATAGTGTAAATCCATTTTTGTATTCTGTAGCGTACATATCCATTTTTGTTTTCAATGAAGAGCTGAATGTATACAAATCCATTTTAGTTTTCTATGAAGACCTGCGAGTGTTCATATTATATATCCATTTTTGTACACATATTATAGAAACATAAAGCTTTTTGGGATAACTTTATTTATAAAATTGAAATATATTTGCTACTAATACTTATATTTTTTGTTATCGAATAAATGTGTTCATTTACATTTTTTTATAAACCAGTGTTTTTTTTATCTTTATAAAATTCGCGCACTGTTTATAACATATACTTACACATGTCATATACTTAAATTATAAATTTAAATAGTAATATAATTTGAATGCGTATAGTAAACAAACAAAAATCTACATTTTTATACATTATGATATGTCTATAAATTAACATAATACTATTCTTAATCCGGATTCTTTACAAAACTTCCGTACAGGATGTTGTCTGTCTGTCTGCACGTTCACAATGTCAAACTTACATTATAAATGTTACTTTGATTCAATTACATAATTAAATATGTCAATATGTCTGTCGGTTTATTAATATGTGTCTGTATGTTAATATGAGCTATGAACGACCGACAAATATGGCGCAGTCTATTATTTAATAACATAAATCGTATTTAATTAAAAATAAAAATAATATAGGTACCTACTTTAAAGTCTTGATACCAAATATTATTATGGATATGATTTGAAGTGAGTTTAAATCCTGCAGGACTCATGATGTTGATTAAAATAAAATTATGATCAGCTTCAGACTTATATAATTAATTCTTCTTCTTCTTCTTCTTCTTCTTCTTCTTTCAGCCCCTTTCACTCCACTGCTGGATAAAGGCCTCTTCCTGAGTTTTCCACTTCTCTCTGTCCTGGGCGCTCTGTTTCCACCCTTGTCCCACCAGTTCGACAATGTCATCAGTCCATCTCCTCTGTGGTCTCCCTACACCCCTTCTATTATTATAGGGTCTCCAATTCAGAATTTTGGGGGTCCATCTATCATCTCTCTGTCTTGCCACATGACCTGCCCATTGCCACTTCAGCCTTCCCACTCTTTCTGCAATGTCGGTGACCTTTGACCGGCGTCTTATTTCCTCGTTTCTTATTCGGTCTCTCAAGGATACGCCTAACATTTGTATCTCCATTGCTCGTTGAGTACACTTAAGTCTGTGGAGGCTTCTGGCAGTAAGTGACATGGTTTCGAGACCGTATGTTGTCACTGGCAAAACACAAGAATTGTACACTTTGGCTTTTAGGTTATTCGGAATTTCCCTGTTGCCGAATATGTACCTCAACTTTCCAAAAGCAGCCCAACTCAGCCCTATACGTCTTGGCAGTTCGGTGGTCTGATTTTCTTTACCCAATTTAATTTTATGTCCAAGGTATATGTATTCTTCAACAGCACCAATAGTCTTATTTCCAATGCAAATACTGTGTGAAGTTGGACTCAAAATCTTGGTTTTGTCTATGTTCATTTCCAGACCGATTTTTCTAGAGGCTTCATATAATTCTGCTACCATAGCTTCCAGTTCAGACAATTAATAATAATATAATTTATAATAATATTTATTTATACAACAATTAATGACAATTTCATACTAAAGTTTAAATGTAGAGAAATATTAAGATTACTAGATTATGATCGAATACTGATTCATACATTTTTAATATTGAGGCAAGATAAGAACGTATTAAGATCGTGTCTTTACTGATTTCGTTCACATTAAATACATGCATGAAATCATTTTAAGCTTAGCTTAAGATAGAAAAAAAAATTATCACCGACCTGTCATGAACTCGAACATTTTATGCGCTTGCGCACTTTAACTCTTATATTATTAGTTTTACGGTTAACATTTGACAAAAACCAAAAATAGAATAACATGTTTGAGCCGATTTAGGCAGGACCGGCAAAATCAAATATGGGGCGTCAAATATCATCATTTTCTGCCCCTCTATCTCAGTTCATCCGAGGTCGGGCCTCCTAATCATCAGTCGCCATGATCTGCGACTCTGGGTCGTCTCCTGTGGGACACCTTGTGCCGCCAGCTCACTCTCGACACTCGTCCACCATGTCGCCGGCGGTCTGCCTCTTCATCGTGGTTTTGAGGGGATAACGAGCACTGTTTTGACGGAGTAGGTGTCCTTCCTTCGCATGACATGGCCATACCATCGCTGTCTGCCCTCTTTCTATTTCTCCTCTATTGGGGTTACCAAGATCCTCTGACGTACTCGATGCGAACTCTATCAAGGCGTGTCACATGGGACGTCAAATAAAAGGAAAATAATAAAAATGATTTTAATGGAAAGTGGGGCTCTGTGAACGGCAGCCGTAGTTCGCTGTTCTCAGTATGCGCTTGCGTGTACTAGAGTATGCTCCATTGGTGAGAATTGGATTCATCCGTAAACTGTTCACCAGTTCACGTAATATTAATGTAAATCTATGCGTGTTATTGTTAGTAATATTATAATGTTATTGAAATAAATGAACCGCACAAATGACTGTGCTCCTCCCTCGAACTCGAGATTTGATCTCAACTGAGGGACGAATAGATCTTATGTACATAATTTAATTTTAAGATACTGTTTGTAATTCTTATTATTATTAATGTATAATTGTTATTTTATTAAATAAATAAAAAAAATAAAAAAATGGAAAGGGGTGCCGTTTGAATTAAGGTGCCGAAAATTTTTAATTAGAACCATTGACGTGAATGAGGTAACCAATATTTAAAGAAAAGTTTTTTTGTGTATATTGCTCTCTATCAAATAGAGATATGGCGTGATTAATGCATGAATTATATTAAAAACGTTCTGCATAACGAACGGTCATTTTTGTTCGTATATTGTCAGTGTATGTACAAATTGTCCATATGTTGTCTAACGACGCCCAAGGCACGCCCTGACAAGGTTGTCTGGTTTCATACGTCATACGTTGTGACGTATTTTCAATGATAATATTTCGATATAATTAAATCAAAGCCTAATTGACATGCCACTTACATTCGTGAATGAAAAAGATTCAATTGACTAATTGATTTTATACTAAAAGGTACTATGTCAAATAACACGCACCCAATAACAAGTTGCCACATTCTGGAGACTAACAATATTGATCGTCTCACAGATCGAGACTGAAAACACAATTAAAAACTTTTTCTCCGCCTAGAATCGAACCGGGACCCTTGGAGCAGACGTCAGATACCTAACCAACTATTTATTTATTTATTATTTTTTTATAATTTTACTAGAACCACGGAAACGTAGCTTACATCAAAACAATTTTTGATAGCAATTTATTTAAATAACAGGGATATAGAGTATATTAAATAATGTAGAAATAGTTATTCTAAAAGATATACTCATAGAAATTTTGTTCTTTTTCGTTTATTCCAAAATCAATTATATAAAAGATTATTGAGTTCTCTATCATTTATTTACAAGATGATAGAGAAATATGATGAAAGATAATAGATTTAACAAAGTTTATAGAATTTATTTTTTATTTAATAACTTTATTTAATTTGTTAAAACAACAATATATTTTTGTCTAGTCTAATTTTTTATATTGTTCTTAATTAAATCAAGATTATGAAGTGTCTCAAGATAGTAAAGAGCCTCATTCTTATAATTATAACATTCTGTTTAATTTATGACACAATTATCATTAACGATTTTAAAATTTACCGTCTTACTTATAAGAGCTGGTAACAGAGCTTGATTAACGAAAAAGTTTAGTTATAAACCGTGACTATCTTTATTTCAAAGACGTCAAGTTAGGACAGGTCGAGAGGTTGTTTAACGTTTGATTAACGCGTCGTACTAAGTATTTCAAAATGGCGGATCATTCACATATGATCCGACGCATATTTGAGATTGACAGAAATATTTATTCCTTATAACGTTTTTCCTTGTTATTCTTCATCGCAATCGTGTTTGAATTGACTCAATACGGCACAACGCGGTGTTTGTTTTAAGTTTTCGATGTTAGTTATCCAAAAATTACCGTTATGTATGTATTTTTTGACATCTGTGAAGCCAATGCGACCATATGAAAAAAATAAATGATGGTGTTCGCAAACTATTAGGCGAAATAGTTAGTCAGTCACATCTTAGTATACTAAGATGTGTTAATAAGTAAGAGATTTTAATACCGATCTCAACTATTTTAGTTGTGAGTATCTAGTTGGGCGTTTAGTTAGCGTTTAACGAAATCTAATAAGTAAGACCGTCAGGTTTATAGCCTGTTCCAATCTCTTCTCTTCAATCTACTCAAGCAATGTAAAGCCTTTTGTGAATTCGCTACAAAATAAATATTGGTTATCTTATAAGCTATAACAGTTATTTTATTTTGTCTATAGCTTTATTACATGCCGTTTAGGGTTGTACTCCTGAAGAGAGGTTATTTTAAGATAGAGCCATTACAATATCTTTTATCTCGATCCACGCCTCATTTGAGTTAAATAACTTACTTATGTTTTAAGATTGACAATAAACATGTGGAACGTGTTTGAGAAACACTTGTATTTTTGTAAAGTCATCAACTGCCTTATTATAAGCACTTACATACATCGGATTCTCACGAAATATTAAATCAATCTATTTTTTTCATTTTATTGACGTAACGATTTATTTATTTAATAATCTGTAAGTGTCGTGTGTTATGTGTGTGAATGTCATTGCCATAACAAAACTAACCGTGATTTAGCGTACCCATACGCAATACCGGAAAATATCTACGAGGTAAGTATGTTATAATATGAAGAATGAATGGAAATATAAATAAAGTTATATGTACAATTATGTACGTCTAAACAAGAATTGCCCTGAAAGCATTAATTAATTATAATTAAACTTGCCCAATGTATCATAGGTGAATCACATTATCTATTTCTTTATTAACATTTTTGCTGAAACGAATTTATTATGTATGTGCATAGTGTTCTTTTTTGTGAATGAAAAATATTAAAACATTAGCTCTAGTTTCACTGATAATTTAATACGGACATTTAGCGGTTTTCGTCTATCGAATTTCACCAAGTTTTTTTTAGTCGTCCATTTCTTTTAAACTATTACATAAAATATATTTTTTAATTTTTATCACGATGAATATTTTTATAGCAAACTTTAATAAACCAAAAAGATTCATAGTTTTATTATTTTTTATTACTATTACCTAATATTTTTGTAATTTTCGAAGCTACTGTTTTTTCCTCAGAATGGGCGAAAGCTTTTTTAATAAATTTGGGTCATCAAGAATGTTCTCAATAAGTATCTACATCTTTGTTGAGAGATTTGGTTTCGTAGTTTGGATTTTCAACTCATTTTGATAGCCATAATTTCTTTATAATTATTTTTACAGATACCAGTTTGTAATGAGTCAGTCGTAATCTTTGTTTTGTGTGAATAATTTACAATTTAATAGGTTATTTTTAATAAGTTTAGTCTTTTCCTTAGTACGGTACGTATATTATTGTCCTTCAATTAACACAGCATTGTGTCGTGTCTTCTGCGTTAAAATCTTTTCCACAAACATCCCGTATTTCATCACCAAACTAGTTCTACGGGTATATAAAACTAACTGCTGGTTTTGAACTTTAATATAGTTGTAAGACTTAGATAGTGGAGTATTAACCTTGTTTTGTTTATGACGAATAGATAACATAATAACAGACCCTTTAACAGTAGGTATTTGTGATTTGCTTTGTCTTTGTATGTACATTGTAAATAAATAAATCTTGACTTGTTGCAAAAATAATCAAAGGTCAAACGGTGCATGTGGGAAAACTCATCTATAGCAATAGCTCGTCTGACTAAATTCTTTGTCTTCATTCGTTTTAATTTCCTCTATAAACGATATTGTAAATTATATATTTCTAAATGTAATTACAACTTTAGCTCAATGCTAAATTCCTGCAATGAAAGCCTGCAAAATGGTATGAATTATAGTGGAATTTATATCTTCATTAGTAGAATATCTTGATCTTAAATGTTTTTAGAAAGTTATTGAGGTAACATAATCCAATTGTTGATTCATCGAACAATTAAAAGGAATTAGGGATTATTGAAGTTCAAGAAGAAGAAATGTGGGTACTGTAATGTTCCTGTAGATACCCACTGTAAGTATGGAATCAGAAGTAACAGAACGTTTCTAAAACATAATCTAGTCTGTAGTCTAAATAAAATCAAGTAAAAAAATGCAACATATGATACAGATTTTGTAATTATTTGAATGTTTCAAGGAGAATAGGAAATATGATGTTACTTTTGATACGTTAGTTCTGACATATACAGAATTATATAGTTATTATTATTGTTATTAGTGTTTTTATATAATTTAAAGTTCAAAATTAGTAATTAGAAATTGGTAGATGTATAAATACATTTCAATATTTGTAGATCCACACATACAGGCTATGCCTTTTATAGAAATTTGGTATCACATACCTACTACCTATTATTGCATTGCATATATTTTTATTTTGTAACATGTAGTACCTACCAAAGTTTTAATTTAATCAATATTCAAAATAAAAAAAATGCAGCACAGTAAATTGATCGTTGATGATGAAAGCTGCAATAATATTTCAATTTGAACTGATGACAATGAATTCAAATAATATTTCCTGAAACGAGATTAAAGTAAATGAACATATAACTTTTAATGGTTTTGTTTTGAAATAGATTAAGCATTAAATGTTTGGACTTCTGTCAGACATAGGTGGAGTACGAAAGATTGATAATGGCAGATCAGATTGCACAATAAGAAAAATTATATTAGTAATAGCGTTGATCGTAGACAATCTCGGATAAATACATTATCCAAAATGTCGAAATGTACGGATAATAATGACATGCCCGTGTTTGTTTCCGACACTTAAATGTAGTTTAATCATTAGACCTTGTGCGTCTTACCTACCTTCAACAATATGTCACAATATTACTTTATCCTTCTCGTTTGGAAGACATTATGAAGTTATCTGCGACTTGTTTAGATTATTAAGTCGATTTTCTTTGTTTCGATCGTAAGTAACCATGTATTTTCGACATAGCTTGGTTGTGAAGACTGGAATAACAAGAATATTTTCAGGTTTTGGTTTAGTTTCAATATGTTGAGCTTGACATTCAATCTAGCAGACCCTGGTTTAAATTTAGCCTCGATGAGTGTATGATTATGACCAAGGATGTAAGTATTACAAATATTTGATTCTAGGATATATGTATTTACTCTTGAAATTTACATTAAATAAGTATGTATTTAAAAAGGAAACACTTATTTCAAATATCATAATTTACGTTACTTTTTTGCATTGCTTATAAAAATCCTTGGAAATAACTGAAGGTACGGGTTAAATTCCGAAGACTAATTAATTTTTGACTTAACACTAAAGTCTGTCATCTGGAACTGTATCTATTTTATAATGATACTCTAGTGATGTTTTTTTTGTCATTTTAATCTTATTTTCTTCAATTAACATTTCATTAAAATTTTAGTGTGCTTTTACAATATCGAACCGAATGTATATTATTGTAAAACATACATCGTAAAAAAATATAATCATTTTCGAATAGATGTAATTAATAATTTTCAAATGGCTTATAATGAAATGATTCAAAACCTAACATAAATTAGGACATCATATTTTTTCATTTTTATATTTACATATTAAATAGAAAAATCACAGAATATAAATTTTTTATTATGGAATTGGTTTGTTATATTAGATTATTTTGAACTTATTTAATATAAGGAGAAATTAACTTTTTCTGTTGGTCGTGCTATTTGCGCGGGAGCGATTTGATTTAATAATTGTATCTTTAAATACCTCGATTTTTACTAGTGTTTTGGTGATTAATATATTTTTTTTTTATTTCCAGGTGGTATTCGTATTATTATTGGTGTTGTCCGTTGTTTACGGTCAATTCGGTGATGCATTTGGAGGTTCATCGTACGGAGGTCGGTTTGCCCAATCTGCTTCCACTTACAGGGACGCGAGAGCAGATAGAGGTACCTAATTGTCTACTTAAATGTATTCAATCTTCATTCATAATACTCATTTTTGAAAATTAAATCAAATAGGTCGGTAGCAAAGCGGCTAGTGCTACTACCTTCCAGAATATTGCAGTCTTCTAGAAGACTTGTGGGTTCGAATCCTACCTCAACCGATTTCGTTGATTCATAATACAATAATAAGATTTGTTCGGGGAATGTATGAGGTTGTATAATGTTCTTGTAGCAACAAAATATTCATTCCTTAAAAGATTTTGTCCGTTTCTTGTGACATTTCACATAATGATTTTGTGACATTTCACATCATAATATTTTGAATTATACATAAAATATTTCTTATCCTATCCAATCCCAACATCTAACTTCTCCATCAGATGGATGACAGAATCTGTCTAATGGAAATATTATCAGGAAATCACACAAAGTTCTTGTGGTCATTCCAGTGAATATAAATTTTTTAATTAATTTGATAAAATCCAAGCAATAACGAAACATTAGTTATTTAGAAACGTTAGAAATTTTATTTTAATAAAGAAACTTTACTGATTTAAATTGTATTACAATACTTTTATTTATCGGTTTATTTTTTTACAATACACAGAGAAAATTTACTCTTTCATAATTAGGATTTTGTTAGAAAAATTCATAGACATATTGCTAATTGACAGAAAAATAAAATAATGTAAAATCTTATTTGATTGGCCCATTGATTTTATCTTTCACAGACATAAATGCCTGTTTTGTTATACGATATTTTATTTCCTTTAAAATATAATAAGTATATATTTTTAATTTTTAAATGATATTTTATCGTTATATCTTCATCCAACATTTATTAACAATTACTGTATCAATCAAATGTGATTTTAAATGATGATGTTTTAATTTTTAAAATGTGATGAACGAGACCTTTTATTACAATAAATAAAGAGAAATTTCTGACTGAATAATAAATTATTCCCAACTCTTAATCACACGATTGTTTCAATTTTGATCTGACATTGATAACGTCAGCTAATATCATAACTAAACGAATTAATTATAATTTAAATAATGTTATAAAACAAATTATAATTGTGATTATATCATCCATTTCACTTTGATTAATGGCCATGTATGAAGGTATCCATTTTTATACGAATCACCTTAACATTTATTTGGTTTCTATAAATTAAATCGATTGTGTTTTTGATTTTTAATTTCACCAATCAAATATAATTATAATTAATATTATCTCTTCGGTTATTTGACTTTTTTATGGGAGATGATAGTAATTAAATTGCACGTGTTCAGTTCGATAGAAATATTTGAATTTACAGTAGGTAATATGAAGAAAAACGCACATAAATTGCCATTTAGTCAAATGTAGTTTAAAGCTCTCATCTAAAATATAAAATTTAAGTCGTATTATTCTGTAGAGATAGAAATTTAATAATAAAGTAAAATAAATTATATTTCTCTAAAAATTCTTTAACGGTATTCCTTCCATGACCTTTTAGGCGATTGTAAACTTTGTGGGCTTACGGATGCACACAAATATACACACTAAATTATTTTCTAATGTATGAAACACGATTTTTTTTTTCTGAAAATAGGAGAACACGTAACAACGATGACTTGAGATTTCCACTCAAAGATGTCAATACTCAATAAAAATATATGAGTATAATATTTCTTATACAATTATAAATATTATAACTAGATTATAATCGATTGTTGATGTATACATATTAAATTTTAAGACAAGACAAGAACGTATTAAGATTGTGTTATGAAAACCTATCTGGCCAACAGTTTGATACCTATAATATGAATAAAAATACGCCAAAAACTAAGCTTAATAGATATAAATTATTCCTTGAATAAGACTTTATAAATAAATGTTGATAGGAAATTTTGATCAATATATGTATATGTACCTCAAGAAATAATCAATTCTCCTCACGAAGGCCTAGAAGCGTTCAATACGTTTTTTTTAAACGACGTAATCAGTAGATTGACAGCGAGATAAATACAATGTTAATTTTAGAAAGACAATGGTATAGGAACCAATATACACGTAATTAAATGTACAAATTACACTGTATTCGTGTTCGTAAAAATTTCGTGTTTAATACTAGGTACTTACAGTAATAATACATAACCATCGATTACAATACTAAATAATTAAAGGAGTGGTTTAAGGTGGCTTTAAGCCATTTCGAAAAAAATATTTCAAATTTATTTATTAATTTATTTAAAAAAATCTTATTTGAAAGAAAAGCAAATTTTTGTGTTCAGTTACAAACAATCTCCTCAAGTTGATTAAAGTAAGATTAAGATCAGCTGCAGACTTGAGTAATCTTTGAGGTTAAATTATTTAAAAAAACATATTATTTTATACCACAATTAATGACGATTTCGTACTATACATAGTATAAAATGACAATATTTCAATAAATTTTAACTGGACCTATTAATTGTATTAATCACGATATATTTCGAATTAAAAAGCATTTACTATTTTTATTCTGATATAACAGTAAGGTTACTCACGAAGTTAATCAACAAAGTTTAAGATCAGTTTCAGAATTTAGAAATCTATGAGCTTCAAAATAATTTAATACTTAATGAAAATTTCATATTAAATCTTGACATTAACATTTTTTATGATCAAATGTAGAGAAATATTAAAATTACAATATGATCTAGTACTGATTTGTACATTTTTAAGATTAAGGCAAGATAAGCACGTATGTTTTTAACATTAATTTTCAAATTAAAAATTATATACTTACACCTTTTTTTTGTTAATAGTAACAAAATTTTGTGTTTAAATTAACCCAACTATAGTGACTACAAAACATTTGGTTTTGTGCACACAGCCAAACAGTACAGACATAAATAAATAAACTTTTACGCAGGTAGCCAGTTCGGTTGTCATAATATTTTTTTCAGTGTAGTGTTGCCAGATTTTCCACGACTTTTTAGTACTTCCTCAAAGATTTCCATATAATATAGGTACTAGATGAAGTACTCCGTGCAATGAGTGAGTCATGGTATATCGCGCGATTCATTTCTTGGTTGGCAACATATTGCAGTTTTTCATACATTTTACACTTCCTATATAACTGTTCTCTAAACCTTAATGAAAAAAGTGTTTTTGTTTTTTGGACAAATAAATCCGAAAAAAATCACATTTGTCGTTATTCTCTATAGAAACATGATGTGATCTGCCCACCTTGTTGTCAAAAGTCCCGCGGAAAAAATCTTCATTTCGATTCATACAAAATTTGCTAACTGTGACATCTAATATATTAGGTAAATAAAAAACTGGATTTCCCTGAGATCATAGACAAATTTCGAGGGTTTGTTTGTTAGGCAAAAAAAATCTTAAATAATCTATCTACAATAGTAACTTATTTGTTGTTTAATTGAGTAGAACAACAATAAGATAAACCACGCCCAAGATTAAACAGTTAAACCTTGGATTGACGTAATCAGTGACCAACATTCTAGTCACTAGACGATGCCATTATCAGTAACCACAACCTCAAGATTACATCATGCGAAGGTTACATATCATTATAATATTGTTTTTATATAACGGTTTCATTAACATCTAATACCAGATCAATTCACAGCATCCTTTAATCCGATCAAATGATAAATATAAAATAGATAAATAATAAATTAAGATGGGTGGTGGCAGAGCGGTTAGCGTGCTGAGTTAATAATCCAGTGGTCACGAGTTCAAATCCTGCCGCGACCGATTTCGTTCACCTATAACACAAGCATTTATGCTTAATTTTGGGAATGTATATGTAATAGTTACAAGGATTGTTATTCATTATTTTTGTTTAAAATATATATATATATATATATATATATATATATATATATATATATATATATATATATATATATATATATATATATATATATATATATATATATATATATATATATATATATATATATATATATATATATATATATATATATATATATATATATATATATATATATATATATATATATATATATATATATATATATATATATATATATATATATATATATATATATATATATATATATATATATATATATATATATATATATATATATATATATATATATATATATATATATATATATATATATATATATATATATATATATATATATATATATATATATATATATATATATATATATATATATATTAATACTACACATAAAATTTTGCTGAAAACAATAACCTTTATATTTGTAACACTGATAAAAATATCAAAAATAAATTTTAATTCAATCAATGAGTAATAAAAAGACTGAAAAATTTCATACAAAATTTGAATACTTTATAGAAGGACTTGTTAGTGAAGAGTTGAGCGTTGGCCACGACCCACTCGTTTTAAAACACTAACGTACTAATTTATTTATACCAAATATTCCCGATTTAATTCTTTCAGAAAAATTACGACCCCTTTTTTTGAATTACTAATTAATTTAAAATAATAATTTTTCATTTTCATATAATTTTGATTTCAAATTTCGAATGCAGCTAAATTATTTATGAGTTCATTTCACCTGTATGTTGTTATTTGATATTTTTAAGTGTTTGAACAGATTGAAAAGGGAGTTTGCGATAGCTGGTGGCAGGTGTAAATTTCTCAATGTCGAATTTAATTAAACAAGTTTAATGAACAATGGCATTAATTTATAATTCGCAAGACATCAAACTAATCGAGTAATTTATCTATTTTTAACAGGTCATTAAAGAATTTACTAAAAACTTTAATAGATTTACATATTTTTCGATCCAGAGGATAAAATATGTCAAACAGTTGTTTTTTACTCCTCACTAACCCAAGGGGATATAGTGGGGAGTTATGATTTCGCAATTTTTAAGGGTATTTTTTTTTTGCAGATTATCAACTAGTATCATGCTGAGATTGTATTCTGAAAGTTTCATCACAATGTATCTGTGTGTGTGTGTGCTATGTGCTATGTGCTATGTACGGCGTGTTCATTTTACTTTATCGACTATAGACTAAAGAACTCATTCGATTCTATTCAAATTTTGCAAATATGTATATCTAATACTCGATTAGATTCCATTAGATTTTGAACGATATATGAATAGTGCTTCTCAATTTTTTTAACTGTCAAATATTTCAAAGTGACCCCAAGCTCAGGAAACTTTAAATTTGAAATTTTTATTTTCAAATTGGTAAAAAGGCACATAACTTTCATAAAATGGCATTCAAGAGTTATCAAGTTTTCATAATAAAATATTTAAATAAAAAATAATTTAACAAACTCATTTCATGAAAATGTTGGAAATTTTCCATACAAAATTTGAATACTTTATAGAATGACTTGTTAGTGAGGAGTTTGGCGTTGGCCACAACCCACTCGTTTTCCTATGAATTCACACTAAGAAAAAAAAACATTGATTTTAAAATCATTTACGTTAGATAAATCCAGATTAAAGACATTTCAAACGATATTCTAGTTTTCAAATCATCATGCAAAATTAAAAAAAAATCATGAATGAATGAAAATAAAACCTTTAAACCTTTTTAATTGTAATTTATATGTAAATAAGTATTGATTTGATTAAAAATAATAATAATAATAAAACTTTAAAATTTCATTCGTTTACTGTTAAAAATATAACTTTCTTACTCGCATCATTTGTTCATATAAATATTTTCACCAGCGATTATCAAATTGTTGTGGTAGATGCAACGTCCATGTTTCGATTGCATAGTTTACAAATTGCATTATTGAATGTTTACAAAATACTTCTGCGAGTAATATGAGAAATTATTTAAACATTTACAAATGGATTTGGTAATGCGAGAAATTCAATATCGGAGAAACATTTAAAATCTGCTAAATCTGTAAGCATGTAGGTATATCAAATAGCGATGAAGAAAAGTGCTCCTCACTAATACCAAAATCGAAAAGGACTGGTTAATTATTTATTGGGGTTCACTCCCCTGCAACCAAATGTTTGGAATCCCTTACAAATAATTGTAGGTACATACAGGCGTACAAAGGCATCGTAATTTGATGAGAAACGAAAATTTACACTTACTTTGTAACTGTATTAAGATACTTTACATTCAATCTATAATGCAACTTGCTCTAGCGAGTCGCAGTATACATATAGATTTTATAAAAAGAAATTTTTCAGTCTTTTTATTACTCATTGATTGAATTAAAATTTATTTTTGATATTTTTATCAGTGTTACAAATATAAAGGTTATTGTTTTCAGCAAAATTTTATGTGTAGTATTAATATATATATATATATATATATATATATATATATATATATATATATATATATATATATATATATATATATATATATATATATATATATATATATATATATATATATATATATATATATATATATATATATATATATATATATATATATATATATATATATATATATATATATATATATATATATATATTAATACTACACATAAAATTTTGCTGAAAACAATAACCTTTATATTTGTAACACTGATAAAAATATCAAAAATAAATTTTAATTCAATCAATGAGTAATAAAAAGACTGAAAAATTTCTTTTTAAAAAAATCTATATGTATACTGCGACTCGCTAGAGCAAGTTGCATTATAGATTGAATGTTAAGTATCTTAATACAGTTACAAAGTAAGTGTAAATTTTCGTTTCTCATCAAATTACGATGCCTTTGTACGCCTGTATGTACCTACAATTATTTGTAAGGGATTCCAAACATTTGGTTGCAGGGGAGTGAACCCCAATAAATAATTAACCAGTCCTTTTCGATTTTGGTATTAGTGAGGAGCACTTTTCTTCATCGCTATTTGATATACCTACATGCTTACAGATTTAGCAGATTTTAAATGTTTCTCCGATATTGAATTTCTCGCATTACCAAATCCATTTGTAAATGTTTAAATAATTTCTCATATTACTCGCAGAAGTATTTTGTAAACATTCAATAATGCAATTTGTAAACTATGCAATCGAAACATGGACGTTGCATCTACCACAACAATTTGATAATCGCTGGTGAAAATATTTATATGAACAAATGATGCGAGTAAGAAAGTTATATTTTTAACAGTAAACGAATGAAATTTTAAAGTTTTATTATTATTATTATTTTTAATCAAATCAATACTTATTTACATATAAATTACAATTAAAAAGGTTTAAAGGTTTTATTTTCATTCATTCATGATTTTTTTTTAATTTTGCATGATGATTTGAAAACTAGAATATCGTTTGAAATGTCTTTAATCTGGATTTATCTAACGTAAATGATTTTAAAATCAATGTTTTTTTTTCTTAGTGTGAATTCATAGGAAAACGAGTGGGTTGTGGCCAACGCCAAACTCCTCACTAACAAGTCATTCTATAAAGTATTCAAATTTTGTATGGAAAATTTCCAACATTTTCATGAAATGAGTTTGTTAAATTATTTTTTATTTAAATATTTTATTATGAAAACTTGATAACTCTTGAATGCCATTTTATGAAAGTTATGTGCCTTTTTACCAATTTGAAAATAAAAATTTCAAATTTAAAGTTTCCTGAGCTTGGGGTCACTTTGAAATATTTGACAGTTAAAAAAATTGAGAAGCACTATTCATATATCGTTCAAAATCTAATGGAATCTAATCGAGTATTAGATATACATATTTGCAAAATTTGAATAGAATCGAATGAGTTCTTTAGTCTATAGTCGATAAAGTAAAATGAACACGCCGTACATAGCACATAGCACATAGCACACACACACACAGATACATTGTGATGAAACTTTCAGAATACAATCTCAGCATGATACTAGTTGATAATCTGCAAAAAAAAAATACCCTTAAAAATTGCGAAATCATAACTCCCCACTATATCCCCTTGGGTTAGTGAGGAGTAAAAAACAACTGTTTGACATATTTTATCCTCTGGATCGAAAAATATGTAAATCTATTAAAGTTTTTAGTAAATTCTTTAATGACCTGTTAAAAATAGATAAATTACTCGATTAGTTTGATGTCTTGCGAATTATAAATTAATGCCATTGTTCATTAAACTTGTTTAATTAAATTCGACATTGAGAAATTTACACCTGCCACCAGCTATCGCAAACTCCCTTTTCAATCTGTTCAAACACTTAAAAATATCAAATAACAACATACAGGTGAAATGAACTCATAAATAATTTAGCTGCATTCGAAATTTGAAATCAAAATTATATGAAAATGAAAAATTATTATTTTAAATTAATTAGTAATTCAAAAAAAGGGGTCGTAATTTTTCTGAAAGAATTAAATCGGGAATATTTGGTATAAATAAATTAGTACGTTAGTGTTTTAAAACGAGTGGGTCGTGGCCAACGCTCAACTCTTCACTAACAAGTCCTTCTATAAAGTATTCAAATTTTGTATGGAAAAAAATTGAGCATTTTCATGAAATGAGTTTATTGTACTATTTTTATTTAAATATTTTACTATGAAAACTTGATAAATCTTCAATGCCATTTTATGGAAATGATGTGCCTTATTACCAATTTGAAAATTAAAGTTTCCTGAGCTTGGGGTCACTTTGAAATATTTAACAGTTAAAAAAATTGAGAAGCACTATTCAGATATCCTCCAAAATCTAATGGGGTCTAAGTGAGTATTATTAGATATACAAATTTGCAAAATTTGAATGAGTACTTTAGTCTGTAATCGATAAATTAAAATGAACACGCCGTACATAGCACACAGCACATAGGACACACACACACACACACAGATACATTGTGATGAAACTTTCAGAATACTCATTTCATGAAAATGCTGAATATTTTCTATACAAAATTTGAATACTTCATAGAATGACTTGTTAGTGAGGAGTTTAGCGTTGGCCACAACCCACTTTTTTAACATGTAGTCGTTCTATGAAACAAGTTTTTCGAATTATATAAAATCTCACTATTATAAAAATGTTACTTAGGTCTTAATGTGCGTATCAATGGTTTTCTACTTCAGTTACTATGGTAATAAGATTTTTAATACATTATCCTGAAAGATTAATTTTATTAATGAATAAAAAATATCAAATCAATGTATATTGTATATATTACGCACTAATGGATATAAAATAATTTAGATTGTTGTTACCTGTTCCTTTTACGAAAAATATATTTGTTTATATACATATTTAATTTTAATTAATAAATAATAATTACGTTATATGTCAAATATTAATGAAGACAACAACTTATGACAAGAAGCCACGCACAGAGACTGAAAAGATCAGAATTTGAATTAAATAAAATATTTACCGCAGTGGCACAGTTGGTAAGCCGTACGGTTTCTGAGCGGGCGTCTTGGGTTCGATTCCCAGCAGAGGAGAAATTTATTTAAATTCATTTCTCACGCAAATATTGCTTCTCTGGGCTGGAAACATTGGTTAGTTGGAAGAAATTGCCATACGGCAATAAACTCGCCACTTGCGCAGGGTGCAAGGAAGTGTTCATTATTATTATTATTATTACATAAATTAAATATTTTCATATAACATAGTTTTCTACGTTATCAACGATAGTATATTCATATTTGTAATAAGTTTTGGTCGTATACCTACAGGTATATTAGTTACTATGTATGTCATGTTTTTTAATGAATATGTCCACCCAACAAGAAAGAACATATACATCCTCATACATCCCCTAAACTAAGCAGAAATGCTTGTGCTATAGGTGAACGAAAGCAGTCGTTGTTGGATTCGAACTCGCGACCACTGTATTACTAAACCAGTGCGCTATCCTCTCTGACGTGATGTTATGTTTGAATAAAATACGAAAAAGAGGCGACATAATGTAATATTCTATTTTATATTTGTGTCTCCACCATGAATCGATCCTGGGACCTTAGATTCAAGAGTCACATGAGTCACAAAGGCCTACAGACGAAACAGATTAACTTTAAGACAGATTTATAATTATGTGCTTACCATTTGAGGTGATTTTAATTATTCGCAACCTATTTCTTATAAATATTCATAAATTCTTTGTCATAATGATAAATAGCTACACGTACATATTTTTGTATTCTTCCTGCGATTTAGGTACATTTATACGAGAAACGACCTTGCTTTATTTACCTACATTATAATATATATATTATAATCTATTAACATAAATTGTTTATACATACGTAATAATCATACGCATAATAAGATGGATGTATTTATAGGAAACCAACTTGAGCCCGTCACGTGGGTGCGTAGATCGAAAATTTGTGTCTTTTTCTTGCTTAAACCGCCCTCTTCCACGGCGAAAAGGCTTTAGAAATTTGACGGCATCTATATATTAAATTATGTAGTGTTCACATAAAATTTATGCATTTACACGTATCTATATGTAGGTATTTAGTGCTAATTATTGACATTAATTCAGTTATTTTTTAAGTTAGTAAATGACCAAGTCTTAATATCGTTTCATAGTAAACAATGAAAGCAGCAGTCTTTATAAACGAGGTGACGGTGTCTTGCACAGATGTCACCCCTGAACTACGCCAGAAATATAATTTCATTTTTGGCTTATTTACCTACTTGTACTTATGTGTATGTAAGTATTTTTATAATTCATACAAATATTCATGGATTTTTACAAATGGTTATGTAAACTGACTTATATTTGTGTCTCCACTTGATAAGCCATTTTGCTTTTGTGGTGGCGTTCTGGGTTCGATCCCTAGCAGGGGAGAAATATAATTCATTTCTCACACAAATTTTGCTTCTCTGGGCTGGAAACACTGGTTAGTCGAATAAAATTTCCATAATTTGGCAACAATCAACACCACATGTGCAGGGTATAAGGAAGTGTTTATTATTACCATTATTGGGTATAATATGAAGTAAAATTTGCAAACAAATAATAATTATTTAATGTCGGTACTTTATAATTAATTTGGAATTAAAGCTAAAGTTATAGTTTTACATTTGTTACAAGGTAAACATATAATTTTGTTAAATATAGGTACTCGTGAATTCAAGGTGCAGGAATTAGCCAGTAAGCTGTCGTTCTCTCATTCATATTGAAATAATGTGGTGCACTTAATGTCGTACAAAATGCAGCAAATTGTTGACTTTGTTGTATTTATTATTGGCATTTAAAGAAATTATAATAATATTAATAATATCAACAATATTATATCATAGCAACTTACATAGGTACTATGTTAAAATAAATAATTAATATTACGATGCAGTATGAATTTACGCGTGCAATAAACGAGGTTTTTTTGGGTCAATGTTAAATGGTATTTAGAACGGATGCAACTTCCTTTAAAAAAATATATACATATTCATTTGTTTTTTTCGGGGTTGTATTAATGTACTTAATAATAAAAAAAATATATATTTAGTGGGTCGGTGGCAGAGCGGTTAGTGCGTTGGACGAGTAATCTAACGGCTAATGCGTTGGACGAGTAGGTAATCTAGTCTAGAGGTAAGTGCGTTGGACGAGTGATCTAGTCTAGAGGTTAGTGCGTTGGACGAGTAATCTAACGGCTAATGCGTTGGACGAGTAGGTAATCTAGTCTAGAGGTAAGTGCGTTGGACGAGTGATCTAGTCTAGAGGTTAGTGCGTTGGACGGGTAATCTAGTCTAGAGGTAAGTGCGTTGGACGAGTGATCTAGTGGCAAATTTTTTCTACAATAACAAACAACAAACGTCAAATCCCATTCAAAAAAAAAATTAGCGCTTGGCGATAACGAACAGCGTTTTCAATTTGACTTGGGGGCTAGAGGTTAGTGCGTTGGACGAGTAATCTAGTCTAGAGGTTAGTGCGTTGAACAAACTAGCGGTTAATGCGTTGAACGAGTAATCTCGTCTAGAGATAAGTGCGCTAGACGAGTAATTTAGCGGTTTGTAAGTTGGACGAGTAATCTAGTTTCCGGATTTGATTTTTGACATTTATTCCGACGTATTTCGTTTACATGTAGCAGTATTGGCTAAGTTTAATAAATGTATGAGGAAATAAATATATTTATTCTAAAAATTATAAAAAAATCCTAAAATAGAGATCAAATATGTACCAAATAGAACAATATTATTGTCGACTAAAAAAAATAGGTTATAATCCGTTTGGCTTCTGTGCAATTATTGCTTCAACCGTAGGTGAATACTGATTAATCGGAAGAAATTGGCATTAAGCAATAAATTATTTGGCACAAACGCATGGTACAAGGAGGTGTTCATAAATAAAATGACTCTTTATGATTGAGTTCTGCGAACTTTTTGAATTTTATATAATTGTTTAAAATAAAGTAATTGCGGGCGTACATTAAAACGATCAGTATTTGTTTATATTTGTGATCGAGTTAATTAAAAAAAAACAGTTATATTCGTCCTTGTACATGTCCTTTCATATTTTCGTTTATAAATACAATTTTGTCTTGTATCTCAAATAAAAATTTCGTAATTATATCGACTGAATAATAAACTCTAATAACGGTGGCCTAAACAATGATACGTTGTTTATATTTACTTGCACAATTAAACTACGCTTTTTTTCTGCCAATATCAGAATGTGAAATGATTGCGAAAAAAATGACCTTGCCAAAATCACGGTCTGCAGTTTCAATATCCGGATCCTGCAAAAGTAACTTTTACATATAAATGCGGTTATTTATTGGAAAATGATTGGTTTTTGCTATCCATTAATAAATAAATTTGACAATTTTAAAAGTCATTTGTGTTTTTGTTGGTTTGATTGTTTTATATGTAAGAACTTCAGTCAGCATTTTTGGTACATTCTTATTTTCAGTAATTATTCCCAAGATATTATGTCAATATTTGAGATTGTTCAAATACTTTCCGATTGCTTTGAATTAGTAAGTCAATTCAAATATTCCGTATTTTTGTAATTTTCATAAGAAAATATCTCTCTAATAACTTTTAATTGACACCCCTTCTCCATCCCCTCTCTCCTCCCACAGCCTCTGTTCCCTCCTTTATTTGTTGCTGTGTATTAACATTTAATAATATAGCATGTTTGTCTTTCTATTTGTTTTAAAATATAAATTTAATATACCTACCACTTCACTGTGCCTAGCGTTGCTTTAGTTGGTTGGAAGAAATTGCTTTGTGGCAATAAGCCCGACATTGTACATACATATTATTGTACATAAAGTTAAAAATAATAAAAATGGGTTGTGGCCAGCACACAATTCTTCATCTAATAAGATTATGTGTGGGTTTTAATTTTGCATTAATCAAGAGTTAAAATTTCAAAAATATTACCGTGTTTAGATTATATTTAAATGTTACCACGACTGAATGATATGAATGTTTAGATTATATTTAAATGTTACCACGACTGAATGATATGAATACATTTTGGTGTCCATTTTTATTGTGTGCATTATTCTAATGAAATAATAATTGAAACACAATTTTCCCGAACGAGAGAGAATTTGAAAGAGAAGAAAGATGGAATCATAGAGAGAAAAATCACTGATGTCAAAAAATGGTTTAATAATTGATGTATAATATCCAATATCCACAAATTTTTGCCATAAACACAAAAACCGTAATAAATATTATTAATAATTTGGAAATCCTAACTCTCCACTATAACATTACTGTACAGAGGAAAAACATACATAAATTTTGAAAGTAAAATTAACCAAAATGTTAAAATAACAATTTAAAATAAATGAATATAAGCATTACAATTTACAATTACAGTGCAAGACTTGTTACAGTTGCTATCAATAGTGATTGTTTCTTTTTTTAATATTGGTATTATGATATAAGAATTTATTGATATATAATGGTGTACCTACTAATAACTTTTTTTAGTTATAACATACAGTGATGGCGAATATTCCATAAAAACGGATTACACATGTTAGGTAATTTTTTTCTGAAAAATAAAATTTTTGGTAATCATTATTATTATTTGTATAACCGATTCAAATAAAGTTTTCTTTTTTGTACAAACTATATTTTTACATTTCGTGAACGATACAAGTTATATTCGTATTATATAAACATTATAACATAACATTGCATTCCTGAAGATATTAATTATCTTATTAACAAATATTATGTGATAATAATTTGGAAACAATTTTATTTTATTTATTGTTTGATAGAGTTATACAGTCTAAACAATTTATAAAACAGACGATGTGCATTGCTTTATTAGTGGACCAGTAATAACTCCGTGCATTATTCAAAAGGATAATTAATATTGATTACAAAAAATTACAAATGATACCATAATTAATTTACTAGTACTTACATAAAAAATAATCATTATAGTTGTTATTACACTTAGTAATATAAAAAGTATAAGTATCTATATACCTATAGTTGTTCTGCTCGGCCTTTAAAAGCATTTTTGTTCAACAAGAATGTGGAATCTACAAAATTGTTTACCAACTTAAACAAATATATAATATCAATTAGGGACCTGCGGTTCGCCAGAGTTACAAAATTATGGTATGGTGATTTTATGAAACATTCGTTACCTATTTTAAATACTTGTAGCTCACTACCTACTTGTAAATAGATAGCAAATATTTGATTTGTGAATTAATAGGATACGGAACTGTTTCTTCCAAAGATAAAGTCCTGTTCAAGAATGACCCTAAGGCGAAATGAGATTAATTACAAAACTAAATAAATTTACCATGACTCAAGTTTCCATCATTACCGCATTCTAATCTGACAGATTGTCAACGAGTTTGTGGGTTAAATGTAAATTAATGATTTAATATTAATCTTTACTAATTCTTATACTTAGGTATGTATTTGTAAATTTGAAAGAATTCAATACAAACAATATTAATTAAATAAGGATCGATGAATAAGCGGCTAGATCTAGCCTTGCCTTGTACCTTCGCTTATAGCACAAGCATTCCCACTTGACTTATTTAATTATTTATGTTGCTTTTTAAAAATATATTATCACTAATGGCAATTTCAACTCGATATATGCCAATTTTCAGTGTAGCGTTCGATTAACCCTAAATATGTAGATAAAAGTCGTAACGGTGTGAATGTATGTAGATACTCTATCTATTATTTTTTTATGTGTGCTAGTGAGACATGGACAAGGCAGAAGACTTATGAGAATAAAATTGACGCAGTGAAAATAAAAAATAAGGTCTCTGAGACGTTGGCTCTGACAAGTTTGTAGAATGGAGGATAGCCGGGTCCCTAAGAAAGTATTGGATACCTGTCCTGAAGGAAGAAGAAGCAGAGGGAGACCTAGATGGCTGGACGACATCGAGGGCGATATAAGAGCGATCGGACAGACAAATTGGAGGAGACTTGCTGTCGACAGGGCGGGATGGAGGCAGTTTCTTGAGGAGGCCAAAGCCCACACTCGACTGTAGCGCCATATAATCAGTTAAGTGGATATTACTGTGTGATCAAAAGAAGTATCGAAACTTACAAAAAAATGGCATGAAATGGTTCGGCCAGATAGAAAGAATGATTCACACAGCAAGCATACAAGGCAAATAAAGGAGGATCGAGAGGTCATCAAAGAAAAAAATGGCATGACCATATAAATGGAATCTTCGAGGATAGGAAAGTAAGAATTAAAAATAAAAAAAGCGTGTAGACCCGATGATGTATGAACGAGAAATGTATGTATGAGAAACAAGTCAGGCGTTCGGGCTACCCTGCCTACCTCCATTACGGAAATGGTGTAATGGTTTTGTATAAATATATTTTTGTAAATATTTGATATAGTTTTGTGGGCATTGTTAAAGTATAATAATTAGGTACATTGGTATCAAAATGAAATGAATGCATGTTAGACAACTTCTATAGTAACTAATTTGTCACGATTGCAACAAAATGATCCGTGTTAATTTAACTATTACTAATCACAATAAATTTTATTATAATCGTTAGCGATCAAAGTTATTGGTTTACAAAACAAAATCAGTGGTGTTGCTACTGTGCAATAAAAAAGAGACAACACAACAAGGAGCACCAAAAACAGTGGTGTTGCTACTGTGCAATAAAAAAGAGACCACGCAACAAGGAGCCCCTAAAAAGTGAAAATCAGCAACACTTGAGCAACAATCAGCAACTTTGATCAATCAAAACTTGAGCGTAGTTGAATGTTTCGTGTTTCAATAATTTTTATTTATGAGTGAATCCATAAATAATAAATAAAAAAAAAATGAGGATACACTTAAAAATTTTCTTCGCGTTAAAACGAAAAACAAAAAAATATTTCACGTCAGTTCGTAGATTGTCTACATTTATACTGCTAATGTCAAACACATAATGACAAACGCAGTTGTTTTATAGAACAAACAAATTCAAATACAGAACAAAGGTACACAATCTATTGTGAAACGATATAAACGGTACTTAAACAATTACATGGTTTCTATGAAATACAACATTTTTCAATTTTATCAAAATATCACACGAAACATCCTGTATACAGTTTAAACATGCATCGTCATCGATTATGCACAAATAATAAAAGTTTCAGAGCTCTAACTGGTCGACAATTAGTTTAAAATCAATTGGAAAATTCCAGTACCTACGCACCGACAAACGAAGTTAAGTGTAAAAAAATGCCTAATAAACTAGTTTTTTTTTACTTTGTACATTTTAATAAGACCACGCGCGTTTCGAGATCGCAAATATCCCATCAACAATCATCTCTTAACATTTTTTATGATTAAATGTTTAGGGAGGTTAAGATTAGATTATGATCGAGGGTATAAATTTTTAGGATTAAGCCAAGATTAGAATGTATTAGGAACGTGTCATGAGTAGCCCCCTGTTCATGGTATAATTAAGTATCCTCTAGGAGCATTTTGTTGGTGCCACCATATTTCAATATTCCTATGTTGTATAATAAATTGTACTAGTGTTACACTTTTGCATTATTGTTTATGTAAATTAAAAAAAAACTAGTCTATTTGAATGTTTTATTTTGATTTTTTAAGTAATGCGCCATTTTTTAAAACACAACATGAAAACCTACTATAAATAAATTTAAACTTTTTTTAAATACAATGTTGTGAAAAAAAATATCTGTATCATTATGTAGTTATTTTGGCTTACAAACCATCTTAATATTGCCAATTTTAATTCGGCAGTGTTTTGCTTCCGTATTTTTTACGGTTACTAAAAATAATTTTTGACAGAAAATAAGAATGAATTCGTCTTAGTGGGTACCTATATTTGTTTAGTGATATTTTTGACGCATGATCGACTTATAATAATGACTAATATCAAATCATATTAAATTTGATCTGAGAAATTATCGTGCTTAGGTGTTTTTTTGTTGTTGATGACAATGATTCAATATTGTTACTTAGTACAAATCACTTTGATTTATTAATCAGCTGACTGTTCAGTAGTGTGAAGTGGAAAAGGTATTAGAGGAGGGTGGGGTAAATGCTAATAAATTAAATAATTTTAATTTTGTTTATTTACAGTAAGATTGGATAATTTAGATAAATATATCTCAAATAACGCATTTGCAAATTATTTTTTGACTCGTAACTTGATTTATATTCGTGTATTTTTTAGTTAAGTACCTACTCAAATTTTGTGCTAAATCATAAATAGTTTTTTTAATAAATTTAATATTAATACTTACAAAAAAAACAATCAATTTTAAACGATTCGATTCGAAGATTATTATGAGGAATAGATGTCAACTATTATGAAAATAATTCACAAAGTAACTGTCTTGTCAAAATTATGCAAAAAACTATCGAAATATTATTTTTATATCGGATGAGAAATTGTTTATTATTGTCCCATAGCTTAGTGATTATTTTAGCGTGACAGATAATAATAATCTTTAATAACTACAATAAAACTATTTCGATTCTTCTTTCTTCACTTTCAGTTTTACTCCGACAGAATTTCGTTGAGTCATCATTAAAATTTACTATTTTAAACTCCATTCACAACATCTTCAGACATCCAGCGTTTCAGACACGACCAATATTTTAAGTAAACACATTTCATTTATATAAAATGAATATGAGAAATATTTATAATAGTACAATTACATACCATCACGCCATTTCTCTATTTGGTGTAGGTACAGAGAACCGAATGATAGACTCTTCTATCTTGAAATACATGTTTTGCCTCATTTACATCCTATACATATATGTTTTCTCTATTATTCTGACTATCGGATGACCTTTCCATCTCTCAAAATCTCATTTATATGATCATGCCATCTATTCTTCGGCCGGTCCCTACACCTTCTTCTATTTATTTATTTATTTATTTATGTAGCTTCTCGGGCAACTAACAGGTACTATGTCAAATAATTATTTAACACGCACCCAATAACAAGTTGCCACATTCTGGAGACTTACGATATTTATCGTCTCACAGATCCAGACTGAAAACACAATTTTAAAAACTGTGTCTCCACCGGGAATCGAACCCGGGACCCTTGGATCAGCAGTCAGATATCCAACCAACTGAGCCACGAAGGCCGACAATATTCTATTCTTTTCAGCCTATATTTTATTTTTCAAGCGTTCATGTTTTATAATAATATTTGAAGTAATTTATGTAGGTATTGGTACACGCAAAATAGGTTATACCGTGCATTTTTTATTGAGATTTTTGTCACAACTATTTTTCTTTGAACATCTGTTTTACAACTTTATGAAAAACACATAAAATATTACGTTTTTTTAATAATGTCATTTCAATATATGCAGTGGAATTTTAGAAATAAATTCGGAATAACTTTTCATGTACATACCTAAATACCTTTTTGTATCTATTAATATTTTACATCAGTTTTATTAATATCTTACATCAGTTATATTAATATTGAACATCGGTTTTATTGATATTTTACACCAGTTGTGTTAATATCAGTCATATTAATATTTTACATCAGTTTTATTGCGAGTATAAGAAAATTATATTAAATTCCGGATAAGTGAACAATGTGAATTCGATATTTAGGTACCCGGGTATCTACTGGTCATTCCAACAACAATTTCTACATCCTTTGTATTTTCTGCTACGACAGAGATCAGAAACCGATTTAACTGAAAAAGTATCATGTCAATTATCACCAAAAATTAATTATTTTTGATGTTCTTATGACTTTCTCCAATGGAGGGTGTCATTCGGCATTGTCCTAATTCAGTCTCATTAAGCCATTCCAGTAACTTTCGAAGGTTGTGGAGTCAATATATTCTTTTTTCCTATTTTTCTTTATGTATGTACCTATACGACTTCTTGGTCTTTGTTTATCATTTCTGAGCATCTTCGTTTGATCCACAATACTTTTCCCAAAGTTCTAAACAACGGCATTAAAAATTGTTTTTAAAATTCAAGTTCAACACATTTATGCAAGGTTTAATAGCATTTTGCGAAAAACCATGATAAATCGCTGTAAATTATAACAAATAAGAAACTCTGGTATGTATTTCTCGACACCTAGATCCTAACCTCAATTTTATAATACGAAATCCAGAATCCATCTAGCAAACATATACAATCCACCATTATTCGTGGTTAGTGTTTAACAAATCTTTTGGTCAGCGATCCAAGCTTTCCCAAATACCATATATTTTTCAAATTTATTAAACAACAACAAGGAACGTTGAAAATATTTTTGTTGTTAACAGAACAATAGTCATACCTACTAAGTTACTTAGTAAGCTTCTTCTAATTCATGGTTACAATCTTGGGATTTCTAAGGTCCGGACCAGCAAAGTAATAAAGCATCTTAGGCTTGGTTTGCACTAAGCACTTCATGTCTTCTGACAGCCTATTCATCTCGTGGTAGCTGCAATAGCGCACATCACTGATCCACATAACTGTCTCTCTTCTGGCCACCATTATTACTTCGGCGATAGTAACAAGCAGACCCGGATGCTTGATGTTATGGCCTATCCATTTGGATCGTTGTTGGGCAACCCCCATTATGAGTTGTCTCGTTTCTTCAACTCTGCTCAGTACCACGTCGTTTGGAATGTGGTCTGACCAATGTATCCTAGCTATGCGCCTGAAGCTCCGCATTTCTAAGGCAGCCAGACGTACAGATTTTTTCCCGGCTGATAGTCAGTCACCTTATGGAAAATCAAACGCCTGGGCTACCAAAAAGTAAAATTTATTGCAACAAATAAACATAAAGTTTGTTTGTTTAAAAGTTTTGTTACCCCTGAAGTATATATCTCAGTATCTATTGATTACGTGGTTTCAGTCACGTAGGCATAGTAAATCATTATGTAGATACTTACTAATTTGATTGCGAAACAATAATATGTATTTTCAAATCGGTTGTACATCTTTGTTAAATGGTGCAGATATAATGCATCCATATATATTAAAATATTTTACCGGATGAATCTAATCGTATCGAACATTTTATACAAATACCAAATGAGGTAGTATATTTTTGAAACGAGCGTGTTGTGGCCAACACTTTAACGAATAATTTAATTTATTAATATAACGTACAAATGGAGCCTATAAGATGGAGGGGTATCTGTGAGCCCACTTTGCAGGAGGAGCAGGCCTCTTAAAAAAGACAAAAGAAGTTGAAAAATATCTACAAATGCCATAAGGAATAAAAAAATTATGCCATAAATTTTATTTACTCAATAAAACCATCACTAAGCCTCGTTTGATTCCTGCAAAGACCGATTTCGTTAACCTATAACACAAGCATTTTTTGCTTAATTGAAAATGCTCTCACGGTTTGGAAAATCGAGGTATTTCTATACTGTTTGAAATTTCGATACAATAAAAAATACACTCATCAAAAATGCATTAAGGATTGTCAAAATTTAAAGAAAAAAATTTATGGTTTGCCATATCAATGTATATAACAGAAGTAAAATAGCATCTGTATGGGAAAATTGAGTGATCAACTTCATATTGATATTGTATCTGTCTCTATACACAAGTGTATTTTTTTTTCTCTCCACTTCAATCTTACTCAAGGGGTAGGCAGTGAGAACCGAACACCGCATTCTTCTATCTTGATACATATGTATATATCGCCTCATCAACATTGATACACTGTCTCATACAAGCTCATCTTGCTAGTACATAATGCAATTTTATTTAAAATTTCTCAACAGGTATCATGTAGAAAGTGCATACTATGAGTTTCGTAACAATGTTTTTGTGTGTATGGTGTATTGTGAAAACTTTTGTCCTCTGGGAATCTTATATTTGTTTAAGAATCTAATAAAAATGTACTTCATAAAGATGCATTTAGATATTGTACACTTACTATGGCGTGGAGAGTTTAGTGTTGGCTACAACCCACTCGTTTCATTTAAGTTTTTGATTTTTTCATTCGATCGTACATTAATTTTGGCCTTTACATTTCAGAAATAAAAAATTACATACCATACCTACATACAAAATCTTCAAGTTATTGTTATTGAAATCAAAACTCTCCACTATTCCATATTAGTTGACAAAAAAACTGCATTTAGTTGGTTGTTTGAAGTAATGCAGCGAATATTTAGAAATTAACTAATATCTTTTGCAATATAAAATTTATGGAGCTAGAAATGATTCGATTGTAATTCTTAGCAATAAAATATAATCTATCACAGACTTTGACTCACCCAGAAATGATAATTTCATAATATATTCTGATTAATTTGTTAAAAAGCAGCAAAAATGAATAAGTATACATATATTATGTAGGTATAACTTATTTATTTTATTTGCGGCTAAAATAGCCATTAAAAAAAACACAGTACCTACAATGCAAAACGCACTTAACAAAAATCATAATTAAAGAAAAATCTGTGTGTATTTGTGAAACGATTAATAATAGTCAAAAAACATTGCTAACTTGTAATTTGGTGCGTGTTAATAAATCAATACCTATTATTTGTTATTTAACCTGTTACCAGACCGAGAAGCACTTCATAAAAATAATATTTATATTTCGTGATAATAAGCGGATGTTGGATGCTCGTTAATGTATCAACATCAAATATTTTATCGATAAATTGCAAATACCTACTTTAACATCAAATACGATTTGACCAACCTTCAGTAGGTAATTTATAACTACTTACATAAAACAAAAATTCAAACAAAAATGGTTCTCCATACTATCGTACTCCATGTTATCATTGTATGGAGAACCATTATGCCGCAATGAAACGCGTTTTTAATGTTGATAGTTTTAACGGTTTCTGAAATTTACAAATCAATAAATGTTTTAAATATTAACCTTATTATTTCTCCATTACAACATTATGTTAACAACTGTAAAAACTCTAGTCGGGTTTACATTCTTAATTGACTTTGAATGAAAATAGATTTTTCCTTATGTAACTAGTAAATATATATAAACAGATGTAGGTACATGTGGTTTTTAAGTGTATTAACTGTTTATGGTTTAAATTATAAAATGATGGGGGTTTCTTTCTCATACATTCCCTAAATCTAAACCAATAAAGCAGAATGTCATGATTGAACGATTGACATATGTACACATTCATCAGCGCAGAGCCCAAACAGCTTATTGTAGAGAAGTGAGATTTGGAAATCAAATAAGATGAAGGGTTTTTGTAAATTCCGCCAATAAAGGGGTGCATATCTCGGAAACTAGACGTGATATGAACATGAGATTTGGCATATCGATACTTCTATTAAAGTTTGTAATAGGGTGTTGCGACGTTTTCCATATTATTTTAAAAGAGATGAAATAGGGAACATTTTTATGTCCTTATTAATAAGCTAAAAACCCATTTTATGGGAACTTCCCATAATTGTTTTTTAAGAAAGGGTCAGAGTGTGTTTTTCTGTGCTAAAAAAGTCAATTATAGGGGTGGGGGCAGTTTTTATTGAAGATTCATATTTCAGAAACTAATTAAGTTAGAAAACCGTAAACAAATAGTTTTTTTTAAACAAAAAATTACGTATTTCATTGTTTTGTCAGAAATTAAGTTAATAAGGTTTAAAAAATTGGAATGTTTTGGTTATGCATAAACAGTCGAGTCGTCTAGGGTTAGGTTCGAGCAGCTAGGATTAGGTTCGAAATCGCCAACATTGGATAGGACAACCAACCCAGTAGGTACATATTAGAGTTTTACCAATGTAACAATTTTTCGTATTATTGACGTAAGTTTTTCTTCTTTTTTCAGGTCCAGTGCTCTTCCCACCATCTCCCGAAGACACAGAAACTAGTAATGTCATCGTCGGAGCTTCGGGATATGGCTTCGTGCCACCCGCGCCCAGAGGTAAATAGTCATAACCTCAAAATATAGAAAAACAATCTTCATTCCTTCGCTAAACACACATCATCATATTTATTTAAATACACTTTACTCCCCCATCTTTCCATTCATGCACATCTCTGCCTTCAAATGTATGCAAGATAATTTAATTATGTCCCAAAAAAACCTTTTAATATTTTCAATTACTACTTTCCTCAATACTCGTCCTTTCCCCTCTTTGTAGATAACAAAATGGCGATTGAGAGTCGCTTTTTGTACCTGATTATTTGATAAATAGATTTAATATCAATTTATCCAAGAATTTTCATTGTAAAATGAATTGATTTGAAGAACGACAACAATGTACATAGTATATTAATGTAAATTGTATAAAATTTAAAGCTCTATGACACGATGCTTCATTTCATCATATTGGTTAGTATCACAATAATATGTAGGTTTCTAACCATATATTCATCAAAACATGATTTACATAGAAATTAAGTTAAACTTGATTTCGTGCGATTTTAATATTTTTTTGACTATTTCACACACAATTTTTAAAACGATACTCGTTAAAATCTCAAAAAACGCTGTTTTTACAAATAATTATGAAATGAAGTGTCGTTGGATCATTTTCGGCTTGATTAGCACCAAAATGTATTCGCATTTTCCCATTTTGTTAATTAAAACTTTATCTTTCATGAGTGAAAATATTCAATCGATTGCTTGTTATGTATGATTTTCCTCGCCGAAAAAATCCTTTACAAATATGAAATGAAGTTTATAAGTGTGGTGCGGACCAATGTTACATTTTCATGCGAATACATTTGAGTTTCTTATCATTATTTTAAGTCGAATCCTTCTCTATCAAAAAGGCAAAATGTATTAATCCGAATCATAAACCTTGGGCATTTTGAAATATTTAATTTTTCAGTAAACATACTTAGTTAATTTTCCAATATTTATATTTTACCTTTATAAGGTATACAAACTGTCGAATAAATATTATTCAGTCATCGTAATAGGTCCATATCATCCATTTGTATTTTATTCACAATTTTCATGTTATAGTTTATAAGTTATTTTTGTATCAAAATAAATTATAAAAACTGAAAAAGAAAGTGTTTGTTTTTGGTATGAAATATATCTATCTATATGTATGTATTTAGTACGAATACCTGAAAATAAAAATATTTTTTGTGTGCAGTATTGAATACTAATAATTGAACTACATTGAACTATTTACATAAAAAAATTCAATTAAATATATTTTATGGTGCTACGCTACCTTTTCAGGATCATGCATGAGAATACAATGTTAATATAAAATACATATGTACTTGTGGAATAAGATACATGGAGTTAATTTTAATTTTGGTCATTTTAAATTATAATTTAGTAAAATATTCAAGTAAATATTCAAAGATACCAATGATTCCTCATTTAATCATATTGTTATATTCATTTTATCATGTTTCTATATGATACAATTTTTTAATTTGGATGTATGTATGTATGTATAAATAAACCTTGTGTAAATAAATATATTACAGTTGTGGTGGATTGTCTAGTTGTTTAGATAAAAACTAATTTATCTAGGTTAAAACTGAGCCTTGACCTGTGTCAAACATATCAGAGTTCAAGTATAAATTCTCGCAAGCTCCTGATGTTATGTAATGTGTATAACACATGTTCACTAATACATAATTATGATAGGTACTAGTGTACCTACTGTTACAAGATCGCAAAAAACCTTAAACCAACAAAAAATGGTTATATTAAGATGTGCGTGTGTGTTAAAGGTCGTGTTCAAATTGAGATGAGCTTCTCTTCTTCTTAGTCACTTCTGTGCTCCGGCTTATTTTATAATGTGTGAATCAACATAAGCCGTGTATAATTCCAGGATGCCTAGTCAACTTGTCAATTTAGCGACGGTAAAGAAAAGAAAAAACTTATTTTAATTTAATTTTCGTATGGTTTATCATATTTAAAAGACAACTCTGTTGACAAGTGACTGTTGCCAACTGTCACTTTCAAACATTGAGTTAAATTTTTCCATCGTTAAATTGACACAATGACTAGGCACCCAGCCCCCCTAGACAACGTGTCATTTAGCTCAAGAGAAGAAACAAGAAAAGATAACTCAATTTATGGAAGTGACAGTTGCCAGTCACGTGACAACTATCACTTCCATGCATTGATTATTTTTTTATTTTTTTTTAAATTCACAATACATATACAAATATAAAATACAAACTATATAGAAAAGATGCACAGTAAAAAAAACATATTTCTCTTTACCAGAGTGCAAGCACTTATTTCTTTTCATGAGCTAAATGACACATTGTCTAGGGGGGCAGGTACACTTAGCCTTGTGTATTTCCAGGTAGATACATAACTTTGAAATAAATATCAAACTTAAACAACGAAATATGTAGAAATAGCTTTGTGTAAAATATTATTCAAAGCAAAAAATAAAGCTATAAATGTTGGTACATACCAATCTAAAGCTAAAATGTTTGGACATATCCTAATTAAGTTAAGTGTATTGTATCAGTATATAGAGCCTCATGGTCATATCCCCTTTTTACCAGTTTATTAGATTTCATTTCGAAACACAAACAGCATCCACGTGTACAGATCTAATATGACTGAGTGGAGTATTATAAAACATACCACCATCTCCCCTTGCCTCATCTCCCTGACTCCCTCCCGATATGTTTTATACCTGAAATGCTAAAACCTCCTCTCCTATTGAATTAATGCGTTACTCTAGAGTCCATTGCAGTAATCAAATCAAAACCAATCATAAAATTGGGTGCGTATCAAGATAAAATCAAATATAACAACGCACTGCTCTGATGAAAAGTTATATATCTACCGTAACGCAAAATATAACAATATTAGGTATGCAATATTAAATGTTTTGATATTTTTTTAGCAGGCATATAAAATAATTAGATTAATTAATTTTTTTTTTAATAAATGACGTTGCGACATAATTTTGAAATTAATTATAAATGTGTATTTTTTATCAAAATAAAAATGTCTTTTTGTGTGAATTTTGTCACAAGTTTATTTTATTATATTAATTAAGGTATAATTTATGCATCATTTTTTATTATAATAATTTTTAAATGCATAATTTTAATTTAACACGCAACCCCAACTTGTTGCCACATTCTGGAGACTTGCCGTATTAATCGTCTCACAGATCCAGACTGAAAACACAATTAAAAACTGTGTCTCTGCCGGGGATCGAACCCGGGACCTTTGGATCAGCAGTCAGCATACCTAACCAACTGAGTTACAAAGGCCGACAAATTCTTAATATTGCACGTTATAAGATGAAGATTTTTTTTTTTATAATTAGATACCTTAAAGTTGATAAATTTGTAGCATGTAGGTATGTTAAAATTGTGAACATGGTATCAAATAATATTGGCGACAGAATTTTAAATACATATCTTCATAGATGGTGTATGTACCTATATATGTACTTTTTCACATTTCAAGTATTGCAGTGAGGCAATTTCTACATTCCAGATAGGATATTTTTTAAAAAGCTATTTATCGTTTTTTATACAAAAAAAAAACAATGTTATATACTAGCTTATTAAAATGTCAGAAAAATGCACAAATAAATTTTATAGAAGTCCTATTTCGCCTCGCCCTTCGTCTTGATATTTATGCATAAGAGTATGTATTGAATATTTTTTTTTAAATTCAAATCAAATTGGAATGTCACAATCGATTAGATGTTGCCAAGATACAAATTATAAATCTGTGGATGCTTCTCCGTAGGGTCGGAAGATTAATTTAAATAGAATTAAATTCCACGGATAGACAATGGGCCTATTTCTGTATGAGAGCCGCCACACGCTAATGGATGAAATATGAGGCGGCCGCAAAAAGCCCGCCAATTTTATTCACATTAAGAACATTATTTGAATATTGGTGACAAAAAGCGAAATGCTGATTCGACAAGCGCACTAGACACGTGATCCGAAGGGGAATAGAGAATTTAAATGGTCTTATTTTACAATGGAAGGGTTTACCGTTAAATACCCTTTCTGATGATATAAGTACATACCTACCTTTTATGGCGATAAAGATTTTGTTGTATTCAAATTTTAATAAAAAAGTATTTTTTATAACACTTTTAACTCCCCCTATCTCTGGGTTATGTGATATCAAAAGCTATGTCTCTGGAAGGCGTATCGAATCATCTGGATAACTGAGTAACAACTCTTTAATGGACGCGGACAATATGGAGATAGACATACGGCGGCTAAGTATGAGCGATTCTTTGGTATGAGTTGTTCAATGAAGAAAAATGGACTTCCTCCAGATGTCCACAATGCAAAATTCAAAAGCACTTCCAAAGACAAAAAAACAGCTTTTTTTCGTAGAGCAACGCAAGACTAAACGTTGAACCCCCTTGGGATAATCTGACTCCATCTAATGAAGTTGATGTATAATATTTCAATGAACTAAAATAAGTGTTTTATTAATATACACTAGTAGAATCAATGATATATAAAATATAAAGTAGGACAAAAAAAAATATAATAGAAAATAGAAAAAAAGATAAAAACTGTATGTAACTTTTGCTTCTATCCTTAAATGGATAGCCTAGTCTTCACACCATTTTTGTAAACCTAACCTACAAAAATTTGGAAAAAATAGTTTGGTTAGGTTTGTTTGTAGTTATTATTATATATTAAAAAAAGTACCTAACTAAAATATTAAAATAAATTATTAAATTGGTATTTTTACCAAACTTTTGTAGGTTGGTTATGTTTAAAAAAATGGTGTGAAGACTAGGCTATCCTGCTTAGATACGTCTAAAATCACAATCCATGGAATATACCTATTGCCAGTATTTGAAATTTTAATATTTATTATCACCCTCAATTTGGGTGGTTTGCCTAATATAAATAAAAATATATATTATGTTTTGTGAAGGATAAATTATTTTATTTGATTCTCAAAAGACGGCATTAGTTTCTTGTTTCTTTGACCCATTTCTATAAAGAATACATCAAACTACACAGAATACAGTACATACACTTAATGAATCTATGAAATGAAATAAATTTAAAAAGATATATCAAAGATAACTTATGATAAAAACATAGCATAAAGTTGAACAAATTTAATGATACTTAATAAATGTATATAAGTTGATACAATGTTTCTCATTTCACGAGGTACGGAATCATCGATATTATTATTTTAAAACACTGTAATTAAAGAGTAGCCACTCTGGTATATACTTGTATCCTAGGGGTTTCAGTGTGATTTAAATGGTGTTGGTTCCCAAACAAAACACTAACCTTTGATATTGTATAAATAAATAACTGGGTGTTGGGTTGGAGCTGGTTGTAAATTGAATGAGATGAAACTATGCAAAAGTAAGGAAGGTGTTTAAAGGGTCAATTGAAGTTTCTTACAAGTGTCAAGAATAATGTGATAGAGGTTAAGAATCCTGGCAAGTAGACAACACATTCTCCTGTCACTTAGGATATCTAAGAAGGGGTGTAAAGATAAAGCACCGAGATTGGCATTATTTACAATTGAGAGTTTGTGAAGTTGATATTTATTTATAGTTAAAATTCTTCTTTTTTATTTAAGTTTGGTAATATGACCTGTTTGTGAAGGTGGGCTGACCTGCTATCCTTCTATCTCTTCTGTAGTCTTCGAGTGATTTAAATTATTTTATATAAACAAATTGACAATATTTTTATCAACATGTCAACATTAATATATCAATACAAGAAACATTATTTAAATCTATGATATTAAAATAAATTATTGTTAAAGTTACTGAAATTACTTGTGGCATTTATATAAATATTACAATAAGTGTATATAAATATTACAATATAAATATAAATATTACAATATAGAGGGTCGCTTCAATAATAGTGAACAAAAGATATGTACTGAAATAACATTTTTCATAAAATAAATTTCAAAGAATCAGCATTTTCAATAATATTACATTACATTTTAATTTTTTTTATTTAATCATTTACGGCATATATTGCCCTTTACAAATAAACATAAAAAACAGATTTCATATTGAAAATAAAATCACAAAAATAAAATAAGCAAAAAAAGGAAAAACCTGTCAATATACATCCATAATAAATCGAACAAATAGTCAAATTTCTATCATCTTTCCTTCCCTTTAAATTGTTTACAAATAATTATGCGAACCAGATAATTATATTTTTTATTTGAGGGTACGTTTTTGTAAATGTTTTAATAAAGTGTCCTTTAAATATCGAAAAAATACATTTTCATTTTATAATATCATACTAATGTAATAATTTTTCAACATCAAATGATTGTGGTCAACGCTAAAATCTTCAACAAGTAATACAAAAAATGAATTCATTTATTAAAAAAAAACAAGAACCTATAATAATGTTTTGTGTAGTAGGTACTTCCTACACATTTATAAAACAAGTTAAGTCAGGTAGGTACCCCTTTTTTAACGGTAAAAAAATTTAAATTCCTAGGCTACGTTAACAATCTCAACGCTCATCTATGTCATTATATAGCCAACAGTTCATATACATTTTTTATATTACAATTTTAACATATGTAGAATTGAGAGCCAATAACAAGCTTTCCATCAAAAACAAGAAATAACTGTAAACAACTCATGTTATATACATGCACACACATGCACATGCGCACACACACATACAATAATTTCTAAATAGTTTTTTATTCATTTATAATAAAAAAAAGAATATACAATACTACAAATAATAAAAATAAAAATAAATACGTTAATACTCTCTAGATAATGTAATAGGTATAATAGTGTTTGAGAGAGGATCAATTGTGCTCGAGCATCGTACTTACGCGTTACGTATTTATACACACAGATAATATAGAAGTAAACTTTTTATACACACAAGAACATTTCAAATTATAGGTTAAGAGGGTGACTGCTGCCAACGTACCTATTTTTTCAATTTGATATACCATCATTATTACTAAACGAATCATTTTGAAAAAAATAACCTAGTTAGTTTGGATATTAATTAATAGAAATATACCTTAACTTTTTGATTATGCTCTGTATATATTCTTGTAGAAAAATAATAAGCATACTCCGATTTTAGACATTTATCTTAAATTTCTAAAAAAATATAAGGTATAGAGCAATATTTTTTTTTATAAATTAAAGAAGAACAAAATACCTGGAATAATATGATATGACGTTGCATTAACGCATCAGGTTAAGTAAATAAACCAAAAAAACTTTTATTACGCAATGACGCTGAATGGAAAATAAATGTTTTTTAGGTTTATTTACTAAACCTGAAGCATTAATGCAACGTCACATCATATTTTTCTAGATATTTTTGTCTTCTTTAATTTAAAAAAATATATATTACTACGCCTTATAGTTTATTAAAAATATATGATAAACGTTGAAAATCGGGGTATGCCATTATTTTTCTACAATAATTTATACAGAACATTATTAAAAAGTTAAGGTATATTTTTGTTTATTAATATCCAAACTATCTAAATTATTTTTTTCAAAACGATTTGATAAGAAATAATGATGGTATATCAAATTGAAAAATAGGTATGTTGGCAGCAGTCCCCCCCTTAATGTATTACCAAAAATATGACTATTTGAAGCTATTTTAAAATTGTTTTGATATTTAAATTCTCTAATGAAAGTGAGCATATCATTGAAAAGTACGTAAATGAATATTTTATGTAGGTATATAAATGGTTTGGTACTATAATATATAAAATGACATATTTGTAGGTAGATCGTAGGTATGAGGAATGAATGTATGTATAGTAGGTATGGAGAGGAGGTTCGCATTGTTATTAGGGCAAAATCATCTCGCTAATTAGTAGAATGAAGAGGGAGATTCCAATCTTGCTGACCAATCCTGGATCCTAACTCCTTGTTCCTGGCCCTTCATATTACTGGACATGGGACAGAGGGGAACTTTGATTTTAACAATAGCTTTATAAAATTCAATCATACTCGATTGAATATATTTAATAATTTTGTTATTTAAAAAGTCTTTTTTACAATCTAGATACTTACTACTGAACGGAGGATAAAGAATTATTGTCAAATAATCGGTATAAAAAAGACATAAGGGCTGGAAGCGTATTTACCTTTCCGTGTTGATTAGGAGGCAAGTACTGCCTCGAATTAGGCACTAGTTTGTTGCGCTAATGCACTTAAAAACTCGTGTTGAATTCAAGGCAATTAATCATTGAATATGGAAGTACGCGCTCTATTTCATTTAGTTTGCATTACGTCTGTCACTGTCACATTTGTATTTTGTTCACAAATTATATGGTAGTAATCAGCAATTTTAAGTAATATGGAACTTAAAATTGGTATTTTGGACAATTTAAAAAATTGTTAATTAAGAAGGATACAAGGATAATTACCAATGTAAAATTCGATGCTTTGTATCTTGTGAAGGTAATTACGACGCAAAATGAAATTATTTCATTGAAAAATTCATGAGTAGGTACCAATCTCTTTCAATAAAAATTGTCTTACCGAATTTTTATGATATATAATGTAGATTTTTGTAGATAAATCTATAAAAACAAAAACAATAATACACAAAAATGCCTCTAACACAGCCTTGTAACGCTCAATCAATACGCATGAATTTATAAACCTGTGTACGATTGAAAGACGCGTGCCTTGAATTGAACACGTATTAGCAGGGACAGTTTGCGTTGCTAAACCGTGTGCATTTGGATGACATGTGCCTTGAATTCAACACGAGTTTTCAAGTGCATTAGCGTAACAAAATAGTGCATAATTCGAGGCAGAACTTGCCTCCTAATCAACACGGAAATAAAATTCATTGAAATTGGTTGGTCGGTTTCGGAGATTATCGTGTACGTACATCGTGACACGACATTTTTATATTATATATTCATATACTTACGAATTCGACTCTGAATTATTTAAAATCCCCTTGTCCGTCCATCCCCTGTCTGAATCTGGCACGATCGGGACAGGGCATGACATGATTGGAGGGGGTTGAGGGGGGGGGGCTTAGGGATAAATTCAAGTTATGCAACAAATTGGTCAAGAGAACAATACTTCAAGAAGGTATCCATCCATCTACTTAACTGACCGTTCTGCCGATAAGGGGATACCTACCTATATTGTCCTAATAATAATATCCCAACACGAGCATGTTTGAAGGCGTTATTATATATTTTATTTGTATACCAAAATTTGTTTTGAAAATAATTATAATGATTCATCGCTACAAAAAAAAAATAATAGGAATACAAAGAATATATAACAAAGAAATATAAAAATAAATAATACTGACAACTTGTCAACTTTTAAAAAAAAGTTAAAATAATTTTCCTCCTCATTGTACCATATGAATGTATTAATTTTGGTGTATTGTATTGTGTGTGTGAGTATATCTTTATTGATTGTTAGCTTTTCTTTATTTATTTTTCCACGTTTGTAAATTAAAATAATATATATTTTTTTATGAACTCTTTCTATGTATTTTATGTATCTTGTTAAATTTAAGTTTTGTGAACTCCTCCCCGAAGCACAAGGTTTCCTTCTTTTCGGGGAGAATTTCAAATTTATTTGTGATGTATAAATATTTTTTTTTATAATATGTCAAAATGTATCCTTTTTATACTTTCTTATTAATAAAATTTACTTACTCATTTACTTACTTACTTAATTATGTAATTAAAAAAAATGTAAAAGGTTCCCCGTAGATACCACTAATTTATCTTTGTTTAGTTGCCCGATAGGTAAGCTATACAAAATATTGATTTTTGTATAATGCCCGCGCACCAATTTCATAAAATATACATTCAGAAATCGTTCATCATATAACTACAGCAATTTAAATGGTTCGCAAACCCTGGCCTTTTTCATGATTATTGGTAAATTTAGAAGCCGTATTTATAAATAATTCTCAGTATTCAAGTCAATACTTAGCATACAGAAATGTATGGAATTCGTCGTGCTAAGTATTGATATGAGCACTGAGAATGACTTATAAATACAACTCCTTAATTTACCAACCATCATGAAAAATGTCCAGGGTTTGTGAACCATTTAATTTCTTAGTCTCGGTGAGGTTGCTGATGGTTAAATTGATAAGGCCCTTGTATACCCTGTGGGCATTCGGATGTACACAAATATGCACACTAAATTATCTTCTAATGAATGAAACACGAAAAAATATTGTCTATCACCTAATCTGTGACATAATAAAATTTAGAGTTTTTTTTAAATAGCAAGAACAGTAATCAAAATATTAAAATAGTGAAAAACATTTTTTGATTTTCATTTTCTCATTCGACAGATGTAAAAAAATCTATTTTAAAGGCCTTGTATTTTTTTTAGTTACGTACAATAAAAATTAAGTTACGTACAAAAAAAAATACAAGAAAAGTATTTATCAATTTTAAATGTCAAAAAACTCATGAAATATAATAAAGATTGTGATTTCTAGGTATTTTTTTAAGTTTTATATTTCACCATTTTCAATGTGTTAGCTATAGGACTAATTTTAACTTAATTTTAACTTATTGTATTTTTTTAAGTTTTATATTTCACCATTTTCAATGTGTTAGCTATAGAACTAATTTTAAATTATTTTTTTGCAAACTGAAAGCGCTCTTGAGGTGACCACGGTTGTCACTAAACGGCGCTTTATAAATTGTCCTTATTATTATTATTAAAGATGTATAAACAACCCAGGGGGGGCTACTCATGACACGTTCTTAATATGTACATACGTTCTTAGGTTACCTTAATCTTAAAAATGTATAAATCAGTACTCGATTATAATCCAACCTTAATATTTCTCTACATATAATCATGAAAATTTATTAATACAACGTTTAGTATGTCATGAGATCGTTAAGAAAAATTTGTAATAGAACGATGTATGATAGAGTTAGAAATGAGGTCACTAGGAAAGAATGTAAGATGAAGAAAGATGTAGTAACTAGAATGAAAGTTAACTCACTTAGATGGTTTGGTCACGTGGAAAGAATGAATGAAGAACGCTTGACGAAAAAAATATATATAAGGCTGACAGGAATGGAAAAAGAGGTCGGGGGCGCCCAAGAAAAGGATGGCACGACCATGTGAACGATATTCTGAAAGAAGGAAATGTTAGAAGTCTGAACAATAGAAGAACATGCATGAGACGTAGCATGAATGTTGACGAGGCGGTGAATGTATGTCAAGATAGAATATTGTGGCGTTCTGTTCTCTCTGCCTACCCCGCGAGGGACATGGCGTGATGGTATGTATGTATATATGTATGTATGTAGTATGTCATTAATTATTGTATAAATTAATGTTATTATTCAATTAATTTAACGTCAAAGATAGCTAAAGTCTGAAGCTGATCTTAATTTTAGTATAATCAAGTTCATGCTGCCTTGCCTTGCTGTTCTTTATTTCAAAGACTTATCTTTTGAGGGTACTGGGGAAAAGATTTTCAAAATAAACTATATAGCCTACTTTAGCCTCTTAAGGCTTATATTGAAAAATCTTGGAAGTTATTCCTATTATCCTATCCCCTCTCCCTTCCTGTTAAATAGAGGTTTGTACGTTGTATGTAAGCCTAGCTATTTATTGGATTGTATAAATGCATTAGGAAACTTATTGTGATTTTGTAAATATGTATTGTGTTTGTGTTTTTAGACAAATTGTATATATTTTCGCATATTGAAATTTGGTATAAATATATATTTTTTTTGTTTTAACCACTGTGAATAATTGGTGTCTAACCAGTTTTCGGAGCTGACCGCATATATGTTTGTACAATATATTTGTACCAAATTTCAATTTGCGAAAATATTTAAAATGTGCCACAAAGTTATAGCAACGTATGAAGAAATTGTATATATCTGTCTGTTCCCAGAATAAAATAAAATAAAATGAATAAATAAACTCTCGATGGTTAAAGGAAATTTCCGTTGGGCAATAAACCCGCCAGTGAACAAATTATATGTAAAACAAGTTTCAAATAAATAAATAAAATCCAAAATACCATAAATATTACACAAAAAAAATATTAAAATATATTATCATATAAATATATACAGGAATATCATTTTTGACGTCAATTTTTTAAATAATATGTTCTTGTTAAACAAGTGCATATACAATATACATCTTCCTACATTTCCTAAACTAAGTATAAATGCTTGTAATATAGGTGAACGAAATCGGTCGAGGCAGGATTCGAACTCGCGACCACTGGATTACAAAGCCAGCGCGCTAACCGCTCTGCCATCGACTCATCTAAATTTAATACAAAATAACCAAATATCACATGATGGGTATAGGAAGAAAATAAGTTTGTACTACAATATTAGTAACTCGTTAGGTCCAACTTAGTGATACTGGACTTGGGTTTCTATAGCACCTTACATATGTTAGATAATTCTAATAAGCCTTTGTATAGACAACAACACGTTGGTCACTGCTCATACTACCTCCATTGTCCGTGAGACGAGATATTCCCAATTAATTATCAAGAAGATAGGTACCCAGCCAATACATGTTAGCAACGGACAGTTTGCTTTCAGGGAATCGCTTTGTAACATACACGTGTCCATTTTTATTGATTTTAAAAATAATTTTGTTATCTTTTTGTATAACAATACGATAAAAATAAACACTTCCTTGCACCCTGCGCAAGATGCGAGTTTATTGCCATATGGCAATTTCTTGCAACTAACCAGTGTTTCCAGCCTAGAGAAGCAATATTAGCGTGAGAAATAAATTTCTCCTCTGCTGGGAATCGAACCCAGGATGCCCTCACAGAAACCGAACGGCTTACCAACTGTGCCACGGCGGTCGGCGGTATTATACGTATATCTCAATGAAAATTGTTATCAGCTGTGTTATTTCTCTTCTTTATCTATTTCTCTTATATTCTATTTCTCTTCTATTCTATATTTTTGATCGCTTACAATACTGAGAATGACGGAAACTTCTGTACTCGGTTATTGCGACTTGGTTATTTTACAGTTGAAAACTCGGTTATTGCCAAATGTGCTTTTCTTGCTAAACACGGTTATTCTAAATTTAATAAATGTGAGTTTTTTTTTTTGTTTCCTTCAATCTCGAAAGATTTTTTATTTTATGAAAAGTATAAAGTTTTATAAATGAATGATGACAATTGGAATCCTTAAAATTTAAAAAAAAAAAGAAAAATAAAATAATAAAAATTATCTCTTTATAATTACATATTTTGCCCATTTTTTATGAAACACATCTATTTTTCATAATGCTTTCATAATTCGGTTAAGAAAGGGTTAAAAAACTAACAAATTCACAAAATATTAAAACATCAAATTTAAAATTAAAGAATAACAAACATAAAAATATCAATTATAAAACACAATTAAAAACAAAATACAATAACCCAAACACAACGGTCATTATTTTAAATATAAAATTATTTTCAGGAGTTCCTAAATAAATATCTAAATACAATTGATCCAGTTTCGATTCAAACTTCAAATTCTTATTCAGTTGTAACTTATCCCATTTACATAAGCCATATATTTTTACTCCTCATTAACGCAAGGGTGTATAGTGGGGAGTAATGAATTCGCAATTTTATGTATTTTTGTTTCAGTTTCAGTGTCGGGTTGCCGGCACTGAAACTGATTTACATTTACTATTTAAAAAAAAAATGATAAATTGACTACGTGTCTTTTCAAACTCGACGCTCAATCGGACAATAATGTATTATGAATAAGGCCGAGATGGTATGGTAGGAATATAGGCAAATTTGAAGGGTCGTATTGAAATTTGGAATAGTTGGTCTAATTAAGTGGTGAACTGTGCCTTTGTTACTGAAGGGAGATTTTTCGGACGGACAGACGCCGCACGTGCGCTTCGCCTGTCTAATTAGACATCACATGCACTCATACACCGTGGAGGCTGGAGGCGTGATGCCTGTTGGACACTGACCACCCCCATGTATATATTAGTGATATTTTGTTACAATTCCTGTTTAACTAGATAGGTATAATGGTGCCTGTCTACATAGACACATATAGATATGATTTTATGTTACATTAAAGGGATAAAATGTATTCATCATATATACATAGATACTTAAATTTAAAGTTATTATGTGTTATTTTAAAAAATAATTTTGAAACAGTTATTTTGTATAATATTTTGCTAATACTACTGATAGACAGTGAAAGCATATAGATTTTCACATCAGTAAAAATAATTATGTCTTAAAATGAATAAACTGATTTGCCTAACGAGGGTATTTTATATTTTGTTTACATTGGTCAATGTAGATAAATGTTTTTGTTATACCATGGTAATAGACGATTATTTTTCTTATCATAATCAAAAACCTCCCTAAGATATAACTTTACATTGAAAGTTGAATGAATTTCATCAAAAAATATGGAATACTCTAAGATCCATTTATTTATCAATGCTAAGTCCTGATATTACGTCGGCTATCTCATTAAACATATTCAAAAAAAGGCTAAATCAAAAATATTTACCTGGGGGGCAAGTCTAGTCCAACCGTCGATATCAGAATCCTCACGATTACCCATATTATGGATATAATTATTATTTGGAGTTCTACAATATTTTTAGATGTAACTCCATATGATAATTATATCCATGATATGGATAATCACGAGGGTTTTGATTTCGCCGGTTGGACCAGACTTGCCCCCTGATTTCTTCTTCCTCTCCTTATCTTTTTGTTTTCATTTCTATGTCATCATTTCTTCTTTTGTCATCATTTCTATCTTCTTCTTCTTCTTTCGTGTCAGCAACGCATTCAAATAATTTTCTGCCAGTGTCTAGCAACGTCAATAGCACAATCATTGCCCACCATAAGATCGTGCATGGTGCAGTTGACTGGACTTGAGGGGCAGCTGCACAAATGTGCGGTGGTCTGCTGCTCTCCACAGTCACATGTCGTTGGTAATCCCTGTTGCAGGAAGCCCCATGTAGACAGGTTATCCAACGTTCTCCCAACGCCCGTCCTCAGTCTGTTTAGTGACTTCCACGTACGCCACTCCGCGTTGTGGCCCGGGGGAAGACTCTCCTTAGTGCGGACGAAGTTATCGGGAGCTTCTTGCTGCCATAGACGGAGCCTTTCCTGCTCAGGGTGAGATGGAAGTGGCTGCGTTGATGTCAGGAAACTTTTGCGTGATCTTAGTCTTATGTCAGGGGGGGCGTGGTCATACAGAGAGTGAGTAGAAAGTGTTTCTGCTTTGTGCATTTCCGTCCGGCATATAACATTGCGTCTTATGTGTGGTGGAGCGATACCCGTAAGAGGATACAGTTTTTTGACTGCAGTGGGCTTAAGGCATCCTGTGATGTTTCTATGAACTGTTATTATGTTGATTTTTTTTGTTTGTCTTCTTTTATCTTTATTTTCTTTATTATATTTAATTTTTGTCATGTCAAAACTTTATTGCCATATTGAAAGCAATTGCCGTTAAGTAATAAACCCGCCAGTCTATGTACAAGAAGTTACCAAATAAAATAAAAAAAATAAATAAATTAAAACGAAATTCAAGATATTTACTTAACCTAAGCCAAAAAAATGTATTTCAAATTTTCATTGTGTGTCGAAGGATAGTATTTGAAGTCAGTTGTTTATTTGGATAGTAGGTATTATGTCCGCTACGGTCAAATTCGACATTTCTTTAACACAAGCTTTAATAAATTTATTTTTATTAAAAAAAATATTTCCTTGTTACAATAACATTTTATACACCCTCGTCTTCTTCTTCTTTTGTTTCAATCTTGAAGATTGGTTGGCAGCATTAAATTGATACATCTCCTCCTCCACTCCGCTCGGTCTTCAGCGACTCTTTTCATCTCCGTGTAAGAGGTACAATGCATGTCGCGGCACACCTGTTCTAAATACTCCCGGCGGGGACGCCCTCTGCCAGTTGTACCCTCAACCATTCCCTCCAAGATGATATGTAGGAGATCCTCGTGTCGCAACACATGGTCTATCCAATTTGCACGCCTTTTCGATATGGTGTTTGATAGGTGCCTGGTTTCCTTAATTCTGCTGAGAACCTCATCATTTGTTATATGGTCCCTCCAAGATATGCCAAGCATTCCGCGATAGGTCCATATCTCGAAGGCATCCAATCTTTTGCGTTCTCTTTCACCTATGCACCATGTCTCACAACCATATAACAAAATACTCCATACAAATGTCTTCACTAGTTCCTTTCGGAGTTTAAGGTCCATGTTGTTGGACTCGAACATCTTGGATTTTTTGTTGAAGGCGAGTTTTGCCTGGTGAATGCGACTGTCCACCTCTCTACTTGAACGGCCATCCCGTGTGATTCTACTCCCTAGATACACAAATTCTTTCACATTCTTGAGAGCAGCTCCTGACATCAGTAGATTCATTTGGCGTTCATCCCTGCCTACAGTTAGTACCTTAGTTTTATCCTTATTTATTTTCATGTTGTACTTTTCGTTTAGGACTAACTCCATAGTTTCTAAGGTTTCTTTTAGTTCTTCTTCACTATCCGTTATCAGAGCGATGTCGTCTGCAAATCTGATCATATCTACCTTTTGTCCATGGATTCTGATGCCTCTTCTATGTTCCATTACTTCTCTTATTTCATCTATCGCACATTGAATATAGCCGTTAAAAAGCATTGGAGAGAGAGAGAGAGAGAGAGAGAGAGAGAGAGAGAGAGAGAGAGAGAGAGAGAGAGAGAGAGAGAGAGAGAGAGAGAGAGAGAGAGAGAGAGAGAGAGAGAGAGAGAGAGAGAGAGAGAGAGAGAGAGAGAGAGAGAGAGAGAGAGAGAGAGAGAGAGAGAGAGCAGCCTTGTCTCACACCTTGTCTTATATTTGCCTCTTTTTCTTCTTTTCCACATCTGATTATGGCGGCTTCGTTTTTGTAAAGAGATTGGATGATACGTCTGTCTCTATACTTTACACCAATCCCACCTAGTATTTCAAAAAGTTTCTTCCATTCTACTTTGTCGAAAGCCTTCTCTAGATCCACAAAGCCAACATACGTGTATTGATTACTTTTTATTCGTACCCTCGTACATTCCCTTAACTAAGTAACTATGCATAAATGCTTGTGTATATATGGTGACAGAAATCTGTTAGGTAGGGTGGGACTCGCGTTTTCTATATTACTAGACCAGCGCTCTGCTATCGAACCTTCAAAAAATAAATAATTATATTATTTTAATTTGAAAATTCTCCTTTTTTTCAGGTTTCTACCAGCAGTACAACCCGTTCTACTACAAATGATGACACTGATATTCGATGTCATAGTTGTAATGAAAACAAAAGTCACAAGTCTACTGAAAGAGTTACTATGAATAACATCATTTTTTCAAAACCACGAGTCTTTAGACTTAAATAATTTAATATTTATTTTAGAATATAAAACTATCTTTAAAAAAATACAAAAAAAATTTTGGCAAATGCTCCTTACTAAAATAAAATAAACATTATCAGTGAAATTAATAAAAAATCCTTATATCATGGTTAAATCGCGGTTCGATTGAACCCGATTTAAAGTTTTATTCCACATTCAACTGAAACCTTATTAACAGGAATTATGAAAAAAATATTTATGTAATTATAAGTTTTATAAATATTTTTTCATAATTCAAGTTGATTATGTAGTTCCAGCATGAAGTGACAGTTTAAACAACCGCAGTATAGTTTAACTCTATTTCATAAAACAACATCTAATTTAGTTCTGTTAAGTGTGTCCATTGGTGTGGGATTTTTTGTTTAAAAACAACGTAGGTAAATCAATAATTATAATACATCAAATGGCTTTTTATATGTTTTTCTAATATCTTATTTTAAAAAAAGCTTTCGATATTATTTAAAAGGATCATAACTACTTCAAAAATGTGAAATGTCAAATAAAACTAGTGTTAAACTACCGGTTCAATTTGATATTTGATTTGAATTACGGTTCAACTCTTGATCCGTGTTTATAAAAAGAGTAGTTCAATATTTGAACCAGGTTTATAAATAACACTGTATTATAATATGTTACATTAAACAAACATTTTTCAATTGAAAAATAAGTTGAAGGTTTTTTCGTTGACACAGTGAAAGTTCATCATTATGAATTGTAAAAAAAACTTATAAATAGAAACACAGTTAGATTTCACAATGAGTATTTTTATTTGCCTAAGCGCTTTCGCCAGTCACAGCTGGCATCCTCAGAGGTACACTATATGCTACATACAGTATATAGTGTGCTTCTGAGGATGCCAGCTGTGCCAGATGACAGCGAAAGCGCTTAGGCAAATAAAAATACTCATTGTGGAATCTAACTGTGTTTCTATTTATAAGTTTTTTTACAATTTATGAAAAATAGGTATTCACTGTGATTGTTTTGTAAAAAAACGAATTATTTTTAGATATATTTTTTTTGTTCAATTTTAATTTTCATTATGTATAATACGTAGTGGTTTTTGTACTTTATTTTTAAAAGTGTATATTTTGGGCACGAAGGTATGTTAATATTAAATTTGCCTATATATAAAGATCTTGCAAAATTTGTTTGAATATACAGTAGGTTAAAAAATTGTAAATATATCAATACATCAGGTTGTTAATTTTTTTCCAAGTTATTTTTTATATCATCTAGGGAACCCACCCTTCGAAGAAATATGGGTTTATTAAATAATTCACAACAATAATGAAGATACTTACCACAGATTTATAAAATAGGTGTTCATACTATTAGGATTAAAATTATAAGCTCTTGTCACGCTTATAATTCATATCTTTATCTCTATATAAATATATTTTAATGCCTCAAAAGAATAATGTCAAAAGTGGACTGAGACATTTAAAATAGTCTTAATTCAAAGACCTTATATAATAAAGTATATAAGGTCTTTGTCTAAGGGTGGGTTTTTTCAACCTTAGTTATAGTTATAGTTAGAGTTATAGTTATAGTTACCACTGGTCATCACAGAAATGTTTTTTTTTTTCAAAATATAACTACGCATTTAGCCCGTTACTTTAGCCGTAACTATAACCAGCCGAAAACCAGTAGTTATAGTTAAATTTGATAGTTATGATAGATGTCGCTGGTAATTTTTGTTCATGACTGACCATTTGACGTTTGTACGGGTCAATTTCGTATTTTTTTTATCATAATATCTAAACACAGTAGGTATAATATAATTATGATAGTAATATATACGATGAAATAATGGAATACGTATTGAAAAAAAAGAAAAAAAGTTAGGTTTCGACGACTGTGAATTTTTAGCGTGATGACGCTTGTATACAGAAATAGTGAGATATCTCTTTTTAAAATTAGGTTACGATGATATTCGCAAACATTCAAAATTCATTCACCATATAACAGCAAATTTATTTTGGTGTAATATGCATTCACCATATTACAGCAAATTTATGACAGCCGCCATTACTCGGAGCCACAAATACATAAATAATAAAAAACGAGACACACTATATCTTCTATCTTTTATATAGTATGCGCAAGAAAGAGACAGGAAACGCTCGGAACGTATTGTTTACAATTTGTATGGAATATTTGGGGTCTTTTATACCTGCAACACCCGTAACTTTAACTATGACATAACTACACTTGAAAAAACCATTTTAAGATATTTAGCTATTTCTTGTATAACCAGTTGTTTTATTATAACTATAACTACCGATTTAACAATTCTGTGAAAAAACCCGCCCTTAAATAGACTTCACAAAATAATCAGATCGATAGTAAAAAGTGTTACCAACATAAAATAGTAAGTTGTATAGGTAGGTACTTACCTATATAAATTTTTAATATTTATACCTCCATACCTTCCAGTAGATATAAGTATGCACTTATTATTCTGTGTACCGATACTAGGTATATTGAGAAAAATATTTGTTGTTTATTTATTTATTTATTTTGAATTCATTTATTTGTAAATAAAATGTTAATTATAAAGACTTTTTGAACATGTGTCAAATGTGAATATACTTTTTTGTACAACGAAAAGAACAAAAATAAAAAAAATACACTAAATTTTGTTTTTATTTTATTAATAAGTGAAGTGTAATTAAAAAATAAACAAAATCATAAAAAAAATGTTTCAAGCTAATATTTTAGAGCGGTAATCCAAAATATATTTGATTTGATTATTTTTTCCAATGGGTAGTTATAAATTGTATAATAATTATGAATTGTATATGAATTATGATTTATAAATAAGCAAGTAATTCCTTCTCATGACTTTTTTTGCGGTCTGTCGTTGGTAATATAGTCAGAATATAATTGATTATCAATCAATTAATATATAGTACCTACCTATTGAATGGCAAATATATTAGTACCTATTGGTGATTTAAAGACTTGTTTATCCATGTTAGTAAAGTTTGAATATTTTACATTGCACACAGTTTATATAAAATTTCGCAAACTGTCAAAAAATAGAACAGACTATAGATATTGTGTGGTCTGTTTATGATTTGCAACTTCGATACAAACATTATTACAAAGTTTTGCAATATTTAAGTCGATAGAGATATGAAATTGATCGTAGAAACTGATATTTAATTATAAACAATGATACATTTGTGTACCATTTATAAACAACGTTTTGCAATGTACCTATTTGTGCTGATTATATAGCAAATGACACTTGTTATCTTGAGTATATAAATTACTTTGAAATTGATTGATATCGTTTTCTGGACGAATGTCTCGTTTTCTTAAATCACACCATATTTACAATGACAACAATAAGTAGATTACTGCTGCTTAACTAGGAAATCCTGTTCTAGGGCTGTTCTAGAACCAGGTGATTATTCCCGTTCCACAATTTAATTTGTGTTTTATTATTTTTTTGTTTTTAATAAATTAAAAAAAATTATATCAGTAAAACAGAAGCGATTTGCTCATAGAAAAGAGATTTTATTGATTTGCTATTTATATATTTGTTTTTGAGTAGAAATATAATAAATATTTGAGAAATAAATAAATAAACATCATTATCCGATAATTTTAAATCGGTTGAGGTAGGATTCGAATATCTACATGTCCACCGAATTTCTAAAACCGTTATGTAAATTAAAAGTATAAAATAATATTGCGTTGTTATGTGAAATTCTCTTAAAAAATATTCCATGTATATTTTTAAAATGTACTGTGTATATTAGAATAATATATTTACACTTTACAACAATAAGTGACAATCTTTGAAAGAAACATACTAAATTGTTACTCTCAGCTACTCTTGACGATAAGAAGTATCAAAGGTTGCAAATGGTTTGTATCTCTGCTGCTTCGAACTAAGATGGAACTAAAGAACGACTTAGTTTGGATCAGTCTCGTACGATGGCGCTAGTTATATTAATTTCGTATAATATTATTTGAACGATAAATTAACTATCCATTGAAATTGCTGAAAAGAATATGAAAAAATATATGCACTCATAATTAAAAATGACTTTTTTATACGCTGTTTAATGACTTCTTCGTAAATAACTGCAAGCAAATCATTTGTACAGGTATGTATATTATGTATAACGACGAATACATAGCAGCTGATACCTGCTCCCTACTAAAATGTGTATAGTTTTCCCTATCCATCGCAAATTTTTTACTCCAATGCTCCCAAATGTGATTTATCTATCACTTTGTAGTGTCGAAAAAGGTTGAAGAATATGATAAAAAGAAATATGTAGAAGGGATATGGTGCACTGATGTAATAATATACCTTTTATCTTCACTAGAGCAACTTATTCGCTCCTAACTAGATGCAGATATTGGTTGGTACCTATAAAACTGGTGTGGCCAACATTTCAAGTACTTACCTACTTAAAACGAAAATAATACCACACTGATCAGCCATAAATGTTATCACCATCTCTGAATATAATTGCTTTTTAGTTGAGAATAGACTGTTGCGTGGAGATATACATACCTAGGATTACATATTGATAATACATTTAATTGGAGTAAACACGTAGAACTCATTTGTACAAAATTAAATTCAATATTGTGTAATTTTTATTTGTTAAAGGGTAGTGTTTCCCGGGCCATATTGTATTCTATGTACTATGCTATGGTCGACTCGATCATCAACTACGCGTTAACTTGTTACGGCTTAACCTACCCAACACACACCAATAAAATTAAACAAATTCAAATCAATTTCTTGAAAATGTTGGTGGACAACAATACAAAAAAATCATGTAATAGCCAATATGAAAAATTATTTGAAATATGTAAAATACTCCCAATACAAAATAAAGTAAAACAGTGCATCATTTTGGAAGAATACAAAAATGAATCTTTTAAAACAGATATAAGTCACATATATGGGAGGTGGGTGGCTGGCGATGGAGCGTGCCCTGCAGGTACCTAAGCAAACAACGTGTATGGAGATGAGATCGTACCAGGAAACATCTTGTACCGCATATTATTAACGCGTTGCCGATTAGGATAAGAAATATTTTAAAGTCTGACGAAACGAAAATAGTAACAATAAAAAATACACTGAAACATCTGTATCTTACATAATTCAAGCGTTCGTTAGACTTTGAATTATTATTGTTGATGTTAATTATAGGTATAATATATGTATATTATGTGTAAGGTTTATTTCAATTTTTATTTTCTTACGAATTTTCAAGTTTTTTTTCTTTCAGATTTTTGTTTGGTCTCTGTATCTTTTATATTTGAGATTAGTTTATTGAAATAATTATATGTGAAATTTATAATATTATGTGAAAGAGAGAATCTGCTCTGCCAAAAAACTGCTTTGCAGTTTGGCGGTAAAATAAGAATGTATTACTTTTTATTAAAAAAAAAGATACACGCACGTGTTGTGCTTCATTTTATAAGGTAATGCACACCCGCACGACCGTCGCTGGTTACCATGCATTGTGGCATTATGCTTTGATACATTTTATAAGCAATTCTAATTTCTTTCGGCTGGAAACAATAGATAAATTGTTGAAAAAAATCAAATTCAGCAATAAGCATGCCACTTGTTCATGGTGCAAGGAAGTGTTTATTATAATCATTAGTATATGTATTTAAAGACCACAATGTCACCTTTAATAAAGAAATTACAATTTAAGATTTATTTGTCAATTTATTGGTTCATACCTACATGTTTAATTTAATTCATGTTTAATTTGGGAATGTATGAGGATGTATATGTACCTACTTTCCACAAGAACAAATTATGTTTAATTTAGGTTTTGTATGAGGATGTATATGTAGGTAGGTACCTACTTTCCATTGCACAAGAACAAATTATGTTAAATTTAGGGAATGTATGAGGATGTATATATACCTACTTTCCACAAGATCAAATTATGTTTAATTTAGGGAATGTACGAGGATTTACCTATATACCTATACCTACTTTCCACAAGAACAAATTATGTTTAATTTAGGGAATGTATGAGGATGTATATATACCTACTTTCCACAAGAACAAATTATGTTTAATTTAGGGAATGTACGAGGATTTACCTATATACCTATACCTACTTTCCACAAGAACAAATTATGTTTAATTTAGGGAATGTATGAGGATGTATATATACCTACTTTCCACAAGAACAAATTATGTTTAATTTAGGGAATGTACGAGGATTTACCAAATATACCTATACCTACTTTCCACAAGATCAAATTATGTTTAATTTAGGATGAGGATGAGGATGTATATATACCTACTTTCCACAAGAACAAATTATGTTTAATTTAGGGAATGTACGAGGATTTACCAAATATACCTATACCTACTTTCCACAAGATCAAATTATGTTTAATTTAGGGAATGTATGAGGATGTATATATACCTACTTTCCACAAGAACAAATTATGTTTGATTTAGGGAATGTATGAGGATGTATATATACCTACTTTCCAAAAGAACAAATTATGTTTAATTTAGGGAATGTACGAGGATTTACCTATATACCTATACCTACTTTCCACAAGATCAAATTATGTTTAATTTAGGGAATGTACGAGGATTTACCTATATACCTATACCTACTTTCCACAAGAACAAATTATGTTTAATTTAGGGAATGTATGAGGATGTATATATACCTACTTTCCACAAGAACAAATTATGTTTAATTTAGGGAATGTACGAGGATTTACCTATATACCTATACCTACTTTCCACAAGAACAAATTATGTTTAATTTAGGGAATGTATGAGGATGTATATATACCTACTTTCCACAAGAACAAATTATGTTTAATTTAGGGAATGTACGAGGATTTACCAAATATACCTATACCTACTTTCCACAAGATCAAATTATGTTTAATTTAGGATGAGGATGAGGATGTATATATACCTACTTTCCACAAGAACAAATTATGTTTAATTTAGGGAATGTACGAGGATTTACCAAATATACCTATACCTACTTTCCACAAGATCAAATTATGTTTAATTTAGGGAATGTATGAGGATGTATATATACCTACTTTCCACAAGAACAAATTATGTTTGATTTAGGGAATGTATGAGGATGTATATATACCTACTTTCCAAAAGAACAAATTATGTTTAATTTAGGGAATGTACGAGGATTTACCTATATACCTATACCTACTTTCCACAAGAACAAATTATGTTTAATTTAGGGAATGTATGAGGATGTATATATACCTACTTTCCACAAGATCAAATTATGTTTAATTTAGGGAATGTATGAGGATGTTTATATACCTACTTTCCACAAGAACAAATTATGTTTAATTTAGGGAATGTACGAGGATTTACCAAATATACCTATACCTACTTTCCACAAGATCAAATTATGTTTAATTTAGGGAATGTATGAGGATGTATATATACCTACTTTCCACAAGAACAAATTATGTTTGATTTAGGGAATGTATGAGGATGTATATATACCTACTTTCCAAAAGAACAAATTATGTTTAATTTAGGGAATGTACGAGGATTTACCTATATACCTATACCTACTTTCCACAAGAACAAATTATGTTTAATTTAGGGAATGTATGAGGATGTATATATACCTACTTTCCACAAGATCAAATTATGTTTAATTTAGGGAATGTATGAGGATGTTTATATACCTACTTTCCACAAGAACAAATTATGTTTAATTTAGGGAATGTATGAGGATGTATATATACCTACTTTCCACAAGAATAAATTATGTTTAATTTAGAGAATATATGAGGATGTACTTACATTAGGGTGGCCGTACATTTTTTTTTCGAATCCACATATGAAAGGGGTCCTAAAAGTTGTTTTTTGGGATACTGGTAATCTAAAATATAATAAAAAATATTCATTACTACTTTTGGCCCTCTACCAGAAGTCAATGTTTTCAAAACAGATTTTTTTAAAAAAAAATTCTGTAAAACGAATATTATTTAGTTTAGAAATACCAAGAAATTTTCAACATCCAAAATTATTTATTTTTTCTTAAAACATTCTACAAGCCCCAGCTTCAAGTATCAGTAGAGGGCCAAAAGTAGGTACTATTGAATCACAAAATGCATCTACAATCTTCCTTTATATTTATGCGCAACTTTTGAGACCACTTTCACCAAGATAGGTATGTTAAAGAATAAAAATTCTTCATACATGGACGGCCCAGCCTAATTGTACATGTAGGTAAGTACCTACTTTACACAAAAACATAATATACTTACATCATTTTTTTAAAAAGAAAAAATAAATATATATTAAGCAAAATATTTACGTTGAAGTCTACCGAAAATGTCATATTTCTAACTTCTTACAAAGACATTTTTCATCGTACCTATAATTGTCAATAATGAAATACCTATCTGACATTATTTTTCCCTATTTTCTGTGTTATCTCAATTTATATGAATATATTGAGGAGCACTCACATTCCTACCTACCTGGTGCACGCGCTTTCTTTCCTGTGGGAATTCATTTTGAAATAGCTTTAAAAATAAGTTATTTGTTCTAAATATATTTTTTCATTTCATTAATTTTCTTCTTTATCTGATGTAGATGTCTTTGTAAATATAAATAAATATGAGAATATTTACAAAAAAATGTTTTTATTTTATATAAACTACTATTTACTATGTGATATATAAGGGTTATTTTCTTGGGTAACCCATAATTATATTGTAGTCTCGAATAAGATTATTGTTTAACACCCAACGCTTTGAACACATAGCACTGTCCATTATCATAGGGGTTTTAGAATTGTATTTCGAGTTCTGCTTGAATTGGTGGCGAGCAGACTCGTTCAACTCAGAAGTAGAGATCCAAGTAAGTTTTAATAGTGATTTAGTATAGTTGTTGCCAAATATCTTGATTAAGGAGGCGATTTGCACGTATACCAACGAAGCAAAAAGACACAAAATTGCGCTCTGCGAATCCAGGAGCCTGGTTCAAGATATTTGGTGAAAACTATAATAGTCCATTCAGGGGGGCAAGTCTGGTCAATCGGCGAAATCAAAACCCTCGTGATTACCCATATCATGGATATAATTATCATAATATGGAGTTCTATAACATCTAAAGATGTTATAGACCTTCATATAATAATTATATCCATGATATGGGTAATCGTGTGGACTTTTATTTCGCCGGTCGGACAGACTTGCCCCCAAATTTGTATACGGTAAATTAACTAAAATGTAACTATAAAGTTTATTTGAGGGTAAAAGTAAAAATATTCAAAAGCAATGTTATATAATAAAGTAAAGCATTTCATCAAATCCATACTACAAAAAATAGAATAACAAAAGGCGTACACTGATGTCACTGATTAAGAAATTGAATTTAAAAATAAGAGCTGAAGGCAAATAGAACTAAACGCCATACATTCATAAAAAAATGAAGGTATTTTTTTGAAACGTGGTTGTTTTTCGGATTCAACATCCATGACCATCGATTCGTGAAAAGATTAAAATCCTTGACTATTCCAATTTGAACCAATGTCGAACGTAAAGCTTTGTAGGACACATCACAAAATATACCCTGCACAACGACCTTTGAATGGACGGATAGAAAAGTAGAAGTTGTAGTTGCTTTAGTAGTAGTTGAAGTAGTAGTAGTTGTAGTAGTAGTCGTAGTAGTATTAGTCGTAGTAGTAGTCGTAGTAGTAGTATCTGTCGTAGAAGCACAGATTATATCTGCTCTGTACAAAGCAGAATACCACATTACACCGTACCTCCAATCGTTTTAATTCAAAAGTTGTATTTATCGTGTCATTGAATTTCTGTTTACGTGAAAATAAGCGATGTTTACTAACGACATCTATGGATGAAATCGTAAAATAAAATCAGTCTAATTACATATTATTTATTAAGTTCACATCAATACGAAGTCGATCGAATTTAAAGTTTGGGCTATATAGACACAGAGGACATAAAATTCAATACGCACTCTCAATATGATTAATTTTCAATTAATTAATTTATTAATTAATTACAAGAACTTGTGTGTATTTGTGTTTTTATTATATTAGGTATTGTACTAGAATCTAAAAATTAGATGATTTGAGCAATATTCCTTTAGGAACGTTATCGGGTAATTGTTCTGTTATTCTCCAAAGTAGGTACATGTCGGACAACACAATGACTATAGCTGCCACCAAACTTCTTGAGCCTTATGGCCATGAAGGGGGGCGTTTTGCACATATTATACAACCAAGCAAAAAGACACAAATTTGTAATTTGCGCACCCACGTGACGGGTTTAAGTTGTTAAACAATAACCATACTATCAAGCATATTTCATACCTACCACCATCCTTAAGAGTCCAACGCCTGCCAAGGGGCCCCGCCATCGATATATTATTGTATAATTAAAAAACTGTGCGGGGTTAAACGAATGTTCTGTGCATACTTTTATGAGGTATTGCACACCTACGCACCTGTCGCTGGATACCCCACATTGTGGGATATGCCTTGATAGTATGAATGAATACACTAATCATAAACACTTCCCCTGTACCCTGTGTAAGAGACGGGATTATTGTCATTTGGAAATATCTTCCTATTAACCGATTCTTCCAGCCCAAAGAAACAAGATTTAAAAAAATCTCCTCTGTTGGGTATCGAACCCAAGACACCAGGACTAGTTGATAAATTAATGTAAAAAATATGTTTAAACTGTGAAATCATGTTTCTCCTTCGTGGCATCCCGCTTACAAACAAAAAATATTTCGTATATGTACCTATCTATTTTATAAAAATCTTCCACTTGTAAATAAGTTTTTTATTTTAAATTAATAAACATGTTTTTGAAACAAGTACATAATTTATACATCCTCATACAATCCCTAAATTAAGAAAATGCTTATAATATGCAAATGGTGAACGAAATAGGTCATGGTAGGATTCGAACCCGCGACCACTGGATTGCTAATTCAACGCGCTAACCGCTCTGCCACTACCTATGTATGATACTAACGCCATCTATTTGAAATGGCACAAATTAAATTGAAACACTGATTCGATAGTCGGTATTGTTTAAACGTATTGTTACAGAGGTCACCCAACGGTTCTCAAAGTTTCCTATTTATTAAATAGCGAGAATGGTCATTGAAATTAAATTATTTGTTTCTGTAGATAAAAAAAAAATTAAATCAATGATTTGAGTATTATCTTCGCATATATTATGTACCTACTTGGGAAGATCTCAAAATAGTTTTTTTTGTTGATATCTTCTTCTTTTTCTTGTGTCATGTCAGGTCTCCCCGACGTTGACGACCACCATAGAGAAAGCCTCCCTGTCCTGTGCAGTGCGAAGCAGCTCCTCCACTATTCTCATACCGGTCCGTTCCCGAATGTTTCACAGCCAGGAAAGTTGCCTTCTTCCGACCTCTCTACGACCCTCAATCTTCCCCCTCATGACGAGCTGAAGGATGGCATACTTTTCACCTCTCAGAATATGACCGAAGTACAACACTTACGGAGATATAATCTTTCATGCACAAATAAACGATTTCAAAATGAATGTGTGTCAAGATAGAAAAATGTGGCGTTCGTTTCTCTGGTTACCCCATGAGGGACATGTATGTTGTTATATTATGTTTCATACAATTCGCAGACGTCTTTGCAAATAGAAGAGTTTGATGATTTTCTCATGGATCCCATGATCAAACCTTGACTTAATTAAAATAGGTCCAATCGAAAGATTGGACCTATTTAAGCCCCCTTTCTAATTAAAAAAAATCTCCATTTTTGGATGTCGGTAAAAATCCGTGATTTTCAACCTATAAATTAAATGGGTATCCACATAATTATTATGACCTGGGTGGAATCTTAGTTCTATAGTTATATCTTTGTTCTATAATAAAATTATAGAACATAAAATATATAATAAAATTATCTTATTGAGTTCTATATATGTATATATCTTAAGAAATAATTATACAACTCCTTAAGATAATTATATCCATGATATGGGTAATCATGTCAAAATAGTACCTATCAATACAAGATTTGGACAAGAATTGAAAATTTGTACCCGAGCAGTTTAAAAAAATGTAATCAGACAAGAAAAGTGTTAAAAACAAAAAAAAAAGATAAAAATTTGGTTTGGATATGACGATAAATTCCTGATAAAGCATGCTGTGGTTGAAAATATGACACAAGAGAAAGATAATCTCAGTTTTTCTGCAAGAACAGCCAGAAAGCCTGAGTTGTTTATGTTCCATTTTGCAAAACGAAATGTTGGAAATTTTCAATTATTCTACGAATTTGTCCACAGAACAATGACAGATTTAGTGAAAATTGACATATTTCCTTTCTCATGGTGAATTTTGGCGGTCCTCGGATTTTGCAAACGAAATTACTTCCAGCGCCTGCACTAACACATGTAAAAAAAAACTTGTCAAACATTTGAATTCGAAATTTGTACTACACGCGGCTTCTGTAGGTACCTTATAATTCTATGTAATACATACATATTTTGTCAATTTGACTTATTACAACATTTTGTTTGGGAATCTTTGGTAAATTAAATACAATAAAGCCATAAATAGGTACCAATGTACTTTGTCAAGTATAAAATATAAAAAAAACATAATATTACCGTGATGCATGTATGTAGGTATAGTATATTTACATAGTTAAAAAATATATCTAATAATATGGATAAGCAGAAAAAACATGGGAATGTAAAAAAAATATAAAAACATAATATATTTGTGTTTGATTACAAAGGTGGCATTATTGGAAAACATCCCGAAAAAACTGACATGGGCTGCGCAGATTTTTTTTTATTCGTTGGCAGATGTGGAAACCACCCCCCACTCCTTTGATTCAGCATGCATTTTATATAGACCAACAAAAAAAATTTGAATATAAGAAGATGAAAATAAACGCAAAAAAAACAAAAAAAGAAGGTATTTATTTGTTACGTGGTAGTTTTTCTGGATTTATCATCCATTAGATGAAGATCGATTTTTCAATCGATCCCCATGCTGAATATTACTCCTTGACTATTCCAATTCGAACAAGGTCGAACTGGTATAGTTGTTAGTCTAGCTTATTAGGCCACACATTTCACCACAATTTCCAGGGGGAGGGATTTACACACTGTTTTGTAAATATAAACCTGTTCAATTATAGCTGCACAGATTATATCTGCTCCATGCAAAGCAGAATACCACGTAACACTGTACCTCCGACCTAACCAAATCAAAAGTTATATTTATGTTACCATCGAATTTTTGTTCGCTTGAAAATAAGCGAATATTACTAATGACATCTGTTGATGAAATTGTCAAACAAAATTAGTTCATGATTTGACCGACAGATTTGGTTTGAGCACATTATCAAAAAGGCAACAACGCCAACGTAGCGGCGTATTAACCAAATTTGTATTTTTTATGCTAGTATTATAATAATTATGGTTTCATATAAATATTGTTAATTTATTTTGATTGTTAAAATATTTAAAACGACGATTGTAATGTGTAAAAAAATTATCTTGAATGAAATATTTTATACATTTGTTACAAGTCAGTTACAAGTAGCTAGTTGTGAGATATTACAATATAAAGAATGGTCAGCGGTTAGCGCGCTGGGCTAGTAATCCAGTGGTCGCGAGTTCGAATCCTGCCTCAACCGATTTCGTTCACCTATAGCTATACTTTAGCACAAGCATTTATGCTTATTTTAGGGAATGTAGGAAGAAGTATATGTACTTGTTTAACAAGGATATATTCATTTCATAAAAAAAAATCTTACCCAATACTTATTTTTATTTGATATACCTACGGAATAATTTAATAACTTGTTATCAATATAATCAAAGTATTTATTATAATACTAGCTTTTATGTCCCGCCGTTGGCCAAGAATGTAAAATTGTGAAAGAAAAAGCAATCGTTTTTATAATATTGTCACCCAATTATTTTGCAATATCAGACTATGAAAAGTGGTTTGAAATTTGATTGAGTTTAAGTATTGTAAAATGTTCAAGTGATGGCCACAACCCATTCTTTTTCATATATTGCTATAAAGTGTGAATGAAGTATAATATTTATACAATTTCTGCTCGCATGGACTATGCGTAATGGTTTTAAATATGACTGTTTATCAACGTTGTAAAGAGATTGGTTTGGCCACAACCCCCATTTTTAAATATTATCATCGAAAATAAATTGTAATGTGTACCTATTGAAAATTTAGTAATTTTGGATGTTGGGATGTGGTTAAAATTTGATTAAACAAACGTAGGTACTGAAAAGATCTAGTATTGGTCACATCCCATTCGTTTTTATATTTTTTCATCAAGTGTGCATTATATTTTTGCTCAATTTGACTGAAAGTCTTCATTAACGAAGAAGAAGAAGAATTGAACTATAGTAAATAGTTTTTAATTTGAATATAAATGTTGTGAAGAGTTCAGTAATGGCCACAACCCCCATTCTTTAAATATTAGGTGTTGAAAATTATTCAAAATAGGATGATATAAATGGTTTAAATTTAATTAAACAAAAGTATTGAAAAGATTCTAGTGCAGGTTATATCGTCACATCCCATATCCCATTCATTTCATATGTATTTTCATCAAGTGTGCATATCGTTAATAATATTTCTGCACAATAGACTATTAGACTTAAAACTAACCCAAAAGACTAAATAAAAAAGAGAAAAATAAGTATAAGACTATAAGAAATAGTTTGTATAAAAAACTATTCCTATGGTCTACATAAAATAAGTAAAAATACATATACCTAATAGAAGAATTAGACTATTGGAAATAGATTGTATAAAAGCTCACCCAAAGGTCTACAAAAAAGAAGAAGAAGAATATTTAGACTATTGGAAATAGTTTGTATAAATACTGACCAAAAGGTCTACATAAAAGAAAATGAATAAGACTATTGGAAATAGTTTGTATTAAAACTCTCCCAAAAGTCTACGTACTTAAATGAAGAAGAATAATAATTAGACTAAAGGAAATAATTTTTATAAAAAAATGACCCAAATGTATACATAAAAGAAGAAGAAGATGAATTAGACAATAGGAAATAGTTTGTATAAAAACTGCCCTAAAGGTCTACATAAAATTAAGAAGAAAAATAATTAGACTCCAGGACCCGCCGCTTCAGGCCCTTCAGTACCTCCCGTCCCTTTAATCCCTCATTACGTCCCTTCCCATCAGGCCCTTCAGTACCTTCCATCCCTTCAGGCAGTTTTATACCTCCCGTCCCTTCAGGCCCTTTAGTGCCTCCCTTCCCTTCATTACATCCCGTCCCATCAGTCGGTTAAGAAAAGTTTAAATCCAGAAACCATCCTGGAAGAACCGCGAAGAGATGAAAGAACCTTCTTTTCCCAGGATGCTCTACTTAATAGGTAAAATGACTAAATACACGAAGAAGAAGAAAAAAGTTTAAACCCAGATACCTGCGAAGAGATGGAAGGACATTTGGACCTTCTTCTCCCAGGATTCTCCAACTTCATAGGTAAAATGACCAAAAATACACGATGAAGAAGAAGAAGAAGAAATAAGTTTAAATCCAGATACCTGCGAAGAGATGGAAGGAAAATTGGACATTCTTCTCCCAGGTTAGTCCACCTTCAAAGGTAAAATGACCAAATAGACGATGAAGAAGAAGAAGAAAAAAGTTTAAATCCAGAAACCTGCGAAGAGATGGAAGGAAAATTGGACCTTCATCTCCCAGGATAGTTCATCTTCATAGGTAAGATGACCAAGTACACGTTGAAGAAAAAGAAGAAAAAAGTTTATATGCAGAACCCGTCCTGGAAGACCTGTGAAGAGATGGAGGGACAGTCGGACCTTCTTTTCCCAGGATACTCCCCCTTCATAGGTAAAACGACCAAATACACGAAGAAGAAGAAGAATAAGAAAAAAGTTTAAATCCAAAAACCATCCTGGGCATACGCTCGACAATTCACCAAAGTTTCATTATAATCGGACAAACGGTTGATAAATAAAATAATTTTCCTATAGGAAATCAGTATAGGTATATTATTGTTGATTTGTAAGTAAATAGTATTAGGTAGGTACCTACCTACAACAACCTTCTAAATAAATTCGATTCCTAACAAATTTTATTTGAATATCACATTCTTTCTGTAGCCATGGAAACGATTCGAACACGTAAGTAATATCGAATGGTTCGGATACATTTTTTGAATATGTAGGTACCTACATTGGTTTATTCGATGCCATAAAAATGAAAATTGTCAGAAAAATCAAATATTATTTCCAAATTATGCAATTTTATTATGCCTATATCTTTACTAATAAATAACACATTTTTACAATATATGTCTTAAAACTTGCCGTAATGTCTTGTGTTTCATTTTATTATTTCATAATTACATTTATTTCAAAGGTTTATTATTTTCAAGAACATATTCATTCGGTGGGAAAATGAAATATTGTATGAAAAGATATTAAAATGGCGGCGTTTATGTACAAAAGGCTTACTTTAAAAATAAGTTAAACATTATAATTATACCAAATATTCACCATGTTTTTCACTTAAACGCTAAGTTATACTTCAAAATATATTTTTTTTGTGTAAATACCTACTTCTAACTTTTAAACTAACAGATATTTGCGTGCAAAATGTACACTTTTTTGACAGATACGACTTGGAAAATTTTGTATGAAAAAAATAATTATTGAAATATTTTTAAAATTCAGCATTTTTATCGCATTATTTTTAGCGTGACACTGCATCAGGTATACAGGTACACGTTCGCACATAAATTAGATTTTTAGATGCTCTTGGTTTTTCAGAAGGCGTGAGACAAACACACACACACACACACACATACACACACACAAACACTAACATTTTGATTGCTTTATTACTTTAGATTTTATTGATTATTAGTTTAGGTTGTGTTTTCGTATTTTTAAAATAATACCAATAAAAAATAAAGAATATTTTTTAATATTAACATAATATACGCAAATGTTATGTACATATTTTCCCTGTCGGGAGTGAATGATATTTTTTGTCAAATTTTTAACATCTCAATAGAGACGAAGTTGAAATAGTTAAAAAATTGACATAAAATATCAATGAACCACGACCGGGTAAAAAATCTAATGTTAGCGTATAAGCAACTTTTATAAAATAAAATATTTGATTTACCCACACATTGGTAGAGGTAGGTAAACAAGCCAAAAAATAAATAATATTTCTGGAGCAGTTCAGGAGTGACATCTGTGCGAGAATATTGACACCTCATGTATACGGTAAGGACCGTTGCTTTCAATTTTTACAAAAAAAACAATTTCTCTTTGGCTTTGGCAAAGTTTGGAAAAAAATTTTCTAATTTGGCTTTGAAATTGTAATTTTTTTTATAATACGTAGAAAAGTATTTTAAAAGTGTTTTTTTCTTTGGTATACTTTATCATATTGTCATATGTAACAAGAAATTATTCCTCTCTGTTTCCTTTAATTAAAAATAATTCAGTTTCATAATGTTATTAGTGTCATCGTGCAAATAATTTCATTATATTAGTAATTGTTTTTTCCTGAAGATCGTGACTTTAATAATTGATGTAATAGACAATTTAACAATATTTCTTATCTTTTAGGTCAGTAAAATATATTGTTTTATAGACTAGTTGCATGAAACACACGAGATCCAACTGTCGATAACTATAGTATGTATAGTTGAAGAATAAGGATCAAACTATAAACCCAAAAATCGAAATTATTGATGAGTATACAAGCTCTGTAACGATCCCAATGGAGTGGCGTATGTGACTGAAATTACTTTCCTCTCAATGTGCTATTCACTCCATAGCGATTTAACGAGTGCAGTGCAAGTTCTTGGGCTTTTTAATTTATAAATTAGGTCGTTCCATAGAAAATATTGATTATCCCGACTTGATGCGTGGCTTTCAGTTACATTCGTTGGCCGATAGACGTATGTTATTGGAAGTCTCATTTTTGCACAAGTTAGTGAACGCAGCAACTGACTGCATTTTGTTTGAAAGTGCAATCAACTTTCATGTTCCGATAAACGGACTAGACCAGCTGTGTTTTTCCATAAGGGAGCCGCTTCCACTAACTATATATTTAACTCTCCAATACCGTGATTGTATAGGCTAGGAAATGAACTGTGTTGATGCAGATATTTTCAGGGATAGCTTGCCTGTCTTCAAAAAAATTATTTATAAGTCTTTCAAAAATTCAAATTCAACAGCTTACTTTGCAGTTCTTTTTTATCCATTTCTTCGATTGTTTGTCATTTTTTTTCTTTCTTTTCTTTATTCTTTGTTTTTTGTAATTATCCTATTAATATTACACAATATGTTATTATAATTGATGCATGTGTTTATTTCTCTGTGAAAAAACATTTTTTTTAAATTTTGTTTTGTCAATTTATTGTTGTTTCAGTATTTTTTATATATTCGACCAGTATTGTTAATTGTTAATTTTTTAATGAAATTTCTTGTCAATTCTGTTGTTTTTTTTAATATATAATGTTGTTAATTTAAAAAAAATGTTATTCTATGCAACATGTAAATGGCTTATGCCGTGTATTGTATTAAATAAATAAATAAATAAATGTGATCTGCAGTTAATGAGAGTTCCGCTTTCCGGCAAGTTGTTTTAAAGTGGCTACTACGGCCACCGCTGGTCTAGCCTTGATCAAAGCATCCCGGACGCGTTGACCAGCTTTTTCCTGAAAAAAAAAATAACGTTGAGAAAAATGCGTTTGATATAAAATGCTATGATCTCAATTTTTTTCATAGTTTTGAGGAGTATTTTTATCGTCTGTAATTTAATAAGTTAATTTCATAGATATAGTGGTCATAATATTACTATGAGAAATTTACATAGTTTGATGGGGAAAAAAAAACTTTTACGTAGAATAGCAGTTCTTTATGAAATAAAAAAATTAAAATTATTTACCATTGTGTTAACAATCGGTATTTTGTAACAAAAAAATATTATTTATCGAAGAAATCAATAAAATATAAATCGAAATTGTGCACATGTATGTATGTTTACATTTTTTTTATACAAAAAAAAGGTTTTAAAAATGCCAATTCGTATGAATATATCACATAAAATCTTACTTGCTTATTTGCGGTAAACAAAGTAGGTATATAAATAATACACAAAATATTTATTAGAGATGATATCTTTCGTATAGTTACCTAAATATCTGTTTATTGTCGTATTAATTATTATGTAATCACAATGGGCGTGATGACAGTATGAAAAAATCATTGAAATTTTAATTTTATAAAATAAAATAGGTTATAAAGATTTGAAAAAATACATTTCTTTTCATTTTAAAAGAGCGAATAATATTAATTTTATTAAAATAAAAATACAAAATATGTAAGTCCGCCATTTTATGAGAAACACCAATCAGAGTGAATCAAAATATTATGACGTCACAGTTTCAATACAATATATATGAAATTACTTTGCATCGAAAAAAGACTTTTGCTCATCAGAATTTAGAAAACTAAAAACTTACATATAAGCGTATTTTTATTATTCTATGCATATAAGTACTTCATTTATCTATAATTTAAATACAACTTACATCTCGAAAATCGATAAAATATGTTCCTTCTTCTCTCTACATTATGTGTTCATAATGGAGAGACGGTAGACATGACATGTGTAAAGCTGCGTTGCACCGCTCAATTGCGTCGATTCTGTTCACTGCGACGGGTGTGTTAACTCACTCCTTCGAAAAGTATTGGCTCACGGCGCAGTGAGTCGTGAGTGCTAGACAGGGAGAATGCGAACCTTGATGCGAACAGTGTTAGGGTATTGAGTTATTGAGTTGCCTGCTTTTTAACCGACATACTATTACTTTCCCGATTCTACTTTTAAAAGTAGAATCGGGAAGGTTGTGATATTTTTAAACATGTAGGTACATGAAATATAATGAATACAATAATAATCTTTGCTTATATAAAATACAATACCTGCATATTATACTTTTATTATTATTTTTTAACTAGCTTAATGACCCGGCGCAGTGAATAGGCGTGATGAGAGTAAGAAAAAATCATTGACATTATGATTTTAAAAAATAAAATAGGTTATAAAGATTTAAAAAAATGTATTTATTTTCATTTTAAAAGAGTGAATAATATTAATATTATTAAAATAAAAATACAAAATATTATAGACCGCCATTTTATGAGAAACGCCAATCAGAACGAATCAGAGCGCATGACGTCACGATATTCTAGGTCCACGTCCAATGTGTCCGATTTCGGGAAATTCAGACTTGCGTCGGCACTTAATCGGGAAACGCTTTAATTCGGCACTTTTCGGGATTAGAATGTATCAATAAAATTATATATTTTTGTTTATACTAGATGTATTAATTTTGTATTTTTTACGTCTAAATAAAAGTAGCTATTATTATTATTAGTAGTAAACATACAAAGTAAATATAAGTTATTTCATTTCAATAAATATCATTTTATTATTTCACTGGTGCTTACATAGTTTAAGCAATTTCTTTTTGTTTGTATCTTTGTTACTAGCCCCTTCACTAGGCATGGCCTGTGCTAAGGTAAGCTAGTTTTATGTTATTGTCTATTACGTTGTTTATTTAGTAAGTATGTAGGTATTGTCATGTTATATTTATAAAAGTAAATAGTATTTCATGACTAACTTTGCGTTGAGGTCGAATTTGGAGCCTACGTTTAAAAACTGACAACATTTTAGTAGTTATCCAACGATCTCGACGTAAATTGTTTTCGTTGACTGGCAATACCGCCTGATCACGTGACCTCTCCTTGTTCCGTGGGATTCTTTTTACTTTGACGCGTGAAGATGATGTGCTATAGTAAAACCAAAATGCCAAAATGTTGGCGTAAGGCAAAATTTAAAAAACATCACACGCTAAGTGTTGTGCTCGGATAGAAAGGGTGAGTGTCCAATAAGTCATTATATTACATAATAATTTTTGCCTTCATCACATGACCCAGCTATCTGTTTTTTGTGCTTTGTTACAGAGTTAATTTTTGACTCCTTTCTTTCCATACCATTTAACCTAAATGTTTTGACCCGGCTTTCCATAAGGAAGTAAAGATTGATTATTAATCAGTTTTTTCGTAAATTATACTCTAGTGATGGTCTCATCACTCGATATTATGTGAGAAAACATGATTTGGTTCGCCATAAAGCACATTTGAGTTTGGATTAAAAATGGCGTATTTTGTAGTTTCAATATTTTGTAACTTCACCAACATTGACTACATACAGCTTCGTTACCCGGATTATTATATTTCTTACTATGTTTCTAGATTAATTTAAATGTAAAATTATGATTGAGGCCCGTATACCATGCGGTACCTAATATTTTTTTGTATAAATTTGTTATCTACCGATGCTATTGTCTGTTTAATTTCAAGTATAAATTTATAAAAGTTGATTAAATTGAAGAAACCTTTTTAAAAGAATATTAAAGAAATAGTAGGAAAATGTAAAATTGGCCAATTCTGTTATAAAATTTTATTTAAACATTTTGTTGTAAATCATAAAAACAGTATAATTTTTAATTTTGTTTCTTTTGAGTATCGCTTATTGTAATGACGATCAAAGTAATAAAACTACATTTGGAAATTGTAAAATTCATGTAAATAATTATTTACAACCTTGTCTGCGATATCTTGTTTTTTTTAATATGTAATGGTAATTTTAATGTACTAATTTATAACATATTATAGGAATCGTTTTATAAATTCTCTTGATTTTCCATTTCTCTCTCTCTACCCCGTTCATGTACTGACTTGATGCACTTAATTAATTTTTTTATTGGTAAAACATCTTTTGTTTTTAATAATTTTTCTTAGCTGTATGCAACCTCGCAATAATCGACAGGCCGTTGTAATCCCTGATAGTCTCATGCAAACTACTGGTTAGTTGGTGGCTGTGGTTTGAGTCCCGTCACAGGGCGAAGCCCCAGGCTTCGCCCCACGGATTCACACCGTAGCAGTATGTCGGTTAAAAAGCAAGCAACTCAATAACTCAATACTCTAACACTGTTCGCATTCTCCCGGTCTAGCACTCACGACTCACTGCGCTGTGAGTCAATACATTTCGAAGGAGTGACTTAACACATCCGGCGCAGTGAACTGGGTCGATGCAATTGAGCGGCGTAACGCAATGGTGTTACACAGGCCTAATGCCTAATACGCGGGAAACTTAAGATGGCGTATTTTGACCTATGGACAATCATGAAGTTCTTTTTATGCTTATTGCCTTATTAATGGTAAATATTTTGTAAATGAATTATAGTATTGAGAGCTAAACGCGGGGGAACAAATACTGTATTTCATTGTAAACGCATACTTAATAAAATACACTTTCTGGGTCTCGCCGTGCCAAATTTAACCACTTATTTCTCGTTTATATTCGCGTGGGACGAAAATAACTAACTCAGTAAGTGTTTTTTTCGACGTGTTTGTACATTTTGGGACCGCACAACACTTATGCACTTTTGAATTTATTTTAAATACACAAATCGTCTTAGAATACATATAGTACATATAGTAGTGATATGCGGTTTACGAAACCGTGACGTCACCGTCAGCTCCGACGGACGCCATTACACTGCAAGCGTTTTTTGACGTAAATGTCAAATTGGATTTTGAAATGGCAATTTTTGCTACTAAACCTTTATTTTATGTAGAAATGTATATATATATATATATATATATATATATATATATATATATATATATATATATATATATATATATATATATATATATATATATATATATATATATATATATATATATATATATATATATATATATATATATATATATATATATATATATATATATATATATATATATATATATATATATATATATATATATATATTTGAAAACAGTGGATGCGTAAAAACATCGTGAGATAGTTTCTCAAAATTAGTCATCATGCCTATTGGCAAATTTTAAATTAATTGTTATTTTTAAAAATACTTACAAGTTTTTTTATCCATTTCCATTTCGGTTCAGGAAACGGAGCCGAAGTCACTTCACTACAGGAATAAACAAGAGACACCACAAAAAGTGTCAAAACAAGAGTTGACGTCTTCATATTATCTATTGTTGCAAATATTCAATCGCCTCAAATGTCGTGAACTGCACTGGAGCGACGAAATAACTGTTTAATAATTCGAAAGTACGCTACAATAAGCGGAGTTTCCCAAGGAAGAAGATATACCCTGGATTGCAAAAAAGAGTTAGGTAGGTATATATTTTGTGTGTTATGTGATATGGTCGAGACCTTTCTGATAAAATTGATGTAAATAATATTAAATATTCTTATGTACCTAATGTATTTAATTAAAAATAATTAAGTTTCATAATGTTGTTAGTGTCATCGTGCAAATAATTTCATGGTCAACTATACAAAAAAACCTTATAACAAAGTTAATTGTTTTTTCCTGAAGATCGTGACTTTAATAATTGATGTAATAGACAATTTAACAATATTTCTTATCTTTTAGTTCAGTAAAATATATTGTTTTATAAACTAGTTGCAAGAAACACACGAGATCCAACTGTCCAAATAGGTAATAGGTACCAAACTATAAACCCATAAATAAATATTATTTCATATTTTATGATATTTGGTTTTCTATACAACACATGTACCTAGGTATGAATGTCAAGATATAATAGTTTGGAGGTCAGTCCTTTTATTCCTACCCAGAATATGAAAACAGCATGATGGTATGTATGTTTGGAGATTAGTATCAAACAATTTTCTAATAAGTCTTCTTAGATACTGTGTGTAGGCGTCTGCCATACAAATTGTATGAAGCAATGTCGTCATTATCAATTTGAGATGTGCTAATAGCATGTTCAAATTTTTCATTCCAGCAACGAGGAGCCTGTTTAAGTCCATACACTATACAGGCTTTTTTGAAGTCGACATACTTTGCCAGAACCATCATCATATCCATCAGGCTGTTTCATAAATATGGTTTCTTTTAAATCACCATAAAGAAAAGCTGTTGATACATCAATTTGAAATAACTTCATATTTTCTTTAGCTGCGACACTTAGTAATGTACGAATAGTAGAAGTTATAGCTACAGGACTAAAGGATTGGTCATAATCAATACCCTTCTTTTGAGAAAAACCTTTAATCACTAGCCTGGCTTTAAATTTGTCAATTGATTCATCTACGTTCTTTTTCACTTTATATACCCATTTACAAGGAATTGCCTTTTTCCCAGGAGGTAGATTCTCTAAAGCCTAAGTTTTATTTTCTTCATGTGCTGTCATTTCTTGATCCATTGCTACTTTCCAGTTCTTCATTTGATCAGAATTAATGGCCTCGTAATAAGATTCTGATAACATTGCATAATCCAGATATCTTTTAGGCTGTATGAGTGTTGAACGATCACGAAGCTGTCGGACAGTTATACAATCAGTGGGTATTCTGATGAGTTCTGTTTCATCTTCAATTTCTTCCAGTGACTCTTCAATTTCTTCTTGTGATTCTTTATCAAAACCATAAAAATCTTTTTCACTCTGAGTATCCATTTCAGACTTGTCCTCGGTTTCGATTCTTGAATCTTCGAGTTCTTTAGAAGAAAGATCAACATTTAAAGGAGTTAATGTCATTTTATATTGATGTAATATTTTTTCTTCAAAAATAACATCTCTTGACCTTGTTCACTTATCGCTCTCTTCACACCAAACACGATAACCTTCATCAAAATCGTATCCAATTAGAATTCCTTTCACTGCTTTCCGGTCCAATTTCTTCCTTCTTTGCTTTAGAACATGAACATAGCAGGTGGACCCTATGATACGAAGATGCTTTATACCAGGTTTCTTCTTATACCACAGTTCATAGGGAGATATCCCAGAAACACTGGATGATCCTGTTCGGTTTAAAATATACGATGCTGAATTTATCATTTCAGCCCATAGTTTTTGAGGAATGTTTTCATGTGGATACATCATAGCCCTAGCTGTCTCAACAATGGTGCGGTTCTCTCTTTCACTTACACCATTTTGTTGTGGAGTGTAAGGCATAGTGAATCGATGAATTATGCCTTCCTTATTAAGAATTTCTTTTACTTCTTTATTATCAAACTCTCCTCCATTGTCACTTAAGAGCTCTTTAATAGTATATCCAGCAGTCTTAGTTTCAGCTATAAATTGACTTAACTTATTTATTGATTTATTGATTGATTGATTGATTTATTTATTTATTTATTTATTTATTTATTTATTTATTTATTTATTTATTTATTTATTTATTTATTTATTTATTTATTTATTTATTTATTTATTTATTTATTTATTTATTTATTTATTTATTTATTTATTTATTTATTTATTTATTTATTTACTTATTTACTTATTTATTTATTTATTTATTTATTTATTTATTTATTTATTTATGTATTTGTTTATTTATTTATTTATTTATTTATTTATTTATTTATATTCGGGAAACAAACAGCTTAATACTAAAATAATAACAACTATGCTAATAACATGTTTCCACAAGTATACAGGTAAAATTATATTATGTAAGAAGTAGGAAGTAAATATTATTGAGGTAGGAGGGAGTTAAGAGGGAATAGGGAGGGAAGAGGGGGAGTACAGAAGGAGAGGGATTGGTTGATATGAATAATTATTGTAAGAGAAGTTTTGATTTGATATTAGTTATTGAGGAGTTGAATAAGTCAAATTCGTTTAAGTGCTCATTGAAGAAGTGTGATGCTCGATATATGAATGCATGCTGTTTAGCGCTTGTGTTACAGTGAGGCAGGTGTAATAAGTGGTGGGATCGGGTAGCTCGGGTGGGAACTCGAAGAGCTAATCGTTCAAGCAGTTCCGGGCAATCCACGATGGAGTTGGCGATTTTATATAAGTAGACGGCGTCGGAAATATTTCTGCGGTCTTCCAATGTGCTAAGTTTAAAGAACTCAGCAGAATCAGAGTAGCTAAGATGAGTTCGGAAGGAACGAAAATCAAGGTACTTTAGGAATCTATTCTGAATTTTTTCTATTCTATGTATGTAGGTAGAGTACCTAGGATTCCAGACTTGTGAAGAATATTCTAGAATGCTGCGCACATATGTAAAGTATAATGTTTTCAATGTAGATATATTGTTAAAATACTTGCATGTACGGAGGATAAAGCCGAGGATCCTAGACGCTTTGGATACAATGTAATCAATGTGCTTGTCAAATAATAGTTTTGAGTCAAGGATGATACCAAGGTCTTTAGTTTCTTTTACGTTACGTAGTGCTTGATTATTTAAACTATAGTTGAAGTTTATTATGTTCTTGTTCCGGGTGAATTTTAGGCAGTGGCATTTGGTAGGGTTAATTTGTAGGTTGTGTTGTTTGCAATATAGGTCGAGACGATTAAGGTCAGTTTGAATCTTTTCACAATCCTCAATACATTTGACTGGGCAATAAATCTTCATGTCGTCTGCGAAAAGTGAGACTTTAGCAAAAGTAAAACAATAATATAAGAAACTTCAGATTTTTCTTTCATAAAATAAATACTACGAAATCTGGTGTAGTAATCTTTGAAGAGTACATAATAACGGTAGCCAGACACTGAGCTCTGAAATGGACCACATACGTCCGTATGAATAAGCTCTCCCGGATTCGTGGCTCTATTCCTAGTACCAAAGGGACGTCTGTGAGCTTTGCCATAAATACAACCTTCACAGCATTCAGAATCCATTTCCACATCGATATTTAAATTTTTCAATATCATCGTTTTTACATGTCGTTTGTTCTGGTGTCCAAATCTCTCATGATACAGTTGAAGTAAATTTTGTTTATTTATTTCAGTTATATTTACTTCAGCAGGCGAACTAGATTTCACACTTCTCATGACTAATTTGAATAAACCTCCAAAACGATCTCGTACACCTACTAACTTGACATCTCGTCCAATTTTAAAAGTGCACAATTGTGTTTTTGACATAAATATACTTTTCGGGTTTTTATCCTGAGCTTTAAGGACCGAAAATAAATTCTTTTGGATTTTTGGCACATACCACACATCTGTAAAAGAGATTTTGTGCCATTTTCCATTGACGGATGCTTTGAAGTCTATTACACCTTTGCCAAGAGCCTCTATAGTTTCACCATTGGCTGTAGTTACTGTATGCGTCGTTGTAAATAGTTCAAATGTCCTAAAGAATTTATCATTATTTGTGATATGATTTGTTGCTCCATTATCCACAAACCAATTATCATTATCACTCTCAGAGGACATCACAATGGAAAGAAGAGACATATTAATTGATTTTTTATTCGATGAACCAACATCTAATGTATCAATTTTTCTTGGTTTCTGTGGTCTTCCATCTTCTATCCATTTACGACATTTCTTAATTATATGGTTAGGTTTTTTGCAATAGTTGCATATTATAATTTTTTTCTTCTGTTGATGGTTATTTTGCCTCGTTGAATCTAATATAAGTGCCTTTTTAGTTGCTGTTTCAACTCCTTTACTTAACAAAGATTTTTCATAAGCACATAACTGATTTGTCAAATTATCTACAGTTCTGTCATTTTTTGACATTAGCATCCAACTGGATTTAAATGAAAAATATTCTTCTGGTAATGTACCTAGTATTTTACATATTAAGAATAAATAAGACATCTTTGAATCATTCTCATCATCTTTAATCATCTCTTTTTCTAGATCATTCCATATATTTTTCAATTTTGAAATATGAGTTGTAATATCATCACTAGGACTTTTCTTAAATCAAAAAAATTGCAAACATAGATCATACACTTTATCTTCAGAAACACCATCAAATAATTTGTGTAGTTCAATCCAAACATCTCTTGAATTCGTAAAACGAATTATTTTTTGCAAAGTTTCTTCAGACATATTTGTTGTTAAAACAATTAAGGCATTACTGTCAGCCTTAAGAAATGCGTTCAATGCATTTCTATATTCCACATGTTCTTTATTTGTGCAGTCTTTCGCAGGTTCTATAGGTTGCATCAACCTACCTTCCACAACATCCAGAGCTCCAGGAATACCACGTAAACAAATATTTGCATTGTACTTCTACGTACTCCAATTGGATTTTCCTTCTAAAAACCCAATGTTTATTAATCTTGTAGAATCCATTCTTTTGTTCAATCAAACACTTTAATGGATGAAAACTCAAAACAAAGTTTAAATTGGTCTAAAAGCTACAGTCCTACATGACTGGGCCCATGACCTCTTGATTTATTCAGAGTAATTATACATTTATTCATTTAGACATATTTAATTAAGACTTTTGTATGTAACACAAAATATTTGACATAAGTATTGTTTCTTGAATTATTTTTCATAAGAGATAGAAAACAAAGGAAAGTAAGATTCACTCTGATTTTGAATACACAAAATCAGACATTACATAATAAAGTAGGAACTTGCTATGTAAGGTACCTCTGTACATACTACTTAGTTTTTAAATATTAATGTAGGTACTTCAACAATTTTAAATGGATTTTGGCTACTTTTTTTAAGGATAATGTGTTTGATTCAGTTTAGAATAAAAATAGTTTTATATTTAATTATTGTATTTGATTAGTTAACTATTGTAGTACGACGGACACATAATTTTCAGTCCTTACGTTTTTTGGTAAGAAGCCAGTGTGAAATCAGTGTATTTTAGAACCGATTAAAATGAAATTTTATTAACGCTTAGCTGGAGACGCTTTATTTACTATTAATGAAATACAATATTTTCCAATTATATCAAAATATCAAATGAATCAAGCTTGTCATCGGCAATACAAAAATTCTGAAAGTTTCAGAGCTCCAACTGATTGAGGAGATTGTGAAATTCCAGTACAGACAGACAGTTCCTACTCGAACTTAGAAAAGGGCTGAAAAATTAGAGATTTGAAGTTTGAAATGACGAAAACGAACATCGATGACCAACGAAATTTAGAAATGGATGGTTGATAAAGACTGCCTCTGCTGGGATGAGTGGAGAAAGGTGTATATAGCGTAGCTTCTCCATGTGGTAGGTTGATAGAGATCGGCCGAGGACAGGCGGAGGAGGAGGCGAAGTTGCAAGAGGTCAAGTCATAGTGTAGGCTGTAGCTTCCTTGTGTCCGATGAGCAGCCGCTATGGGGATAAACAGAGCTACAAGCTCTCTAACGTTTCTAATGGAGTCGTTTTTCGTTTCGTATTCAGTAGCCCCCACGGTTTAGGTTGGCTTCTTAGTGGTAGTGGTATGAAATAACTCGATAGTAGTTCCTGGTGTCGTCTGTCGAGCAGCCGCTCTGGGACTGAACAGAGGTATACAAGCTCTGTAACGATCCCAATGGAGTGGCGTATGTGACTGAAATTACTTTCCTCTCAATGTGCTATTCACTCCATAGCGATTTAACGAGTGCAGCGCAAGTTCTTGCGCTTTTTAAATTATAAATAAGGTCGTTCCATAGAAAATATTGATTATCCCGACTTGATGCGTGGCTTTCAGTTACATTCGTTGGCCGATAGACGTAGGTTATTGGACATCTCATTTTTGCAAAAGTTAGTGAACGGAGCAACGGACTGCATTGAGCTTGTAAGTGCAATCAACTTTCATGTTCCGAATAGACGGACTAGACAAGCTGTGCTTTTCCATGAGGGAGCCGCTTCCACTAACTATATATTTAACTATATTATCAAATATCGTATTTTTAACTTTGTAGTATATTTTAACAAAAATTAACTAATTTTATAACTTTGTTTACACCACGTGGTGTAAACAAAGTTAAAAATTTAGTTAATATATTTAACTCTCCAATACCGAGATTGCATAGGCTAGGAAATGAACTGTGTGTTGATGCAGATATTTTCAGGGATAGCTTGCCTGTCTTCAAAAAATTATTTATAAGTCTTTCTAAAATTCAAATTCAATAGCTAACTTTGTAGTTCTTTTTATCCATTTCTACGATTGTTTGTTTTTTGTTTTATTTTCTTTCTTTTCTTTATTCTATGTTTTTTGTAATTATCCTATTAATATTACACAATATGTAATTACTAGTTGCATGTAACACATGAGATCCAACTGTCGATAGCGATATTATGTATAGTTGAAGAATATGTACCAAACTATAAACCCATAAATACAAATAATTGAATATTTTCAGATATTTTGTTTTCTATACAACATATATTATGTAGGTATGTATGTCAAGATAGGATAGTATGGAGGAAGTTCCTTTTTTCCTACCCAGAATATGAAAATATCATGATGGTATGTATGTTTGGAGATGAAGTATCAAACTATTAAGTCTTCTTACATATTGTGTATAGGCGACTGCCATACAAAGTGTATGAAGCGATGTCGTCAATAAATTCAATTTTTAAAAAAATTGTTAATAAAAATTGAGATCTTCTACTACAATGTTAAAATTTTTTATAGAAAATTAAATTATCTAGTTGGGTTGTTTCGGCTTTTTTCGATAATTGTATAAGTTTTGGAAATAAAGGCAGTTAAACTCATAAATTTATCATAAAAAAAATATTTTTCTTAATAAAAAATGTTTGAGAAACCCTGGAATTTTTTTGAAAAAACCGATTTGAGATTTTTTATTTTTCTATGTTTGTACCAATTTTCAGCGTTCTAGCTTTTATAGTTTCTGAGATATATGGAAAAATAAAATAAAAATTCAAAAGTTGATAACCCCTG